>CM053608.1:100825173-100871616 GCA_028646535.1 Procyon lotor
GAGGCCCCAGCCCCCACCCCACTAATGTGTACCCCTGGGCGAGTCACACGGCCCCAGCCTGAAGGTGGGGGAAGGGGGGGTCGGGGCTCACTGGTGGAGTCGAAGGCCGGGGCTGTGCCGTCAGCACCGCTGTCCTGCATGGGAAACACTTCCACGAACTCCTTCTTGAAAACAGACAGCAGGTAGGAGATGCGGTAGTCCAGGCGGACGTTGAGGATGAACTGCAGAAGCCGGGAGGGATGGGATGAGGACTGGGCTGAGGTCAGAAGGCCAGTCAGTCGTGCCCCAGGAAAGGGGAGGGGGTACCCCAAATGAGCTCTAGCACTCAGGGGTCTCGGCATAGATGTTCCAGCTGCTATAGGACATCACAATGTAAAAAATCAAGACTCCTCTCCCCGGGGAGGCCCAGAGTGCCCTCTGCTCCACTCCTGCCCCAGTGATGAGGGATGACACCTCCTCTCCGAATGAGGCAGAAATCACTCAGTCCCTCCTTCCCAGGCAGGACGCTGACCAGAGAGAGAATGAAGCTCCCCGGCCCAGAGGCCAGCTCTTGTCCTCCTCCCCTGCTCTGCCCGGAACTGAAGACTAGGGGGGAGCAAGAGAGGCCAGAGGGTGGGTGCGGAGAGGGGGAGGACAGAGGGTTTGCAGACACCCTGGACTGCCCTCTAGCCTCTGGCCACACCCCAGGACGCACATCCGGAAGCCCTTAAGCTCACAGAATGAACCAGATTCCTCCGACCCCGCTGATCAGGCCCTGCCCAGACTGGGTCCCCATGGAGGTCACTGCATTACCCTTCCTGTCCTCTGGTGGCAGCAAGGCAAAAGCAGGCATTCTCACTACTCCCGGGGTCCTAGGAGCCCTTTTGCCCAGTGTTGCTAGGGGGTCTCAGACAAGACCCGGAACAAGAAAGACCGAGTCCTCCTCACCAGGGAATGGGCTCTGGAAGCTCTACCTCTGCTCCACAATCTCTGTAGAAGGGCAGTTAGCCCCTCCCCACCTCCCTTCCTCATCTATAAAATGGAGGTACAGAGCCAGGCTTTAGTGCCCCCCAGGATCACCTGGGAGGCTTGTCACAGCACAGACGGTGGGCCTGCCTCGGTGCCCCTGATCAGTGCGTAGATCTGGGGCGGGGCCCAAGAACATGCATTTCTGAGTTCCCTGGTGAGGCTGACGCTGCTGGTCCAAGGACCACACTTTGGAAACCACTGGGTGACACAGCCAATCACGGCGAAGCCCTCCAGTCCTGGATACTGTGATCTGAGCAGGGGTTCGCCCCCCCCAATTTCCCTGTCCCAGGCCCCCACTCTCCTGCCCTATTCCCATTGCCCCCCACCACTGTCCTGGCCCAGCCACCTGCAAGATTTCCAGGATCTTCAGCTTGGTCTCCATCACCACAATGTCCTCGTTGTCCTCGAACTTGCTTCTGTCCAGCGGCTCGGCGGCGCCGGCGCCAGCAGACAGGCTGGGGGCGCCAAAGACAGACTGCTTGCGGTTCAGCACCATGGTGGACATCATGTGGCCCACGCCCTGGATGGACCTCCGCACGTTCTTGGCTGCGGGGCAAAAAGCACCAGGGGGTCGCAGGGGTGCCCAGCAGGAGCCCTGGGTCTGGCTCTGTCTCTGTCAGAGGCAGGGCTAACCCAGAAAGGCTTCCTGGGGGAGGTAAGTTTTAAGCCAAACCTGGGCAAAGAGGGGCTGGCCAGGGCAAAGGTCAACTATGTGGGAAGAGCAGTGAGAATTCTCTCGTGGGGCATCCTGAGGGCTGCTACAGAGCATGGGGGACACTGTGCGGGGAGCACGACATGCCAGGTGTCAGACCATGCACTTTTTGATTAGAGGAATTTTTGCCCCTGGGGGTGTCCTCACTGAGGGCAGCACTGTGTCTGTGGTCACACGTCCTGAGGACTCCCCCGTCTGGGAGCTCCTTGGGCAGGGCCTTTGTATCCCCTCCTCCCTCATTGTCTCCGAACCATGTTGGAGGACAATGCCCCAGGCCCCTGGTCTCCACAGCGCCCCGTACAGGGGCCCCTCTGGCCCAGCAGACACCAGGAGGCAGGCTGCGCAGGGGGCTGACCAGAAAGCCCTCTGGCGCTAGGAGCAAACAGAGGAAGTCCTCGGCCGGGTGGGGGAGGTGGCCCTGGCCACTAAGCCTCACCGCCTGAGTCATCGTAGGCCTGCAGCATGGCCGGGGGCCCCTGCACGCAGTCGATGATGCCCAGCAGCGTGCGAGTGAGCCGCAGCAGCTCACTGAAGCTGTAGAAGCCGAAGTAGATGAGATTGTGGGCCAGGCTGACCACCTGCGGAGGGAGGAGGCGGGGCCAAGGTGAGCGGGGCGGGGCCTGGCGATGGGCGGGGCCTGGCGATGGGCGGGGCCTGGCGATGGGCGGGGCCTGGCGAGCGGGTCGTCAGAAGGGTGTAACCAAGTTCCTCAGAAAAGGCAGGACCTCTGGGGGCGTGGGGCCGAGAGGACAGCGGCCGCCCCCGGTGGGCTACTGAGGAAGCGAGGCCTGCAAGGAAGGCTGCTGCGGGGTGGGGACGGGATAGGGCAGAAAGGCGGGAAGGTGGGGTGGCCGGGGAGAAGCTTCCCCCTTGGCGGTCTATGCGGGCTCTTGAACTGGCTGGGCCACGCAGGGAAGTGAGATCATGGAGCCCCCAAAGCGCCCCCGGTGGGCAGCTGAGACATAGAGCCCCCCAGGGCCACCCCCTCGCCACACCCCCTGCCCAGCAACCTCGAAGGTGAGCTTGTTCTTCTCCTCATTGGCAAAGGGCACGGCCTCGCTGACCACGTTGTTGAGGTAGTCCTCCACGAAGTCCATGGTGCTGGCAAACTTGTTCTTCTTGTCATCTCGAGAGGCGTTGAGGTTGGAATCGTAGCTGGGGTTGGGGGGAAAGGCAGTGAGACACAAGGGTTGCTGAGATCCCCCCCAGCCCGGCCTCGCCTGGCCCACCCTCTGCCCCCCATCTCACTCCTTGATGGTGATGGCAGTGGGGATCTCAGTCCAGAGGCGGGCA
The DNA here is from genome assembly GCA_028646535.1 of Procyon lotor. Lineage (NCBI taxonomy): Eukaryota > Metazoa > Chordata > Mammalia > Carnivora > Procyonidae > Procyon > Procyon lotor. The sequence continues at coordinate 100,828,187 of CM053608.1, forward strand.
AACTTGACCGGCGTGACCAGCTCCTGGGGGTCCCTGTCCACGTGCACGTGCAGCATCAGGTGGCAGAAGGAGGCACGCAGGTCAAAGGGCAGCATCTCGTCTGCCATGCACAGGAAGATGAGCTCAACGCCCAGCTGCTGGGAGATCTCGTCGATGGCCAGGTACTGGCGGTCCAGGCACATGCGGGCAAAAAGCTTCAGCTGGTACCTGCAGGGCGGGGCGGAGGGTGAGCCTGCGGCAGGCAGGGACCGGCGAGGGCCACCAGCGCTTGGGTCCGGGCTGGCGGAGGCCTTGGGAGAGTGGCAGAAGGACTCAGATCAAACCAGGCACCCGCCAGCATCACAGAAAAGACACAATTCTGAGTGAGCGTTTGCAGGCCTCCTCTTCCTTGGGAAGTAAGAAAGCACTTCTGGCTCAGCTGGGACAGGTCTTCATGGGAGGAGGGCTGACTGGAGAGAGGCTGGGAGATGCTGGGAGGGATGGGAGGGATGCGCTGAGATGCTGGGATGCTGGGAGAGGCAGCTAGGAGGGATGCGCAGTAGGGGGATGGGCCTCTGCAGAGCAGCGGGTGCAGGGGTGAGCCCCGGACGGAAGAAGGGCTGAATGGAGGCCCACAGACGGCCCTGCTCTGCACGGGCCTGCCCTCAGTTTCCTGCTCAGAGGCCTGCCTTCCCTGCCGCGGCCCTGGTGCCAGACAGCCTGAGTTTGAACTGTGGCCCCCCACAAAGGAGGTGTGACCTTGGGCAAGTCCTTTCACCTCCCTGTGCCTGTCTCCCCAACTCTAGGGTAACAGCAGTCACGGGGCTGTGGTGAGGCTTCAGTGAGTGGCCAGAGGAAACACTTTGAACCAGCACTGGCTAAGTGGTTATCTAGTAATCTTATTTTTTAAATAAATACATGTGCAGACAGGTTTGGGGTTCATTCAGGCCCCGTCCCTGGGCTGAGCTCTTCGGGTGACACAGTTGTCCTTCACTCAGGCTCCCCAGAGAAGGCCGCGCAGCTGCGGAAGCTCATCCCTCAGCCGGGATTAGCTGCCGGCCTTCCGAGAAGGCCCAAGGACACCAGAACAGTGTCAGGGGACAGGAAGGAGCTGGGCCCCCAGAGGCACCTGTAGTAGCTAAGCACGTTCTCGTCGTGGGCATTGCCCGCCCGCGCCTCCTGCGCCAGCTGCCTCACGCTCTTCTCGTGGTGCTCGTTATTCTTGTCAGTCCACGTGAGCCACACCTCCTCCTCTGAATACTCAATGCTCAGGTACTCGTGGGACTGGGCCATCTCCTTCACTGGCCGGAGCCTGCAAACCAGGGCTGCTGGTCACAGCGAGCGGGGGCGGGGGGGGTGGGGGGGGCAGGGCAGGACGCCAGGCCCCCAAGCCCTCTGCAGGCATGCCTGGCCACACAGACACCCTCTTGGAGCTTGGCTGAGTGCCAGCTCAAATAAACACACTCCTCAGACCACGAGCTTCCCGAGGACAGAGGATCTGGCTCCTTCCCCGAGGCATCCTTGCTTGCACAGTGCCGGCACAGAGCATAGATGGCAAAGGGGACGGTTCCAGCCTGAACACACCCGGGGCCAAGCTCTAAGGGGCCTTAGGAGCAGGGCAGGGTGGAGGCCGGGCTGTGGGCAGGAGACAGCGCAATGGCTCACTCGGTCTGGATGAGAATGTCGCTGTTCTTGGGGTCCAGCACGCACTTGCAGATGAGCTCCTGGGTGACGGGGATGGCGATGTGGTTGGACACACACAGGTCAGAAAGGTAGTCCAGGAACCTGGGGAGGGGAACGCAGGGGTGGGGAGGGGGCTCAAACACTGGTCCCTGGTGGGGATGCAGCCCACGCTCCTCCAAAATATTTCACAACTGGTTCAATACAGGCGTCAACCTTTTCGTTGTGAGATTGGGCCACATTTGGGAGGGGTCCCCGGAGAAGGGTGGCAGAGGCCAGGACCTGAGACACATGGCACTTGACCAGCGCAGGCGAGGGTCTTTCACTGTTTTAATGGTCAGGATCAGCGCCGCCGCCCCTGCACCCTGGGAGGACCAGGAAGGAGAAGGGAGCAAGGGCAGCACGGGAGGCGGGCGGGCTCACCGGGGCTCGCGGTTCTTGCGCACGAGGCTCACGAAGGTCTCCACCTCGGTCTTGGTGATGTGCTTCTCCAGCAGTTTGCGGTTGTTGTGCAGCAGGGCGGTGATGGTGTCCTCCGCCAGGATGTCGTAGCCGATCTGGGATTGCATCATCCCGAACTGCTTGGCGATGTGCTCCTGGAGAACGGACGAGCCGAGTGGTGGGGGGGCCCGCTCTGCTCCCCGCTCACCGCCCTGGGCCTGGGAACTCCCACCAGCCAGGTGGAGGTCGGGGGAGGAAATTCTCTCTGGGCAGCGGACTGGGTTTGCCCAACAGATTTCTTCAGCTTACGCAGCCTGTCTCCTGACCAGAGTGAAGCTTCTGTGAGTGGGGGAAATTGCCCAGGGGGACTGGCTGCATGATTTATGGGAACCTGGGCAAAATGGAACAGCGGGACCCTTCTTCGAACACTGAGACTTTCCAGACGGCCCCAGCAGAGCATGGAACCCAGCTCGAGGCCCTTCTGGATAGGGGGCCCGATGGCACACCCACAAAGCGGGCCCTACTGTCTTGGGTCCCTGCTGTATCCCTGGGGCCTAAAACAGTGCCTGGCACACAGCAGGTGTGTGCCATAGAAACTACCCGCTGAGCGAACAGAAGCAGGAGTCAGGGAGCGAGCAAGCCGGCGAGCGGGGCCACCTGGGCGAGGAAGGCTCAGGCCAGGTGAGGCAGCGCACCTGGTTCTTGCGGTAGTCCTCCTGGGAATGCCGCAGAACCCGGTAGCAGAGCCGGAACATGTGTTGGTAGGGGGCGTTCTTCTGGTCCGATAGCTCCTCCAGTCGCACCAGGGGGCCCTCGCCCCCCTTCTCACGGAAAGGGGCCTTCAGAATGCCAAAGATCTGCGGGAGAAAAGAACTTGAGGAGCGATCCCCCTACACCTGCCTGCACACCTCATTATCCCAGGAACCCTCGGCCCCAAAGTCACCCTGCCCCGAAGCCACACCGACGCGAACCCTAAGCCGATTCTAAGCCGGACTGAGACCCAAGCCCACCCACTGTCGGCCCCACTTCCAGCCCCCACTCCCTTCTTCTGACAGGGATGCACTGCTGGCCTCAGCCCACCCGTCCCCACATGACTAACGCCAGCTCAGATCCTGGACCGGGCTCAGATTCTGGGGGAAGAGCTCAGGGCTGCCACAGCTCAGGAGTCTGAGGTTAAGAGAAAAGGCAGGCCAGGCCGGTGTGGCCAGAGCCTAAGATACCAGATGCAAGCCTGCCTCATCAAAAAAACCATTAATGTAGGGCGCCTGGGTGGCTCAGTCGTTAAGCGTCTGCCTTGGGCTAATGTCATGATCCTGGAGCCCCAAGGTCAATTCCCAGAGGCAGGGTCCCCATTCAGCAGGGAGTCTGCTTTTCCCTCTGACCCTCCCCCCTCTCGTGCTCTCTCTCTCTCTCAAATAAATAAAAATCTTTTAAAAATGTTAATGTAGGGGCACCAGGGTGGCTCAGTGGGTTGAACCTCTGCCTTCAGCTCAGGTCATGATCTCAGGGTCCTGGGATCAAGTCCCACATCGGGCTCTCTGCTTGGCAGGGAGCCTGCTTCCCCCTCTCTCTCTGCCTGCCTCTCTGCCTGCTTGTGATCTCTCTCTCTCCCTGTCAAGTAAATAAATAAAATATTTTTTAATGTTAATGTAATTAATAAATTTTAAAAGCAGGGATTGGATGAGTGTGAAAAACTTTTCCAGCACAGAAACCAAAGAAATACAACCAAATGGAATGAGAAAACCTTAGTGGGATCCTGCTTCAAAAAACAAGCTTTCAAAAGTCATTTTGGGTAAAGCAGAGAAACCTGATATGGATTGGTATCATTACTAATTTTCTTAGGTGTGATGACAGTACTGCGCTTCTGGAGGACAATGCCCTTATTCCAGGAGATAAACACAGAAAAACGTAGGGGTGAGGCGCGCCCCCCTGGGAAATGCATGGGTGTTAGGACGGGTTATAGAGGCACAGTTACGTCAGGCCAAACCGGCAAAATGGTAACAAGTGGATTCAGGCACTGGTTGTACAGTGTTCACTATACTATTCTTACATTACTTTCTCAGTATTTGAGAAGTTTCACAGTCAGGGGCACGTGGGTGCCTCAGTAGGTTAAGCCTCTGCCTTCAGCTCAGGTCATGATCTCAGGGTCCTGGGATCGAGCCCCGCACCGGGCCCCCTGCTCAGCGGGAAGCCTGCTTCTCCCCCTGTCTCTGCTTGGGTTCCCTCTCTCGCTATGTCTCTCGCTCTGTCAAATAAATAAATAAATATCTTTTTTAAAAATGAGTAAAATTTAATTTAATTTTAAAAAGAAATAAAAGTCTTACAATCAAAACTTAGAAAAAAATATTTTTTTAAGTAGCCTCTACACCCAGCATGGCGCTCGAACCCACGACCCCAAGACCAAGAGTCACATACCACGAACTGGCTCAGCCAGCCAGGTGCCCCAGAAAAAAGACTTTTTAAAGACATTATTTATTTATTTGAGAGAGAGAGAGAAAGCAGGAGCAGCGGGGAAGGGCAGAGGGAGAAGGAGAAGCAGACTTCCCGCTGAGCAGGGAGCCCGATGCGGGGCTCAATCCCAGAACCCCAGGATCATGATCTGAGCTGAAGACAGAGGCTTAACAACTGAGCCACCCAGGCACACCCCTATTTTTTTTTTCCAAGTATAAGTTCTGGGGGCACGTGACTGGATCAGCCTGTAGAGCATGCAACCCTTGATTTCCAGGTTGGGAATTCGGGCCCCACACCGGGCATGGAGCTTATTTAAAAAAAAAAAAAAAAAAAGCACAAGTTCTGGACCCGACACCCTGAGTTCAGATCCTGACCCTGCTGCTTGCTAGGTGTGTACTCTCAGTCAAGTCCCTCCGCCCTCTATGCCCTATTCTCCGCACAGGTAACAACGGGGTTAATAATAGTATCTCCCCCAGGTGGACGGGACTGACCAAGCCAATATGTGCAGGGCGCTTAGGGCAGTGCTTGGGGCGCGCAGTCAGTGCTCAACAAATACTCATTTTCCAAAAAGGGGTGAAGAAGAGCTACAGAGAGACGGAAGCTCCACTGCGGATGGGAAAAGGCTCCTGTTCTGGACGCCCGGCCCCTCCCCCACACACGCACACACGCACCTGTTTGAGGATGTTCTGCTCCCTCATCAGCTTCTGCCGTTCCCGGTTGGGCTTGGTGACCATGATGTCCAGCACATTCTGCCCATTGTTGGGGACGTCGCTGACGAAGAACACCAGGTCCTCCAGCAGCTGGATGACAAACCTTCATGAAGGGACACCAGGGATGACAAGTGTGAGGCACTGACCCTGGGAAACACCCCCGGGACCCAGGGGGTCACATGCCCCTCACGGACAACCATCCCTCCCCCAAGCACGCTCTCATCAAGTGGCTCGCCCGCCCTGCTATCAAAAGCACAGAGCCCACCATCGGCCTTCAACTCTCTCCCCAGCTTCACCCCTAAAAGGCTCTCAGAACACACCCCTCGGCCCACCCACCCACCCCACGATTCCAAAGTGCCCCCGAGACAAAGAATCTCAGTGTACTCCGACCTGGAAACGAACAACAGGGCACAAGGTGTTTGGGGTGAAGGGCTCTGCGGTTCTGTCCTGATCCTGCCACTTACTAGCTTTGTGACCACGGACAAGTCTCTTCACCTCTCTGAGCCTGAAACCTTCATCAGGGTTAATTCTGGGAGCGCATGAACCGTGAGGCAAGGGCCCAGGGCCACCAGAACCGGTAGGAACCGGTCCCCACCTCTGTCTCCCCGACCCCAGCCAGCCAAGCCTGCCTGGCTTCTGCTTTGTGACTTCTTGGTTCATGAAATGCAGACCCTTGGAGGACCCCACTGCACGGCCCACCTGCGGTCATTCTGGCTGATGAAGCCCTCGTTGAGTTTCTCCACGGCGCTGGCCAGCATGGAGCTGGCATCATTGGCGAAGTCCAGGTCTCGGATCTCAGACACGGGCACGGACACGATAGCAAAGGCCTCCTTGTCCTCCTTGGTGGGGCAGGTGCCCAGCTGCAAGGACAGAGGTCAGCGGGGCACCGAGGGACAAGCCAAGGCCTCCACCCCGGCCCCCCAGCACCAGCCCCGCAGCCCCCGGCGGCCCACACCATGAGCCGAATGGGCCGCTCCTCCTCGATGTCGATGGGCACGTTGGTGCTCTGGATCCACGTGTTGGTGCACAGGTGCCGCAGCCGAACATAGGAGTTCCTGGAGGCGGGGCCGGAGCGGGGCGGGGGGTGGGCCTCAGAGCGCATCCCCGCCACCAGCCCTGCCCCACAAGGTGCCAGCCACATCTCCACTGGACTCCACAGGCCATGAGACAAAGGAAACCAGTCCCCTCCTGGGGAGGAGCCCAAGCCAGAGGAGAGTGGCCAGCAAACGGCACCTAGACCCTGTGCTGCTCCTACCCCCCAACCCAGAGCGTTCCAAAAGCTTGTTTGTAAACTTGAAACCAAGATTTATTTGGACAAATGAGACTACTTAGACTATTTATCCCACTTCGCGTCAAGATGCGTGTGTCTCAGAGCAGAAACACTCTTGTCTGATTATGAAATGTAATTACCCTTCTGAAATGAAAAACAATCTGAATCTCAAAACGCACCTGGCCCCAAGAGCCTCAGGTGAGGGAGGGCTGGTGGGCCTACGGTGAGGGGCCCCATTACTTCTCCCATCGGCCCTGTTCTGGGTAAACTTGATATGCCCACTGACAGATCAGGCAGTGAAGGCAAAGGTACTGAGGTCAGGCAGCTAGTATGTGCCAGAGCCTGACACCCGAGGAGTATCTTGACGTTATGTCCTAGCATCTAGGGTTGAGGGGCCTTGAAGATTCGGGAGCCCAGTCCCCTCTGTCCCCCCCGCCATGTGCCACGGACAATCTTGTGCAGCCAGTGCTCAAGTGTGCAGAGAGCGAGGGGGACTGGTGGCTGGTGAAGAACACCAGAGAGAAGGCATTTTGATAAAGCAGCTAGCACAGGGCAGCGCCCCGTGTGACCAGAACCCAGGGCCGGGCACAGGGTGCGCGTTTGGTGATGGGCAGCTGCCCCCTGCTCTGAGAGCTCGGTCCCCAGAGGGGTGGGACACGCAGGTCCTGAAGCCAGAGGAGCTCAGGACATGGGATAAAGAGCATGGGCTGCAGGGGGGAGCCCAGGGACAGGATGGCATAGCCTGGGCTCCCCCCGTCAGCCCTCAGCACGCAGCACCTACTCACCGGGGCACAAAGGAGTCAGTTTTCTGCAACGTGGTGGGGTCCAGCTCAAAGAGGGAGGCAATGTCATTGCCATGGGGCACAGCCACCAAGCGGTACTTGATCTTCTCCCCAGCATTCCGGCGACCTACACGAGTCTGGGAACCCTGGGATGAGGACCACAGCTCAGGCAGAAGCCCCTCCTGCTCTCGGACCCCCCCCCAAAACCATCTGGGATCCCACCTGAGAGGCCTTCTCCCTCCAGCTCACCTCCCAGGCAGGGTTCCCTGGCCAACCCCCACGGTCCCTCCCCGCCAGGCCCTGGAGCCCTGCTCTGCTCCTCACCATTCCTGCTGCCTTGGGATCAGAGGCCTCACCCTTGTAGCTGGGGTTCTCCTGGACAGAGACACAGGATGGGGGCAGCTATTGGACACGGAGCTACGCTCACATGACCCTCATCCCAAAACAAGGTCCACATAGGGCCCTAGGTGGGGGCAGGCAGACCCCCACCCTCCTTGGGGTGCTCACCCCAGCGCTAAAGCCCAAGTCACTCCTAAAGAAGCCACCAATGAGAGCCCCCAGACCCTGCCCTTCTGCCCCTCTTCATGGACCCACAGATGAGTACACACACACACACACACACACACACACACACACACACGAACAACCCAGTATACACAAGCTTGCATATTCTGGACAGGCATATATGTGGACCATATATCATACAAGGGGTGGGAACCTGGCTCACTGCTGATTCCCCAGTGCCCAGAAGAGCTCCTGGCACACAACAGAGGCACAGTAATATTCATCAGGCTTATTTGCAGTCACGCGCTGATTTGATAGTATTTGTTAAATGCAAGAGTGCAGCTAAGCCAGGGCCCACAGACACGTGTGCCCGTGCGTGCAGATGTGTGCCCGGCTCCCGGGCTCATGAGCGCCCACGTGCCCACACAGCCCAAGTCCCCGGGGGCCCTCTCCCTCCCCGCTCACCTCGGCGGCCAGGTAGTTGCCTGTGGCCAGGTGCTTGAAGCGGTACAGGCCGTTCCAGTGGCCCGCTCCTCCACGGCAGGGGTCGTGGTGGACCACCTGGGGGGCGCAGGGGTGAGGCAAGGAGGGGAGACTGGCCAGGGAGGAATACTGAGACCCCGGGGAGGCCCCGAGAGCTCTGGGTAAGTGGCCCCCGTGCCCCCACCCCGGGCTCTACACCTCCCACCCTCCAGGGTGATTCGGGGAGAAGGGGCGGGGCCCAGGGCTGGGTCCTGGGTAAGAGGCAGGCTCTGACCTCCACCTCCCAGAGGGCATTGGAGCTGGTGGCCGAGGTGGCGGACTGGCGCAGCGTGGTTCGCAGGAACACTTGCAGCTTCCCCTTGTACTCGTCACACGTCAGGAACTTCTCCTGCTCCGCATGGAACAGCCGCACCACATCCCCCTGCAGCCGTGGGCCGTGGGCTCAGGATGGACCAGGACCTCCCCGGGGGCCAGTCCCCCCACCCCACCCCGCCTCAGATGCAGACACAGTGGGCACGGCCCCTCGTGCTCCTTGCAGAGCCAGCAAGCAGAGGCCTGGATATGTGACGAGCCCCTCCCCAGAGGGTGGCCAGGGCCAGGGGTCGGCCCCTCAGCCCGGCGCTCTGCCCAGACCCCAAATCGAGACCCTCCAGATGACCGAGGCAGGACATGCTCCTATCCAGAACCTCCCCCAGCTTCCTATGTCAAGCCCACCGTTGACTGTCTCCTTCCCTGATTTGTACCTCCAGTAACCACACCTGACCTCTAAAGGCCAATCTTGAGTCACCCCCCTCTATGAAGGCAGAAGGGATATCACCTCCTGGGATCCCCCCAGGACCATGGCTGCACCTCCCTAGGGCCCCTTCTGCCTGAACATGGGTAATTTGTGCCCGTTTCTTCTGCTCCCGCAGGCCTGAAATAACTGGAAGACAGAGACTGTGGCCTATTTATTCATCTCCGGGGCTCTGGACACAGAGACCAAGTCTGGACCCTGGCTCTGCTTCCCAAGCTCTGTGACCTTGGATAAATCCCTCAACATCTCTGAGCCTCAGTTTCCCCTCGTGCAAAACAGGGATACTAGGGCATCCTTGCAGAAATCGCGAGGGCCATAATTTGCACGGCCAAATAACACTGCCCGTTTCCCACGTGCCAGCCTCTGCGTGAGCCCTTTACGGGGACTTCCTCACTTTGTCCTCACCCAACCCGCCTGGGTACCTATATCGTTATCCCCATCTTACTGGTGGAGAGACTCAGGCAGAGAAGGTAAGTAAGTGTCCTGCCAAGGGTCGCACAGCGAGTGGCAAAGGGGACATGAACCCATGGTGCAGTTCTGGAACCCTGACCTCTCCACCACACTTCCGGCAGCCGGCCTGCAACCGGCAGGCTCTCAGGTGCGTGGCTGCCGCCCCTGTTCCCGCCCCTAGTGACATTCTCTGGCTTCTCTACCCGGCACCCAGCTGTGTGAGTGAATGCAGGAGTGAGTGAGTGGGTGAAGATACATAGGGTAAGCCCATTACTTTGGCAGAAGCTTGGGACTTCTGCGGTACAGGGCGAGAGCCCAAAACAGGGTGGGCTCTGCACTCTCGAATCTCGCTTCCAGGCTGCCTGACCTCCAACATCCAAGCCATGACAGGTTCAGCAAAACCAGCCCAGGCCGCACCATGGGGTTCAGCCCAATGATGTTTCATTGTCTAAGGGCCACACACAGATTTGGGCACGGGAATGTGTAATCAGAGAAAGCTTCCAGGAGGAGGTGGCACACAGGCTGAGGCTTGATTGCTATGTGGATGGTGTGCAGGCTTAAGGGAGGGAGAGAAAGGCATTTGGGGGCACCCGGGTGGCTCAGTTGGTTGGGCGACTGCCTTGGGCTCAGGTCACGATCCTGGAGTCTCAGGATCAAGTCCCGCATGGGGCTCCCTGCTCAGCGGGGAGTCTGCTTCTGCCTCTGACCCTCCCCCTCTCGTGCTCTCTCTCTCTCAAATAAATAAATAAATAAATAAAAATCTTTTAAAAAAAGAAAGAAAGAAAGGCATTTGGACTGAGCATGGGGGGAGGGGGGGGGAGAGGCTGAACCCTTCGGCGCCTGCGAACCCCTATGTCCCAGCACCCACGCCAGCGGGTCTGGAACCAGGGAACATGTCCTGACTCAGCAGCCTCAGGCCCTTGCCTAAGAGGGCACAGGGCAAAGGGCAGGATGCCTGGCCTGGCTCCCCAGAGCCACCGTGGGGGAGGTGACAGGGTGCTTAAAGGATCTGCGCCCCACGGTGAGGGGAATGGGGACCCCTAGTCCCCGGCACACCCTTAGCAAGAGAAAAAAAGCAGAGGCTAGCCAGGACCCAGAAAGGATGAAGGCTGTGAATCCGGAGGCAGAGAAGGGGTGGTCCAGCTTGTGGGGGAGCTGGGGTTTGGGGCGCTGAGGGGGCGGAGGGAGGCTGAAGAGGGTGCAGAGCCACAGAAGGGGGCGCATGGAGGGGAGGGTCAGGTGAGGAGCAGAGCTGGGCAGCGGGAGGTGGGGGAAGGGAGCCCGGTGGGGGAGGGGCTGGGCAGCCCACGGGCGGGGGGCAGTGGGGGGGGGCAGTCCTTACCCCTTTCAACACCTCCTCCAGGTGGTCTCGGAACTGCATGAACAGGTTGATCTTCCAGCTGGTGTTGCAGTTCACAGAGTTGACCTGGGGAAGGGCAGAGAGAACCCTGAGGCCAGGTGCACCCCCAGCGGGTGGAGGCTGGGGCGCAGGAAAGGCCCGGGGTGAGGGGGTGAGGGGAGGAGCAGCCCAGCTCCCGTCAGAGCACAAGGAGGAGGTGCCACCTCTCAGCCAGCGCCCGCAGGGGCCCCCCCCGTCCACTCACCTCCTTGCAGCCCGCATTGTCACTGAGCTCATAATTGCTGGCGTGCAGAGGCTGCCCGGCGTTGACAGGGTTCAGGATCACCTTGTCCCCCACCACCACCTATGGGCACGGATGGAACAGGGGGCAGGTGGGAAGGGCCAGGTCTGCAGGCGTCTCTCTGATCTCAGTCTGCCCCTCTAAGCAATGGGCACGACCTCACCCGGTCCCCACATCGGACACCCTGTAGAAGCCCCTCTGGAGCTGTGGCCTGCGTCTCCCAGCGAGCCCCTCCAGCCCGGGCCGGTCCTTACGTTGTCCCCGTTGCTCCGCAGCTTCCAGAAGGGCTGGATGAAGAGCCAGGAGCCCTCGTTGCCTGTGGCGTCCAGCGTCACGCGCATGGCGTTCTTCTCCAGCAGTGCCGGCAGCCGCTTGTTCACGGTCAGGTACTTGTTGCTCTTCATATGCAGGAGCTGGGGGGCAGCCGGGTGCACGTGAGGGCGCCGGGCCCCAGGAGGCCAGCCCAAGAGCCCCACTGGACGTTGGTCACAGCTGGACACACATACAGTGTCAGACACACAGACAGACACCCACACTGAGACGCGTAGCCACACACACAAACACATGCCCCAGTCAGGCTCCCAAGTGAGCACAAAAGAAGCAGCCAGCATTTCTAAGCACTCTCTGTGTGTTCATTCATGTAATCTTACAACGACCAAAAGGGAAGTACTATCACCGGCCCAATTTTACAGATGGGGAAACAGGCACTGGGAATTGAGGAACTTGCTCCCAAGGTCCTGGAGCCAAGACTGGAACTCAGCCTCCAGCGTCCGGGCTGGTGACCGGTGAGCCGAGAAGCCACCCACGGGCACAGCTACTTGGGCCACACGGCAGGAGGCACGCGCACAAGCAGATACGCGGTCCCAGAGACAGTCCCAGGGCCACCCGCCAGGGACACAGCCCCCAGAGGGCACGCCGGCCGCCAGCCGCCCCCAACAGCCCAGCATCTCCCAGGGGACAGTGCGAGTGGCTCTCACCTGGATCACACTGCCGTACTTCACCACGTCCCCGTGCACCTTCTTGTTCTCTGTGTCATTCTGCTTCTGCTCCATCTGGGCCGCATGCTGTGTGGACACACGCAGAGGTAGACAGCAGGCTCAGAAGCCTGCTCCTGCGGGGCCACGTCCCTGGCCCGCACACACATATGCATATGGACACACACACACACACACACACACACACACACACACAGCTCCTGGCACTGTACCCAGAGTGACCCCCCCCACCCCCAGAGGCCATCTAGCCCATTCCCTCCCTCTCGTCAGGAGGGACTGATCCTCAGAGCATGGAGGGGCAGCCCGAGGCCAGACAGCTTGAGGCCCAAGGGAACTGAACCCCAGTCCCCTGCCCCCTCCCCCACACCTCCTCTGGAGGGGACAGGCCAGCAGGCCCTGGAGCTCCCTACACCCTCGGACATCACCAGCAGACAACCTAAGCTGTATCTCACTGCCCCCGTTAGCGGAGTCCCAATGCCCCCAACAAGGGATGCCTGCCCCAGCCTGAACCCTGAGAGATGTGCCTGGTGCTCCTTCCTCCTCCCCCTCCCTCTCCTCCCCCCATCTCCTCTGTGACCCTCCCTCCCAAAATTGTATGTGCTCCCAGTCACCGCCTCCAGGAAGCCCCCACTGGTAGCTCTGACAGATCCAACCCCAGTGGCCCTCAGGATTTGGTTGGCTTCCCACTAAGGACCCTTTTTAGGCACATCTGTCACATTAGGTGGGAAGCTGCCTAAGGATAGACTGACTCTATCTCCTCCATCAGACTGGGGGTTTCTGGAGACAGGGCTCTGTCTCCTCCATCAGACTGGCACTCCCTGAAAGCACTGGCCCCTTCCTGCCTTGCTTCTCCTCAGCCCCACTCTCCAGGCCTCATGAGTGAGGCAGGGGCGAGGGTGGCCGCAAGGGAAACCGGCCATGTACCACGTGACTTCCCACAACCCTACAGCGTGTGACGACATGACCGTGTGTGTGTGTGTGTGTGTGTGTGTGTGTGTGTGTGTGTGTTAGGCGAGCGTGATAACCACTACACTACGGAAACTCCCCCTTGTGCGTGTGTGTGTGTGTGTGTGTGTGTGTGTGTGTGCTTGCACATGGAAAAGCCCTACACCCAGGCCAGGTCCTGGGGTCAGCCTCGGCCTCTGTAGGCAGCAGGAAGGATGCTGGTGACAGCCCCCAGCCCGGGAAGAAAGACGGGATATTCACGACTGAGCTCAGCCAGCCCCCCCTCAACCCCCTCTTTCCAGCCCAGTTCACAGCTGTGGGGTAAGGCCTTCCCCCATTTCACACCCACCTCCTCAGGGAAGGGGCCACAGGGAAGCAAGTTCCCATGACAGGAAGGGGCGCACTAGGCCGGAGGGAGGACCTCAGGCTGCAAAGCTGCTGACCACAGCCAAAGCCTTCTACTCAATTTTTCATGAGGACTGGGCCCGGGGCCCTGAGTCTGTCCAGAGAGGACTGTCTAGGATGTCCACTGAGCCACTGCTCCCAAGAGCCCCATGAGTAACCACCAGGCCCTTCCATGGTGCACTGTACATATGTCCAACGAGCCCAAGGTGGGTCAGAGACCTGGGGGCCATTCAGGGCCTACCACAAACTCTCTGGATGAGCATGGACAGCCCCAGGATCCAACTCCATAAAATGAGGGAGGAAGTTAAGACTGGTTCTCAAATCAGGTTCCCTGGAGCCACTGTCACCAGGAACTAACGGTAACTCCCTGTACAGTTGTATAGGTTGTTCACTGCATCACGCTGTCCAACTGAAGGGCTCGGTGGGAGCTGAAATCTAGTCCACCTTTCACTCACTGAGCCATGTGTCCTGGGCAGAGGGCCACGCCAGCCTGGAAGAAGGAGCACTTCCTCCTAACTGGCACAAGGGGTCATACGGACGAGTGGATCACCAGGAAGGCACGCTACTTCCCCTCTCTCACCCCGTTCGCATCCACACACACCGATCTCTTGCATGCTGGGGTTCTGGACTCAGCCATAGGGCCCCTTTGGCTCCAATAAGCGGCGCTCCCCCATCCCCCACCCCCCATCCCCTGCCGTGTGTACCCGGCTTCCTGACACAGGCACATAGAGATGCTCCCCTGCACGAACCCACCTGCAATTTCTGGAGCAGCACCACATCGGCGATCTTCTCCTTGTCCTGCTTGGTCTGCTTGGCCTTCCAGTACTGCTTCTGGGCTGAGTAGCGGTTCATGGGACACACCTTGAAGAGGCAGTCTGTGGGAGGGTGGGCAAAGGCGGGAGGAGATTAGTTTGCGCCGGACTCCTGCCACCCGGCCTCCAAATCCCGCCTCCACTCTCCCCATCCCTCCCCACCCTCCTGCCCCACGAGGGCAGAGAGGTAGTGGTTGGAAGAACCCTGAAGAACTTGGAGAAGGCAAGAGCGCAGGACCTCGCCTGGGAACCTATGAGATTATTTTTTCCCCCTGTGGGAGATTTATCAGAGGCCCTTGGGTCCCCACCCTATGCCCTGTCTGTGCCCGCTTTTGTGGACATTGGTGGCTGACAGCTAATACCTACATCCTTCTCTGACCCACCGCCATCTCACCCACAGATCCTGGGAAGTTACATCCCACCCCCTCCCCCGATTCCCCGACCCTCCCCCCCAGGAGCAGCTCACTCCAAGCGGCTGACACAGCAACAGAATCATCTGGCTTCCGGAGGTGACCCCCACTTCCCAGCTCCCTGCAGCATCACCCTGAAACCACATCCTTGCCTGGCTCTTCCCCTGCCCCGAATGAGCAAGGGTCCCTCACTCTGTCCTCCTGAGACTCCCCCTCCATAGGCTCTGCTTCCAAGGAACTTGACCTAAGACCAGGTCACTCAAAATTCCATGAAAAGTTTCACCGTTCCGATTTGTATTTTGGAAAGCAGAGAAAACACCTATGATTTTCGCAAGCCCAAACTCCAGAGAGGGTGCCGATGTTTCTACTCATCCGAAGGAAGCAGGAGTTGGAAAATCCTATTCTGAAGTGTGGCGGTAGGGGATGGAGGATTGTGGGTCACGGTCAGGTGATAGCTCAGTGGCTGGGCTGGGTTGCCAATGGCATGGCTACACTCCGAGGGAGTGAGTTCCCTGTCACAGGAGGGAATCACAGCCCGGACAAGCGGTTGGTCTCTAAGATACCTCTCATGCTACAGGGCTGGGCCTCCATGACTGCACAGGCTTCAGCAGCATGGCGCCCAGGAGGGGGGATGGCTGTGCTGGGGCGCCCCTCCTTCAGGTCCTTTTCATCTGCCCTCCAAAGGAAGGCTAGGTGCCCGCTCTGGTCAAAACTGGTCATCCAGCCCCCAGGAATTAAAGGCAAAACTGGGGGTTCCTGGGTGGCTCAGTCGGTGAAGCGTCTGCCTTCAGCTCAGGTCATGATCTCAGGATCCCGGGATGAAACCCCATGTCAGGCACGTTGCTCGACGGGGGATCTGTTTCTCCCTCTCCCTCTGACCCTCCTCCCCACTTGTGCCCTCTCTCTCTGTCTCAAATAAATAAATAAAATCTTGAAGAAGGAGGAGGAGGAGGAAGAGGAGGAGGAGAAAGAGGCAGCAGCAGCAGCAGCAAAAGTGGATAATCTATCTAGCCCATGCGCACGCAGCCCCCTGGTGCCATCCGGAAAAGACACTGAGTGAGTCCAAGCTCAGAGAAGACAGAACTTCCTTAAAGGGAGGGGGAGAAACAGCAGTTCTGTAAGTGGATAGAGTCCCCCAGGCCCGCCCTGCCTGGCCCACCTTGACACCACCAGCAGGAGCGGGCGCTACTTCTAGAAATAAGCACTCAGTTTGTTGGACAGAGTAGGTCTTTACAAGGATCTGCTCAGCCCTCAAGTAGCAGCTCAGGTGTCACCTCCTCCAAGAAGCCCTCCTGCTTCTTCAGGCTGGGCCGGAGCTCCCAGGGCTCCCCAGGCCCCTGCTTCCCGCATTCATCTCACTGCCTTGTTAGAAGCCACCAGTTCCCAGCCAAAGTCAGAGCAGTGGCTCACGCCAGGGATTGTCTGGCAAAGTGGGGGGGCGGAGGTGGTCCCAAGAGAGGTAACAGCTGGCATTTAGTGGGCAGGGCAGGGATGCTGGACATCGGCACCGTAAAGATCGTCCGGCACAGCCCCTGCCGAGAACATCCTGCCACACACTCGCGGGTGGACTGCTGCGGGCAGCGCTCTGGGCCCAGAGCGGCACACAGAAACACACAGGATTTTTTGTCTGGTTTCAGCAATCAGTGAATTTTTCAGGAATGCAACTCAGATATAAGCTGAGGGAATCTGTGTTGCCCTTTGTGTTGTTCAAACTTTACCAGGAGTTTTTTTTTTCCTTCTTTTTTTTTTTCCTGTTTCAGAGGAAGCATCCGGCCGAGCCAGATGCTTGCGTTTGTGGCTGCCCTAGTCATGATTCACAGGCAAGCTCTGACTGCGTCCTCAGGCCTTCTAGTTGGGCCCGACAGCTACTTCTAAAGCACCTATTACTTCATTAGTAATCGCTTTCCTTTTACACCTCTTTTTTCTCACACTTAAGACATTATATTGGCCCCCCCTTCCTCCCCGCCAGCTCCAGGCTCCCTCAGACCCTGGCCCCGCCCCCCATTTTATATGACATAAATATAGATATGCATCAGTTGTATTATTTTTGAAGTCCACATAAGAATATCAAAGCATGCTCTGGTTCTGACAGGCTCGCCTGCAGGTGGGCACGGCCACGTGGGGCTCATCACCACATCCCCAGCGCCTAGCCTGGGGCTCAGCAAACACCTGCCAGATGAACGCATGAATCTAGAAACGACTCTCTCATGTGGATGAGATGGAACCCGAATTTATAGCAGAGAAGGGAGGAAAGGGATGAGGGACTGCAAGCCGAGGGAAGGACATTGCCCGCCTGGAGGGGGCAATGAAGTGACAGGGTCTGGCGAGCTGGGACAGGAGGGGGCAGGCCAGGACCCTGAACTTGAGTGAGCCTGGAGCCCACAAGCCCTGGCAATCATGAGCTCTCTGGTCTCCCTGCACCTCCACTCGCCCCCCACAATCCCACCGCTCCCAATCTAGAAAGGAAAACAGAAGGAAAGAGACGCGCGGCCCCAGGTCGCCCTAGAGCAGAGGTTCTCAAGCTTTTCTGAACTGACTCCCCGAGGAAAGATATTTTTGGATCACCATTTCATAAAACAACACGGGGGGCTTCTGTCCCTGGTAAGCGGGACAGGCTCTGACAGGGTTGAGAACCGTGGTTGTAATATCTTTTGGACCAACCCAACCAGAAAACAACTAACGCACCTGGATTTTTCAAATGGGTATTATTTTAAGACTTCTGAAAGAACTGACAAAATAGCGAAGACTTATTGGGCCCGAGCACAGGATCAAAGGGAAGTTAGAAAGCTAAAGAAACACCCAAGCAACTTTCACCCTGAGGATATTCACTGATTCCAGAAAACAGGCTTTTTATGTGGATGGCTTGACCAGGTGATGGGGGTGGGGTGCAGAAATCCAAAACCAGGCCCACGGAAGGTAGGAGCCTAACAGGAGACACTCTGCTCACTAAGCTGGGACCCCAAAGGGCTACACCCCCAAGTGAAGGCTGAACCCGAGGCAGGACAGCTCCTTCCAGAAACTAGAGCCGTGTTAGAATCCCCTGGATGGTGCAGGAAACCCCGAATCTGAGCCTGCCCTCGGGCAGTCTTGGACAGGTGGAGCCCCAGGAGACTGGTAATAGGATATGCATATCCTCTCTGGAGGAAGGTACCTTCCTCCCGGTCTACAACCACTCGTACCAAATTATTTAAATGCAATGGCCAGCGTACATAGCTAGCCAGGAACTCTCGGGAACTAGCTGTTAGGAGACAGAATCAACCCACTAAACAGAGAGTAGAAACAGACGCAAAGAGACTCCAGGCAGAGACAACGTCTGTAGCATAGATAGGCCTACTCTGCTTAAATCCACGAAAGCTCGAGGATCCCCGCCGAGAAGAGGATACTATAATGAGTAACATCACAGACTGAAAAAGAACCACGTGGAATCTCTAGAAATAAGAAAGCTTCAACAACCACATTTAAAACTCGCAGAACGCATTTAACAGGAAGAAAGGAGCTGAAGGAAGAATGAATGAAATAGGAATGACCCCTACTATGGTGATGCATTCGAATTCTATTCTGTCCAGGTCTTTAAAAGGATGGTGGGGCCCCAATAAAGGGACTTCATACAGCCACAAATGGGTCAGAGTCTATGTTTGAATGAAACACTGCTCCGGAACATCCCAGGAGTGGGAAGGAAGCCAGATGGGATCCCTCCCTGCTCCCGACTTTTCTCTGTCTTGGAAATGGAGTCCCTAGCACTCATCGAACCTGTCTTTTTCTCTCTCATACATATCCTCCCTTAGAGCCTGGCCCATAGTGCATGTCGGGAAATGCTTGTTGAATGAATAAATGACTAGCATCCTCTCCAATGTTTGTGGCACAACTCTATGCTTTTACACTGCTGTTGGCCCAAAGGCAGCCCTGTCAGAACCCCAGAAGGGGCTGGAACCTTTCTTCTCCCCAAACCCCAAGGCAGGAAGGCAGGATGGGAGGAAGAAGGATAGGGGGTGACCAGGAGACCGGGCTCACACAGGAGCAGCAGCATCAAAGGCCAAGAGAAAGGTCTGGGTCTGGGGACGTTTCCAACAGTGAGGACTGTGTGTGTGTTGGGGGACATGCACTCGTGGCTGAGGGGGCCCGGGGCCTGTGGGACGGCAGACAAGAGGATATTCACGTAGTAAATGAAGTCCAGCGGCCTTTCCTGAAACGCAAGTTCCTAACACTTCAAAAAGCCACTACCACTGGAGAGCTATTAAAAAACACAAACTCCTGGGGCACCTGGGTGGCTCAGTCGGCTCAGGTCATGATCTCAGGGTAGTGAGATGGAGCCCCCTCGTGAGGCTCCGTGCTCAGTGGGGAGTCTGCTTGAGATGCTCTCTCCCTCTCCCTGTGCCCCTCCCCCTGCTTGTGTTCTTTCTCTTTAAAATAAATAAATTAATCAAATCTTTTTTTTTTTAAAGATTTTATTTATTTACTTGACAGAGAGGAGAGAGATCACAAGCAGGCAGAGAGGCAGGCAGGGGAGGTGGGAAGCAGGCTCCCTGATGAGCAGAGAACCCGATGTGGGGCTCGATCCCAAGACCCTGAGATCATGACCTGAGCCGAAGGCAGAGGCTTTAATCCACTGAGCCACCCAGGCGCCCCTAATCAAATCTTTAAAAAAGAAAATACAAACTCCCAGGTCCCGCATCGATTCAGCAGGCTGGGGCGAGGCCGAGGTGAACCCCAAATAGTACTGCCATTCCAACAAGGTCGAAAAGCACCAGGACCAAGGACTGGAGATGAGAACAGAGAGAGGGAATAAAGTTCTACAGTCACGGTAACGTCCAAGCTCTGTGTAAATCGTGTAAACATGTGCTTCTAATTATTTTCAACATTTAGACTCGACCTACTCAACAAAACACGGAAGACTCCATTGTGGTTCCAGAAGAGAAGGGAAGGTTATTCGGTCTTGACGTAACACTGAACGTGTGTCTGGCAGCAGAGGGAGGGGGCATGGGGTGGCTTGGGGGCTGCCGGGAAACCAAGGTAGGACCATGTCCCCCCACCCCGGGTTTATAGCAAGTGACAAGGGAGAATCTTGACAGGCTGCCCTCGGGAAGATGGGGCAAAGGAAGCGGAGGAGTGGCCCAGGGGAGCTGAATTCTCCTGGAATGAGCAACACAGGGCGAGACCTGGGAGCAAACGGAAGAAACAGTGAAGAGCTCGAAGGGGCCGCTTCCTCCTACAACATTGATCTCAGCCGCCCCCAGCCCCCTCCAGCATGCAACCTCACCACCGGTCTGACCTTCTGGGAGCACACTTGCATTTGTACAAAATGTCAAGGGACAAGAGTCATCGCTGCAGCACTGTCGGGAAAGATGGAGATTAGGAAGAGCCCAAGCGTCCATCAGAGGGGACTGGTTAAATGCATCCCAACCAAGCCGTATAATGGAATGTTCTGCAGCCATAAGAGGGAGAGGTCAGAAATTCAGACACGTGCTACAAGTGAGTAAACCTCAAGGCTGTTATGCTAAGTGAAAGAAGCCAGTCACAAAAGGACAAATATTGGATGATTGCACTCGGGTGGGTACTTAGAATAGTCAAATTGATTGAGATGGAAAGTAGCATGGTGGTTGGGCAACAGGGATGCGGTGGTAATTATTTAACGGGTTTAGAGTCTCAGTGTTCCAGGAAGACAAAAGTCCTACGGCTGGATGGTGGCGGTGGCTGTCTCCCGGTGACAATGTGCTTAATGCCACTGAACTACACACCTAAAAATGCTTCAAGGTGGGAAACTTTATCTTAGAGATCTTTACCACAGTTTAAAGATAAATAAATATTTTCTGAATGTTTCAAACCAGCTAAGTGGTAGAAACACTACTTTCACACAGTTGTCCAGGACACAGAACAAAAATGGGTGTCTAAATGAAAACAAACAAACAAACAAAAAAACAGAGTTCAAGATCCCTATATGCTAATATGAAGAGGTCTCCAATAAGATCCATAGTAAGATTTATAAAGTAAAAAACAAAACTAAATGAACAAACAGAAGAGTGTACATAGAATGCTACCTTTGTGTAAGAAAAGGGGGGTCCCTGAATATACGTCCATATTACAAACCCTGGAGGAATGCATGAGGAGCTCAGGAAAGTGGGCTCCTGAGGGGATGATCATAGAGGAGGGGGTGGGGGGTTCAGGCAGGTGGGAGCAGACCCTCTCTACCTATTTGTACACTGTTTTGTTTTTTTTTAAAGGTTTTATTTATTTGACAGAGAGAGAGATCACAAGTAGGCAGAGAGGCAGGCAGAGAGAGAGGGGGAAGCAGGCTCCCCGCTGAGCAGAGAGCCCGATGCGGGGCTCAATCCCAGGACCCTGAGATCATGACCTGAGCTGAAGGCAGAGGCTTTAACCCACTGAGCCACCCAGGTGCCCCTGTACACCGTTTTGATGTTTTAATCATATGAATAAATCACCTAGTCTGTTTTTCTATATGGTTGCCCCCAGGAAGGGGGGACAGAAGGTTCCAGAGGGTAAGGTGGGCCATCCCGGCTTTTACCTTGAATCTGGAGTCTGTATTTGCCTTACTTTTATAAAACGGGGGGGGGGGGATGAGAACAAAATTTTAAGGGGCCAATAAACATACAAAAAGCTGCTCCCTCTCACTAGTTCTCAGAGGAATGCGAATTAAAACCACAATGAGATGCCATTTCACACCCAGCAGGCTGGAAGAAATTTAAGTGGGATAGATCCAAGTGTGGCAAGAATGTGGGTGGAAGCGGGGCTGGGGGGGGCGGGGAACGCACCCACAGTCTGTGGGGGGGTGAGCACGCACAGCCCCACGGGAAGGCTCAAAAGAGCTTCCTCGCACCAGGACTCCCCCTCCCTGGGACCAGGCCCAGGAAACTCTTGCCCGGAAGCCCAAGGAGAGGTGGATGGGACCCCTCACCACGCATGGCCGGCAACAGCCAGAAGCTGGAGATGACCTAAGTGGCCATCAACGGGAGACCCGATAAATGGCTTGTTGTTTACTCACCCAGTGGAATATTATACAGCAATTAACCAGATGAACTAGAGCCCTGTGTGTCAATGTGGAGAAATCTCACAAATGGTGCAGAATGAAAAATGTGCAGAAAAATTTTAATATACGGGGTTATAAACACAGGAAATAATACCCTGTGTCGTTCGTAAATGTAGCCCTATGGATTAATAGCAAAAGTATAAAAACAGGATCCCGAAATACATACAAGTTTCTGATGAGGATTTGCCTCTGGAGAGGGAGGAGGAGGAAAGGGATCAGGCAGAAGACCTGGAGGGCTTCAGCTATAAGCATAAGAGGCTTTAAAAAAGACGAGGTCTGGGGGTGCCGGGGTGACTCGGTCAGTTGAGCGTCCGACTCTTGGTTTCGGCTCAGGTCGTGATCTCAGGGTGGTGGGATGTGGAACTGAGCCCCACATCAGGCTCAGGGCAGAGTCTGCTAGAAACGGTCTCCCTCTCCCCCTCCCTCCCCCTCCGCTCCTCCCCCTGCCTGCACTTGCGGGCTCTCTCTCTCTCTCTGTCTCATTAAGGGAAATAAATAAAATCTTTTTTTTGAAAATGGCAAGGTCTGAAATGAACATGGCAGAAAGGATTTTGACAGAGCTCTCTTTACTTTTGTGTAGAGTTGAAGTATGTCTTAATCATAACAAAAAAAATAAATACATAAACGGGGCTTGGAAGGCGGGACAGGTAGAGCAGAAGCATAGGCCTGGGGGAGGTGGGGGTCCCAGCCATATAAATACAGGGAAGACACCTGATCGGCCTCCTCCCCCGGCACTGCCCCCTAACCAGTCTGGGGGTAAGTGGCCCCTGCGTACGTTCCTGGGGTTGCTATACCTGGGGGTATAGGCTCTGAGCTTCCCTAAGGTAAACTGGGAGGGGAGAGCTGTCCAAGCCCTTCACTGAGTCTCCCCATGCTCCACATGGAAGAGGAGATAGAAAAAGGGCTCACGGTTCATATGAAAAATAAATTCTAGGCTCAAGTTTTCAAAAAAAAAAAAAGAAAAAGGGCTCACGGGAGGGAACATGCCCAGACCTGGTCAGCACCACACAACTCAGAGCAGCCATAACCCCAAGATTGCTATGGTGAAGCACAGGTCAGAGACGGGCTGGACTGGGGTGCCCCACACACTGGGACCCTGGAAAGAATTCCCAGAATGTATCAGGGCTTGGAATGGCCCTAGAAGATGGCTCGAGCTGAGACCACAAATAAGAAGCCAATCAGGGGCTTCTAGGCCACCTGGGAGCGTCACGGGGCTTTGCCAGCTCAGCCTGGAGGTCTGCAGGGTCAGCAGGTGAGGATAACCAAGCTATAGGGGGAGAGAGGGAGAAACCAGAGTTCCCAGCAATGGCTGGGCCCACCCAGGACGGCAGGACAGCACTCGGGGGGCCTTAGGACACGGCCATCCTTGACAACATCTAGCCCACTTCTAACATGCCCGCCATGACCCCCGTGCCCTTGCTGGGACCTCCTTCTAGTGCCAGGGTATTTACAGGAGAGAACCGGGACTCCCAGGCAGGAGGCCAAGCTCGGCTTTTCTTTTCTCTTCTGTCTCAAAATGAAGAAGTTCTAGAACTCCGGCTGTACCCACCAGCCACCGGGCTGCACAGAGACCTAGTCCTGTCCCAGAAGATCGGCTCTTCTCAGGCCCAAAGAGGGCCCCCAGGAGCTCAGAGGGGCCTGTGCCCGCCTCCCCCAGACGCCACGGGCCAGGACCCCCGGCAGAGAGGGCAGGGAGGAGGCTGGAAGCTCTCTGAGTTGGCTGGGCGCAG
Source organism: Procyon lotor (assembly GCA_028646535.1). Taxonomy (NCBI): domain Eukaryota; kingdom Metazoa; phylum Chordata; class Mammalia; order Carnivora; family Procyonidae; genus Procyon; species Procyon lotor. The sequence goes on from CM053608.1 coordinate 100,851,709, forward strand.
GGAGGCCCCTCTCCCTCAGTGGCTTCAAAACTCTCCTACTTCGGGCTCCAGGAGAGGCGCAGGCCCCATCTCCGCCTGCAGGACCCAGGGGGCAGGCACAGTCAGACCTGGGCCTCCAAGCAGGGGGCCCGCACGAGCGCCCTGAAATCCGTAAAGCCCGGGCCCAGTGCCTTGGAGGCTGGGTCCACGTGAGGGACTCTGGGGGGGGCGGTCACATCAACGGGAACTGGAGCAGCCAGGCCTGAGAGAGGCGGCAGGGGCGGGAGGAAGCCTGAGGAGGGGCTGGCGCCTGCCTTTATCCCCCAGCTATGTCCCAGGCCCCCACTCTGTGGCGGACATCACACACAAAACAGTGAGCAAAGGAACCAGAATGGAGGCAGAGGGTCGGGGAGGAGGTGAGAGAGGCAGGGGGCCCGATGGCGCAGGGCTGAGGGGTCTACGGCGGTGAGGGAGGGAAGCTCAGGGCCAGAGGCGGTTCTCGCAGATCCCCCATGACAGAGCAGAACGACAGGTGTGGGGCCCCTCTGCGGGCTGGGGGGGGGCCCCCCTCCATCTCCTCCACCCTCCCAGGGATGGGCAAGGCCCCGGCAGACCGACGGCCCGGGAGGCCACAGGATTATCTTAAACCCCGTTTCCCTCCCAGCATCCCCCTGGAGGACAATCCCGGCTAATCTCTCCCCAGAGGAGCAGCCCCGTGGGCAGCGCGGCGTGTTCCTGCCTGCTCCCACCCTGCCCACCACACCCGGGGCCTGTCTGATTGTCTGTCTCAGCCTCGCAGGGAATCACAACAAAAACACCTTGCCCCGGCTGGGCAGCAGGGCGCGGTGACAGTGGGAGAGCATTTAATTCCCTTGGCGCCCCTGGGCCTGCGGGGCGGGGCTGAGGGGCTCCCCTTTTGCCCAAGGCCACTCAGCAGAGCCAGGCTGGGGCTCCACAAGCTCCCTTAGGGCCGGAGTCACCCACACGGCCTGGGGCTGGGGAAAACAGCAGGGGTCAGGAGAAGGGACCCCGAGATCACAGGTTCCAATCCTCTCACCACCCCATGAAGGGACGGAAGCACACAGAAGAGCTCTCCCCCCACCCGGGCCTCCCAAAGCCTGAGGAAATTCTCTCTCCCTCCCGTGCTCCCTCCCTGCAAAAATGCCCCATCATGTAGAGAAGGTCTTGTGGCTGGTGGGGAGTCATGGGGGAGAACGGTTCCCAGCCAGAAGTGGGCTGTACCCCTGAGAAGTGGGGTGCGGCCCCCAGAAAATGAAGGCAGAGGCCGTCTATGCCAAGATGGCAGTGGAAGCCAACGGGGGATTTCCACAGACAGCAGTGTGAGGGCTGCCCGGCAGCATGTTGTCTGACCCGGCCCGACAAACGCGTTCTGCCCCGGGGCCAGGACTCCCCGGCCTGGGAGGAAGGCTGGTGTGAGGGCTGGGGTCTTACCTCGGAACTTCTTAGGCGGGTTGTCCAGGTCCCCCGCCGCGGGCTCCACCACACAGCGGTCATCCACCAACCTGAGGGACAAGGCAGCCCGGTCAGGGGGAGAGAAGAGACCATCTTCTCAGGCATCCCTCCCTAGGCGCAAGGGATTCAGGGCACCAGGGAGGCCTCCCCAAAAACCCCTCCCCACCACTGTCCAACTCCCCCCAACCCCTCAAGTCTTTCCCTTTCCTGGCACCACTGTTAAAAGGGATGGGGGACCCCCAGGAAAAGCCCAGCCCAGCCCCAACCCCCTCTCTCTGCTGGATGGAGGGAGCTAGAGCTATCCTGGGAGGAGACAGGCCTCCGGTCTGGGCTCCCACACACCGCGGATATAAGTCTCATGGAAGCCGGAGACCCTGCTGCCCAGACCTGAAAGGGCAACAGGCAACGGAGGAAGGGAAGAGGACTGAGAGAGACAGAGACAAAGTCAGAGAGACTCAGAGAGGGTAGAAGGGAGAGACAGAGAGAACGGAACAGAAAAGATAAATAGAAACAAGTAGGATACAGAGGCACAGAGAGACTAGAGACAGGTGGACAGATGGGAGAAACTTATGAAACACCAAACTAAGTCCCCATCCTTTGGTCTTGAAGACAATGAAACTTACACCTTCTCAGCCTCAGGCAGGCCCCATTCCGTACCCTCCTTTTTGGCCCACCCCAGAGCCCCAAATGCCGCCTCTTAAACCACAACTGGAATTAATCCTGAATCTCTGGATCCACCCACCCACCTGTCCAACCAGGACACTCACCCACCCACCCACTCATCCATCCATCATCCATCCATCTACCCACTCACTCACCCACCCATCTACTCACCCATCCACCCACCCACCCAGCCAAGCATTCATCCATCTACCCAACATCCACCCACCCACCCACCCATCCATGCATTCATTCATCTACCCACCATCCACCCACCCACCAATCTACCCAGCCACAAGCTCCCATCCATCCATCCATCCATCCTGCACTTAAGTATTCAATGCCACCCCAGCCTCTAGGATACTGTGATGGTGATGATCCACCATTTCTGAGGCCAAGTCTATCTCAACACTTCACAGCTATTCCCTCTGAATTCTCACCAACTTCCCCACAGGGCTAGTCACTAACACCATTTTAGAGAGGAGGAAACTGAGTTTGAAGGTGAGATAATTTGCCTGAAGTCACGGAGCTGATTCCAAAACCTCCTCTTCCCCTCCTTGGGTTGGCTAACAAGGTCTTTTGTGATCTGACCTCTACCCACTCCCCAGCTAGCCTCACAACTTCCTGCTCAAACCATGCTAAACCCCCCGTTGATCCCAAGGTCCCTGGAGCTCTCTTGTCTACAGAGGTGACCATCTCTGCATCTCTGCAGTGGCAGTCCACGATGCCCTTCATGCCCAGCCCACCCTGGTTCCCCGCCAAGACCCAAGTCTAACAGACCACATTTATTCTTCCACCCTGGGTCCCTCTCTCTACTCTGTGAAGACTTCCCTGGCCAGTGCCCACCCCCCACTGGACCCCTTTCCCCCGTGTTCCCGCAGCACTTGGTCCTGGCCTCTCCCGCTACCTTGTCTCTTCCTACTGCCACTAGTTGCCAAGTCTGCACTCTGGGTTCCCTGAGGACAGGCTGCTGTTTTTTCCCCTGGGCACGACCAGCACTTTGCTCAGTGTGATCCATAAGAATAACAAAAGCAAGCAGGATTTTGTCTAATGTTTTCATATATTGTTATTTAATTTTCTAAATCCATTTTGTTATTATTTCCATTTGGCAGGCAGAGAAGCCCAGTCCAGAGAGGTAAACCATCTGGCCAGGGACACACAGCCAGCAAGCAGAAGGGCTGGGTTTTGAAGCCAGGCTTAGCATCATCAGAGCGGATGCTGGGCAGGATCTTGAAATGATGGGGAGGGGAGAGGCAGCTTGCTCTGAGGCCCCGCCCCCACCCCCCCTGGCCTTGGCCTCCTTCCCTTTCCCTGGCCCCCAGCACCGGACCAGCGCTTGGCCCTCTGCCCCATTCTATCTGCTCGCACTCCGTTGGGCATCTCAGCCACACTCACGGATTCAAAGGACCGCTTAGACACTCACCAATGAATGCCTCCTGCATCCACCTTCCCCTCAAACTCCAGACAGTAGCTCTAAACACCTCCACCTGGATGTCCACGGACATCTCAGACTCAGCAGGCTCAAAACTGAGCTTCTCATCTACCACCTGAATGTGCTCCTCTTCGAGTCCTCCCCATCTCAGTTGACGGCAATTCCATTCTTCCCGTTGCTTGGGCCAGAAACCTTGGGCCAATCTTTGGCTCCTCTTCCATCTGCCTCTCACCCCCCATCTGTGAGGCAACCCTGTGGGCTCTACTTTCGCGATACGTGCGGAATCTCACCGCTTCTCATCTTTGCCACCAGCGTCCGGCCAGCTGTCCCCTGGATGTGGGTAACCACCTCCTCACCAACCTCCAGATGTCTCCCCTCGCCTCCCTAAGACCCGTTCCCCACACAGCACACATACCTTTCCTTTAAAAGGTGAGTCAGATCAGGGCAGTCCTCTGCTCAGCACCCTCCAGAACCACCCATCTCTGCATAAAAGCCAAGAATTCACAATGGCCCGAACCCTCACTATCCAGCCCTCACCTCTCTGACCTCATCTCCCCCCCTGCCCCTTGCCCACTCTGACCCAGCCCACAGCCCTCCTCCAGGCTCCTCAAACCTTCCAGGAGACTTGGTGCTGGTTATTTCCTCTTCCCCCAGACACCCTCCTCGCTCTCTTCCTCCCTCCCTCACCTCCTTCAGATTGCTGCTCAAATGATCCATCATCCTGAACACCCTCCCTTTTTAAAACTTGGAACTGCTTCGGGGCGCCTGGGTGGCTCAGTAGTTAAGCTTCTGCCTTCGGCTCAGGTCATGATCCCAGGGTCCTGGGATGGAGCCCTGCATCGGGCTCTTTGCTCAGCAGGGAGCCTGCTTCTCCCCCTACCATTCCCTCTGCTTGTGTTCCCTCTCTAGCTGTGTTTCTCTCTGTGAAATAAATAAAATCTTAAAAAAAAAAACAAAAAACACTTGGAACTGTTCCTTCTCACACTCCTTAGGGTCCTCCCTGCCTCACTGCTCCCAAAGTACTTCTCACCACCTGGCCTGCTGTATATTTTACTTATTTATTTTGGTTACACCCACACACACACACTTGGGATGGAAGAGCCATGAGGACAGGGATGGGTCTGTTTTGCCTCCTGAGGTATCCCCAGATCTAGATCACGGCCTGGCATAGAGCACGCATACACGGAATACACAGTGGGTGAATTAATTCACTTTACCGGCTTCTAAGGAAAGTATATGAGAAGCAAAAGGTAAGGTCCCCGCCTTGGGAAGTTCCAAATCTCATTGGGAAGACAAGTCACACACTCAGAAGAGTTGATGATATAAAGAATATGTATTAGTGCCAACTGGTGGTACCAGCTGTGGATTTCAGGCAAATCCAGGGAAGAACAGGTCAGAGCTTGGCCAATCAGAGGAGGTGTGAAAGAAGAGCCAGGAGCTGTACAGAGCCTTGAATAATTCATAGAATTTCCTGTAAGACATTAGTGAATCAGATTAGCTGCTTGTCTCTTAGCAAAACCCTGAAGGGAGGGGACATGGGATGGACGTGTTTTGATGGGAGAGGGGAAGAAGCACGGGTCAGAGCCTGGGACCCGGGACACCCATAGGGCATCATGAAAGTCAGTGTGGCTGAGGACAGGCTGGGGTCGCCCCCAACAGCCCCTATCTTGTCCAGTGCTCAAGGCCTTAGGGGAGGCCACCTCCTCAGAGACTCTCTGTCTGAGGAAAAACCCATTCTCACCCTGACCCACCACGGCCCCCCAGGGAACTCCTCGTCTGGGCCACACGTGCAGGAAAAACACACACAAATTCGGATGCCTGGCGTGCTTTTCCTAATCCCCCTGGCACAAATCTGCCTGGTCATTATGCGGATGTCCATCTGTCCCCTCCCACTCTGGCACAGCTTCTGAAGCCCTGATGTCTCCAACTCAGCCCCTCCCACCGTTCCGTCCCCCCCCCCCAAAAAAAGCAGGGCATATTTTGGAAGTGTGAGCTGAGACCACATAGGGAAAGGGAGGGATTGATCCGCAGCGGAGGACAGCCTCCAAGAGAACTTCAGACAAGGTTGGGAAGGAAAACATCCTCAACCTGCCAGTTGAGAGGGGACAGGAACGCTCTGTAGGAGGCACCAGAGCAAAGAAGCAAGCCACTTAGGAGGAGAAAAGAGGCAGGGGTGTTCCCCAAAAGTATCAGGGGAACAAGGTCAGTAGATGGGACTTTCGGAGGTTCCTCCTGGCTCTAACATTTCACACCCTCCGTCCTCCTGGTGTGGGTCCTGGACTAGCAGAATCAACATCTCGGATGGACGCTGGGCTGCATTCCGTACACCCTCCCAGGAACATCTGAGGGATGGCACCTTGCCCTACTCATCGTTTATTTCCCACCTGGTGCTTAGGGCAGCTCCCCACCTAGCCTGTAAGCAAAGAAGCCATCGGCAGGGTGTTTAGCGTCCCAAATGTCCCCAAGCGCCCCCGCGAAAGCCTCCCTCCATTCCTCCAAGTGTACTCATGAGGACTGAGGCAATCCAGGAAGGTGCTATCGGACGGGAGGGGCGGGAGGGGTGCCGCGAGAAACCATTAACAGATAAGCAGGGAAGTTCTTATCAGATGGGCTGCAGGGAGACCTGAGGCCAGAAGGAGGCCCGAGGGCCGGGACCCACGACAGGTTAAGTTCTGATGGAGGGGGGCGCCTCAGGGGGCAGCCCAGGTCGGGCAGTGGCTTGGCGGTGGTCGCCGAGCGCCGGCCGCCCCGGGAGCAGGGCCGCCCGGGGTCCGCAGCACACTCGCAGTCGCCCCGCCTTAGCTCGGCCCCGCCCCCACCGCCAGGCCCCACCCCGCCCCTGCCCCCGCCCCGCCCCCGCCGCCCAGCGAAACTCGCCGCCCCACGTGCGGTTGTCGCCCCGCCGCGCAACCTCGCCTCGGCCTGTCTCGACTGCCGGCGCGCGCGGGGGCGGGAGGGTGACGTGCGCCGCGTCCGCGCTTTCCTGCCCTCGGCGACTCGACCTGTCCCCCACCGCGTGGCTCCCACGTCCCGGGCCGTACCCCCTACTCTCCCGCACGGGGGGCATCTGTGTTTATTAAACTAGCCGGACACGGGTCACAGGTGCCTGGCTTCGGGTGCGCACCTGGCGCTGTAACCAGAGCCGAGCTCTGCGGCGGGGTGGAGGGGTGTGGGGGAGTGTGGCCGCGTCGCTTCACTCCACCCGGACCTCTCCCCTCCCGAGCGCCTCCAGTCTCCTCCCAAGGTCCCTCCCAAGGTCCCGGGAAGGGCCGACTCCCACCCTCTGCCAGCCCGCTGATCTCATCGTCCCCACCTCCCGGCGTTTGCACACCAGAAACCCTGTCCAGAGTCCTGCCAAGTCCTGCCATCCTCAAGGCCGGGCTTAGGCTCCTGCAGAGTTCCCTGCCTGGTCCCACCACCCACATCAACCCCTTGTCAAAAAGCAGGTAGCAGCCCAGCCACATCCACAGTAGAAAAACCAACTTTCCAGAGTGCTGAACATGCTTTAATTTATAAGCTGTTTTTAGATCGAATAGCTAATTCTATTCTTACTACAGTTCAGTGTGAGATTCGAGTAAAACTAAACAAGGCCTCCCGGACCTCAGCCCCCAGAGCTGGTCATTTGATGGCATGTATACAAGCTAGGTCTCCATCCGTTCAACAAAAACTTTCAGGGAAGCTGTCTTGTGCTGGGTGGGGTCAGGAAGCTCATACCCACCATGCTGAGTGCCCTGAAGACAGGAGCCATGTCCTAGACCACGCAGGGCTGCCCTGGACCCTTTGAAGGGGAGACGGTTGTGACAAGTAAATGGATGGTCTACAAACAGATGGTCTACTCTGCTCTACAAAGTTGTGGAGGAGGGTGCTGTCCCTGAAATGCCCATGGGGTCTGCACGCCAAGACCTTGATCCGTGGGAAAAGAGGAAGGCAGATGCGTCCAGGGACCTGCGTGGCCCCATTCTGCCCTGGCCGGACTTTGAGATCCAGGTGGGAGTGATAGAAAAGGGAGTGGGGCGGGTCAATGCCGTCTGGAAAGATTAGATAAGGAAGAGGAAGAAGGGAGCTAGAAGTGGGGCAAGTGACTCTCAGAAGAGTCTGAATGAAAGCCTGCACCAATCATCAGGGTGGCCCCAGGACAGGGAATCATAGACTGGGAAATGCCTGAGGGACTCTAGACAGCCCCTCCCCAAGCCAGCTTGGAAACTGAGGCATGGAGGGGAAACTGAGCAGCTCAGGTCACATGACAAATTAAAGGAACAGCCGGTTCCAGACCCCAGATCTCTGACTCCCAGCCCAGGGCACTGGCCACCACCCCACAAATCTAGGCCAGACCCAAGGACGGCCACTCCCAATGTGGGCACTGTTATAATCCTGGGATTGGCTGGTGGTGGATACGGAGTCCCTTTTGCTAAATACCCAAAGTCACACCCACTAGATGGGGGTGGGGAGGGATGCTGGGACAGGAACCCTGGTTCGTTGGCAGGGATCCCTGGCTCATCAGAGAAAAGAGAAATTCATTTCTGCATCCCTGCAAAACATCCTTCTTAACCTCTACGTATCTTTCTGTACCAAAGAGCCACCATTTGCCACCAGAGGGACCAGTATATGGAACGAGCATGGATCACTAAATGTTTGTCGAATGACTTCATGAAGTCTGATGAGGGCTAAGAGATAGACTCTCCGGACCAAAGGGCAGGCAGGTAGGCTTCCTCTTCAGAGAGCTTGTGTCTAGAAAGGTCAGTAAGCCACACACTCAGAGAACCCCAGGAATCTCTCCAGTGAGGCAGGGAGGTGGCAAAAATGAATGAATTTTTGGCCCAAGAGAAATAAAGATCTTCCCCCCCGCCAAAAGAAAGAAAGAAAGATCTCTGGCTAATGTGCAAGGCTTCAGGGCTCTGCCTTTGCCCACAGGCCTGGGTTTTTGGCTCTTAGGACTGGTGGGCTCTCGAAAGTGCTGGGATCTCAACAGTGCTGCTGGGTACACGGGAAAATGCACCTGTTAGGCTAAGAGACACGGGGAGCTGGAGAGACAAGAGGGAAAGCTGAGAAGGGGCAGAGAAGGTACAAGCAGGGGCCGTCCAGCTGGCCGGCGCTCACCCCACCCACTGGCCTTTCTCCTGCTCTCCAGAACCTGGAACTGCACTCAGCCCATGCTGTAAGACAGAGTAACTCAGGCCTCAGGACTCAGCAGGGCAGGCTGTGAGGCCCGCCCCCACCCCGGCTCCAGACTGCCGCAGAGCTCTCTGGCAAACAGCAGCCAAAGCCGCCCTGACGAATCCAGAAAGTGAGACTGTCTAGAGCAAAACCAGCCCTATCTTGTCCGGAACTCAGTATCATCGTGGGAAAGAAAGAGGTGGAGGCCTAAGAAGCAAATGTAACGTGTGGACCTTGACTGGACCCTGAATTAAAGAAACCAGTGGTCGAAGACAGGCTGAGAAAGGCGCCTGGGTGGCTCAGTCGGCTAAGTTTCTGCCTTTGGGCCCAGTCATGATTCTAGGGTCCTGGGATGGAGCCCTGCATAGGGCTCCTTGCTCAGTGGGAAGCCTGCGTGTCCTTCTCCCTCTCCCTTTCTCTCCGCCTGCCGTTGCCCCTGCTTGTGCTCTTTCTCCCTCCGTCAAATAAGTAAATAAAATCTTTAAAAAAAAAACAAAGAAAGAAAGACTGAGGACAATGGGGCACATCTGAGTGCAGGCAGGGCATCGGGTGCCATTAGGAAGTTATTAAAGAGTGTGATGAAGGTACCGTGGTTACCCAGAAACCTATCCTTATTCCTTACAGCTGTGTAATGAAGTATTGAGGGGTGAAAACATCCAATTATATAATTTACCATAAAATACTTCAGCAAAAATACAGATGCATCTCATATGGCAAAATGTGGGCAATCATTAAGTCTAAGTAGTGGGCGTATATATGGGTGTTCTAAACGGTTCTTTCTATTTTCCTTGGATTACATGTAGCAAGGGGCCACAGTGATACATAAAGGCCAAAGCCACCCACCGTAAAAGCTCAGTGAAGCCTATCCATGCTGAAGCAGCAGCGGCAGCATCTCTGAGACACAGGCTTAATTCTGCCTTCCGTGACCTAGATCCCCCGTCACCCATTTCTGAGCTCACAGCCTGGAGAGGACAGCACTCCTGCAGGCTGGAGGAAGGGGGTGCTGGCTGGCGGGCTGAGGGAAGGGAGGGATTTGCGAACCAAATACACACAGGTGTCTGCTAGCCACCTGCAGCTGTGTCCACCCCGTGCCCCACCCCCCACCCTCCAGCCACCATCCCCCCCACCCCCCGCCATCCTACCCCACCCCCGCGGGGCTGAGATTTTTGTTCACTGCCTTTTCTGGCTCTGCCCACCTGCCAGCCCCTGCCAGCCCCCAAAATACCTCCATTCACACACCACCACTAGGATCATTTTACTCCCCTGCCAAGTCCCTCCTGCCTGTCTCCCCAAGTGTCCCCACCCACACCCTGGGCTCTCTGCGCTGTCCAGGCCGAGACTCATCTCTGCGCCTACTGTCCCTGGTGTGAAGGACCCCGAAGCCGCTTCGATGAGACTACGGGCAAGTTCTTTAAGCCTTGCTACATTAGCGGTGCCCACTGCAGGGATCTGTGACTGTGGGCGCCAATGCCGGGGGCCACCGCCGGCACAACCGACGTGACACACTCAGGGCGGCTCAGAGCTCACACTCAGAGGCCTGTGATGAACTTACTGCACATCTGCGCTCTGCCGTCCTCCCCTCTCCGAGACCTTTTTCCCTCCTCTCTCACAGCCCTCATTTCCAGGGAGGAGCCCCCCAGTTCTGCATGGAGGGGAGAGGAAGCATGGACCACAGGTCCCAGGAAGACCACAGGGACTTCCAGAGGCCAGACCCCTCCCCCTAAGCTGATAGCAGAAGGCTGGTGTGACCCCACCCGAAAATCCAGCACAGCGCCCCACCCCCAACCCCAGCCACCGCCCCACCCACCCCACAGCCCCACTGGGCCAAGTCGGGGAGGGGACGTGGGGTCAGGAATGTAGGGCAGCACAGAGTGGGAGCAAATGGCTACAGCAAGATTCTTTAGGGCCGGGGAGGGGATGCAGCCTGGGTCCCTGGGTCCCACGGCGTAAGTCTGGGGCTGTGTCCCAGGGCCACCCCCACCAGCTCCTCTCCCCAAGTCACCCCCTCTCCATCAATGTCACCATGCCCAACTTCAAGGGCGGAGGCTGGTCTTTCTCCCCACACCCCGTAGGACAACACTCTCAAACTGAGGGTGTGAAGTAGGGTCAGGCCCCCTGGGACACAGGGTCACCTCGGCAGGTCACCTCTACTGCCAGAGAAACCAGCAGAGTCTGAGCCTGTGAGGGAAACGGGGTTCCACTTCTGGGAATTTAGCCGGAGAGGATAACTGGACAAGCGTCCAGGCACGTACGGACCCAGATGTTCTGTGCAGATTGTTTATAATGCAAAAATTTAGAAACAACTTGAATGCCCAATACCAGAGTCGCGTGAATAAATTAGGATACATCATACCGTGGGATGCTATGCGGCCATAACAATGGCCTCTCGGCACAGGAAAATACAGCCTAACGTATCCCCCCAAAATGATAGGCTACAAAGCCATATGTGCCATTTGACATTGTTTTGTAAATGTTTATTTGTGTAAATAAAACTTAAAAGAAAGAAAGAAAGAAAAAAACCCACCCTAGAAGATCCCCATACAGAATGTCCATATAAGTCACAGTAGTATCAAACATAATTTTTTGGTTTTTTTCCAGTTTTCTCCATGGGACATACATTATTTTTGAACAAAAAAAAATATGTAGTTTTTTGTTTTTTTTTTTAAGTGTGTGTTTTTGTTTTTGTGTTCAGACGCTTGAACTCACGACCCTGAGATCAAGACCTGGGCTGAGATGAAGAGTCAGACGCTCAACTGACTGAGCCACCTGGGTGCCGCCCCAAAATATGTATTTTTAAAAAATATTTAATTTATTTATTTGACACATAAAGAGAGATCACAAGCAGGCGGGGGGTTGGGTGGGAGGGAAGCACTGGGGCTCGATCCCAGAACCCTGAGATCATGACCTGAGCCTAAGGCAGAGGCTTGAACCCACTGAGCCACCCAGGTGCCCCTAAAATATGTTATTTAAAAAAAAAAAAAAAGTGTTGCCTGACCAGGCCTAGTTGAGGTCAAGACCCTGGCTTGGGGCACAGGACAGGGGGAGTTCCAGCATCTCCAGGGAAATCACAATGAAAAGAAAGCCAAGGGCAGGTCTGAAATCTGCCCCCAGGAATGCAGTCTGCATGGGAGGGACAGTGCCCTCCCCAACCCAACCCCCCGGGGCCCCGCCCCAGGATTATATGTGTCTCAGGAACTTCAGATTCAAGGGGCCCCTGAGACCACCTCACCCAGCTCCCTGTGTAGAGACTAGAATGGGCTGGAACTCTATCTTGGTTACTCCAGATTCCCCAGTGACTAGAACCATGCCTGGTACAAAGTAGGTGCTCAGTTAATGTTTGCTGAATGACATACTAAAGTCTGATGAGGGCTAAGAAATGGGCTCTCTGGACCAAGGGACGGGTGGATCCAACAGGTCGGCCTCCTCACAGCCTAACAGCCAAGGAGGCCCTTAGATCAGGGAGCCCTAACCCAGGTAAAAATCACTGGGGAGCTTCTTAAAAACCCAACCTTCAGGCCCCAGCCCTAGAAATCCTGATACAGTTGGTCAGACTCAGAAGCTGAAATTCAGAAGCTAAATTTTTTTTAAAGATCCCTGGGGGCGGTTCTCAGGTGCAAAGAGAGCTCCTCTAGAGGACATCCAGGCTGATGGAAACACACTCTGAGAAGGCAGGGTCTTGCCAAAATCACCCAGCAAGTGAGTGACAAAGCAGGAGAGAGCCACGCCCCTGCGCCCGCTGACACAAGGGTCCTGACCCTGGGGACCCAAGGATTCCTCCACATTTACCACATTTACCTTCTTGGGTGCTGGTCTCCAGGGCCCACCCTCCTGGGCAAGTGAATCAGGCTGGAAGGTGGATGGGGAACCCTAAGAGGGGCCCCCTTCTGACCTTACGCCCTGTGATCACCCAGCCCTTGGTGATACAGGCCCGGAGTCCCTGAGAGCCCCCAGATGGTGCTCCGAGGCACTCTGACAAATGTTGCGAGCTCAGCCTCAAGACCCAGGTCAACTACACTCCCCAACTTGCACCCTGTGTGCTGGGGCCCACCCCTCTGGCCACTCAGCGAGAGTGGCCTTGAAGAGAGATCGTCAGAGAACTGGATATCAGACTGAGGGGCCCAGCCTGCACCCGGCACACGGACGTGGCCAGGAGCCACGTGGAATCCTTCACCTTTCCCTGGCCCCGATCAGACGCTCCAGCGCTGGCCTCTGCTGCCTTCCACCCCGGGTGAGGTGTGAGCCAGTGGCCCCGGCCACACTCTCCTGCCAAGAACAGGCGTGGGCCTGCTTTCCCTTCCCTGCCGAGGTCCCGACCTGCTCCAGGATCTACTGCCCAGACCCTCCCACCCTTCCAAGCCAGAGTTAATGTACAATCTCCACCAAGAGCTCTAATTATTCAGGCAGCTCTAACTGGCCTCCTCCACTGTGCCCCATAGAGTCTGGCCAGAATCCGAAGGCCGCCCCAGACTCCCTACTCCACCAACGCCCCCCTTCCCATCTCCCTGCTGACCAGCCCCACTGCCCACCAAGGCCACCCCTGTCTTCAACACATTCATTTCATCCAGCCCTCACTGGACACCTTTTGTACGGAGAGTATTGGGCTAGCCTGGGAACTCAGTCAAATGAGCCTCTAGGGTTCACAGACATGGGCACCAAGAGCCAGGATGAAGGCCAAAGGGGACCAGAATTAAGGATAGAGGCAGAAAGATTCTGGCCAGGGGGCGCCTGGGTGGCTCAGTCGGTTAAGCATCTGACTTCAGCTTGGGTCATGATTCTAGCCCCGATTCAGTCCCTGGGGTCCTGGGACTGAACCCTGCATCAGGCTCCCTGCTCGGTGGGGAGTCTGCTTCTCCTTCTCCCTCTGTCCCTCCCCCTGCTTGGGCCAGGGCACTCTCTCTCTCTCACAAATAAAATCAAGGAAGGAAGGAAAGAAAGAAGAGAGGGAGGGAGGGTGGGAGGGAGAGGAGAGGAGAGGAGAAGACAGATGTTGGCGAGGATGGGGCAGAAAGTCTGACTTAGAGCAAAGCAGCTCACACTTTAAGGCACTAAATGCCACATAGATCAGCGTGCAGATTCTGAGGGACGGGCTGAAATCCTGTCTATCCAGCGAGCTTCTGGGGATGCTGATGCTGCTGGACCGCGGACCACCCTTTGAGTAGCCAAGACTCAACTGGGCTTAGAAATCATTCTTTAATTGCCTCTAAGTTCCAAGAAGGTGGGACACACTGCTCCCTCAGTCACCACCGAGCCCCCAGTGCCCGGTACACCGGCTGTGGACACGCTGTGTGGATGAATCGCGTCATTAATTAGTTAGTCCTGGCAAACGGCCTGCATTAGGCGGCCCTACAGAGAAACCTGCAACTAATCGTGAAACAACACAATACCACAGAGGAATTTGTGCAAAGCTGTGCAAAGCACAGAGGAAGAAGGGTTAACTGCCAGGCTGTGGGAGGAGGAGTTGAAGCTCTCAGAAGAGGTCACTTGGAGCTAGGTCTTAGAGGGTGGGTCAGATTTACCCAGGTGGAGGCTGGCTGAAGGGCGGGGGCAACATAGGAGCAAAGGTAAAGAGACCTAGAGCGTGGGGTAGGTTCCGGGAATCAGAGCAGCTTCACACAGGCTGTGAAAGGGGAGGTGGGGGGAAAAATAGAAAATTAAGTTAGGGTGCTAGAATGCCAAGCTGGGAGGTGGGCATCCATCAGCGGAAAGTCAGGAGCTGTCGGACGTGTTTGCACGGGGAACCGGCACCCTGGAAAGAAGCCCTCTCAGGGCCCACCAGGTCCTGCCCCAGGGTCAAAATGGACTGGAGGAGGCAGCTTCCTGGGGCAGGAAGGGCCAAGGCAGGAGGAAGCTATGTTGAGAGGCGACGGAATCTCTTGTGCAGGGACGAGGCCTGCGTGGAGGGCAGAAGAGGCGGCTTCTCCTGATGCTAACAGACGTCACACATACTTAAAAGCCACCTACTTTGTGCTCAGCCCTGACCCAGGCACTAAGCAACAGAGAAGCCGATCATTTCCCAATAGCCGCCAGTGCTGTTCAGACGCTGGGAGGGAGGGCGGCTTCCACGATCTGCCCCCATTTCCCCCACAGAACCCCCCCCTCCTGCTTCCCTCAGCATCAGAGGGGTTTACTGTGTGCCTACTCTGTGCAGGCAGCCGGGCCCCCCTGGTCAGCGCTCTGTTGGAGGCCTGCACAGACCGCTGGCCCAGAGGTGGTTCCCACCCCATCCTCTGGGGGAAAGGAGCAAGATCAGTCAAATCTAGCGGGGCTGGGGATTCCACATCTGAACGGGGAGGGGAATGAGAGTCGCGGAGGACGCTGAGATAAGGAGAGCGCGTATGCTGGAATTCCCAGTTAGAATCCCCTGCTGGAAGAGCCAGCCCTCCAACCCCCACAGGCCTGCTGGACTCCCTTTCCAACAACCCTGGGAGACACAGAGAGAGCCAGGTGACGCCCACTTCCCAGGCTCAGGCTGAGGCCCCGCCAGGTCCAGAGTCAGACCAGGGCTGTTCTCCAAAGCCCCCAAAGAGGACACTCCTTGTGGCGGGCCGGTGTCCCAGTGAGTAGGGGGGACAGAAGAGGACGGGTTTATCCTAAAGGACAGCTGGGTGTGGTGAGGAGGATGAGACAATTTAACCCAAGTCCCCAGACTGAAAATGGGACAAAGGCAGCAGGCCTTGCCCTGCAGCCTGGCTGGAAAGGTGGAGAAAGCACTCTACCCCCACCCCCAGCCCCTCACCCAACTGCTCCTTTGAAGATAAACCTATTCGCTCTGCCTAACCTTTCCTGCCCTATGCCTGCTTCAGGCCTAGCCCTCTCCAGGAACTTGAATAGATTCCCTGCCATCCAGACCCTGGGGGGTGACGGCCAGAATTAATTAATGTTTGTAAAGTGCTCAGGAGATCCCGGGACCAGGGACCCAGGGGCGCCAGATGAGCCGCGCAGGAAATTGACAGGGAGAGACGGGGAGAGGGGGCAGCCGGCCAGGACCTGGGTCTCCTGGAAGGGGAGGGCTCCTATTGAAGGGAGAGCAGGGTAGGAGAGAGCTAAAAGGAAAAGGTGCGACCCTTCAAAGGTGTGACCAGACCGGACCATAACTAGAGGATTCCCGGCTCCGGGCTGAGCCTGCTTTCCCCCACAGCTCCGCCCCACCCCCAGAGCCAGTCACGTCCAGGCCCGGATGCCTTTCCCCAACTCAGGCCCCAGCCACCCACCTGCCCCGCCCCGGGACCACCTGCAGAGGAAGTCTCGGCCTCTCCTCCAGCTCGGAAGAAAGGCGAGCGCGCTAGGGTAGAGACTTCGCGGAGGGGGCGCCCCCTACCAACTCCCGCAGGGTCCCCGACTTCTACCTGGGCAAACATTGAACTTCCTTCCTCTAAAAGGAGGCGAGTCGTTACCCTGCTCCTTGAAGCTGAGGACTTCCAGGTTCTCTGTCCCGGGGCGGCGGCAAGACACGCACAAGTGGCACCAGGGCCCACGGCGCCCCCTCCCTGCCCGCGCCCCCCTCGAACCCGGCTCACTCACCCCAAAGTGCTGATGAAGCCATTGACGGAGCCCTCGGCGTACAGGGAGACGATGTCCCCGATGTGGAGAAAGCTGGACATCTCGCTCATGGCTGCGGCCCGCCGGGGACCCGGGGCGGTGGGGGCGCCAAGGGGCGCGCGGCCGGGCTCGGTGCAGAGGACGGAGATGACCGCGGAGGCCGGAGGGGCGCGCCCCCACCCGCGAGCAGGGCGCTCGGCGCGGGCGGGGCGGGCTAGCGGCCACCGGAGCGGAAGGCGGCGCGGCGCGGCCGGGGAACCGCGGGTGGCGTCCGGGTGAAGAGGTGCCCGCGTCTCGGCGCGCCCGCCGCCCGCCCGCCCGGCCCGGCCCGCGCGTACCTGCAGCGTAGAAGGAGCAGGAAGTCTGGGGCCGCCACACACACATGCAAATCCCGCCCGGGAGGCGGGGAAGCCACACCCCGGCCCCCCCCCGCACCCAGCCGCCGCCGGCCCGCCGGCACCCATGTGCGCCTGCCCGCCTCCCTGCGCCCTGCGCCCCTCGCGCGTCCGGGGCCAGGCCTCCCGGGCGCGGACGGGCCTCCTGCCCCGCGCGACTCCGACAAGTCCTCGGGCTCCAGCGGGCTCCCCGGTTCGGAGTTCCAGCTCCAGCGAATTCCCAAACAGACTGGCGGAACCGCCATCCCTGGGAAGCCCAGCCGTAGCGGGGGGCTCTCTGCCCTCGGGGTTCCCCGAACTAACTACTCCTCTGCCCGTGGGTCGCTGAGAGCCAGTGCGGGGTCCGGCGCCCCCGCAGGCGCTACCTCGAGCCGCGCGCGGAGGACCCGGGAGCGTCCCAGCTGAGAGCCGTCTCGCACCGAGAGGCGCGCTCCTTCCTTCGCAGCGCAAATCGGGATTCATTTTTCTCAACGTGAAAAAGCCTTTTCATTGCACAATAGAAAGCGCTAGGGCTTGGAGGGGAAATGAAGCAATGGGGTGGGTTTTGTTTTTTTCTCTCCGCATTCCTGTGTACAAAGAGATCCAACTTCCGAATCAGTTCAGCCGCTCCCTCTCCAGGAGTTGGCTCCAAAACTCTTGGCTCCTTCTATCTTTCTTTAAAGGGGGGGGGGGGGGGGGGGGGGGGGGGGGAGGTGGCGAAAGAGAAAGCTACCTTCGCTAGTTAATAGCGCACCGAGTGCCAACAATGACAAGGCCGGTGCTGGCCCCCTGGGAGTGACCCAATGCGGTGTCGCCGCCGCCGCCGAGCTGTGGCTCACGCAGTCCTGCCCTCCAACCCACGGCCCCAGCTCGCCTACTTTCCGTTCTGTTCCCCGGGTGCTTGGGTGTTGGCTTCTTAGTCCTTTTATCTTAACTCTTGGAACAGAGTGCCCACGGCCACCCCCACTGGATCACGTTTACTATCTTCAGAAACCCCCACCCGGACTTCCTGGGAAGGGGGTGGGGGTGGGGGGGTTGTCCCTGGGAGAAAGGGAGGAGGGGACTGGACTGAAGCAGGAAGAAGAGAGACCCAGGGAGGGGTGGAGGCCGCTGAGAGCCCAGAGACAGCTGCTGACCCAAGGGAATGAAAAGAGTCCTGGGTGTGTAGCTTTTTCACAGAGACCTCTAGAAGGTGGGAGGGGGGCCACCTCCAGGATAGCTGAGCTCTGTGTTTTAGTTACTTACCAGGACCCGCAGGAATAAATACTTGTTACATCAGAGCACTCCCCGCCTTCATCTCTATATAATTGAAACAATAGTTGCACAAAACAATACTTACCCTTATGACCTGTGGGCAATGCACTCTGATATTCTCTATTTCTATATTTTGTTTGGTTTTTCAATACTGATTGTGACCCATTTGATTGCTTTTTTAAATGTGCCAAACATTTAACTGCAGTTTGAAAAACCTCATCCAGATTTCTCTGCCAAAAAGAAATGACAAAAGCCCAGAGAAAGTGCCCCAAACCTCAAGGTCACATGGTATATTCAGGGCACCAGGAGCCAGGAGCCCAGCCCCCCAGCTGGCAGCCCAGGACTCTCCCCGGTACTCCCACACGGCACTGGAGCTGGCCCTGTCCCTCCCTGGAGCCCTACGAGAACAGTTTCTCTCGCTCCCAGAAGCCAGGCCTCCGCTGCATCCGTTCCATAAGCATTTGTTGAGGTCCTACTATGTGTCGGGCCCTCTGCAGAGTGCCAGGCTCTGATGGAGCTGGAGCCCCGTCCAGTTGCCTTCACCCCGGCACAGCAAGGATGGAGAAGAATGTGCTAGAAGCACCCTCTCCCGTGGCCACACTCGGGACGTGTGCCTTCCTTGCCCCAGCCACATCCAGGAATCTGTGTCTTTCTGCTCGGATAGATGGTTCCATAACTTAGCTGAGATCTCACAGCCAAGAAGTGGAGGTCAGGCCTGTCTCCCCCAGAAGCACATGCCACTGGTTCTCCCCCCACACCCAGCCTGGGAGTACTCGGAACCTCTGTCAACCATGAGGACTGGGGGGAAGAGGGAGGAGAGCCCCACTCTCATCCAACTGGATGGAGGAGGGACGCCACTGCAGCCTCCTGCCACACACACTGCTTCTAGGTATTTTTCTGGAACGTGGCTTCCATGCTGTGTTCCCAGAAGAGCCATCTCTGGGCTCCAGGCCCCCGTCACCTGCTTCCGCCAAACCAACTCCACTGTAAGCTCTTTTATTTATTTTTTTATTTTTTAAATGTTTTTTCTGAAGATTTGATTTAATTATCTATCCTTTTTAGCTTTTATCCTATTTATTTATTTATATTATTATTATGTACAAGTGGGGAGGGAGCAGAGGGAGAGGGAGAAGCAGAGTCCCCACTGAGCCAGGAGCCCAACGCGGGACTCGATCCCAGAACTCCAGCATCACGACCTGGGCCAAAGGCAGTTGCCCAACCAACTGAGTCACCCAGGCGCCCCAGATGCCGGGTTTTGAGTTAGAGTTAGTTTAAAGAGAGGTTCAGATGCTGTGGCTACAATGAGTTCTCTCCCCTGTTCCCCTGCTTGAAATCCTCCTGAACCTCCACAGCATTGCAGAATCCGGTCTACACATCTTCGCTCCACCCCGCCCCATCCCTGCACCCTGGGCAGACTCAAAGCTTGCTCCTGGAGGAGAAACCATGCTGAAGACTGTTCAAGAATGCAGGCTCTGACTCACAGGCCCGGGTTCGAGTCCCAGCCCCTGTTTCCGTCTGTTAAATAGGGAAGGTGTGGTGCCAACACAGGAGGGAAGTGGGATAAAGCCGTCAGCACCGCATCCCCAGTTAGGAAGGACTCGGTGTTCATTCTCATTACCCAGGACCACATCCACTCCTAGCCTTGGGCCTGGCTCAAGGGCTTCCCTCTACACTGCCCCCTCTCTATTCCCACAGTCAGAAGAAATTCTCCCTCCCTGATGTTCTGGAACATAAGTCCCCTAGGTATTATTATGGAATAGTTTAAGAAATAATAAAATAATATAATATATTAAAAATATTGTGAGGGGCAGGTAACTTTCCTCCAGCTTTGTCAAATGTTAATATTTTGCAAAATTTAATTCCAATTTGTTTTTTTTGACAACTGAACCCTAAGGGGCACCTGGGTGGCTCAGTCAGCTAAGTGTCTGCCTTCTGCTCAGGTCGTGATCTGGGGGTCCTGGGATAGAGCCACGATGCTCAGGTGGGAGTCTGCTCCTTCCCCTCCCTCTGCCCTTCCCCCTCTCCCTCTGTCCCCCCACTCTC
>CM053608.1:100872116-100915764 GCA_028646535.1 Procyon lotor
TCTCCAGGCCAGCTCAGGCACAAGTCCATGTGGGTTTTTTTTTTTTTAAGTAAGCTCTACACCCAGCGTGGGGCCCGAACTCACAACCCTGAGATCAAGAGTCGCGTGCACTGCCAACTGAGCCAGCCAGGCGCCCCAAGTCTGTGTAGATTTGAACTGTCAAGGAGAAAGAGGGTGGCGAAAGTATACAAATTACATCGGGATTTGAAAGGATACTGGGGATCCCCAGCCCAGGGTGTCAGATGCCTGGGTCCCCTCGCTGGAGGCCAGGGAGCTTCTAGGGATGCTGCTCCAAGCAGTGGAAAAGGAGAAGCAATGCGCCCCCCCCCCCCCAGAGTGGCTCGAGCAGGATGCTATTAAGCTGGGGCCAAGTTCAGACCCAGGAAAGAGGTCATCACTGTCCCCAGGGCAAATGGGTGCCTGGTCCAGGCCCGAACGTCAATGGCTGCGGATGTCCTTGTACCCACCTCCCACGGGAGCCTCTCCTAGAGGGCAAACAGAGGGGATGGGAAGCTCTGGTCAGAAACCCCAGACTCGGGATTCACAAGGAGCCAGTGATTGTGGGGGCCTCTAGAAGGTGGAGCGGGGTGTGGGGTGGGGGCTCCACTGGGGAGAAATTACCTTTTGCCATCTCTTTCCTTAACTTTTGAATTTTGGACTATGTGAATATATAGCCTATAACCCAAAAGTAAATAAAAATGAAGATGTTCAGAGCATCACCCCCAAGTTCCAAGAGCCAGCAGGAAGACTTCCAGGAAACCCGCCTCCATTCGCTGTCCGACTTGGGCCTGAAGAGGTGAGGAAGAAAGGGTTGTGGTACCCGGACCCTCTCCCTGGACTCAAAGGGAACACCAAGGAGTGGGGGGACAGGAAGACAAAGGGACGTAGGAGAGGTTACCAGCTGTGAATCCTAGGCCTCCTTCACCAGGATGTCCCCACCCACTCGTCAGCTGCCTCCTGGCGGCTCACTCCCAGCTCTGCTGTGTGACTTTGCACAGAGTACAGACCTCTCTGGGCCTCGGGCTGCTTCTTGTAAACAGGGTTCACCTCCCCTCCCAGACTTCACTCTTGGCTCTGACTGTTCTTTAACCTTTTTCGGGCTCTCCCTGCTGGCAGCTGGGAGGGGCAGGAATACCACCCCCACGCTAGCTGTGCCGTCTTGTGGTTTGAAGCAAATAACAGGTAGTTCTGAAGGGCTCCCTCAGCCCCTCGCTCCTGACCGGGCAGCAGCGCCCAGAGAGGAGGGGCCGAGTCGGGCCAGAAGGGCTGACTCAGTGGAGCAGCCACCCAGCCGGGTCACCCGCCGTGGGTGGGGTGCCAGCCCAGGCCCTCTGGGGTTCCCAGAGAATTCCTTCCCCATGCCATAAGCTGCCTGGGCGGGCACCCCAGCCCACAGTAACCACTTAGCCGCCACCAGTGCTGCCACCTCAGAAGCCGCCACTTACACTGACTCTCTCCCTCACACACACCAACACTCACCTGACACACGCACTCACAGGCACACACTCTCCCTCACACACCCACACGCTCACACACTGTCTCACACGCTCACTCTCACACACACTCAGCCAACTCTCTCCTACACAGTCACACTCTCTCTCACGCACTCACACTCTCCCTCACACACACCAACTCACCTCACACACACTCACAGCCACACACTCTCCCTCACACACTCACACCAACACTCTCCCTCATATACTCGTACTCTCCCTCACATGTGCTCTTACACACTCTCACACAGACTGGCACACTCACTCACACAAGCTCTCTCCTACACACTCACATACTCTACCTCACACACCCACACATTCTCTCCCTCACACTCTCATGCACTCACACCAACCCTGTCACACAGTCTCCCTCACACACTGACACACGCTCCCTCACACATTCACACTCACTCCTACACTCTCATATCCACATCCTCACACAACACTCACCCTCTCAGGAAGCCTGAAAGGAAACAATACTTGTTCTGTTTCCCTTCACCCCACCCCCACACCCCAGCCATCGATGCCATATCTATCTGTTTCAGACATGGCCGACCACCTTCACATGCAAGGGGCCAAAGAGGACATGGACTGTAAGAATGTGGCCAGCTGACTTTAACATGTGCTCCTGGGATGGTGAAGAGGGAGAGAAAAGAATCTTCTGGGATTCCCTCCTGTCACAGAAGGAAGCCTGATTCCTTCTAATTTTGACCTCTTGAGAGAGGAGCACCCCGGTTCTGGAGTCCTGAAACCGGGCGGGTGGGAGCCTAGCCCAGGTCTTTCCTCCTCCTGTGCCCTGAGGTGCACGGGTAGGTAAAGTGGGACCCCCCCTCCACAGACACCTCCACGAGTAGAAGTGGAAAGCTGGAGTCCTGCCTCTGCCCACTTGCCAGCTGTACAGAGAAGCCACCCAGCCCTCTGGCCCTCCATGTTCTTGGGTGGAAAATAAAGATCCAGGACTTTATTAGCGAGATCCTGGCAGGAAACTGCCAACACATCCCCAACAAGGGACTAAAGAGAGGTTAACAGGGGCGCTTGGGTGGCTCAGTTGTTAAGCGTCTGCCTTCGGCTCAGGTCATGATCCCAGGGTCCTGGGATCGAGCCCCGCATCGGGCTCCCTGCTCTGCGGGAAGCCTGCTTCTCCAGCTACCATTCCCTCTGCTTGTGTTCCCTCTCTAGCTGTGTTTCTCTCTGTCAAATAAATAAAACTTTAAAAAATAATAATAATAAAGAGAGGTTAACAAGTGGGTCCACCCACAGTGGTGCGGGCAGGGTCAAGGGCCCTGAGAAGGGATGGTACAGAGCCCTGGAGCCATCAACTGAGGAGAACTGTTAACTGCTCCAAGCCTGAAAAGTAGCCAGTGGAACAAATCCCCACACCTGTCTCTCCTCCTGCCCTCCAGTCTTACTAGTGCCTCTCATTGCTCAGAGGCCAAGGGAGCCAAGTACTTCAGGCCACAGAGGTCAGTTTCCCAGGGCCCAGAGCAAGTGCAGAAGAGTAGGAACTACTTTGTAAAGCCCTTAGTTCAGTCAACAAAACTCTCTGTAATTGTCTTTATTTGCATACTCCTGAGAGGTCTGAATAAAGAGAAGTGCTTGCGGATCCAAAGAAATGACAATCTAATGGTGGATTTTGTTTTACAGGATGACCAAGGAGGGAACATTGGTAAGGCAGAAGGTTTTATCAAGCTCTCCACAAATCAAGCCTGAGTCCCCTCCCCAACTGCCCATTACACTTACTGGCCAGGAGGAGGAAGTACAGGAGGCTGGACTGAGCTGCAAAACCCCCTGAATTCTGAGTCAAAGTCGGGAATGATGGAGGTTACAGTGGAAGCTGGCTACAGTTCCCGGTCACTCTGTGAGGCCACCTCGTCCTTCTATCCAGGTCAGCACAGTGGAGCCCCCAAGATGGGGGCAGGCCTCTGGCAATTCTGCCTCTTTCAAGATTTGGGGAAAGGGCCCTGCACCATGAGGGGAAGCTGCCCAGGCCTCTGCACTTCACCTGCCAACAAGGGAGGCCGGCTAGAAGGAAGGGGGACATCATCCCAGCAGTGATCCTCTTGGAAAAGGGGACCAGCATGGAAAATCTCCCCTGGGCCAGGGCCAGGCAGGAGCAGCCTTTGTCTGGCAGGAGACCAAGACAGACAATGACGTCAAGTCCACCTGGGCTGGGTCCTGGCCTCCAGCCAGGCCCCACGCCCACCTTGGCAGGACCGAGGCTCTGTGGGCCGGCCCTTGCCTGGGCTGCCTGGCCAAAGCTGGCAATGGCTGGAATATAAGGGGTTCGCCCACCAAACAGGACCTGCCCTATGCCAGCTTGCCAGCCTCTGTTTCTGGATCATTCAGAAGGAAGAGGTCCTGCAGCAAGGGGTGGGCCATGCCCTTCCAAGGGGGCAGGGAAGGGTCACGGCTGAGGCACTCTGGAGAGGAGAGGGAGAGAAAGGCCTGCTGTTTGTCCAGGAGCTGACAGACACTAGGGCCCTTGTCCTGGGGCAGCGGGGGAGGCTTCTGGCCAGATGGAGAGCAGCGGGGGGAGAGGAGGGACTCCTGGGCTGAGCAGTCAGCCTTTTCCTCCCACACCCCCACCGACTCCTGGTGCTCTCTTCCTCCCCAGCCCAAGAGAGGAGACTGACTGAGGCCTGGTGAGGCCTGATCCCCAATCCCACCCTGACCTCAGAAGCTCTGGAGGCAATCACAGGATACTCAGAAACACCCCAAGTTGTTGAGCAAGGTGCTGCTTTCCTGAGGCCCCAGGGCCGTAAAACCCTCTGGGTCTGAGCCGTCAGAGCTGGACAGGCTTTCCTCTGGAAGGCGCGCTCGTGGTCTGTGGTGAACAAACCCAGCTTCAGACCTTTAGGGCAGTCTGGTGAGGAGGGCTGTGTTCAGCCCTTTGACAGATACCATTGAGCGCTGGCTGGTCTGCAGGGGCAGCAGGACGAGAGCTCCCCGAGGGCCTCAGCCTCCTGGCGGCCAGGGCACCCAGCTCCCGCCCAGCCCCTGACTCCAGCAGAACTTTGACAAACAGGGGTTAGGCCAAGCTTAGTGGCTCCTTCTTTGGTCTGCACTGCTGTCATTCTCTGCCCTCTTTCTAAACTTAGCTACACCCAAGAGCGGCCCCCAGCACATCAGCTAGCCCTCAGTATTGTCCAGGGTTCTCTGGGGGAACTAAGAGGAAGGTTCTACAAGCACCCAGAGCAGGAGCGTGCGGGGGTGGCGGGGGGGTGAGGAGGTGTGTGGGGGGGTGTCAACTATTCATGACCAATCACGGCCAATACCGTCACCCGCCCCTAGGTGGCGCTGTGGCTGCATCAGCGCACTCAGTCTGGCCTCACGCGGCCCCATTTTACAGAGGAGAAAACCGAGGCTCGCACAACGATAGGGATTTGAAGGCAATCAAAGGGCTAATGGATCATTCTCATAGTCCAGATGGAATGGAATTCAGCTAACAGGTTGCTGAAGATCGTACAGCTAGTACAGTGTCCCCACTTATAGACAAGGAAAGCTCAGGGAGGTAAAGGGACTTGTTCAGTGGCACCCAGCTAAGAAGTGACAGAGCTGGGACCCAAACTCAGGCCTGCCTGAGTCCGCAGAGCCTGCTGGCTTAATCATCCCTCTGCAGAAGTTTCCCAGACAGGGCATCGGGAGGGGAATGGGCTCACCCACGAGTTACGCCCTCCAGAGGGCGGTTCCTTTGCCTTCACAGACCCTGTCTGGAACTCCTCAGGGGTGGCTAGGAGGAGCCTCTGGCCACTGGGACAGGGGCTGTGCCTCCAGCCTCCATCTAGATCTTTCCTCTGACTTCAGCTTCCGTGGGCCTGGCCTGGCTCCCTCCATCCTGAGCTGGGTAGACCTCCACGCCCAGGATGGGTTCGCTCTTGGTACCACAGCCTGTGGGCCACACGCAGGCTGCACCTGCCTTGATTCCTGCGGACTCCAGCATCAACCATCACGATTCATCAGCTCTCCCTCGGTCGCCATAGACAAAATGCACAGCAGGAGGAAAAGAAGGGAGACAGACAGACAGAAGACAGAGGACTTCCAGGTTGTTGGGGATGGAAGATGCCGGGATAGGATGACAGAGGTTGTGGGGTTCTTTAAAAGAGGAATATGCCAGGCCGCCGGAGTAAAAATCCAAATTCAGGGGTCCAAGCCAATTAGCTTCCTTTGGCTTCTCCAGCTCCCTCCCCTCGGGGCCTGAGTGCTGGGAGTCGGAGCTGGAAGGCTGCCTCCAGAACCTGCCCAGACCTCCCACCAGGAGACACCTACCTGCTCACACTGTTCCCATTCGGAGCTGAGAAGAATGAGCATTTCCAGAACCTTCCTACAAATGAATCAAAGCATCGATTCAGGTGAGGAAACCAAGACCCAAGGCCTTTCCCAGGACCCTCCATCTTCCCCATGTCTGTTCATCAGGGCTCAGCTTTGGGGTCCCCGTCCCCCCAGCAGGTCACACGGAGGACCTCTGTTCTCTGCGGGGCAGTCTGGACACAGGGACCACCACCAGGCTCTCCAAAGCAACCCGCCGCTTCCTAGCTCTTCCCCCACCTTGAATAAACAACTTCCCTAAACCTCACTTCCCTTATCTGTCAGATGGGGACCATGAACTACCAGCCAGAGGGGATGGTGCTGGGGATTCAGCCAGACGACAGACCTCTCCGATGCACCCTCCCCACACCGGTCAGTTGTTCTAGCACTGACTCAAGTCCAAGGCCCCAGCTTCCTGCAGCTCTGAGTCTGGCAACGGGCTCTCTTCTTGTCATCTTGGCCAACAGACTGGGGATCAGAAGGCCGGACCTCAGAGACACGGAGCACCAGGGGCTGAGGGGAGGGCCTGGCTGAGGACCAACACGGGCACAGAGGTCCCCATCCAGGGTCCAGGGTGGAGATGCCACCCAGCAGCTCATCCGTCGGGGGGCTTGGTGGTGACCACCGCCATCAGGGTAAGCCCAGCAGTTCCTATTTATCCCCTGGGGCCAGAGTAGGGAGGGTGTGCGTCCTGTCCCAGCTTCCCCATGGCATTCCGAGAGCCCAGCGAGCTACCTCCTGGCTTTGGATCTAGTGGAGGAGGAGTTCAGTCTGGGAGACTGAAGGGGAAGGGGACTGAGAGAAGGATCAGGAACAGTTCGGGGTAATATTTGGATTATTATTGCTGTGTAACAAGTTATCCAAAACTTCGTAGTGTGAAACAACCACCATTTTTTTCTGCTCAGGGTTTTAGGAGCCAGGAAATTGGGGAGGACCTGCGAGGCAGCTGTCACCTGGGGTCTCATGCGAATGCTGCCCGCTGTCACCTGGGGCAGGAGGCATCTGGGCGGCTTCAGGGGCTGGATGCCCAAGGCAGCTCCCTCCCACGCCTGGGAGCTCAGCTGAGGGTCTTACATGAGACCACGTCCATGTGGCTAACTCTCTCTGTGCTAACTGGGACCTCACAGGTTGTAGGCCCCACGGGAAACCAAGAGACCTTAAGCCAGCACCCATCCTACAGATTTGAAGACGGGGGGCCCCCCAAGAGCACCAAGCTTGGCTCTCAGCACCTGCCTCTGCCCCATCCAGCCTGCTCAAGACAGTGAAGGCCGAGGAGTCCTCAGGCCCTGATGCCCGGGGATGGTCAGCGACTTGGAGAGCTGTGTGTGTGGGGGGGGATGCATAGGCCTGAGGGGTATTTAAATGTGTGCATGCATGTGCACAAGCAAGACATTGCGCCCCCTTACCTAGTTCCCCTCTCAGAGGACACAGATTTTGCAGCGCCGTGGGAAAGTTGAAGCAGGACCATGGGGAGGATAGGGCTTCGAGAGGAAGGGGCCGAGTCAAGAGTGTATGCTGAGCCAGAAACAGGCCTTTGGGGGTTGGAGGGGCTAGGACTCCTCTGGGCCTGGGATCTCGGGGTTCAGGGTTCCCAAGGAGCAACTTCATCAGAATTAGCAACAGCTAATCATCAGAAACCGTGGCCAGTTTCCCGGAAGCAGAGGCAAACCCCTGCAGAGGAGGGGACCGGGTGGAGGGGTCAGGGAGGCCAAGAGACACCTCTTCAGCACCCCGCTTGTCCCTGCTGTCCCCAAAGTTGCTCTAGGCCTCCCACCCGACCTCATAGCACAGTGGCCACAGCAAAGCAGCCGAGAGAGACCAGTGTCCCAGTGCGTGGCAGCCTTCGCCCAGTCTCCCTCAGCCCCTCTGGGGGCGGGGACTCGGGCCCAGCCATAGTCCGGACTGCCTCTCAGTAGAGCTTTGCTGAATGACTGGGGTCGGCCCGGCCCTCGCCTCTCTGCTCAGCCTCCACGCGGGGTGGCTACTGCCGGCCCCCTGTCCCCTCCAGAGGCCCACCCAGGCCCTCAGGCACTTCCTGAGCAGCAGGACGCGTCCTGCCCTGCACGCCCCTGGAAGGAGGCAGCTTACCAGAGGGGAAAGGACACTTTGTTCAGGCCTTGGCCATCTGCCTGGGCTGAGGGTGCCTGCTCGGGGCCTGGCAGGCAGAGCAGGCCACTGACTGCAGGAAGATCCCAGCGAGCAGATGGGGATGGAAGGCCTGAGAAGGGCAGATGAGCAAGGCTCTGTGTCCCAGCCCATGCCAGCTCCTCGGGCTCCTCTCAGAGGTCCACTCGGGTCCTCCTTTCCCCTCTACCGTTTTACCTTCTGTCCATTCGTCTCCTACCTCTGGGGTTTTTCGCTCACTCACTCCATTCATTCATTTAAGAAATATAGGAGGAAGACTTGGAATGCGCTAGGAAGGTTCTAGGCCCTGGGGACCCAGCAGCAAGGGTCTGCCCTCATGAGGCTTTTGTTCCAGCTGAGAGACAGTAAGCACATTAAAAAAAAAAAAAAATGAAATAGGTGCTATGTTAGATGACGGAAGTGCTCTGAAGAAAATAAAGCAGAGCGGGGGCACAGGGATAGAGCCAGCTGCAAGGGATGAAGGGGAAGAGATGCTTTTTTTTTTTTCCCCAACATATACAGTGGTTAAGAAACATCCTCTGAGAAGGTGACAGCTAAGCAAAGACCTCAAGGAAGTAAGGAAAGGAGTCACATAAATTCCTAGAGGCAGAGCCTCCAAGGCAGAGGGAACAGCAAGAGCAAAGGCCCTGAGGCAGGAGTGGGGGAAGTGTATGCAAGGAAGAGCAGAGGCTTGTGAGGCCAGAGCACACAGAGCAAGAAGGAGGGCAGCAGGAGATGGGGGCAAAGACAGAGAGGCAACTGGAAAAGGAGGGGCCTTGTCAGCCCCGAGAAAGACTCTGGCTCACACTTAGGTGATGGGGAAGGCAGTGCAGGGCTCTGAACAGAGGATTTGTTTTAAAATAGCAGTAGCTCATGTTACATAGTTTTTAACATGTATCAGCCACTTTTCTAAATACCAAACATGTATTAGCCCGTTTAATCCTCCTAATAACCTTTATTAAAGATGATGAAACTAAGCTAGAGAAGTCTCTACATAGATGTTAGAAGCACCCTCCCCTAACTTGTGACAAACCAAAAATCTCTCCAGACATTGTCAAATGGCTCCTGGAGGACAGACTAGCCCCCAGTTGAGACCGACCACCCAAGTGTCCTATCCACCCCACCTGTCACTGTCCTAGCCCAGGCCCACACCCCTCTCACTATGACAGTTGTGACAGCCTCCTAATTGACCAGTCGGGCCCCTGTCCTCTCTACTCCACCCCCACGGTGCATCTAACCGTGCCACTCTCCTAGCTTTGAGCGCTCTATGGCTCCCGGGGCCTGAGAACAAACGTGAAGCCATTTAGAATGATCCGAGTGGTCCTATACAATCTGGGCCCCACCTATCTCTCCAGCAATAGCCCTGGGCCCCCTCCTCCCACCTACCTCCCAAGCGCGCCCCCCCCCCCAGTCTAGCATGCCTTGAGCCTACTGTGTGCCGGCCACCTCGGTAGACAAGGCTGCCAGGGAGACCAAGCCCCCAGGGCCTGTAATCACGGTGTACTTGTCCAGGGTAGGGGGGAGCAGGTGCACTGGCAGATCCTGGTCACCCCGAACCAGGCAGATGTGGTGCTCCAGGAGGATGGGTGCTGGAGCTGAGCTGTATGGGAGGGGCAGGGATTCTTGCAGGGAGCACGGAAACCTGGCACTGGGGGGACAGCAGCTCTGAGAAGCCTGGGAAGCTGGGGCTGTGATTTGGGACCCCAGGAAAGGAGCAGAGAGAGCACCCATGAAAAGCAATGGAGGGCAGGGAGCAAAGGACTACACGTGAACAGGTGGACTGAACAGGAGGCCCAGGAGAGGAGTCGGGGATGGTTCAGGGGGCTGGACCCTGGAGTTGTGGGGCGAACTGGACACTGTCCCATCACCGCAGGGTTCTCCTGGCAGGCATGCCCTCCCCCTTCCCTGCAAGCCCAAATCACCAATGGTGCCTCCTCCTTGAAGCCTTCTGGATTCCTCCCTGCCGGAATGACTGGCTCCCTCTCTAGCGTCTCCAAACAGTACCGTAGGAACATCATCACCCGTCTTCACGGCAGGGGTCTGCTGTTAACCCACACCCCAGAGGCAGCGGGCGGGGGAGGGGGGAGGGGAAGTCGCGCGGCCAGGCTGCACTTGCAGCTTCCTCGGTGGGCACACGCCCGGCAGGTGGCCGCCACCTCCTCCCACCGTCGCGCTGCAGTCGCCCACGCGCGACCCCGGGCCCCGCCCACTGGCCTCCCGCCCCGCCCTTCCCCGGTCCGGGTCCAGGCCCCGCCCCTCTCCGCCCTGGGGGCGGGGCTGGGAGGTCCCACAGCGGGATCCCCGGGCTGACCACCGCTCAGAGGTACAGGCCAAGGGCAGCCTCCTGGTGGGAGAGACCCCCCCCCCCCAGCAACGCCCAGGGCCCTTGTAATAATTACAGCCGCCAGTGAGGCCACCTGCCTCCCTGCTTCAGTCCCTGCCCCCTCCAGTCTCTTCCTCTCCTTAGCAGCCAAGGAAGACTTTTAAACAGTAAGCCACACCATGTCACTCCTCGCGCTGATCAAATTAGCCCTAGAAGAAAAACCCAGCTGGGCAAAATACATGTCCTCTTCCTTCCCTCCTGACCTCACCTCCTCCTCCTCCCCCTCCCACTCCCTCCTCTCCCGCTGAGCCACAGCGGTCTTCTTCCAAGTCTTCTTCCAGTTCCTCAGGCAAGCCAGTGCCTCAGGGCGCTTGCACTTGCATCCCCTCTGCTGGAATGCCCTTTCCCAACACCCCCATGGCTCCCTCCCTCCCCTCCTCCCGTGCCGGCTTATACACCATCTCCTTTGAGCTGCCTTTCCCACCCCATCACTCGGTCTAAAACAGCATCCCATCTCCCAGCTTCATCTTTCTTCACAGTACTTGTCTGTTTATTGTCTATCCTTCTAGCTATATAATAAAATGCTAAAAAAAAAAGAAAGAAAGTTCTGTACATCTTGTTCTCTGCTCTATTCTGCAGTGCCCAGAATAGGAACGGGATGTAGTAGATGCTTGAGAAGAATTTGTTCGATGCCAAATAGCTCTTCATTCAGCCCACACGAGAAGCCCCAACGAGTTGCCCATTTCACGGATGTGGAAACTGAGATTCAGAGAGGTATGGGACTGGTCTGTGGTCACATGAGCTTGTCAGCGTCAGAGCTGGGGCTCCAATCCAATGAGTCTCTCCTCTCTGCCTCTCTGTTCTCCATTTCATTGCCCACCTGGAAAAGAATGCAGGTGGTTTTGCCCTTCCCTCGCCTGAAGATAGGCAAGACTGACAACCAGTGACTCCAGACCTGGCCCAGGGCAGCATCTTCCTCAAAGGTCCTGCCCAGGAGCCCACAGGGAGAGAGACCCTACCTGCTCTCCAGGAAGGCAGGCCTAGCTTTGACCCTGACCATTTTTCCCTGGGACCATCTGCACCAGGTCTTCAGCTACTACCCTCCCCCTTCCTGGCTCCCAAAAATGCTCTCAGAATAATCTGGGGGCTGCTTTTCTTACCTCTATCCCACCAGAGATATAGTGAGAAAGAGAGACACAAAGAGAAGCATAGTGGGATTGGGGGAGCACAAAACAGAGACATACATGCAGACAACAGAGAAAAACAGAAGAGGGGCGCCTGGGTGGCTCAGTGGGCTAAGCCTCTGCCTTCGGCTCAGGTCATGATCTTAGGGTCCTGGGATGGAGCCCCTCATCGGGCTCTCTGCTCAGCAGGGAGCCTGCTTCCCCCTCTCTCTCTGCCTGCCTCTCTGCCTGCTTGTGATCTCTCTCTCTCTCTGTCAAATAAATAAATAAAATCTTAAAAAAAAAGAAAAAAGATGAAGAAGATAGGAGAGATGGCAAACCCAGAAAGGAACCGAGACCTGGCAAGTTCTGGAAGTAAGGGCTCCCCTCAAACCCGCAGGACGGTCCAGGGCCACTGCCAACCCAACTGGCCCTTCGGAGTGAATTAGAGAGAGACACCTCTCTCTCTCTCTGGCTCGGTTCCAGAACCTTCTGGCCTCTGAGCCAAGCACAGTGGTGCAGGGCCCAGCCCACAGGGCAGAGCACAGCAGCCCTCCCCCGCTGTGTGCACACGGAGGAGGGCCGCTTTCAATGCCAGCCAGCCTGTCCTCAGGTCTGACCCACAGATGCGCCTACAGTGGTCCCTGGAAGCTTCTGGAAAATGCCTGGCTCTCTCCATGTGGGCGTGAGCCTGAGCCTAGCCTCTGCACTCACCCAGAGCCTTGCCCCACAGCAGGTCCTTGGGCCATGTCACCCCTGCCTTCATCACTCATGAGTGTCAAACCGGGCGCGTGCATAGAAACCCACCAAGGACTCCAAGGGGCTGGGACGAGGCCCTCATGCCTGCACCAGTGTGCAGACCCCCTTCCTGCTCCCACAGGGTACCTCCTGGCCTCACGGACCTAGACCTTCTTCTCCATGATTCATAGGAATCCCCTGGGGACACGGGGTGGGGGTGGGAGGACAAGAAGGTGGCATGACCCTCACTCGACAGAAAGGGAAAGAGAGAAGCAGAGAGAGGAGTGATCAGCTCTGAGTCCCCTGTACTAAATGAAGGTTCTTGCCCCCTTGCTCCCCAGTAGCCACACCCTTGTGGCGGCTGAGGATGAGATGCTCGGTTCCCAGGTGTCACTTGGCTCACACAGGCAGCCAAGGAGCCTGAGCTGCCAGCGGGGCCCCAGCCTACCCCAAGCCAATGTGGCGCTGCCTGGGCACTCCACTGGTTGGCCCCCCTCGGAGGGCAATGGGGGAGGGCAGCAGCTCTGTCCTGCAGTGCTCTGGGCCCTGGGATTCCCTACTCAAGCCTGGGCATGGCCTAGTACAAGGTCACGGGCTTATGATGGGGGAGGGAGAGGAGGTATCCCCTCCACGGGGCCCAGGGGGGGTGCTACATCTGTGCTGGGGGAGATCAAAGGGTCCAGGTGGAACGAGGGAATCCCCACAGGCCACTGTCTAAGGCCCCCACCCTTCCCAACAGCCAACACTCTGGGAGGAAATAATTAGGGCACAGGTGAGTCATAGCATCACAAGACTGCTTCCTGGCTGAGTCAGGGGAGAGTCAGATGGCCCTTCCGCCAGCCCCCAGCCCAGAGCCTGAGCCA
This sequence comes from Procyon lotor, assembly GCA_028646535.1. NCBI lineage: Eukaryota > Metazoa > Chordata > Mammalia > Carnivora > Procyonidae > Procyon > Procyon lotor. The sequence continues at coordinate 100,885,126 of CM053608.1, forward strand.
CGGATTCCAGGCAAACCCTACCTCCTGGTGACCAAATCGGGCCCGGCCCGCCCTCCCACAGGATCCCCAAAAAGTCAGCTATCAGGGTGCCCACTTCCGTGGCCAGTACGGGCACGGTGTTATGTGCCCTTGACTCAAGCCTATCCTTGCTTTTGGGTCTCTGAGACATCTGGACCCCCCTATGACCAGGATCCCCCCCCGAGGTACCTGGCACTGAGCATGGCACAGATGGGCTGTGATGGGGGGGGGCAGCAGGATGGGGCCCTGCCCCCACCTCTGTAGCAGGGGGCCCTCCCAGGGACCCTTTACCTGCCCTCAGCCCAGCCTCCCAGCAGGTCTCCATGGCCCCAAGGCTACTTTCCTGGCTTTGTTCCTGGGCTGGCTGGGCAGCAACTTCCTGATGGAGAATTCCCGGATCCTCCCCCCCACCCCCAGGCCTTGAGTCTTGCCTGGGAACTTAGGAGGGAGGGAAGTCAGGGATGCTCCCCCTAACAGGGTCTGGTCTTGTGGTAGCAGGGGCTTTCCTGGCACTCTGACCCCCAGTCCTTCCCTACTCCCAGGTCAGGTGCCCCAGACGTCTTGTCCTCTGACTCCGATGATGCCCTACTGAGTCCCTCCACTGGAACTCGGAGCTCTGCGATGGGGGGCTGCCGCCCCGGGGGCTAGACTGAGACCCTGGCTAAACCGAGTCTGCTCCTAGCTGGAGGCTGAGGGGTGGGGTCCAGAGACAGCCAAGGAGGCCAAAGTCAAAGCGGATTTTATTAATAAGAGCCCAGGCCTGAGTCTGGTGGGTGAGGACATTCTGCGGGGCAGGCCCACCCTGCGGACACACGGAAACCAGTGATCTCAAGACCCCTTGGCCCCGGGGCGCCTTGGATGTGCCGTCACTAGGGGGAGGCCAATTCCCAATTTGGGCTGCGGGGATCCGGGCGCAGGGCAGACTCCGGCCAGCACGAGCTCCATTCACTCTGGGGGCCAGTTCCCCAGCTCGTCCATCTCCTCCAGGAGCAAGTGCTGGGGGCAGAAATGGATGAAGAAAGAGGCCTCAGCGCCTCTGGGCTCTCCCTTCCTGCTCTATACCCCTGGAAGCTTCCCACCTACCCCCCAGAGATAAGCACCCCCAGGCCATTCCGGACCCTCCCGGTGTCCCCACGGCCCTGAGCCACCTCCCTCCCACTACATGAGGGACCCTTCTCCCTCCAACTTGGTGGGGATGGGGTCCTTGGAAGCCCCAGGAGTCGGGCACCCGAGCCAAGCCCTCCCCTCCCTCACCTCTGTCCTGGACACCACACCAAGGGGGCTCTGCACCCTTCCCTCCAGCCTAGAGTGCTGCTTCAGCTGCCTCAGCGCCCCTCCCCTAGGTCCCCAGCATTCCCCAAAGGCTGGGAGGCGGCTTCCTTCCCCCTCAGCCTGGTGTCCCTAAGGGCAGATAAGGAGAGAGTGGGGGTTGGTGATGAGGGTAGAACCCTCCAAACACCCGCGGCAGGAAGATAGTCCTGAGGCGGCTCTGTCCCCTGTGTGAGGCCTGAGCCTCACTACCCAGAAACTCCCTAGGGAACCCCAATGCTGCCCAGACTACCCCAAGAGTGTGACCCCTATCTCTGGGACTGGGGCAGGCTGGCTCGAGGGTGGTTCTGGAGGGGAGAGGGAGGAGAAGAGGGCAGGCGGGGTGATGAGAGATCCCCTTAGTGTGAAAAGGCAAAAGTGGGGCCCCCTGGTGGAGCTGGACCACGCTGTGGTTCAGGATGAGGTGTTCCCCAGAGCACAGAGGGTCTGGTGGGTTGGAGCTGGGACGTTGGAGCTGGTGACTCAGGCCTGCAGGCTCAGGACAATGAGAGAGCTGCCCCTCAGAACCCCCGGGGGTGGGGGGGGCAGGCGATACCCATATTTACTCCCCCAAAGGGGTAAGTCACACCCTTAACACTACAATGCCCTTGACAGCCGGAGGGCATCCCCTCTCCTTCCTGTTTGATCCTTCAGTCACTTGGGCCTTTTAAGATCAAGTGCTGTCTGATCCTCCCACCAGGCTCCCTTTACAGGTAAAGAAGCCAAGACCTGCCTCCAAAGCCACAGAGCAAATCCAGGCCAGGGCAGGCCTTTGACGAAAGCCTTTGGCCTCTGAACCCTACACCGTTTCCTTTAGTTTCCTACAAAAGGAAAACTATATAGACTGTCAGGGCCACTTGTCCACGGAATGCGAGAATGAGTTGATGAATGAATGCAAATTAATTTTAAAGGCCATCGACACATTTTCCAGCACCAGATCTGTCCCTGTGCACTCAGAGAAGCTGGGACAGGCTTGACCTTGAAGGCCAATGTCAAGGAGGGTGGGCAGCGGGTGGTCTGTGGAGAGACACAGATGGGCAGGTAGCCTACGAGTGTTTGTGGGAGTCAGCGAGGGCAAGAATGGGAGAGAAAAGAGAAAAAGAGCAAGTAAGAGACGGAGAGATAGAGGGACGAGTGTGTGTGCGGGGGTGGGGGGTGGGTCATGTTCCTACTCCCAGAAATACCACCACCAAGAAGGGGTTCTGCCTTCCCTACCCAGGCCAGGGGAGGTTAGAGCTGGGGCCAGGGACCTGTGGAGGTGGGAGGCCCCACTTTCTCCAGTGCCCTCAGGCGGTGGGGGTGGTCTGGTACCTGACCGTCCACAATGCCCGCCTCCTCCAGGGTGATCTCTGGCTGGGTCAGCAGCTCCCGGCCCTCATGGCTGCCCATCTTCCAGAGGCGGGACTCCCGTTGCACTGCCAGAAGCTTCTTTAACTCCGACTCCACGAAACCTGCGAGGCAGAGAGATGGGCATGGGGCAGGCAGGAGAGGGTGGAGCAACCTGCTGGGGAGGGAAGGGAGAAGAGACCGCTCGGGCTCTCCAGGCCTCATCCCAGCCCCGGGCAGTCCCTGGTCACCCTCAGCCCCAGCGCTGACATTACTGGGAGCCGGCCACACACCACCTCCCCGCCTCCCTGACTTCCCCAGGAAACTTACTGGCTGGTGGGCTCCCTCCTGCATGTTTGAGTGTGAGTTTCCTCACCTTCTGGGGAGAGCATGCGAGGGGCACCCATCTGCCCCCCGCCTTCCACCAACCAGCCAGGGACTCAAGAGCAAGGATCGGGGACTACCCCAGCTGCCCAAGGTTCAAGTCGCAGCTCTGCCGCGTACTAGCTGTGTGACCCTGGACAAGTTACTTAACCTCTCTGTGCCTCTGCTTCCTGACTATGAGGTAGACATTATAATAGAGGACCTACCTCAGAGCTGTGACATGGCATTTCATGACAAATGCTCAGAAGAGGGTCTGGCCCATGGTTATGGCCTCGCAAATGTCAGCAGTGGCCATGTTATGGGATCGTGTTATGCTATTACCATCCTTGCTCACCGTGTACGGACAGCACAGGGGCACCAAACAAGTTAGAAGTCTGGGCTGGGAAAGGGTGATGCTCCTGGAGCGCAAGTGCTAGTCACCATCCCCACACCTCATGGCCTCCCAAACGGGGAGAAAGGAGGACCAGCTGGACTTCAGCCCAGCCACCCTCCGTTCCCCCGCCCCTCCCATCTCCCATGGTCATCTTAGGTCCTCTGGTCCCACCTGGTGGTAGGAACTGGTATCACACCTATGAGCCTCAGCCCAGGGGAGCCCCTGGGCCTGAGGGCAGGCTGCCCGCCGCACTTACCCACTGTGTCTGTTGACCTGAAAGTCTTATGCAGCGGTGACTGCAAGGTGACAATGCCTGGGACACAGAGCTTGAATGAGCTGTCCTCTTCCTCCATTTCCTCTTCCTTGCCTTTCTCGTCATCAGGCAAGCCTTCCTTGAGAGGAAACTGAGGGCATGGCCCGTGGCTGATCAGGGGAGGAGGACGAGGATGGGGACCCAAGCCTGCAGCCCCACCCTCACCCCTAGATAAAACAAAAAGCAGGAGGGTACAGCTCGCCAAAGGTCAAGAGGGGTCTGCCCAAGGGACAAATCCTGGGGCCCAGCCAAATGCGGGGAGGAGCCCCCCCTGGGCTTTACCACCTCCCCCCACCCCCACTGCCCCAGCCTGGTCCCACAGACCTTGGCCATGGCTGATTTCTGAAGCTGCTTGTACAAGGTGAGGAGGCGGTTCCAAGGAGTTGCCCCCACCTTCGAAGAGGCCAGCCTGAGGTCTCCTGTGAAGGGGCAGTGTCACTGGCAGGCCGATGGGAACAACAGGCGGCCCAGGCCTACCTAGGCCCAGCATGGCAGGGGCACTGGGCGGGCCAAAGCGAGGGTGAGGTCCCTCGTTTCCTTAGCAAACACCTCCTATGTGCCAGGCACAGTACTAGGCACTCTGCAAAGGGCACCTCATGGACTCCTCGCCACATCCATTCTCGCTCTATGGGTCAGGAAACGGAGACGCAGAATGGTTGAGGAACTTGGCCCCGTCCCACAGCTTGGCAGAGCGCGATGGAATGGACTCAGATCCAGGCAGCCTGCCCCCAGCATTCCCTCAAACCACTCGGAGTCCTTCCAGGCCCCACACCCCTGAGGAGTCTGAGGAGGAGGGCCTATCCCGGCTGCCCCGACGCCTGTGGCCACCCACCACACTCACCGTCGAGCAGATAGTCCTTCTCCTCCTCCCTGGTGAAGGGCTTGGGGCTGACCGCCAGTGGCCCCATGGCCCTCTGTGGGCATCCTTGTTCCACCTCCAAGGCTTGGGCAAAGTGGCCCCTGACCCCAAAGCATAGTCAGATGGGGGTGGCAGGCGGAGCCGGATATGTGGCAAAGGCTCCCTAAACCCCCCAAACTCCCATATGCCCTGCTCGGCCCCCTCCACCTTCCCGCCTCCAACAGTTTCCTGCTTGGTCCTCTGGGGTTTTCATCACACAGGGGTAGGCCCCCTTCCTCACAGGGAGCGGTGCCAGGTCCAAACAGGAGCGGGGACCAGGAAGGAGCCGGGAGCCTGGTTCACTCTAGCACTCTCCCCTCCCAATCCCCAGCCTGGCCCTCTCCCATCTTGGGTGTCTCCACCCACAACCTGACTTGTGGGAAGACCCACCCCATCTCTGGGTCCCTCCCCCCAAGTCCCTGTCTCCCTCCCCATCCCCCCCAGCCTCCAGGCTCCTTCCCACCTTTGATGCACCTGTCCCTCCCTACCAAGCTAGGGGCCTTATTCCAGTCCTCTACCCATACGAAGACCCGCATTCCTGGGCCCTCCTCAATTTGGGTCCTCCCATCTCTGCCCCATAGGCTTGTCCCAGTACCCCCATCCCAGGCCCCTGGCCGCCACCCACACAGCCCAGTCCCTCACCTGTCTGAGGTCCTTGTATCCCCGGAGGCCTCCCCTACTGCCTCCTCCTTCTCTTCCCTTTTCTCCTTCTCGGACAGGTTGCCCAGCACCTCCTGGCTTCCCTTGGACAGGATGGGCTTCACCTCTCCACCCTGGGCCCCCACCCTCAGGACCTCCTTGGAGGTGGGGGTCTGGGCCCCTGTGTCCCCCATCCCTAGCCCCAAGGGATCGTGCTGTGGCAAGGCCACAGAGAGTGTGTAGGGCAGTGTGGCCGGCAGCCGTGGCTCCTTCCTCCCCGCTCCTCCCTGGCGGTTCCTCATCAGGGGGGTGGCACCTTGCTCCTGGGAGGGGCATGTCCGACTCCGCCTCAGGGCCTTGTCCGAGCTCTTGGGGCTGCCCCTGCTCCCCACCAGGCTCCGGAAAAAGCGGAACATGGAGGAGCGGCCCAAAATTCGGGACTGAGGGGTTGGACTTGGGGCCTCCATCCTGAGACCCTGACTCAGAGGGAGCGGCCGCAGCAGCCACCCCACCAACCGCTTAAGAACAGGAGGAGTTTTCAAATTAAAACCTCCAGTTGGAAACTTCCAGGAGTTCTAGAAGGCAAAGGTCAGGTGGGGGGGGGGCAGTGATGGGAAGGCTGGGTAGGGGGGATGAGCCGGGTGCAGAGAGGGCAGGGGGTGGATGAGGCAGGGGAAGGAGGTATGGGAGGAGGATTTGGGGTGGCTGATGAGGCTTCAGGAGGCGCGGGGACTGGGGGGACAGGCGGGGGAAGCTGGGGGGGTGGTCCCTGGACTAAGAATGGGGCAGGGGCTCTTGGGTCCTCTGCACACAGCTCTCTCCACTTGGCTTGTCCTTCCTTGATCCCGCGGTGCTGCCTCTGCCCTTGAGAACCATTCCCCACAGGCAGATAGTATGTGTCTTCCCTCTCTTCTCTCCTCTTGGCATCCACCGGCACGACCCAGACACCCCTGTTTTCATTTCTGTTTGCCTATCACCTCCAGGGTGTCAAATCCCCACCAAGGTGCCCTGTGCACATTCTAATTGCATGTCGAGTCTCAATGGAGTAGTATTATTCCCCACGGCATCCAGAGACTTGATCATAAACCCAGCTCAGTGACCCTGGGAGTTTTTAAAACCCGCTGAGCCTCAGTTTGTTCATCTGCAAAACGGGGAGCGGTCAGCATCCACTTCTAGGGGTTGCTGAGAAAATTCCATGGGACAACGAACGGCCCGTCACCAAAGTGCAAGGCACTTTGAAACTTCAGAAATTGCCCTCCTGGCTTTTATTGGTACTGACTGATGAAAGGGGGTGCAGGTCAAAGAGCAGAAGTGGGAGAAGGGGAGCCACGCCAGCTGAGTGGGGCGGAGTGTCGGGGGTGGAGCATCTTCCCTGCCGACGAGCCCAGACCGACCCCCAGGCTGTGGGTCCCGCATCCGCATCCGGCGGCTTCGCAGCAGCTTCCTCTAGAGGGAGCTGATTGGAGCCGGGAGCTGCCGGCACCTCTAGGATCACCGAGGCCTCACGGGTCCCCGGGGCCGCGCTGGGACAAGCGGAGGCTGCGTCCAGACGCCAGGACTGTGCTCACCCCTGTTCCTGGAACCCGGGCCTGGGCCCCCGACCCTCCCTGCCCCGGGAGCAGCCGCTGGCCCCTCAGGATCTCTGGCCTCTGCCCTGTGAGCCATCCGGGCCCGGGCTAGGGTCCGGGCAGGTAAGGTGGGAGGGTCTCATCCATCCTCCCAGCTTTCGGCAGCCCCGGGCCCCGGGTGGGGGATATAGGGAGCCTACAGGCAGCCTGGTGGGGAGGGGGAGGTCTGGAGACTTACCTAGGCAGCCCCGCCAACCCCTGCTGGGGACCCGATCCAGCCAGGGCTCCCTCTGGATGCCCCCCAGACAGTTCCCCCGCGGCCCCCATCCCCGGCCCTGCCCTGGACTTGGGCGCCAAAGAATCGGGTGCCAAAGAACCAGGTCCTTAGCAGTCCGGAGGGTTGGGAGTGGAGGTCAGAGCCAAGGTCAAGGTCAGGGAGAGAACTTTCATGGTGCTTCCTGCTGCCCCAGGAGCCCTAGACTGGGTCTGCCGCCCGACCAGGCATCTCCCTCTGAGGAACATCCTAGGCCCGGCAAGCGGAGAGCAGGGGAAGTCAGGAAGTCAGGCCACTTGGATGAGGGCAGGGGTAGGCCCAGGGCGGCGTAGGCCTCTCGCCCTGGGGGCCGCTCTGACGCCCCCACCTACTCCCCAGCCGCGAGCTCCTTGGGTAGCGGTAGATGGAGCTGGGGGTGCAGTCAGCATCCTCCTTTCCTGCTGTCCCAGGGGTGCCGGTTTGGCTGGAGGTGAGGGGAGGTACCAGGGAAGAAGGAAGGGCATCTTTTTCCGGAAGGAGCAGCAGGGATGTGGGGGTGCCAAGCAAAGGTCTATTTCTTGCTGGCACCCAGGGCTGGAGGAGGGGAGGGTCTGCCTTCTCCCTTCTCCCTGCCCCCAGTAAGTGGAGGGGTGGAGCGCTCTCCCTCACCCCTTCCTGAGAGTTCTCACCCTGGGGCACTTTCGAAAATGGCCCCAGGCCAGAGAAGCAGGAGGAAGGCGGGGAGGGTACTCAGGTCCTCCCTAAGAGGAGGCGGCGGCTCTGCTTGCCCCCCGCCCAGGACTGCGCCTTCCGCAGGGGTGGGAGGAGGGGCACTTCCCCAAAAGGCTGATGGAGGCAGCTTTGTGGGGGGGGTGGGGGGGTGGGTATGAAGGGGTGCAAATTGAAAGTGAAACAGCTCACGTCCAGGAAATACTCCCTCTGTTGAGGGTTCACAGAGCAGATCGGGACTGGGGCCAGGACTGAGCAAAGAGGAAAAGGAGAGCAGGTATGCGGCGGGGTATGCGTGTGAGGTAGGGAGGAGGTGCGGGGGCGCGGGGCGCCGAGGCTTCGTCAGCTCACTGCAAGGCAGGAATGGGTCGAGCAAGGGTGGGATGTCAACAGGTAACCACAAACTGAAAAATAAATCTTTAATGAGTACTGAAGGTGTGAAGTGATGAAAATTCAGATTACCAACCTGACTCCCTGATTAGCTAAGTGGCCCTCAGGCCCTAACTTCTTGGTGCCTCACTTTCCCCACCCCCCCTAAGTAAAATGGGTATGAGGATGGGTACCTTGCTGGGTTCGTGTTCATTTTCAGTGTCTGACACCCCTAGAGATCGAAGTAAGTAAGGCAGAGGTGCTCAGGAAATGTCTGTGGCTAACAGGCCTGAGTTGGAAAACAGGCGTGCTCTGACCGGCCAAGGGGAAGTGGAACCTTCGAGCACAGCTTTCATGGGTCATTAGCTAGAAGGTGGCAATCCTGCGGTGAGTGCGTGCTAGGTAGAGTGCAGGAGGCCCCAGGAGCAGCAGAAAGAACCTGTGGCCTCTAAAACTGGCCTCATTTGCCCAGGAGTGAGGTGAATTATGACTTGAGATCCTCGAGGGCGCTGCTGCCGTCGCCCCTCCCCGGGGCCCTGGGTCCAGGCCGCAGGTGTGAATCCCCACCTTTCTCCCTCTCTCTGGAAGGATCGCTAGTGAAATGCTCAGGAAGTTCTGATTCTGCACACAGATGCCACAGGGACCCAAGGTGGTGAAACGAGAGGCAGCTGGAGCTAGGACTGCGGGGTCTTTGGGGAGTGGGGAACCCCCTCCCCTCTGTGTGGCTGTGGGGCCCTCTCGTCAACCAGCCCAACCAGCCCATGCCCGTCCCCATCGCTGCTCCTTCTCACCCATCCCCACAGGCTAACCCTGTCCGCCACTGGGACCTGAGAAATGGCATCCGGGCAAGGCCCAGGTCCTCCCAGGCAGGGCTGTGGAGAGCCGGCCCCAACTTCTACTTCCGGTAAGGATCTCTGCCCCTCGCCCATCCCAGAACCACTGGGGCTGTCTGAGAGGGTGGTGAGAGGGAAGTGGACGGGGCCAGGCCGCACTCGCAGGCAGGCTATCCCGCGCCAGTCCCCTCACCTTGGATAAAGGAGGCAAGCGTCTCCCCACCTGGTGCAGGTGGGTGCAGGTGGCCTCCGAAGCTGGGGTGCAGTCCAGGCTGAGCCCTGGGAGTGGGGAGGATGCTGGGCCTGGGCCTGGGCCTGGAGGGTAGAGGCTGGGCGAGGCCCCGGGAGGGAGTGTGAGTCGCGCACAGCGGCATCCCAAAGAAGAGGAGCAGGAAGGGGTGCGGACAGGCCAGAAGAGTGGGGTGTGGCTAACCTATCCCTACAGTAGGAGAAAGAAGGACGTTCCTAGACTTATCACCCCGTCAGGCCCGCTACCTGGCGAAAGCGGCTGTTATGGCTTTGGGAAGGAAGAAATATGGCTGCCCTTCTCTCTTCCAGAGGGGGCCATCAGGGATGCTTGCGGTCCCCAGCCCACTACACACTGCTCCCGGGGCTTTGCGTTCAGTGCCCCGTCGTCTGTCCCTATGTCTCTATGTGACTTTTCTGGGCCCAAAGCTACAATTTCAAATTCTGTTTCCCCACATTCCCTGAGCCATCAGGGCCAGGTAGCTTGTACCCACTCAAACACACCGAAAATCCCACATGCCCGGCTTATGTCCTGGCTCTTTCTGACCGTGTGACCTTGTGGGGCTGCCCGGTCCAGCCCTTCCTCCCTGACTCCTGGCTTTGATCCTCAGAGGAGCAGGTAGCCCGGGACACCGAGGAGGTTTTCCGCAGCTATGTTTTTTACCGCCATCGCCAGGAGCAGGAGGCTGAGGGGGCGGCTGCGCCTGCTGACCCAGAAATGGTCTCCTTGTCCCTAGAACCTAGCAGGTGAGCGAGAGGCCCCTGGGCCCACAGGGACACCTCCCGGGAAGTGGAGGCTCACACGGAGTCAATGCCTGGCAGGTCCAGGGAGCTGGGGCCATGGGGTGGGGCGGGGGCGGGGTCTTGTCCTTCTCCCAACATTGCCTTTTTCATTTTGGGCTTCCGCCCCCAGCTGGGGCCTTGCACCCTTTATAGTGCGTGCGTGTCCCGTGACCCTGGGCTTGGCCCTCAACATCTGAGGACACTGTCAGGAACCTCCAGGGAGGGGTCCACAAGGCTGGGGGGCATCTTGGGCGGAACCCCTTGTCCGGGAGCCCAGGCCCCAGCCCTTCCTGCCCTGGGTCTGCTCACCAACCCGGGTCCCGTTCCTCCAGCACCATGGGGCAGGTGGGTCGGCAGCTCGCCATCATCGGGGACGACATCAACCAGCGCTACGACTCGGAGTTCCAGGCCATGCTGCAGCACCTACAGCCAACTGCAGAGAACGCCTATGAGTATTTCATCAAGATTGCCTCAAGGTAGCCGTGGCCCCCGGCCTCCCCGCTGTGCTGTCACCCTCACACTGTGTCCCGCCCGTGGGATGGGAGACACGCTTCTCTGTGTCAGCACCAAGAGACGTGTGTGCCCTTCCTGTATCTGCTGTCAGCTCACGTGTGGGCTCGGGCCCCTGTCTTTCCCTCTCTGGGGCCCAGACGCCTCATCTTCCGGGTAGAAGCTCACAGCTCTCGTGACCTGGGGCACTGAGGACTTGAGCGGCTAGATCAGGACTAGAGAGGTGACCAGGTTGGGGCTGTCCCCAGGGATCCCCAGCCCTGCTGAGACGCAGCTGTCCTTCCAATTTGAAATCCTATTCCTGCCAAAGACGGTCGGGTTGCTCATGTCCCGCAAATGGCTTCCCTTTGCTACAATCTGGTGTCCGAGAGGCGGGTGGGTGTGTGTGTGTGTGTGTGTGTGTGTGTGTGTGTGTGTGTAGGTGGGGATGGTGGTTAGAGAGACTGCGTGCCTGGGTCCAATCTCAGCTTTGCCACGTACATGGGCTTTGTGAAATCCTCCGGCCCTCAGGCCCCATGTCTATAAAATAGAGGAAGTAAGCTCAGAATGGTGGCCATCCTTACTGGTGTCACCCATTGTTAAATCTGGGTCAGGGGCCGGCCTCGAGGGGACTGAAGGTAGGGGTAGGGGACAGATTTAGGGCTTAGCGCTCAGAGTCCGAATGTCCTGCCCCTGGCCTTCGAAGGCGCCCCGCCCCACTCAGATTCCAGGACCTGTCCTAACCTCCTCTTTGTCCTTCTCCCTCTGCTGTCTCTCGGGCTGCCAGGCCAGCGGCATCCGCCACAGGTAATCTTCTGCCACCTCCGTCTGCTTGCCCTGCCCTCCCTGCTGTCCGCCCCTTGGTGCTCACGGCCACAGCCCAGCAGCCTCCATCCCGCTCAGACCCGCTCTGAGTTTCCTCCTTTCACAGAGATGCAGGCTCTTCCCAGACTGAGGCCCGGCTGGGGCCACCTCTCGGTTCACAGCTCGGCTGTTTCGCCTTCCATCTGGGAGCGGGGTGGGTGGCCACCAGGTGGTGGGAGAGGACGAGCAGGCCTCGGGGGCCTCCCGGAGGTCTCCGCTGACAGCGTCGCCCCTCTGCCCGCAGCTTGTTCGAGAGTGGCATCAACTGGGGCCGTGTGGTGGCCCTCCTGAGCTTCGGCTACCGCCTGGCCCTCCATGTCTACCAGCGCGGCCTGACCGGCTTCCTGGGGCAGGTGACCCGCTTCGTGGCCGACTTCATGCTGCATCACTGCATTGCCCGGTGGATCGCGCAGAGGGGTGGCTGGGTAAGTGCGGCCGCTCTCCTGGCCCCGGCCCTGCCCTGGCAGTCCGCCCCTCTGTGACCCCTCCGTCTCTCCTGGCAGGTGGCAGCCCTGAACTTGGGAAATGGCCCCATCCTGAACGTGCTGATAGTTCTGTCTGTGGTTCTGTTGGGCCAGTTTGTGGTACGAAGATTCTTCAAATCATGACTCCCAGAGGGGCCTTCTGGGGTCCCAGCCGACACCCCTGCCTGGACTTCAGCCACGCCTTCTCCCCTCATCCCCTCCCCTACAGGTGCCCCCCCCAATAATACAGAAGCTTTAGCAAGTGGGGCACTCCAGCTTTAGGAGGGCCCCTGCCCAGGGGTCAGTCAGGCTGCTGGGGTGCCCCAACATTGCATGGTGCTAATGGGTCCCCTCCCTGGGCCCCATCCTGTCAGAGAGGGGCCATAGCCTTCTTCCTCAGCTCTCTGGGACTCCCTCAGTCGTGTCTCTTGGGTGCTGGGGAGATAGACAGCTTGGGGAAGCAAGAGGCTGAGAGTCACTTCCCTCCAAATTTGTAATGTTTATATCTTTTTATAATGCCCTTGGAAGGACTCTCCCCACCCCCTATTCCCACCACTCTGCCCAAGCCAGGATGTCTAGGATGTGGGGGTTAGTAGGCCACCCTGTGTTCCCCAGGATTCAGTTCTAGAAGGTCAGAGCTTGATTGCTGGGCCTGGAGCCCAGTCTGGCCCTTCCTAAGCTCTCCCCCTCCTCCCCCTCCCCCTCCCCCATATTGCCTTTGCAGTGGACTCTCAGGGATTCTGGGCCTGGGTGTGGGATGAGGAGGGAGTGTGGGGTGCAGACCAGAGCTGTCAGAGCTTCATCGGCAGCCCCCAGCCTGCCTCCCGAGATCCTCAGTGCTCTCCCTTTCCCTCCCCTATTACCACTTCAACCCAACCTGTTCACTACAAGTGAAGCCCACCCTGCCCCCATCACTCCAGATAAAGAAGGAGGGGTCTTGGGTAAGTGGAGTGCTGAGGTCCCCTCCTTGCCCAGACTAGACTTTAGGATTTGTTTGTTATTGTCAGGGAAAGGGGGTGAGGAGCTCATCTTGAGGTTTCTGAGTGAGAAAAGAGCTATTGACGTCACTAGGAACCCCAGAGTTGGAATCCTCCCTCACGGCCTGGGCACAGTGTAATCAGGGGGTGTGGGTGGGGAAACTGTGAATACTTGAACTCTACCCCCACCCACCCCCACTCTCCACACTCCTCTCCTGCCTAAGCCCCTCCTGTGGGTGGGGGTGGAAAGGCCTTGTTTACCTTGCACAGCCTAGAGGTTTGGGGGTAAGGAGAGGGAAGTTCTTGATTAAGCCAAATGCTGGGAGGGCTTGCAGATGGAGCCCACTGGCCAGCCCCCACCCCTCTGAGTGTATCTAAAAATAAACTGCAATCCCAATGCCCATGTGGTAATTTTTGCATCCTCTGCCACCCGTCTCTCCACCGGGCTAGATTGGGGGAACCTGGGCGTGCCCGGCATTCATCAGCCGGCTTGTTACTAAACAAGAGCTCCCATTAGGCTTTCACAATCCTGTAGAAGGCTGGGCGTGATTCTCCAGGGGCCCCCCCGCTCCCTGCAAGGCCTTGGCGGCTCCCCACCCCTCCTAGACCCTTCTCCAGGTGCCTCCCTCATCTTTGTGTCCCAGACAGGTCTCCCACCCTTTAGGAAGCTGGGGGACCCCGAACTGTGGGGCCCTGGCTGTGGAGCTGATGGAAGAGTTGTGTATGTCTGGGGCTCCCAGAGGCCACCTCGGGCCTGATCTGAATGCCCTTCCCTGGGGCCTGCCATCCACGCGGGCCCCCAAAGCCCTTCTCTCCCACACCTGGCTCTGCCGGGGACACAGTGTCTCAGCCCCTTCCTCCCCATGTTCCCCACAACTAGCACGCGTGCGCGCGCGCGCACACACACACACACACACACACACACACTCAGCTCTTCATTCCAGGAATTCTGTGCTGCATCGGAGTCCCTATGGGAAGGCAGCTAGGCGTGATCAAAATAACAAGCACGGGGGCGTTCAAATGTTCCAAAGTCTTTACAGTCCCGGACACCCGGGTCTGTGTTTCTGATACCCTTCCAAAATGGTCACATGCGAGTCCTGAAGGACTTGCGGGGCTTCACCGTCACTCCCTGAGGGCATCTTGCCCATCTCCTCTCCCTTCCGACTCGAGTCTTCAAAGAGTCGAGATACAGACAGCGTCCTGGCAAGCCCCGCCCCCCCGCCCCCCCTACAGTGATGGCTGGAAGGGTGGCGGCTACCCGGCGCCCTGCAATCTGCAGGAAAAGCTCCCAGACGATCTGCAGGGAACACACACACCCCGGGCCAGGCCTCACGCTGAGAATTTCTCATACACTCCCGACCGGTAGGTATTATGGCTGGTGACCTGACGGGTTGGGAGGTGGGGCTGGGGCTTAAACTCCAACTTCACTGATAAAGGAAACCGAGGTACCTGCCCAGAGTCACCAGGTAGAAAGGGCGGGAGCTGGCACTTGCCACCCGGATACTGGCTGGAGGTTTTACGTAGAAGCCCGGCTTCTACGGGGGCCCGGGGCCGTTGGTCTCCAGCACAGGACCGTCAAAGGTTCAGGCGGGTAGGGAGTGTATCTCGCCTCTCTGCCCACCGCCGGCAGCCGCCGGGCCACCGCCCCACGAATATGAAGACCACGGAGGTGGGCGGGCTGCCCGAATCCAAGATGGCCGTCGCCGCGCCGAGCACGCCAGCGTGCCCTCGGGTGGGCGGGGCCCCCGGATGCACCGCCCACTGCCTTCCCGCGGGGTTTTGAGAACGGCTTGAGGACCTTCTTTGCAAGAGCGGGTATTTCTATCGCTGGGGTAAAGGCGGGCGGGCAGTAGCTGGAGCTGTGGCTTTCTCTGGCCCTGTAAAGAAGGAGTTGGAAACTATCCTGAAGGCGTGGGGAGTATAAAACCTGCCTTGCCTTGCACCCAGAGCCTCCCTCCCTCCCCGCCCCACCCCACAGTGTACCTTCCTGTGTCTGCAGTTTTACCTCCTCTGAAAAAAAGTTTATTTTAGGTAACTAGGTGTCCATCGGAACAAGAAAATCCTCCCTTTGCCCAAACCGCTCAGTGACTCGAATGTAAGTTTTGATGACCTAACCATCTGACTCATATTAAAATAAATTAAAACGATTTCTTTGGGGACGCCTGAGTGGCTGAGTGGGTTAAAGCCTCTGCTCAGGTCATGATCTCAGGGTCCTGGGATCGAGACCCACAACGGACTCTACTTAGCAGGGAGCCTGCTTCCCCCTCTCTCTCTGCCTGCTTGTGATTTTCTCCTGTCAAATAAATAAATAAAATCTTTTTAAAAAATAAATTCATTGGTTAATTAAAAGAAACCGCCCGCATATCCTGCTCTGTTGTACACGCCTCAGATGTAAAGGCCCCTGATCAAAGACTTGTAAAATATGGATTTAATTCATTCTAATCCTGCGTGTGTGGGTGGGTATGTGTGTGTAAGAGAGACAGAGAGAGAGGAATAGAGGGAGAGATGGAATGGAGTTACCAAAGATTGCTGGAAGTGTCGGAAGGAACCAGAAAACCAGTAAACCTAGCTTCTGGGGCAGGTTCACCAACTGCTGGACATGTTAAAAAGGTGAACACCAGACTAGTGGCATATTAAAAGAAGCCGAGTGGCGCGGGGTGGGGAGGAGGATTCAGCCCACCAGATAATAAGGGAACAAAAAGCAGTGATCTGGCCTATTGAGCACCTGGCTCGTAGCAGATCCCCAGCAAATTGAGCGAATGAAATAGAGGGGCAGTGTCACAAGACTGAGATCAGATGATGAACTTATGTGAGCAGGAACCAGATTTTTCTGAGAAGTCAATGGCTGAAGGGACTAAAGCCACAGAATCTCCGTCCACCTGGAGTACAGGATTTGGCAACTGAGTGGATGTCTGTGAGGATGTGGAGGCATGTGTGTGACATCTGGAGAGTAACATTTGGGCATCCATTGTCGAAATCGACAGAAATCAGAATACCTCTCAGTTCCACTCATCTCAATTCTTGCTTTGCAATCTTGGAATCATTCCTGGTGCCTGATGCCTCAACTTTTCCCAGCTTTGGCTAAGAACACAGCACGAAGATAGTGCTTCAAAGTTGCCTGCTGCATCGCATCCAGGGTGAAACTCCTTTTGCAAAGTTCAGACTTCTGTGATGATTGGCCACCCACGAGCTGAGCTCACCAGCCTTCTCATGTTTTGATCTGACCCCCTGATCTCTGACCTTACTGAGGGCAACTTCTCCGATTCGTTTCCAGCGAATGGTAAGGCTTCCTCCAGCATGGGAACGTTTTCATGCTAAATTCTCAGGTGGACCGCACTA
This sequence comes from Procyon lotor, assembly GCA_028646535.1. Classification (NCBI taxonomy): domain Eukaryota; kingdom Metazoa; phylum Chordata; class Mammalia; order Carnivora; family Procyonidae; genus Procyon; species Procyon lotor. The sequence goes on from CM053608.1 coordinate 100,901,299, forward strand.
GGGAAAGGCGAGGTGAATATGGCACACTCTGTGTCTCGGAATTATGGATGTTGTGAATCAGAGCTCAGGGGAAGCCCTGGGTGGGTTCCCTAGAGATGTGGGTTCCCATGTCTGCTGAAAAAGAACAAGGTTTCCAGGAACTTGAATAACGCTGCTATTGGGCCATGTGAGAGAAGGGTTGTGTGTAGGCTCAAAGCCAAATGCAGTCCTGGTAAGGGTGTGGGGCCATCCTCCTGGGTATATGGAGATATATAGTATAGTGTTTAGCATAATGGAACAGATTGTCTTCGCATGACCTTAAAATCCTTAACATATCCTTTAAATACAAGATACAAATATATACATTATTATTTTTTAAAGTAATCTCTATGCCCAACGTGGGGTTTGAACCCATAACCCCGAGATCAAGAGTTGTATGTCCACCAACTGAGCCAACCAGGGACCCCTAATTTTCTATTTTCTATTTGACAAAGAAGAGAGAGATCACAAGCAGGCAGAGAGGCAGGCAGAGAGAGAGGGGAAAGCAGGCTCCCTGCCGAGCAGAGAGCCCGATGTGGGGCTCGATCCCAGGCCCCTGAGATCATGACCTGAGCCAAAGGCAGAAGCTTAATCCACTGAGCCACCCAGGCGCCCCTAATTTTCTATTTTTTAATGCAGTAAATCATCTCAAAACGCCACCGTGGACAATGGAGGGATCAGAGTAAGGAAGGGGGTGCCTCTCTGGAGAAAGTCATTTTTCTTCTGTTTGACGAAATTGCCTGTCCCTTACACTTAGAAGAAGGAGAGACCCTAGAATTTCTCCACTTTAATCTGAGTTTTGGAGAAAGATTGTGGTGTCAGAAAAGGAGAAAGGAAGAAATGAACATGTGCTGAGTTATTGTGCTTACGACATACATTTTGTTTGGCTGTATAGGTCTCCAAGACAGAAATTGCTATGCCCATTTCACAGATGAAGCAAAAAAAAAGTATACGAGGAAAGAACAGGATAAGATAATGATCAGTTGCATCATTCACTCAATCATAAGTGTTGCTTTTGTTCCTTTGCATAGATAAATAATATAAATTTATACACTGATCAGTTTTGTTTAAATCTAGGTTTACATCTAGAGGGATAATTATCAGGGGCACCTGGGTGGTACAGTCGAATAAACATCTGACTTGTGGTTTCGGCCCAGGTCCTGGTCTCAGGGTTGTGAGACTAAGCCCCGCGTCAGGCTCCATACTCAGCACACAGTCTGCTTGAGATTTTCTCTCCCTCTGCTCAAGCTCTCTCTCCCAAATAAAATAAATCTTAAAAAAAAAGAAAATAGAAGGATAACTATCAGACTTTTCTTTCGTTGTAAGGAAAGAGATACAGTAAGATGATAAGATAAGATCTCAATAAGATGATTGTAGAATTGTGGCAAGAAGACTATGAACAGAAAACATTTTGTTCTACCACAGTGGCAAGGAAAATGCTATATAAAAAGAAGTCCGTAATGTTACTTTATTGTGTAAGGTTAGGGAAGATATTTTGTTTTCTTTTGGTTTTAGAGAGAGGTTGGGGGGAGAAAAGGGGGGAGAGAGAATCTTAAACAGACTTCCTGGTCAGCACAAAGCCCAAGGGGTGGCTTTATCTCAGAGAAGACCCTGAGACAGGACCTGAGCCAAAAATCGAAATCAAGAGTCAGACCCTTAACTGACTAAGCCACCCAGGCGCCCCTAGAGAAAAGAGCTTCTTCTTTTTTTTTTAGATTTTGTTTATTTATTTATTTGAGAAAGTGAGGGTTAGCCAGGGGAAGAGCAGAGGGAGTGGGGCAAGCAGACTCCCTGCTGAGCGAGGAGCCCCATGCGGGGCTCCATCCTGGAGAACATGACCTGAGCCAAAACCAAGAGTCAGATGCTCAACAGACTGAGCCTCCCAGGTGCCCTTTAGGGAAAAGATTTCTGACGATTGAGATAGTCACTGTGTGTGTTTTTAATGTGTGTATAATATTTAAGAGAAGTTGGCATATTAGAGAGTCTGAGAGATTAGTCTTGTGATTTCAAATTTTTTTTTCTTTTAAAGATTTTTTATTTATTTGACGGAGAGAGAGAGATCACAAGCAGGCAGAGAGGCAGGCAGAGAGACAAAGAGGGGGAAGCAGGCCCCCTGCTGAGCAGAGAGCCCAATGCCGGGCTCAATCCCAGGACCCTGAGATCATGACCTGAGCCGAAGGCAGAGGTTTTAACCCACTGAGTCACCCAGGCGCTCCTAGTCTTGTGATTTCAAATTGAATAGTGTAATTTATTTTAGACTTGTAACTTGAAGCTGAAAAATATAGGATAATTTGATTATGTTTGTAAACAGAATTGAAATCCTTAAGATAACTTGATTTGCGACATTTAAAAGCTTGAAATATTGGGTTTATGAGAGTCATTTACATGCTTAAGTTTTTTTCTTGTTTGACTTGTAAATCGGCCCTATGAGGAATTTGAAGTGCTTGAAAAAATTCAAGTATATTAAATTTGTAAATGTAGTTTAAATATGTAAGAGAATTTAATTAGCTAACTTTGTAAATGGCAAGAGTCACGTTCAAGCAAATTTAATATGTCAAGCCCATGGGCTTATTGAACATTAATCAAGGAACAAGTTATTACTTTTATTTTTATATGAAAATTACAAGATTTCTAAATAGAACATCAAAGTTCTACAAGTTAAAACTTAAAAACTGAAGAAAACCTGTTTGCGAATTTACAACTTTAATTAACTGAAAATTGATTTACAGAAGCAACTGCAGGTAGTGTAAATGAACCCAAGTTTGTCTGCCCAATGCGTAGCAAAGCCAATCACTGAGACATTGAGTATCCAGCAGGGAAAAGATTTATTCGAGAGGCAGCAAAAGGAGGAGACAGAGGGCTGGCTCAAATCCTCCCCCAAGTGAGATTAGAACAAATGTTTATAATCTTAGGGGTGGGATTACATACGTATTGATGCAAAGGGCGGGGAAACTTACGACTACTCATGAGGAAAGATGGAGTGTGGGATTGAGCAAAAATACGTGTAATGTACATTCCATGCTCATTTCAGGGCGGAGATGTAACACTAAAATGAGGCAAGATTTGGCCCCTGATGTCAGGAGGTCATCGGTAGGACAGGAGCGGCTCTGCTCTGAAAGCCCTTATAAGCTGGATGGGATCTTGGGCTCATTATCTCAGGGAAGGACCGCTCATTATCTCAAGGAAGGACATTGCTATTCACGGGTTGAAACCATTATCAGTGACCTTCATTTGTGTGAGTCCAGGTCTCTGTGGAAACCGTGGGTTTGTTGTGGGATCTGAAAAGAAAGAATAGCCCATTAGGGAGAGACAGGTCTCTGAAAAACAAGCTTTAAATTTCCTGTTAGTCTTAATCTTATTAACCCTATGGGGCACATTTTCAGTCCCCCTGAGTTATGATCATTCCTCAATCTTGAAGGAATTAGGACAATGACTGCTCTGGGTACTTACTGCTGGAAAGGGTACAGTTTGAGGGTTTAAGGGATGAAACAACTTTGTACTTCGTTGGAAATATTCCCTGGTCCTTGGCTTAACACGCACCTTCTGCGTGACCAAGATTTTAGTTCCTTCTCTGGAATTAATATCTTCTCATTTTAGAACAACAGTAGAAAGCACATTTGATTAGTATACATCCAATTAATGAAACGAAAAGTATAGCTATCCTAAATCTTAGTAGTCCTTATAACATTGACCTAATCCCTTGGGGAATCCAGAAAAAAAAGTCCAGAAATCAATCACTTTCTCCAAGCGCCTCTAGGGAAATCTGCTATGGCCAGGTGGCTTGCTCTCTGATTTTATTGAAAGGAGATTTTAGTTTTTATAGCAGCACAAGCGTTAATATGAACACAGCACGCTGTGGTAGCAATGGCTTTCTACCCTGTTCTATAAGAATATAGTATGAAGCGGTGTGATTATCAAACACTATCCTGGCCAAAGAATTTACTTTCTTTTTGTTGGGCAGCAGTAGCAAGAGCAGTTTTGTAGGCCAGCTAAAAATGTTCTCCCCAGATCCAGCCTCCTGATAATCAGGCAGTTAATCCCTATCTGGTGTCGATTCCCTTTTCACTCAATAAAAAGTTGAAAAGTTTCCTGGAATTGTGAACAGAGAAAGGGGTAACCAAATTGCCTAGTAAGTAGACCTCTCCTATTCTCCAACAGTAGGGACCTAGATAAGCCCAGGTTGGTTAGAAGTCATGGGAAGATCCCCTTTCGACCGAGATGTTTGTTTTTCTTTTGAAGACATCACAGATCAACATTGTTCCCTCGTAGCCAGAGTTTCAGTGTTCTGCTCTGGACCTTACGTACAAAGTGGGCTCCCTATGAGAACAGATCAGTTGAGTTAAAGAGCTGTCTCGGGGCGCCTGGGGGGCTCAGTCCTTAAACGTCTGCCTTCGGCTCATGTCATGATCCCAGGGTCCTGGGATCGAGTCCTGCATCGGGCTCCCTGCTTGGTGGGAAGCCTGCTTCTCCCTCTCCCACTCCCTCTCTCACAGTGTTGCTCTCTGTCAAATGAATAAATAAAATCTTAAAAAAAAAAATAAAGAAATAAAAGAGCTGTCTCATCTCAAGAGGTGGTCCTGCAGGGGAGCTCTCAGGCTTATATTGTAGAGGCAATCAGGTAATGAATAAGAAACATTTCCATGGCCTGGGCGCCTGGGTGGCTCAGTTGGTTAAGCATCTGACTCTTGGTTTCCGCTCCGGTCATGGTCTTGGGGTCCTGGGTTCAAGTATTGCCTCTGACTCTGCGCTCAGCCATGGAATCTGCTTGTCCCTCTCCCTCCCCCTCTGCTCCTCTTCTCACTCGCCTGCGCATGCGCACACTCTCTCTCTCAAATAAATAAAATAAAATAGAATCATTTCTATGGAAACAAAAGAAAAACACAGGTTAGTGATTGGGGCAGATGTCTGAGTCCTGAGTGGTCCTCTAAGCAAGGTACCAGGCTGATATTTGCAAGGGGTCTTCCCTGGCTCCATAAAGTCAATCTTAGTTCCTTAAAGCTGTCTGCGTGTCTCCCTCCAGTCAAACCCTTAGTAATATGAACAGTGTTTCCAATGTGTCCTCTTACAAGGAGAACTAATTCTTATTGAACTTATACAGATAACTAATCGCCAAGAAAGGGGCACCCAGGTGGCTCAGTCATTAAGCCTCTGCCTTTGGCTCAGGTCATGGTCCCAAGGTCCTGGGATCAGGGGTGTCAGGCTCCCTGCTCAGCAGGGAGTCTGCTTCTCTCTCTCTTTGGCCCTACACCTCCCCCGCCCATTCCCGCCACACCTGGGGCTCCCTGCTCATGATCTCTCTCTCCCTCTCTGTCTGAAATAAAGAAATAAAATCCTAAAAAAAACCCCACAATTAATCGCCATGAAAGTAAGAATACTCACTGAGAGTTTCCAAATTCTGGGGCGGATCAGATAGGGAGAAAAATGTTCCATATTGTTTACAAAAGAATATTTCACCAAATATCTGTAAGTCATAGATAAGAGCAAAAATTTCTTTAAATCCAGAAGAGCAAATTTAGAGAAACAGCAATGTTCCAAATAAGAGTCATAAAAAATAGAATCATCTTTTCTCAATTCATTCAGTCTCATGTTGTTAATTCTCGTTCTGTTTGAGTGCAGTTTCCCCATTAGTTCTGGAAATTCTTACTCAGCTTAGTTTTATGATCTTAAAGGTATCAAAAACCTGTATTCCTCAAAGATCCTTTCCATGAATCTCCTTGAAGCTGAAACACCTTTGCAAGAGCATCAGATTAAAACGGTAACTGTAAATGACAAAAGACTCTAAGTGGCCGTGGCTAACGATCTGATGAGAGTTCATTATAATGCAGGTGACAGGGGCATCTGGGTGTCTCAGTGGGTTAAAGCCTCTGCCTTCAGCTCGGGTCTTGATCTCAGGGACTTGGGATCGAGCCCTGAGTCGGGCTCTCTGCTCAGCGGGGAGCCTGCTTCCCCCTCTTTGTCTCTCTGCCTGCCTCTCTGCCTGCTTGTGATCTCTCTCTCTGTCAAATACATAAATAAAATCTTTAAAAAAATAATAATAATGCAGGTGACAAGGAAATCTGGTTATTTCTATGACACATAATGCTTCAGATTACAAGTGATGACTTTATACCAGGACATATCAAAACCTTGGGAATTTTATATAATTTCTACACTAGTTATAGCATTCACTCCAATAGTGTAACCTAAGAAGGTTTATTATCACATTTGACAACCTTCCTATGTCTTTTGACATACCAAATAAACAAGCCTAATTCGTCAAGGCTTCATTTAAAATTTGAATTTTGGCAAATGTCTCAGTATCAGAAGGTTGTTTTATTTTGTTTTTAGATTTATTTATTTTAGAGAGAGATAGTGGGAGCACCTGGGTGGCTCAGTGGGTTAAAGCCTCTGCCTTCGGCTCAGGTCATGATCTCAGGGTCCTGGGATCGAGCCACACTTCGGGCTCTCTGCTCAGCGGGGAGCCTGCTTCCCCCTCTCTCTTTCCCTGCCTCTCTGCCTACTTGTGATCTCTTTCTCTCTGTCAAATAAATAAATAAAAAATCTTAGAGAGAGATAGTGCTCTGGCGGGGGGAGCAGAGGGAGAGAGAAAATCTTGAATCTCAAGCCGACTGTATGCTGAGTGTAGGAGCCTCATGTGGGTGGGGTTCAGTCACAAGACTCTGAGATCACGACTTGAGCTGAAATCAAGAGTCAGATGCTTAACCAACTAACTGGGCCACCTAAATGCCCCCAAAATATTGGAGGGTTTTAAAGCACATGCCTGAATGGTATTACAGATCATTACAAAACTTAATTATCTATTTAACCAAGGAGACAAAAGGCAAATATAGAGGGTTACATTGTTATTAGCAAAACAGCTCTTTTAATATTGAGAAGATTCAGCTTTCTTAAGTGATCAAAGACCTAACATAGAAGACAAAACAGAAACTTTGTTTTTCTAGGCTGGTTACCTTAAAGATAAAGAAAAAGCTTTGGGTGTGGAGCCTGCTTAAGATTCTCTCCCTCTGTCTCGTTCTGTCCCTCCCCACCACTTGCTCCCTCGATCGTACTCTTTCAAAAAAAAAAAAAATCCTTACCTCTTAATTCTTAAAAACCTTAATTTCTAGTGAAAGCAAAGAAGGAAGCTGAAATCCTGGCATTCTTTAGATCGGCTAATTTATCAATACATTTCATAATTTTTAGAAACATGTGCCTTCTCATAGTAAATTTCTCAGCATGACACAAAACATGTTTACTAATAGACCCAAATATCTTTAGTTTTTCTAGAATAGGGAGCCAAAAGCAATAAACCTATGTTTTATTAATTTGTCTATTTAGAAATTATTTGGGACGCTTGGGTGGCTCAGTCAGTTAAGCATCTGCCTTTGGCTCAGGTCATGATCTCAGGATCCTGGGATCAAGTCCCACATTGGGCTTCCTGCTCAGCAGGGAGCCTGCTTCTCCCTCTATCCCTCCCCTCCCCCCTCTTCCCCCCATGCTCTCTCTCAAATAAATAAATAAAATCTTTTTTTAAAAAAAATAAAGTATCTGGCTATTAATGAATCTAGCTTTACTTACCATTTAACTGAGCAAAACCTTAAAGTTTCAGGTTATCAAAGATTTAAAACTATGTAAAAGTTTACCTATAAACCTTTTTATCTTATTTACATCTGTTCATTTGTTCTTAACAATTATGGTTAGATTACCTATTAAACTTTATGAGGCAGTAGACAAAATCAACTATTATTCTAAGTTTTTTCTTTCTTTCTTGACAAGTTTTGCAATGGAGGGAACACAAACTTATTTGACTTTCAGTAAGCACAGCAGAATAAAAGTTTTATATTCAATGCTTATAACTCTAAGATATGACTAATTTAATTAAACCAACGACTTTAAATTAGCCTTAATACCAAATATTTTTGCAGATCAAACGAACTTGAAAACCATTTGGATTAGTTACTATCTTTCGGAGTTTTAGAATGCCCGGTTCTTGCAAGCGCTTGCCTTCAAACCAACTAAATAGAGTTCTTTTACAAATTAATTTGTAATATCATCCAGAGGTAGAGAAAATATCTCACATTTATAACATATAGGAACACACACACAGATAGATAACCAAGATGGAAACAAAATCTTATAGGTTTTGTTTTACTAGTATTTATGGAGAGGACATTAAAGGCCTAATTTCCAAATACCTCCTGTATATATGAGGTATTTGGAAATTACCAAATTTGGATTTGGAATACAAAAATAAGGTATTTTTGAATTTTGAACCAGGCTTCACTCCCAGTGTGCAGAGCCCCACACAGGGCTCAATCCCACAACCCTGAGATCATGACCTGAGCCACCCCTGGCATCCCCCAATACTTCCCTTTTAGAAAACAAATCTAGTTGCAAGATGGTATTATGATTCAAGAATCTGTTTTCCAGTCATTTTTCTCCAAAGTCTGAAGAGTATTGTGTCCAAACAGTGTTGCAAAAAAAGGTCATCTTTTTCCTTTTCATAGGTTCATAACTAAACATTGCCCAGTTTTGAGAAGACAGCATGTCGGTTGTCATTTCCCATCTTCCAATTAGAACATGGCCAGTGTTATGCCCAGATTTTGAGATCCCCGAAGACCACCAGGGAGCCAAGTTCGGTGCAAAAGCAAAAGAGCCTTTATTTGAGCTAGCTCAAGCTCAGTCTCCCACACTCACTGACACATCGGGGTGATGTAGAGAAAAAGAACGAGTTTCAAAAAGCGCCGCAGTTTTATAGGGGCCAGTGGCCAATGAGATTGTAACACACACAGAAAGTTGCATAGTCATGTTAGGCCACACTCAGGTGGCCAATTGAATTGCAATTTGCCCTATAGTAGCTGTTTGAACTAGCCTATCACTCTGGTCAGAATTGGCGCGCAAGGGGCAGGGTTTACATCCTGTGGTGGTTAGGGGTTCCGTATTCCTATCGGCTAACTCAAACTAGCTCAAGGGCCGGCTAGGCAATGTTCTGACATTCTGTGACCTTTCTCAAGAGCAGGTTACGTAGGGGTTATATACAAGATGGCGGATGTAGCACAAAATGGAGTTAGCCTCGCTCTGCTCTTTCAGCCAGTTATTCAAAGAAACCAAAACTGCAGCAATAAACAAACCAAATGAAGTCCGGAAGGCAGAGCCCCACTCACTGAACCAAATGGATTCCTAGTCAACCTTTTCCTAAGCCAAAAAAAAAAAAAAGGCTAAGAGAGCCAAACCAAAACCCCCATTTGGAGCCCACCAAATGAAAGGAAGAAATAGGGGCGCCTGGGTAGCTCAGTGGGTTAAAGCCTCCGCCTTCAGCTCAGGTCATGATCTCAGGGTCCTGGGATTGAGCCCTGCATTGGGCTCTCTGCTCAGCAGGGAGCTTGCTTCCCCCCCTCTCTCTGCCTACTTGTGATCTCTCTCTTTCTGTCAAATAAATAAAAATTTTAAAAAATCTTAAAAAAAAAAAAAAGCAAAAAACCCAGTGTATTTCCCAAAAGTCTCTGGAAGGTGGTGAAAGGAAAAAGGTTCGATTAATTTTACAAGAGGTGAATTGTCAAGTGTTCTGGTTATATTGTAAGCCTAAGGAGAATTACAAGCTTCTTGGGGTGGATTCCAATCATTGAATGAGAGATACTTCGTGCTTCGGGATAGGTAAGAAGAAACAGGGGATGGGAGCCATGAGGGAGGCCGACCTGATTATCCTGACTCTATAAGCTAATGGCATGAGTTGATTTAGATGTTTTGAAGAATTAACGACCAGAGAAAGATTGACTATAGGCATTACTGCTGGGTTGCCGTGGTCTTGCACTGAGTGGGGCTTAGGGTGACATCTCAAGCAGTGGGAAAGACTGCCAGCATTGGCCCATGTTTGAGAAATCCTAATCACGGAATTATTATTTCAAGCTTGAGAGGTTGTGAACAATAGAAAAATGCAAAGGGAAAAGGAATAACATTCATAGTGTATAAGCACTATGACCAGTAGGTCACAGGCTATTTGTTCCTTATCAATTAGTTTCTTGGACCACTTCCTCTAAGCAGCAGTTTCCGGTCCATCAGAGACTTGATTGTCCAAGTAGGTTTCTTCTCTGTGTTCTCCTTGCCAACAGGGTAGAGGGGACCTGTGGATTCTTGTGGAACCAGCTTAATTGAGGTGTGGTGAATCTGCAGATAAATACCCTTCAGTTTCACTGAAGGATGGTTAATAGCACATCATAGGGTCCCATCTGTTGAGGATGGAGTTGACCCTCCAGGTGCTTGCTCTTCTGAGTCTCCAGGATTTGGGTGGTATGAGGGCACATCTGTGGGATACATCAACCTGCTAGAAGCAAACTTCTGTGTAGCAGCTAGAGTATTTCCCAAACCTTGAACATACCTGATAATACGATAGTGGGCTCCATCAGGAACTCCTACACCATGAAAAGAGTTTAGAAAGGGTCTTCCATATAACTAACATTCCACAGGGGCTTAAACCAGGCCCACTTCTAGGGGCCACTCTTAACCAAAGTAGGGCAACCAACAAGGTTTCTTCCCAAGTTAAGTTGGTCTCTTGGCAGATCTTTGCTAAAGTCTTTTCAAGTGTGTGGTTCATTTTTCTTGTTTTTCCAGTCAATTGAGGTGTCCAGGAAATGCATAGTTTCCATTGAAAGCCCAAGGCATTGGACACTGCTTGTGTGACTTTTGCCATAAATGCCACTCTATTGTCTGAATTGTTAGTGGCAATCCAAACCTAAGAATGATTTTGCTTAAAAGTGTCTTAACAGGGGGTGCCTGGCTGGCTCAGTTGGTAGAGCATATGACTCTTCAGCTCAGGGGTTGTGAGTTCAAAACCAACGTTGAGTGTTAGAGATTACTTAAATAAATTTTTTTTAAGTGTTTTGACAACTTCTGAGGCCTTCTCTGAACAGGATGGGAAGGCCTCCACCCAACTTGTAAAGGTCTACAAATACTAGCAAATATTGAAAATTATCTGTTACTCTCCATGTCATGGTGAAGACTGTCTGATGATTCTCTCCAGGTTTGGTGTTTGTAAGTTGTTTGTTTGTACGTATTATGTATGTATGTATGTGTTTAATGTCTACACCCAACATGGGGCTTGAACTCACAACCCTAAGATTGTGTTGGATGCTCTACTGACTGGTGTCCCCAAGTTTTATACCTTTTAGAACTGGTGGGGGCCCAGTCCTAGGATTGTTCTTAATACAAATGCCACATTTCTGGACAATCTTTTAAATAATTCTCTGGAGTTTAGGTCCCGCGATATGCATTTGGACCCACTGAAGAGTAACATCTTGCTCATAGCGGTGCTTTGGTGAATATGACTATTTCTTCCATAAGATGTTTCAGAATAAGGAATATTCCTTATTCATTATATTTCCAGTTGACTTTCATGACAGCATTGTGTCCAAATCTCCATTCCTTAGCTCTCTTTAGGTCTCCCAAGAAATATTTGGGTTGGTATTTAGTTAACTCTACGTCTGGCACTAAAGTCGTCATAGAGGATCTTGGAGTCTTCATAGAGGCTGTCACCTTGGTGTCCTGATGCAGCCTGATTGTTTCTTTGAGCTCTATGATTATTGGGCTTCCGATGCTCATGTCAATGAACTACTGCCAGTTCCTTTTGGTTTCATTAGTGCAGTTAATAAATGTAGAAGTTCTTGGGTGTGTCTGATTTCTTTATTTCCTGGAGTTAATAATCCCCTTTCTTTCCATATGGCCCCATATGCATGAATCACTGAGAAAGCTTATTTAGAGTCCATATATATAGTTATCCTTTTTCCTTTACCCAAATGAAGGGCCCTTGTGAGGGCAATTAGTTCTGCCTTTGGAGTGGAGGTCTCTGGTGGAGGAAGAGCTCCCACCTCCAGAATTCCTTGACCAGTAATCTCTGCATATCCAGTTGTCTGTTGTCCTTGGTCCGTGAAACTGCATCTATCAGTGATTATTTCTATGTCAGGATCGTACAATGGCACATCAGTTAGGTCTGGAGAGCTGGAATGAGCTTCTTCAACTATTTGAATACAATCGTAAATGGGTTCCTCAGTGCTAACAGGTAGCAAGGTAGCAGGATTTAAAAGTGGAGACAGCCTTCAAAGTAACATTGGGGTTACCTAGTAAAATGGCTTGACATTTGCCCAATCTTTTAGATGATAATCTTTTAGATAGTGTTCCCCTTTTGCTCTAGTGAGGGAAGCACACAGTGGAGGGAGTGTAGACAGTGATGAGTTGGCCCAAAGTAGAATTTTCTGCCTCTTGTACCAGATCACAACTGGCTCTTCAGTAGACACTGTTGGTAACAGTGTCCAAATGCTTTGAGAAATAAGCAGTGGCTCTTCTGGTGCAGACGAGATTTTGGGTTAAGACTCCAAAGCTAATTCCTTGTCATTCATGAACATACAGATCAAAAGGTTTCTTAATATCCAGGAGGCCCAACACAAGGGCAGTTAACAACTTTTCTCTGATAATCCAAAAGGTCTTGTGACATTTGCCAGTCCAATCAAGGAGCTTATTATCTCTCCCTTGTAGTGCTTCCTAAAGGGGCTTAGCTACCAGACCAAACAGTTATATATCCAAATTCAACAAAACCCACTCATTCCTAGAAACCTGCACAATTGCCTCCCGGGTGGGAGGGACTGCCAATCAGGCTAGAACCTCCATTCTATCAAGGAGCAGATTTCTTTGTCCCACTGAAAGCATCGAAATCCCAGTATTTCATCATGGGTTGGGAGATTTGGGTCTTTTTCCTTGAAATTTTGTAACCTCCCTCAGCCAAAAAGTCTGGAGTCAAAATAGTAGTGAAGTGTGAAAACCATTTTGTTTTACTTGGCAATTAATATATCACCCACATATTGGAGGAGAGTCCCCAGCTCCAATAAGAGGTTTCTCAGATCTTTAGCTAGGACTTGCCCAAAAATGGTGAAGGAGTTTTTAAAGCCTTGGGGAAGGATTGTCCAGCAATATTGTTGCTTACTCTTAGTCTCAGGGGTCTGCCCATTCAAATCAAAAGGTTCACAGGAATCTAAACTGAAAAGGGTGCAAAAGAAGAGTCCTTTAGATCCAAAACAGTGAACCATCTAAAGACCCCAGACGAAGTTGTTGAGAGAGTATATAGACTGGGGATCACCTAGTGGAGATAGTCCACAATCTGGCTAATGGCCCTTTAGTCTTGGGTGCCTGATTTTTGTAGAGGCAAAATAGGTGAATTGTACGGGAATTACCAGGGGCCCATGACGCCAAATTCCAAGAAGGCAGAGAGAATGGCCTGAATGCCTGTTTTTTGCTTCTTCCTTTGATAAGTACTGTTTGGAATTCAAAATCTTTACTCCAGCACGAAGGCGTTTTTGTTTCTAAAGATTTTATTTATTTATTTGTAAGTCAGAGAGAGAGAGAGAGAGAGAGCGCGCGCACAAGCAGGGGGAGCAGTGGGCAGAGGCAGAGGGAGAAGCAGGCTCTCCGCTGAGCAAGGAGCCCGATGAAGGACTCGATCCTAGGACCCTGGAATCATGACCGGAGCAGAAGGCAGATGCTTAACCGACAGAGCCAACTGAGGGCTGATGATGCTTAACCGAGGGGCGCCTGAGCCATCCAGGCCCCCCTCCAGCACGAAGTTTAACATGCATGAGCGTCACCCGATTTTGCTCACCGCAGCTTTCCATTGACCCAAACATCTGATCTTACCTTTTGCATAACTTCTTCAGGCAGTTCTGATGGGACTTCTCCACCTCGATGTAGTAGCATTGTGGATACCCATGGGATCTGCTGCAAAAGTAGCCTCAGCATTCAATTTAGTTAATAGTCGCATCCCTGTAAAAGGGTGGGACATTCAGGCATAGACAAAAAGCTATGTTGGAGGTGACTTTGTTCTAGTGGTTGTAAGAAGGTTTTAGTCAACACTGCCCCCAGGGATTCCCATCGCAGCTGTGGTTTGACTTGATAGCAGAGAGAGCCAGGAGTTCAGTCCTGAATCTGTGGCCCCAGTATCAAGGAAAAAGTCTGTAAGTTTGTTTTCCACCTTCATTGTTACTGGGGGTTTCTTATGGGAAATGAGAACAGGCTTTGCAAGGAACCCCTGGGCCCCTTCATTTCAGGTCACAATCAGCCAATTCGGGCATCTGGTGGGCTGTCTATTGCTCTTTCTCTTCAAGAGACCTTGTGAGCTTGGGGCATTCCTTTTTTTTTTTTTTTTTATGTTCACTTAGCCACTATATAGTACATCATTAGTTTTTGATGTAGTGTTCAGTGATTCATTAGTTGCATATAACACCCAGTGCTCATCACAAAAGTGCCCTCCTTAGTGCCCATCACCTGGCAACCCCCATCCCCCCAACCCCCTCCCCTCTGAAACCTTCAGTTTGTTTCCCAGAGTCCACAGTCTCTCATGGTTCATCTCCATCTCCAATTTCTCCCCCTTCAGGTTTCCATCCCTTCCATCCCTGTTTCTCTGCTTGACTTATTTGACTTAGCATAATC
>CM053608.1:100916264-100940267 GCA_028646535.1 Procyon lotor
GGAATGGTAGCGGAAGAAGCAGGCCTCCTGCCAAGCAAGGAGCCCGATGTGGGGCTCAATCCCAGGACCCTGGCATCATGACCTGAGCCGAAGGCAGACGCTTAACGACTGAGCCACCCAGGCGCCCCCACATGCCCTTCTTAATGCCCATCACCTAGTTACCCATCTCCCCACCCCCTCCCCCTCAGTAACCCCCAGTTTGTTTCCTATGCTTAAGAGTCTCTAATGATTAAAAAAAAAAAAAAAGGGGCGCCTGGGTGGCTCAGTCGTTAAGCGTCTGCCTTCGGCCCAGGTCAGATCCCAGGGGCCTGGGATCGAGCCCCGCATCGGGCTCTCTGCTCTGCAGCAAGCCTGCTTCTCCCGCTACCATTCCCTCTGCTTGTGTTCCCTCTCTCCCTGTGTTTCTCTCTGTCAAATAAATAAAATCTTTAAAAAAAAAAAAAAGAGTCTCTAATGATTTGTCTCCCTCTCTGAGTTCATCTTGTTTTATTTTGTCTCTCTTCCCCTATGATCCTCTGTTTTGTTTCTTAAATCCCACCTATCAGTGAGATCGTATGATAATTGTCTTCTCTCACTGGCTTATTTCACTTAGAATAACACTCTATCCTATCCACATCGTTGCAAATGGCAAGATTTCATTTTTTATGGCTGAGTGGTATTCCATTGTACATATATATACCATGTCTTCTTTATCCATTCACTGTTGATGGACATCTGAGCTCTTTCTACAGTTTGGCTATTATGGACATTGCTGCTATGAACATTGGGGTGCATATGCCCCTTCGGATCACTACATTTGTATCTTTGGGGTAGATACCCAGTAGTGCAATTGCTGGGTCGAGGGTAGATCTATTTTCAACCTTTTGAGGAACTTACTGTTTTCCAGAGTGGCTACATCAGCTTGCATTCCCACCAACAGTGTAGGAGGGTTTCCCTTTCTCTGCATCCTCGCCAACATCTGTCGTTTCCCGAGTTATTTTAGCCATTCTGACTGGTGTGAGGTGGTATCTCACTGTGGTTTTAATTTGTATTTCTCTGATGCTGAGTGATGTTGAGCACTTTTTATGTGTCTGTTGGCCATTTGTATGTCTTCTTTGGAGAAATATCTGTTCACGTCTTCTCCCCATTTCTTGACTGGATTATTTGTTTTTTGGGTGTTGAGTTTGATAAGTTCTTTAAAGGTCTTGGATACTAACCTTTTATCTGATATGTCATTTGCAAATCTCTTCTCCCATTCTGTCAGTTGTTTTTTGGTTTTGTTGACTGTTCCTTTTGCTGTGCAAAATCTTTTTATTTTGATGAACTTCCAATAGTTCATTTTTGCCTTTGTTTCCCCTGTCTTTGGAGATGTGTCTAGCAAGAAGTTGCTGCAGTCAAGATCATAGAGGTTGCTGCCTGTGTTCTCCTCTAGGATTTTGATGGATTCTTATCTCATATTTAGGTCTTTCATCCATTTTGAGTCTATTTTTGTGTATGGTGTACGGAAATGGTCCAGTTTCATTCTTCTGCATGTGGCTGTCCAATTTTCCCAACTCCATTTGTTTAAAGACACTGTTTTTTTTCCATTGAGTATTCTTTCCTGCTTTGTCAAAGATTAGTAGACCATAGAGTTGAGGGTCCATTTTGGGGTTCTCTATTCTTTTCCATTGATCTATGTGTCTGTTTTTGTGCCAGCACACCATACTGTCTTGATGATTATAGCTTTGTAATAGAGCTTGAAGTCTGGGATTGTGATGCCACCAGTTTTGGTTTTCTTTTTCAACATTCTTTTGGCTATTTGGGGTCTTTTCTGCTTCCATACAAATTTTAGGATTATTACTTCCAGCTCTGTAAAAAAAGTTGATGGTATTCTGATAGGAGTTGCAGTGAATGTATAGATTGGTCTAGATAGCATAGACATTTTAACAATATTTGTTCTTCCAATCCATGAGCATGGAACATTTTTCCATTTCTTTGTGTCTTCCTCAATTTCTTTCATAAATGTTCTATAGCTTTCTGATTATGGGTCCTTTGCTTCTTTGGTTAGGTTTATTCCTAGGTAACTTATGGTTTTGGGTGCAATTGTAAATGGGATTGACTCCTTAATTGTTAACTTTCTAATAGGCAACTCCCTGGGCCCATAGGCCAAAACTAACCAGTTGCTCTATTTAAACTTTTCTTGATAGCATGGCCATAAAAATGTCTTCTTTTGAGTGATTATAGAGAGAAGCTGTGTAGAAAAAAAACTTCTCCGAGAGAAAACAGGGACAAACTCCACAGCACTTCCTTGAGGACAGGCTGAGACCCAATTCGGTGGTGCTATTCAATGGAAGGCTGATTTCCTGGGCTCAGACTGGGTGATTTGATATAGAATGAATAAATACATGATGATAATCTAGTTAACGGAATATTATAACAGGTGTCACAGTATGGGGGGAGAGTGTGCTTATATGACAAAATCAAGTGGGAAAATTGGAGATGACAAAAACACAAAAATATCAAACTATATGTAGAAAATTATTGAAGTAAAATCCTCTAAAATGTTGACGGTAAAAGCAACAAAATAAAAAAACCCACAAACAAAAAAACCCAAAGTGGTTATACCGTCTTACACTCTCATCAGTGAAAATGAGATTTCCAGATGCTCTGTACGCTCACCTTACTGGAGTATTATTACTATTTTAAAATTTCAGTCACGCTAGTAGGTATGTGATAGTACCTAATTCTGGTTTTAATTTGCATATATCTATTGTATCAATCTGATAATGGAATATTTTGTTATGTACTTGTTGCTGTTCTTTAAGTCTACTTAGTTCCGTTTGTGGGTCTTTTTTTTTTTTTTTTTTTTTTAAGATTTTATTTATTTATTTGTCAGAGAGATCATAAGTAGGCAGAGAGGCAAGCAGCCAGGCGGGACGGGGCAGGGGAGCGGGGGAAGCAGGCTTTAACCCACTGAGCCACCCAGGTGCCCCTGTGTGTCTGTCTTTATTGTGATATCACATTGTATTGATTATTTTAATAATCTTGTACTTGTAAGGAATCTTCAGCTAAAAAATTTTTCAAAAAAATAAAATGTTGGGGCGC
Organism: Procyon lotor; assembly: GCA_028646535.1. Lineage (NCBI taxonomy): Eukaryota > Metazoa > Chordata > Mammalia > Carnivora > Procyonidae > Procyon > Procyon lotor. Next base: position 100,919,328 of record CM053608.1, read on the forward strand.
CTGAGTGCCTCAGTCGTTAAGCGGCTGCTTTTGGTCATGATCCCGAGGTCCTGGGATGGAGCCAAGGATCCGGCTCTCTGCTCAGCGGGAAGCCTGCTTCTTCCTCTCCCACTCTCCTTGCTTGTGTTCCCTCTCTCGCTGTATCTCTCTCTCAATCTCTCTCTCTGTCAAATAAATAAATAAAATCAGATTTTATTTATTTATTTGACACAGAGAGACCACAAGTAAGCAGAGAGGCAGGCAGAGAGAGGGAGACGCAGGCTCCCCGCTGAGCAGAGAGCCCGATGTGGGGCTCGATTCCAGGACCCTGAGATCATGACCTGAGCCGAAAGCAGAGGCTTTAACCCACTGAGCCACCCAGGCGCCCCAAATAAATAAAATCTTTTTAAAAAATCATTCACGAAAAAAAAATGTTAACAGTAGTTATTTCTGTGTATTTGGGGTGCGTTTGGCTTTTTTTTTTTTTTTTTCTTTAGTTGTCCAACGAGAAATACTATGGAGGAAAGTAGTTTTAAAGGTGATCGGCGTAAAACGGAAGGCGTGCGAGGCCCAGCCTCGCAGGATCACCCAGAACCTACCCAGCGGCCCCCGACGCCCCGTTTCCGGTCCAAACCGGGAGCAGCGGCGCGATCCAGGCGCCCTACGGCGCGGCCCGCCGAGACGCAAGGTCCTCCGTGCAGCCTAGAGAGGACGCGGAAGTTGGCTGGGGGCGGGGCCGAGGCGCCCGCAGGTTGAACAGCCGGGCAGTTTCGCTGGTCCTGTGCGGGTCGGTGGCGAGTGTGCCGCTGAGGGCGGCTGTTCTCCGTCTTGCCCTCTGTTGTCCCGTTTACCTCACCTAGCCATGCCGCCAGCGCCCGAGGGAGGTGGGTGCGGGTCCCCCGGCGGGGGTCGACGCCAGCAGTGTCTCTCCTCGTGCCCGGGGTGGTTGGGGCCGTGCCAGCTTCGGTGTCCCCCGAGCGACTCTTCTCCGACGCGTCCATCCCCCACTCCCCAAGTTCCCAGCCCTCCTTCTCCTTCGAGGAGCAGGTGCTGCGAGGACCCCGGGTCACAGTGGACAAACCTGTTGCCGGGCCGGTGACCTTTGATGATGTGGTCGTAGGCTTCAGGAACAGCGTGCAGTCGCCTGGACTGGCCTGAGAAGGCTCTTTACACGAACGTGATATTAAAGAATTGAGGAAACGCCGTGGCACTGAGTAAGAACTCTCCTGTGACCCTCAGTCGGTCCGACTGGAAGGCCTAAGTGCAGTTTCTCACTAACTAGGGGGTCTTGCTCCCATTTCCCTTCTCGTATGTCGTGGAATACTTCCGGGTCTGGAAGCTTCAGACTTTTCGAATAGCAGAGCTCAACCTTCTTCTGTTTTGGGGTTTTATTTCAATGTTTATTTCTTCCTTCCTTCCTTCCTTCCTTCCTTCCTTCCTTCTTTCCTTCCTTCCTTATTTATTTATTTATTTGATTTGAGAGAGAGAGAGAGCACGAGTGGGGTAAGGGGTAGAGGGAGAGACTATGCAAGCGGACTCCGCTGAGGCCAGAGCCCCACGTGTGGGGGGGTTCCATCTCCTGAGAGCCATGAGATCGCGGGCTCAGCTGAATCCAGAGTCCGATGCTTAACTGACTGAGCCACACGAGCGCCCCTATATTGTTTATTTTTATGCTAGAGGAAAGGCTTGGAATTTTCGTTTCCCCTGGTTTGAAATGTCCCTTACTGGTATGGCAAGTCCTCTTAAGGTGCAAGTGCTGCTGGATGGGGCTGTACAGGTCCCAATGCCCAGCATTTTGATATAGAGCCTTGAAATGCTGCTGAGGCTCCTGCAGGCAAGATACTTTCTCTCCTTCTCTCTCTCTCTCTTTCTCTCTGTCTTTCCTAAGTAAACTGTACCTCCAGTGTGGGGATGGAACTCACAACCCTAAGGTCAAGAGCCCTTAAAAGTGGGCAATTTTGTTTTTGTGGGTTTTTTAGAATTTTTTTTCCCAAAGATTTTATTTATTTATTTGACAGAGAGAGAGAGAGAGAGAGAGATCACAAGTGGGCAGAGAGGCAGGCAGAGAGTGAAGGGGAAACAGAAACCCTGCTGAGTAGAGAGCCAGAGGTGGGGCTCGATCCCAGGACCCTGAGATCGTGACCTAAGCGGAAGGCAGAGGCTTTAACCCACTGAGCCACCCAGGCGCCCCTAAAAGTGGGCAGTTTTTTAAAGCATTCTCAATTCTTGCCTTTCTCACAGCTGGAGTTCAGTGTAAGCACCCTCGGCAGCAGGATCCCAGGCCTGGGACTGACTGGTAGCTTTCTAGGGTGGCTGCCCACTGCCGCTGTCATCTTTTCATTCCAGACACACAAAAAAGATCTGCCACCAGGCCCATCCAGGCCTCAGAGTACTGCCCTTCAGAGCGTATTTCTCCAACTTCCCCCAAATATAGGAAATGAGTATTTCCTTTTGTCACTATAATCCTGTATCAGAATGATTTAATTAGATTAAATTTGAAGGGACATGAAGGTAGACGATTCCCATCTGGAGTTTGCCAAGCCCCCCCGCCCCCAGTATTTTGTAGTTAGAAAAGGTGTCCCCCAGTAAAAGTGTTGGAGGAAGTATGTATGAACAGGAGTTGAAATCCACCCTTGATTACGAAAGAGCAGTAGAAAAGAGATTCCCAAGGTATCTGGAAAACCAGCAACACAGACCAGGCTTTCTACCCATTTTCTGCATTTCTGTGGTGATCAGCAGAAAGACCTTTATCTGAGAAGCTTTTTTAAGGTTAGAGTGGACAGCAAGGTAGCAGGAAGCTGGGAAGGATACAGTTGGTCACAGGAAAAGAGGAAAGAAGGAAGTGAACTATCTAGAGCCTGTGGGTGGGGGCCAAGGGGTGGGAAGGACCGTTAGCCTGCCCGGAGTCATGAAATGAGGGGGCTCATCAGCGGAGTTGTCCTCATTCCCTGATTCCTTGACATGCTGATCGTTTTTCTTGCCCACGAATAGGATTTTCAGTCTATAAAACTGAAGTGATAAGCCACTTGGAACATGAGGAGGCCCCGTATGTCTGGGCCGGACAAAGAACCATAAGCCAGATGAGTGTGGGAAGGCCTTTGGGAGCCCCAGCCTGCTCGGCCTTCAACTTGTACCCATTATTGTAGGAATTCTAAACGCTTGTGAATTCTTTTTTAAGAATATAGGTTCATTCTAGTTAGTTTTCTCCTCCTGGTTTCTTTTCTTTATTTATTTTTGGTTTATTTTACTATTACCAATGACTATCCAAGCCTTTTCCCTCAGGTCCGAACTGTGGTTCAGAGTTACTGTGAAGGAAGGCTTAAGATGGATTTCTTCCCACCCTCCTCGGTTTCCGATGGACTTAGGATTTCTGAACGAGCAGAGTGTAGTAGCATTTACAGGGGGTCCCTCCCATGTTATTAATTAATTAATTTGTATCTTAAAAGTAATCTCTGTGCCTAACACGGGGCTCAAACTCATGACCCCAAGATCAAGAGTCACATACTCTACTGACTAGCCACCCCTAGCACTTACAGTTTTTGCGTTCTGTTTAGAATCTGCATTTTCTTTTCCTTTCTTTTTTCTTTTCTTTGGAAATGGAGGCAGAGTAGGGAATGGGACTTTGGATCTAGACCCCCTCAAATTCTCAGAACCCTCGTGTTCAGATAAGCACCAGTCTGAATCCAGTGGCCCCTCTTCTGACATTGGACTGAGAAAAGGGGTCTGGGTGATGGCAATGGTACCACCAACCCCCCTTCCTCAGCTCTGTCCCCTTAGTGAAATCACTGGGACTTCTTGTCCGGCAGAACAGGAAGAGGACTGGAAAGTGATCTTGACACGACAGACTAGATTGCCTATAGAAGGTGAAGAGCTTCCCTGGTTCCTTGAAGGGCTGAGAGCCCATTCCTGCTCTCTCCTGGTCGCTGGAGGTTGGGCCCCGGCCCCAGCGCAGGGTCAGTGTACTTCCTGTGACCCAGAAAGCTTGGCTCAGTCCTCGTAGAGATCGTAAAGACAAAAAGAATAACTTCAGCTGCCAGATATTGAAACAGTTGGAGCTTTATTGCGATAAAGTTAAACATTTGATTGTCAAATTCTGTTTGAAAACAAAATCCAATAAATTTATTCAGTTTTATCTCCATGCTCTAATGAATAGACCAAGTTGCTAATAATGATCCTTTCCTGTATTAAGAATGAAAAAGGGGCGCCTGGGTGGCTCAGTGGGTTAAAGCCTCTGCCTTCAGCTCAGGTCATGATCTCAGGGTCCTGGGATCGAGCCCCGCATCGGGGGGTCTCTGCTCAGCAGAGAGCCTGCTTCCCCCCGCTCTGCCTGCCTCTGCCTACTTGTGATCTCTTTCTCTCTGTCACATAATTAAATAAATAAAATCTTTAAAAAAAAAAAAAAGGAATGAAAAATCACACCTTCCAAAAAACCTAGCCTATCTATTTAAATAGTGCTACCAGAACTACAGATTATTATTGCTATTTTAAAGATTGTGCTTATTTATTTATTTAGAGAGGGCGAGTGTGGCGAGTTGGGGGAGGGGCAGAGGGAGAGAAAGACTCTCAAGCAGACTCTGAGCTGAGCACAGAGCCGGTCGTGGGGCTCGATCTCATGACCCTGAGATTGTGACCTGAGCCAAGATCAAGAGTTGGGATGCTCAACTGACTGCACCCCCCAGGACTACAAATTTATTAAGTAAGCGATCAAAATTACAGACTTTAAAATCTTTAAAATTTATAGACTTTAAAATCACTTTCCCAGGATGTATTAACAATGTCTGAAGTCCAGGAGGCTTGAAAGACTCCTTAAAAATAACCTTAATAAGGGGCTCCTGGGTGGCTCAGTCAGTTAAGTGTCTGCCTTTGGCTCAGGTCACAATCTCAGGGTACTGGGATCAAGCACCACCCCCACCTTGGGCTCCCCACTCAGTGGGGAATCTGCTCCCTCTGCTCGTGCCCCCTGCTCTAGCTCATTTGCTCATGCTCTCTCTCTCAAATAAATAAAATCTTAAAAAAAATAATAACCTGGGGGCACCTGTGTGGCTCAGTCGGTTAAGTGTCTGCCTTCAGCTCAGGTCATGATCCCAGGGTCCTGGGACTGAGCCCTGCATCGGGCTCCCTGCTTAGCGGGGAGCCTGCTTCTCTCTCTCCCTCTGCCATTGCCCTGCTTGTGCGCTCTCTCCCTCTCTCTCTATATCTCTTTCTCTCAAATAAATAAAAATCTTTAAAAAACATTAACCTTAGCAAGAACACTTTAGGGACATTGAATAGTGCTTGCTTTTCTGCAGCTGTTAGGAGAACAGAGAAATATTTTTCCCGCCTGATCTTACTGAGACTTTTTTCACCAGTACTTGGGGAGTCTGTAGTTTCAAAGCCAGACTCGGAACTCTGTTAATTAGTGCAGGAGAAGGCAAAAGAGAGGCAAATTGGAGAAGCTAAAAATTCACAACATAGGAAGAGCGCTGAATAGGATAATTATCAAACGGACCGTGGGAAAGTAATGGAGTCCTGTTTTCCAGCTGTAGGATTTGGAAGATACTTGTTAGGTAGAACGCACATCAATTTCAGTTCCAGCTGGTGGCAGCCGTGAACGTGATCTTGGGCCTGTAATCGTGGCCTCCTGTCATTACTGCACCCGTGACTTCTGAGCCAGTGGCTGACCTGTAACCCCTGGAGTCCATTGAGGAAAGGGGAATGGGTTCACTGGTGGCACAGTGAACTGTGCCTGGGGGCACCCCTCACTGGGGGCACCCCTGACCCCGCTGAGTCCGGAATAGCCCCCTTCTTCCCTCCTCCCCGAGGCTGGTGTGGTGTCAGGGATCTAGGGAGAGACCAGTGACGGAGAGATCGATGGATCTCTACTGCCTGTCCTTCTGCAACTCTTCCACTGTATCCCCCCAGCCCAAGGTGGGGGTGGTGCTTGATCCCAGCCCCCTGGGAACCGGGGCCCCTCATCCTGGCAGTCTAGCTCTCTGCTTTCAGTCCAGGGATCCCAGAGAGGAAGATCCCAAACTTTTGTGGACGAGTAAGCCCTCGAGATAGGCCTTTTGGGTCATTTACTAGTATGCAGTGGGTTGAAAAGAGTGGTTTCCTCCTGCCATGTAAGTAAATGGTTGTCAGGTGGCAAGCTGGAATTTCCCCGAGGCCTCAGGGAACCCCTTGATTTTAATCAGGTAGCCGTATACCCCAATACGTTTGAGGCATTTCCAGTCAAGACCCGATGTCCCGGTGTGATTATCAATAGCATTCCTTTCCGCTCTGAGAAGTATCCTCATTGTGACAATAAGTCATATGATATGGTCCCTGGAATTCTCGGACAGCCTACATTTCCCCAGGATTAGTTCCTATTCTCTGAATTCCGTCCCCAGGCATCCTGACTGGAACCGGTCAGACCAGCTTGCCTGCACCCCGTCCCCCCCCCACCCCCTCCAGCGGTGCAACCCCAGACCTCCGGGGCCAGTCATACGGTCGGTTTCCCCCACTGATCCTGCCACTGATGTGTGTTTTAGCAGCATTCTACCCCCAGGGACGCTAACAGACATCTGAAACCCGGCTGTAAACATCCCGAAGACAAGGAAGCGTTGACAGGGGTGGCCTGTCAACACTTGGAACACTCCCGTCACTCTAAATTGGCCTTTTCCAAGGCTACTTGATGGCCCTGGCCAGGCAGCTCCAGGGTAGATGCAGGCTGTTAGCCAGTACCCGCTTTTATTATTATTATTTTTTTAATTTTTATTTTCAAAGATTTGATTGATTTATTTGACAGAGACACAGCGAGGGAAGGAACACAAGCAGGGGGAGCGGGAGAGGGAGAAACAGGCTTCTGGATGAGCAGGGAGCCCGATGCGGGGCTCCATCCCAGGACTCTGGAGTCATGACCTGAGCTGAAGGCAGATGCTTAACAACTGAGCCACCCAGGTGCCCCTAGTGCCTGCTTTTAAAATAAGCTGAATTGGGGTGCCTGGCTGGCTCTAGCGGTAGAGCGCGCAACCCTTGATCTTGGGTTTTGAATCTGAGCCCCACACTGAGTGTAGAGATTGCCGAAAAAGAAATTGTTTAGGGGTATGTGGGTGGCGCAGTCAGGTGGGTGTCAGACTCTTGATTTGGGCTCAGGTCATGATCTCAGGGTGGTGGGACTGAGCCCTGTGTCCGACTCCGTGCTGGGGGCGGAGCCCGATTGAGATTCTCTCTCTCCCTCTGCCCCTCCCCCTGCTCATGTGCGCTCCCTCTGTCTCATCCAAAAATAAATAAATGATAATAAGATATTTTTGAAAAATTAAATAGAGTGCTTCGGTGGTGCAGTCAGTTAAGCATTCCAATTCTTGGTTTCAGCTCAGGTGGTGATCCCATGGGTTGTGGGATCAAGTGCTGCATTGAGCTCTGTGCTCAGCACGGAGTCTGCGTAAGACCCTCTCCCTTTCCCTCTGCTCCTCTCCCCTGCCCAGGCTCTCTCTCCAAGATAAATACATCTTTAACAATATATATGTTTAAAGATATAGTAAATATATATGTATATATTCAACATGTATACATATATAAATATATATAAATACATATATGTATGTATTTAAAACGAACGAATTGAGGTACTTCTGGGAAGTCCCCCCTGTCCAGGGAGCCATAGCAGCCCCCCAACTTGTCAGATTCCCAGGCGCTTCATTCACATTTCCATTTCTTCCCTGCTGCCTAAAGACTTGGGAATTTGTGAACTCAGCCCTAAATTCCCCGTTCTGCCTTTGTTAGCTGTTCACAGTGGAAAGAGATGGAAAGCATACTGGCTTCTCGGGTTGGCTTCAATCACAATCACCACACGGGAGATGGCCCGACCTCAAGCACATACACATATCACCGTCCTTGCAAGAATTTGCAAGCAAATGGCTAAGCTTCACTGAGTTCCCACCTGCCAGGGCCCGTTCTAAGCATTTACATCCTGGTACCTAAAGGTTTCTTTACCTCTACCGTTTTTGGTTTTGTTTTAAAGATTTTTATTTATTTATTTGACAGAGAGAGAGAGGTCATAAGTAGGCAGAGAGGCAGGCAGGAGCGGGGGTGGGGGGCTCAGCTCTCCGCTGAGCAGAGAGCCCGATGCGGGGCTCGATCCCAGGACCCTGAGACCATGACCTGAGCCAAAGGCAGAGGCTTTAACCCACTGAGCCACCCAGGCGCCCCATCTCTACCGTTTACTGGTAAAGAAACCACAGACAAGTTGATTAACTCGCCTAAGGTCATCTGAATGAAAATTGAAAAAAAAATTTTTTTGCTGCTTATTTTCTGATTCCAATAATTCTTGTTCAGTATAGAAAATTTGGAAAGTACAGAAAAATAAGACCTAGGGGCACTTGGGTGGCTCAGTTGTTAAGCGTCTGCTTTTGGCTCAGGTCGTGATCCCAGGGTCCTGGAATCGAGCCCTGCATCGGGCTCTCTGCTCATCGGGAAGCCTGCTTCTCCCTCTCCCACTCCCCCTGCTTGTGTTCCCTCTCTCGCTGTCTCTCTCTCTGTCAAAAAAATAAATAAAATAAAGTAAAATAAAAAAAGAAAAATAAGACCTAAATTCACAAAACTACAGAATAAAACAAGTCATCTCTAATTGTACCCTGAGACATAACCTCATGCTTAGGAAGGTTGTGTCTGTTTTTTTTGTGGTTTTTTTTTTTTTTTCTCTTGAGTAGTTTTTTAAACATAGCCGGGATTACTTGATACTTCTGTTTTATAACCTGATTTTTTATATGCCCTCTATTTGTGGACATTTTCCTGCAGCAATATCTACTTTTACATCATGTTTTTTAATGGGTACGTCGTCTTATACATACGCACTGTAATGAATTTTATTCTTAACTGATTTCCCTATTGTTGGGCGTTTATGTAACTTCCAAGCTGTTATAATTAGCTAGCATGCGAATCTACAATGAGAAATATATCTGGCAAGGGAACTAGACTATTTCTGCAAGTTGGGCACACATCTTTTCCCTATAAAAAGGATGCAGAAAGTCAAAGTATATCATAGAATTCAAAAAAAGGACATTGATCTTAATAACCCACCTCAGCAAGCTACGCGTGGTAGCCTGCTAATACACACTTGAAGATGTTTGAGTAAGACTGTCTACATCACAGCTTTCCAAGTTACATCAGAGACAAATCCCAAATCACACACATCCAGGCCTTTTGATCTTCGCCTTTAGAATGAGCCTGGATGGGGGTGGGTTCTGCAGCTGATTAATCTTGTCTCTCCTGCCCCTCTTAGGGCCCTAAGTGCCTACCATCTCATCTCCGTGGTCTGAACCCGAATATTCTACATGGCTATCCATCATCTATCCATACCACCTTGTCCTCTTTGTCCCCCGTCATTTACATCCCATTGCCTTGTGTGGGGAGAATCCGTGTGTTTGTAACATCTAAGTATTTGCTTGATAAAAAGCGTGTTTGCTTTATTTTTTAAAAGATTTCATTTATTTATTTGAGAGAGAGCACGAGAGTCAGGGGAGAGGGAGAGGGAGAAGCAGACTCCCCACTGAGTGGGGAGCCTGATGTGGGGCTCGATCCCAGGACTCTGGAATCATGACCAGAGCCGAAGGCAGATGCTTAATGACTGAGCCCCCCAGGCGCCCCTGCGTATTCACTTTATACACTTCGATGAATGCAGAGATTAGTGGGAACCTATTCAGTATCCTTTTCTCTTGGAGGCGTTTGCAAATTGATTTAATGTGTGTCTGCGGGTCATTTTTTGCTTCAAGCAAAGACTTTGTTTATTGCTATATACAGTCACTTAAAAAAAAAAAAATCTTCCCCACACCTCCTCTGTGCCAAGTCCTGTTCTAGATGCTTGAGATCATCAATGAACAAAAAAGAGAAAAATTCTTCCCCTCATGCACATGCGAGTGAGTCGGGTGTGGGCATTATTGAATTTCATCGGGTGGCATCAATATGCTAGAATCTGCCAAGCCTCTCTCTGGGTACGGTTTTAGTTTAGCTGAGTTTTGCCAGTTCAGATTGTTGTATACACATTTAACTTCACTGCATTCAAAAGACAGCTTCAGTGTGTGTGTGTGTGTGTGTGTGTGTGTGTGTGTGTGTGTGTGTGTGTGTGTTTTAATTCTTGAAATGTTCTTATATTCAGAGTGTGGAGAGTCGTGCACGAAGGAAAGGGAGAGAAGGAAGCACACACGACATTTCCTTAAACGAGTGTGTGTTTTGGAACCGTTTCCCCTTTAAAGGAGGGATCCTGGAAGGTCCCGCTTCGTTTAGGGTTCCTGTGCCGGTTCAAGTGTATTTGGAGCTGCCCTTGAAGTGGTTACATGCACGTGGGCCTCGAGTGTGACTAGTCTTTACCCCTTGAGGATCATTTTAGCTTGAAATGCAGCCAGAAGTTATTTAGTGGAATCTGAAAACCAAGGAATGACTCAAGCTGGTGAACAGATGTTTAGTCAAGAATGTGTGTGATGTGACCTGGAAGGTTTTTGGACGTTAGGAGTCAAGGGTGTGCAAATTATACTCCATTTGAGGCCCCTTGTCATCATTAGTCGAGCAAAGTTGCTTTCACTTTAGTCCCTATTTTTCCATCAGCCCACTCCCACTCCCGGAAGTGGGCAATCTTTTCTTTTGTAAAGTTTATATATTTATTTAACCTCTACCCACAACGTGGGTCTCGAACTCACGACCCTCAAGGTCAGGAGCCACATGTTCTTCCAACTGAGCCAGACGGGCAACCCGGCAGTTCATATCCTGTTCAATATTATACCTTTTTTAAAAATTATCGTAAGGTGTACTTCTATGTAGGGCACATGTGTTTTCTATCTTTTAAAAACCACCTCTCGTTATAAAATGAAATTTATGCAGAATGTAAAAAATTCAGTCAATAAAAGGAAGGTGTAAAGAAGAAAATTAAATTTACTCATAATCCTACCACCTACACTATGAGCATTTTGATGTCTATACTTCTATCCTCTGGACATTTTTTTTTTTTCCTTTTAAGAAGGCTCCATGCCCAGCGTGGAGCCCAATGCAGGGCTTGAACGATGACCCCAAGTTTGAGACCTGAGCTGAGACCAAGGGTCAGCTGCTTAACTGACTGAGCCACCCAGTCGCCCCTGGACATTTTTATATATTACATGTGCCTACCTATGTTAACTTAAAATGAAATGATGGTGTATAATTTGTGATCCAGTAACAGTTGACTGTGCTTTTTCTTGCTTAGGGCTTTCTGATTTTCCTTCTAGTCTGTGCATCTGGAGTGGTTCCTTCTCAGTAGTAGTTGCAAGTGATAGAGGTTGTTCTCTGTGTTCAAGAAGTCGGGCAAGCAGTTCCCGGCAGTGTGGGGGCTCGGTGATGTCATCAGTGCCCCAGGCTCCTTCCTTTTTTTTCATTATCCTCCTTAGCATGTGGCTTCTTTGAGGTCACATGGTGGTCAAAAAATGGCCCCTGTAGCCCCAGCCATCACATTCACATTCCAGGCAGGAAGGAAGAGGAAGCTAAAAACTCCGCTTAAAGCACCGCTTCTCAAAACTTGAAACACTTATGTGAACCAACAGGGGTTCTTGTTAAAATGCAGATCCCCATTCCATAGGTTGGACTAAATGCCCAAGATTCCGCATTTCTAACAAAGCATCACACATTTATTTATTTAATTATTTATTCATTCACTCATTCATTCATTCATTTATTTGAGAGGGTGTGAGAGCAAGAGAGATCACAGAAGAGGGAGAAGCAGACTCCCTGCTGAGCAGGGAGCCCCATGTGGGATTTGATCCCAGGACCCTGAGATCATGACCTGAGCCGAAGACAGACATTTAACCGACTGAGCCACCCAGGTGCCCTATGACACTTTTTTTTTAATAAGAGGACTTAAAGAACTTTCTGGAAGCCCTGTCTAGTTGACTTCCTGGCTTTCATTTCATTGGCCAGAACTGTATCATGTAACCAGCCCCGGCTGCGGCTGCGGGAGAGGCTGGAAGATGTGGACTTCTTAGCCGGGCCCTTTGTCACCCTGAATACAAGTGTGTTTCTATTCGTAGGAAAGTCACCCACCCACCTGTGGGTAGGTGACTCGCAGCCTCTGACAGAGTGCTCAGATCACAGTGGAAAAGCTTTCTGGAAAGTCTGTCCTCTTATTTGTCACCATTCATTTTTTGGTAGAAAGTACGATTACCACTGCCTACCCTTTATAGAAAATTTTTTTCTGGGATGTTCTCAGTGAAACCAGAATAACTTCGTAATACATATGAAGGGATGGCCCTCGTCACTCTTCCTAAGGCAAATTCCCTCTACTATAATTTTCCCATTCTGATCTGTGAATTAAGTGGCCTTCGGGCAAGGGGGAGGGAGAGATGGGTTAAGAGACTAGCTTAGCTTTGCATATTTACGCTGCCTTTACGTTCAGCCTGTGATGCTGTTTTAACTCCGGACGTAGGTATCTAAGATCCTGGGAGATCTGTCATTAGTTCAAAATAAAAAGCTAAAAAAATCTCCAAAATCCCAATCCAACTGTAAATGGTATTTTTGAGACATTCTTGGATTGTAGGCATTTTCGATGCGAAAAGTTTTTTTGGAAAGTCTTTAAAAATTGAAAGAGATCCAAATTATATAACGTACTCCTACAGTTAGAGGTGCCTGGGTGGCTCAGTCGGTTAAGCATCTGCCTTCAGCTCAGGTCATGATCCCCTGGTCCTGGGATCGAGTCCCCAGCAGGGAGTCTGCTTCTCCGTCTCTCTGTCTCTCCTCCCACCGCCCCTCTTGTGCTCTCGCTCCCACACACTCTCTCAAATAAGTAAATAAAGTACTCCTGCAATCAAAAACAAACAACTCCATTAAAATATGGGCCAAGGGCTTGAGTAATAGACATTTCGCGGAAGAGGTGCTCGACATCACTAATCATTAGGGAAATGCAATCCAGCCTACGGCGAGGTACCACTTCACACCCGTTATGATGACTATTATGAGCAAAACAGAAACTACAAGTGTTGGGGAGGCTATGGAGACATCACAACCCTTGTGCAGCCGCTATGAAAAATGGTCTGGCAGTTCCTCAAAATAATTCAGATAGAATTACCATATGACCCAGCAGTTCCACTTCTTGGTATATTTCCAAAAGAACTGGAAACAGGGACTCTGGTATTTATTGGTGCACCCAGGTCTATAACAGTGTTAGTGATAATTCAGAAGGGGGAAGCCACCCAAGTATCCACTCCTGGGGGACGGGAGAAACGAAACGCGATATCCGTACAATGGAATGTTGCTCAGCCTTTCCAAGGAAGGAAATTTTTTTTTTTTTTAAGATTTTATTTATGTATTTGACAGGGAAAGAGATCACAAGTAGGCAGAGAGGCAGGCAGAGAGGGAGGAGGAAGCAGGCTCCCCACTGAGCAGAGAGCCCAATTCGGGGCTCCATCCCAGGACCCGAGACACAGGCAGAGGCTTTAAGCACTGAGCCACCCAGGCGCCCCTCCCCCCTTTTTTATTATATTTATTTATTTGAAAAAGAGAGAGAGAATGCAAGAGTGCAAGAGAGCACAAGCTGGGGGAGTGGCCAGAGGGAGAGGGAGAAACAGCCTCCCCAAGCAGGGAGAACAACGCGGGACTCGATCCCGGGACTCCAGAATCATGACCTGAGCCAAACGCTTAGCTGACTGAGCCACCCAGGCGCCCCTCAAACGAAGGAAATTCTGCCCCGTGCTACAATGTGGATGACCCTCCAGAACATTGTATTAGTGCAGTAAGAGAGTCGCAAGAGGACAAAGACTGTTTGACTCCACTTAGAGGACAGTACCTCGAGGAGCCAACTTCATAGAGACGGGAAGTAGAGCAGTGATTGCCAGAGGCTGGGGCAGTTGTTTAATGGCTGTGGAGTGTCCCTTTGGGCAGATGAGGAAAGTTCTGGAGATGGATGGTAGAGATGGTTGGAGAGCAGAGTAATTTTAATGCCATTAAAATTACTTAATGAATTTTTACTTAAAATTTAAAAATTACTAATGCTTGAAAATTACTACATAAATTTTATGATCTACACATTGTACCACAACTTAAAAAAAAAAAAAAGTGGCTACGGGGCACCTGGGTGGCTCAGTTGGTTAAGCTTCTGGCTCTTGGGCTCAGGTCATGATCTCAGGGTCACGGGATTGAGCCCTGTGTCTGGCTCTGCATGGGCTCTGTGCTCGGTGGGGAGTCTGCTTGAAGATTCTCTCCCTCTGCCCCTCCCCTGCTCTCTCTCTCTCTCTCTCTCAAATAAATAAATGTTAGAAAAAAGAGTGGTTGCTGGTTGGACTTGGTCTTTCAGCCTGAGTGCCACGGAACAAAGCCGTAGACAGCCACAGCCCCGCTATGACATGAGTGAGACGGAGGTCTTTGCTATTGTTTTTTAAAAATCAAAAAATAAATACATTTTTTGTTCATATCTTAGCATAATAAAAAAAATCAAGAGAAATGTTTTTCATTAAGCTCTTGGTGTAAAAAAAAATGTGGAAAGTGAATGGATACCTCTCTTAATCCTTTCCTTCAAGAATTTAGAATAAATTCATCCAGATTTTCTATAAGCTTATGTTATTTAAAAGGATCAAGCTGAAATTTGGTTTTCCACTTACAGCACCTTACCGAGTCATGAAACACTTCCAGGTCTTTCCGTATAGGTCTCCCTTATTCTCTCTCTAGCTCATGGTATCTCACTGCCGAGGTGCCGTGTCTCCCTGACCAGTGGAGATGTATTATTTGTGACACTTTTAGCTGTTTACTTACTTAGGGGCCTAAGTCCAGATGGTTAGGGTATATGTGGGAAGATTTTTAAATTCTGAAGTGAAACCCACTTGTCTCCCACAGGAGCGATGCTCAGTACTTACTGTCCATTGTTGCCTCAGAGTCTGGTTTCTGAAGCAGATTTAAATGTAGGGTCAGAACTGCAGGGCTGTGCGCACTCCCCACTTCTGGAAATATTCCTGCCATGTGTGTTTGGTCCCTCCCTGGGCATTGGGAATGGGTCGGGGTACAAGGCAGAGGACTGCCTCCTTTTGCTTTGTTTTGTTTTGTTTTTGGTCCTCAGAAACTTTTCCCCCACCCTCTGCTGATTGTGGCCCTGAAGCCCCTGCCTCTGCAGAGGGAGGTCCTGAGGCCCAGTCATGGCGCCATGGCGGTCCTGGTGGCCATGGCGGTCATGGTGGTCCTGGTGGCCATGGCGGTCATGGCGGCCGCAGCCCTAGCCCTTGGGTCTGGTAAGCTTTGCTTCCTTCCGCTGCTTCACAAGACCTTGCCTGGCCACCTAATTGATTCCTCCCTGTGGTATAATAAGTATATTTGGTCTTTCGCCCTGATTCCTAGCACTGAGCTCCTAAAACCCTTGGAATTTCCTGGGTGATAGGATTGTCTCTTGTTACTCTTAAGGAGTCACCTTCCAAGCACACAGGAAGTCATGCTGACGAGGTGACTTAGGGCAGGTAGGGCCCCGATAAGCTCAGGGCGGGACTGGTCATCAGACAGACCAAGTAATTGGAGGGCTGCAATTTTCAGCCCCACCCGCCAACCTATGGGAAGGGACGAGGACTGGATGTGAAGCCCGGGAAGAGGTGCTGGGCAGAGAGATTTGATGAGCTCTTCCGGCTTGATAAACAAGAACACATCCTTTTTCCGGGAGGTGACAAAGCCTAAGTCCACCGGGAACAGAAGCACCTATACTCTGCTTATGTATCTCTTCATCTATAGCTGAGCAGTCGTATCTTTCAATACCCTTTGTAATAAACTGGCGATAGTAAGTAAACTGTTTTCCTGAGCTCTGAGATCGGCTCTAGCAAATTAATTGCACCTGAGGAGGGGTTTAAGGGCTTGTGGGAACCTCTGATTTAGAGCCGGTCAGTCCGAAGTGCAGGTGACGACCTGGGCTTGGCGATTGGCATCCAAAGTGGGCGGGGCCAGTGGAATTGCGCTCTTAACCTGTGGGATCTGATGCGCTCCCCACGTAGACAGTGTCAGAAGTGAGTTAAATCGTGGGAGTCCTTTGGGGTGCCTGGCTGGCTCAGTCAGTGGAGCGTGTGACTCTTGATCTTGGGATTGTGAATTCAAACCCCGTGTTGAGGGTGGAGACTACTTAAAAATAATAATAAGTAAAAAAATTTTTTTTTAAATCTTGAATTGTGGAGCACCTGGGGGGCTCAGTTAGTTAAGTGTCTGCCTGCAGCTCAAGTCACTATCTCAGTGTCCTAGGATCGAGCCCCTCGTTGGGCTCCCTGCTCAGAGGGGGGGTGGGGGTCTGCTTCTTTCCCCTCTCCCTTTACCCCTCCCCCTACTTGTGCACGTGCTCTCTCTCTCTCTCTCAAATAAAGAAATAAAATCGTAAAAAAAAAATTGCGGGACATCCAGCTGGTGTCAGAGAACTGCTTGGTGTAGGAACAGCCCCGAACACACACATATTTGGTGGCCAAAAGTTTTGAGAGCCGGGGAGTGAAATACAGGTTTCCCTTGCACCTTCATTGCCATGGCATTTGCTTGACCATGGCAGCCCCAGCCATCCCCTTACCTGCTGGAAGACCCTTATCTTCTTCCACAGCTGTCCTTGCTCCTGAAGTATAAACACGGACTCAGAGCCGCCCCTTCACCATGCTGAAAAAACCCTCAGGCATTATTCCCTTAGTGGCAGCAGAAATCCTGTGTTTCGGGGTTGGGTGACCTCTGAGGATATGTGAGGTCCCGGCCATACATGTCACTCACAAGGACTGGCATTGCCTGACCCTTCTGAGAGTCTCCACTGAGACATGATGAAGGATTTTGGGAACGTGACCTGACTGGGTAAGAACTCTCAGTGTGACTCAGTTCATCCATTGCAGACTAAGTCATTGCTGCCACCCATTTGTTGGTGGCGTGGTCTAAAGCTTTCCATTTAGTTGGTTTTAGATTCTGAATCCTTGTTAGCTGCATGGCCCCCCTTTCTGCTTTCATAGAGGTTGGGTTCTGATACTTCTCTTGCTGGAAATGGGCACCTTTCCTGGGGTCTGAGTCTACCCTCTCCAGCCCCCGGGTGACCTGTCTTTGTATAGAAGGACTTGACCGTGTCAGTTTCACTTCCGGCCTAAGATGGCGGTCTGCTTAGAGAGCAGCCTAGCCTGTTGGCATCCCTGGCTGTGTCTGTTTCATGCTGGCAGACGGACTACGGCTGCTTTGGGTCTATTATCTCCCTTTTCCTGTTTCCAGGGCTATGAATAGAATTTTATTTTCCCCAGCCTAATTTGATCATCTTCCTGGAACAAGGGGAAGCAAGCTCCAGATCTGCCAGCCGCTGAGGATGGAGTGAGGGGAGTCCACTAGCACCCCTTGGAAGTCGAAGGAGTGTCGACTCCTTCCCGTGTGCCTTCTGAAACGACCACCAGGCAGAACTCCAATTCAGATGAGTCCTCATTTTCTCTTGTTCTCTCAGCCACTAGGGCGAAATGGTACAGAAACATCTACAGGAATACCCCAGTGTGCCTTTCCTCTCCCGTGGGTTAGCCATCAGCACCCAGATGACGGTGGCTGACGCCTCCCCCCACCACCAAGCCCCACCTCTGCCTGGTCTGTGTGCGGGCAGCGAAGACCCTGAGAAGTTTCGTCACAGCCACTCCCCTTTACCTGCTGCTATGTGGTCTTACCCCTTTCCTTCTGGGGGTTGACTTCATCTCTACACATCAGCTGACTCCCCTGTTCATTCCCTTGGTGTTTTGCACGGGCTTGCACTCTGTGTTACCAGCGCACTCGGCCTTCTCTGTCTGCTGCCTCTTGGCCCCATCCGAGCCCCCTTCCCTCCCTTCCTTCGAAGGCTTGGGGGGATGAGGGCCACACCCCAGCATTCTCTCTTTGGTGGTTCTGTTCTCAGGTTGGTTTTGGTGCACAGGGGCTATCTGTGGCTCTCCGGTCATGGTCATGCTGGTGTTTTCTTTTGTCAGTCGGTGAGACCAGAGCCGGGAAGGCGGAGTCAGCTGGGAAGCAGGCCATTTCCAGGAATGCTAAGTGTGGAGGGAAGGCGCAGGGAGAACTCCCAGAGGCTGGGCCCCAGAGATCTAATTTCATCGAATCCCCTGAGTCCTGAGAAACCCCAAGAAAGAGCCTTCAAGTATGGCAAGTGTGGGAAGAGGTCCACTGGGAAGTCACAACCTGCTGCTGAGCGGAAAATCGGCTGGAGAGAGGTTTGCACTCTCCCATTCCCGTGGCCCAGAGGAATTGCCCTCGAGAATAGAACAGTGGGATAGAGGCAAGGAGCATGAGGAAGCCCTGAGAAACAGACGCGTTCTGGTGCATCGGAGTGCTCAGGTCAGAGAGAGCCCGCTCCTGCAGTGAGTGTGGGAAGGTGTGTGTCCAGGGCTCTGACCACCGGCTGCAGACAGAGAGCTCGTGAACTTGAGTGATGTGGCAAGACCTTTAGCTCCAGCTCCCAGCTTCCAATGCAGGGGGAAGAAGTCTCCTGAGCGCTGAGGGTGGGGAGAAAGCTCCAGAAGTCCGACTTCTGAGCGCTGAGGGTGGAGGGCTTTTCTGTATTACATTCACTACTGTGCCCCGTAGAGTTCACCCTGCAGAGAAACCCCACAAATGTCAATGCTCCCAACAGCGGGTTCCTCTGAGTAGTCTCTGGGGGAAAGCCTTTTACCTGTAGCCAGTAGGGGAAGGCTTTCAGGGAGCAGCTCCATGTCTCCACCCATCAGACTTTTCCTATTCCAGAAAAGGCCTGGAAAAGCCTTCAGCCCTGCTGAATGGAAGGGCCCATCAAAGAAGAGTCCATACAGGACAGAGACCTGGGAGTGTTGCGGATGTGGGAAGGCCTTTAGGAGGAATCCCAACCTTATTGATCGTCAGAGACCCCACTTCGGGGAAAGGCCTTGACGAGGAAGGAGGAGGGCCCAAAGGTGGTTAGCAACCACGAAGACTGTCATTCACATTGTAGGTTTCATACTGTTTCCAAGCCGGGGAGCGTGACGATTGGGAAAGCAGGAAAAGATCACCTCTTCCTCTCTCCCAGAATGGATGCTGGAGACCGATGGTGCAAACCCAGCAAGGAGGGGGAAGCCTTCGCTCAGGAACGGCTAATTCCTGAGCAGGGGTTGCCAAGCCCTTTCTGTAAAGGGGCCGGAGACTAAAGATGTTCAGTTTCGGGGCAGTCCTGCCTCTGTGGTCGAGACTCAGCTCTGCTGTTGGAGCACAGAAGCAGCCAGAAGTCTGTACGCCAACGAGGGGGGCTGCCTTCCAGTACGATCTGCTTTACGAAAACGGGCGCCGACCTGATTTGGCCCACAGGTCCTGCTCTGCCAACGAGAAGCCTTGATAATCAGAGGGTGGAGTCACTAGACAGGATTCCTCATGCCGAGCAGTCTTAGAACAGCACCATCAGTGGAACAGAACCTTCAGGGGGTGCTCCAGCCTCGTCAAAGGGGTGGGGGGAGAGGCATGAAAGATCCAGAAACCTGGGTTTTGCCATAAAGTAGCCCAAAGACTAGCACACAGTTACTCAGAAGTCACAGAGCTTTTATGAGAAGAGCAAGAGAGAATATCCGACAGCGCTTCCAAAGTGAATATGGTAAACACACATAAATATTTTTTAAAGTAATTTCTAGACCCAATGTGGGTCTCGAACTCACGACCCCACGCTCCACCGGCGGAGGCAGCCGGGTGCCCCGCTATGGTAAATACATTTAAATGGTGATCTGTGTGAAATGATGCTACTCTTCCTCCAAATAGTGTTTGAACCCCTATCGCGCCAGGTTCCTGCAGCGGGAAGTCAGGAGTGACGGTGCTTAGAGCCGTGCGACAGGGTGATTTCATCAAGGGGACTCACGACGCTGGAGGCCTCCAACATTTAGCAGTAGGGAGAAGTGAGGGACTCAGCCTGAAAGATTGTGAAAGCCGCCTGTGAGGTAGGAAGACAGTTCCTGGGACCAGGAACCAGAGTGAAGGAAGTGTCTGAGGACAGAACAGTCGCCCCCGAGTGCTGCTGCTGGGCGGGCAGGGGTAGGACTGGGCAGGGACACTGGCTCAGTTGAGGGCCCTGTGTGAGCTCCCTGGGGCTGCCCCCGGCATCTGGCACAAGCCCAGCGGCTTAGAACGATAGGAATTCTCAGGGCTCTGGAGGCCAGAGGTCCAAAATCAAGGTACCAGCGGGTACCTCTGTGGGCCCTGGGGGATGATCCTTTGCCTCTGGCAGCTCCTGGGGCTCCCGATGTTCCCCAGTTTGTGGCTGTGGACCTCCATTCTTCGCCTGTGTCTTTTCAAGGCTCGCTGTCCTGTCCGTGTCTCTTCTGTGGCTCCTAGGACACTTGTCTTTGGATTTAGGGCTCCTCTCATAATCCAGGATGATCTGGTTTCAAGATTCTTAATCACGGCAAACTCCCTTCTTCCAAATCCATTCACACTCATAGGTTCCAGGGGTTAGGAAGTGGACGTCACTCTTGCTGGGGCACCTTCCAGCCCGCTCCAGGTTTTGCTGGTGAAGCGATGGTAACAGAGGCTGGTGATGAAGGGAGCCAGTTCTGGAGAGATTGGTGGAGGTGGGGGGGTGGTGGAGGGAGTGCGGCCAGCAAGTGAGCCTCGAGCTGAGGGGTAAGACTGAGTCACGCACGCCTGATGAAAGCTGGGATCCTGGGTGCCGGGGTGGCTCAGTCAGTTTAGTGTCTGCCTTCGGCTCAGGTCGTGATCTCAGGGTCCTGGAATCGAGCCCCACATCAGTCTCTCTGCTCAGCTGGGAGACTGCTTCCCCCTCTCTCTCTGCCTGCCTCTCTGCTTACTTGTGATCTCTCTCTCACTGTCGAATAAATAAATAATATCTTAAAAAAAAAAAAGCAAGAAAGAAAGCTGAGATCCTCTGTAACACCCCCCCCCAATGTCGAATGTAATACCCCCACCCCTGCCCCCACGAGCCATGGCCTTTCTGGAATCATCTTGCAGTGGGCGCATTGTATCAGGGTCTTTAGAGGCCACACGAGCTCCCCCTCAGGGTAGGGGGATAGCATTGCCCAGGCCCTGGGGCAGGCA
>CM053608.1:100940767-100980707 GCA_028646535.1 Procyon lotor
CTTGTCTGTCCTACTGAAATAGTCTAATTTGTCTCGCTGTTTCCACTCTTAACCCCCTAATGACTCAATATTTCCACTGTAGCTAGAGGAATCTCTCTGAAATGTTAAAAGATCATTGCTCCCCTACTTTAAACTCTTTATCGCCTTCCCATTGCATTTTGAATGAAATCCAAATGCCTTAATACGATCTAAAAGGCTCTACATAATCCAGCCCCAGCCTACCTCTTCAATCACATCTGCAATGGACTGAATGTTTGTGTTCCCCAAAAATTTATACATTGAAATCCTATCCCCAACTGTGATAGTATTAGGAGGTCTGGCTTTGGGAAAGTGATTATGTCATGAAGGTAGAGCCCCATGAATGGAATTAGTGCCCTTATAGAGACCCCAAAAAACTTCCCTTCTCTACCATGTGAGGACATGGTAAGAAGATGACCATCTATGAACCAGGAAGCATATCCTCATGACGCTCAATCTGTCAGTGCTTGTTCTTGAACTTCCCAATCTCCAGAACTGTGAGAAATAAATTTCTATTGTTTATAAGCCACCCAGTCTATGGTATTGTTATGGCAGCCCCAATAGACTAAGACAACATCTCATTCCCAAGTCCACTGGTTTCCTTGTCACACATACCAGACTCATTTTCTTTTTTGGCCTTCGCATCTACTAAACACTGGACTGGAATCATCTCTGCTGCCCTACTTTGCATGTCTGGGTCTTCTCCTTTGGATACTAAATCAATGTGTACAATATGCCTTCCTTTTTCGTTACGCTCCACCTTATGATCTGGTTAAGTTTCCTTACAAGACTGGAATGTAATCTTATGAAGGCAAGCATTGTCCGGCATGCCTAAACAGCACCCACATATAATGGGTAATAGTGGATGGTTAGCAAATACTTAATGAGTAATGGAAATGCCAAGAAAGTTTCATGACACAGAGAAATAAGAGCTACTAGAGCACATAGCAGAGGTCCCATCTTGGCCTAATGGTCAGCTTTCTAAAAGAAGTGATCCTCCAGCTGATTATCTGAAGAGAGTAGGAATTAGCCCACTGAAGACTATTTCGAGGTAGGTAACTCTCTAGGCACAGAGATGAGCATGAGGAGCAAAAAATGCAGAGGCCCCAAGGAGACATGAGCAGCAAGAATGCAGTAATTGGGAGCAGATCTTTGGACTTCATCAAAGAGCAGGGGGGAGCAAGTGAAAAGTTTAAGCTGGAGAGCTAGTGAAACAGTACTTTATGCTTTAGAAAGATGGCCATAGCGTGTGGAGTGAGACAAGAGGGAGGCATGACAGAAGATTGCAGGAGCAGTAGTGGGAATGAAAGAATGCATCAGTTTGACATATTTAGAAGATAGGATTGGTAGGACAGATATGGGAGGTGAGATACGTGCCCAGGAACACTCCCAGCTTCCAATCTTAGGCTTTTGGGTGGATGGTGGAACTTTTCTAAATCTGGAAACAATGGAAGCAGCTGGCTAGAGATGGGGTACAGTATTTTAGACACATTGAGCTTGAGATATCTATCAAGTACCTACATAGCTGGTGTATACATCCATCTCTTAAAATGATAATCCTGCTCTTCTCTGTGCTGGGTACACAGCAGGCCCTATTGGTTGTTGTTGCTGTTGTTTTTAAGCAGTTCCACACCCAGCGTGGAGCCCAGTGTGGGGTTTGAACTCACGACCCTGAGATCAAAACCTGAACTGAGATCAAGAGTTAGACCGTTAAGCGACTGAGCCACTAAGGTGCCTCAGCAGACCCTGTTGTTTAAGGAAGGAAAGAAGGAGGAAATCTAAGTGGGTCTGGGGAAAACTGGAGATATAAAATTAAGGGTCATCAGTACTTAAATGGTTTAACTCAGAAAAGTGGATAAAAATCACACAGGAGTGTATAAAATCAGAAGAGGGTGAAAAGACCCCTGAAGAACTCTAGCATTTATGAGAAAGGTAATAACATTTCCTCTTTAGTTGAAAATATTTTTCTGTTTATATATGTGCCCTCCCCGAGAGCACTGATCCCAGTAAAGGTGTGGGGGAACTAACAGTCTCACTCATAACAGTTAACATTTATCGAGTTTACTGAGGGCAAGGCACCATTCTAAGCATTTTACATGTACTAACTCTTACAGACCTGTGAGTGTGATTAAGTGTGAACGAGGAACTCCAGAATGACGAAGCTGGATGGAGGGGATAATTAAAAGAGCAAGTGCTCTGGGAAGGGAGCTAGCCTTGGTTAGGAGTGACATCTCTTCCACCATAAGGAGGGAAGGACAGAAGCAGAGAGGTACACTTATCAATTTGTTTAAATCTTTTTTTTTTTTTTTTAAAACTGGTTGCTTGGAGTTTATTTTCCACTTTATGCAAGGCATATGGTTACAGGTGTCAGGAAGGCTTGTGTGTGACTTGGATAATAAAGAGTGGGTTTCTCTCAACTTCCTTTTTGGTGTTTTGCTGCTTTGTTATAAAAGAACCCAACTGCTTCTGCTTGCTGTTGCCCGCCTGCAATCTATGGGGAAGGGTGGGGCTCCGACAAGCCTAGCACCTCCTGGAGCCTGGTAGCTGGTGATGGCCACTCAGGGGTGGGGCTGGGGGTTGGCTTTGACAGTCTGGCCACCAGGCTGCTTCCAGAAGCAATCACAGGTGATTGTGCTGCTGGAGGCCTGGGAGATTCCAAGCAATCTGGGAACTCCAACACTGCAGCCAGGGATGGGAGAATGGATTTCCCAAAAGAGAAGTTTGCCCACCGGTGACCTGGGTTGGCTCTGGGATGGTGGGGGATGGCCTTCCCAGTATACTCTACACTTCGGTAGAAGCCGTTACTGGAACTGGAATCCAGGCAGCATGGGTGATAGTGTGGGTGGCCATAAGCAAGCCCCTGGAGGGGATGACTGCTATACTGTTGTTTTGGGTTGGTGGGAACCTCCGCATGGCCCCTCACAAACCTGGGTGTACCAAACCCTAGGTCACGGAGCCCATCTGTTGAGGAGACTGCGAAAGGCTGTTCTACGACTGAGGTGGGGCACCAGGTGTAAATCCAGGCCTTTCATAATGGAACTTGTTTTCCGTGTAATTCCTAATAACTTCAAAACAAACCCCAAACTCTTAACATGGTATTTCAATTGGCTTACAGTAGAGATAACAAAGTGCTATGGGGATTAAGGAGAGGCAAGAAGCAATTCTGCCTTAAATTCAGAAGGCAGAGGTGGAGGTTCAGTGAGTTCACCATTTCTTAAGCACCTATTAAGCGCCAGGTATATCTGAGGCTTTAAGGATCCCAAGATGGGCAACATGTGAAGATTGTCTGGGTGGGCCTCTCTGTTCCTGTGGGATAGCTAGCACCATTCTCCACTCTTCTATCCCAGGACTTTAAGGCTTTCTCCTTAAGGATTACATGCCCACTTCGTTGCCCTGATGGAATATATGATTAAGGTGCTCTGGCCAGAGGATAGACCTGGGACAGAGGGAGGAGGAGAGAATCTCAAGCAGACTCTGTGCTGAGCCCGATGTGGAACTTGATCTCAGAACCCTGAGATCATGACCTGAGCCGAAACCAAGAGTAGGACTCTCAATTGACTGAGCCACCCAGGTGCCCTCTCTCCTGGGAAATTTTATCTTAACGAAGTAACATAAGAAATGACTAGATCATCACCACAAAACATATGACCGGAAAACATTCTCCAGGAGCTCCTGCTCCCTGGACCCCAAGAGCTTAACCTTCTAAAGGCTGGTCCTTCACCCCTTCCATTTAAGAAGCCACCCCACATACTTCCATAGATTCCTGTTTTGATAAGGTTAGTCAGAGCCAGCGTCCCTTCCTTGCAACCAAAGGATCCTGCTCAATGGAAAGATAGACACACTCATTTCATCATGCTTCCCTTTAATGCACTTTGCAGACATTGCAGGGGTTTTTGGTTTGTTTGTTTTTTACAAACTAAAGGTTTATAGCAAGTCTATTGAAGGTCTACAATTGAAGGTTTGGAGCAAGTCTATTGGCACCATTTTTCCAACAGTATTTGCTCACTTTGTGTCTCTGTACCACATTTTGGAAAATCTTTCCATTTTTCAAGCTTTTTCATTATTAATATATTTGTTATGGTGATCTGTGGTTACTACTTTTTGAAAGCTCAAATGATCATTAGTATTTTTTAGCAATAAAGTATTTTTTTAAGGTAGGTACATTTTTTCTTTTAGATTTTATTATTTGACAGAGAGATCACAAGTAGGCAGAGAGGCAGGCAGAGAGAGAGAGGAGGAAGCAGGCTCCCTGCTGAGCAGAAAGCCCGATGTGGGGCTCGATCCCAGGACCCTGAGATCATGACCTGAGCCGAAGTCAGAGGCTTTAACCCACTGAGCCACCCAGGCGCTCCCATTTTTTTCTTTTTTTTAAAGTAGGCTCCATGCCCTGTGGAGCCCAATACAGGGCCTGAACTCACAACCTTGAGATCAATACCTGAGCTGAGATCAAGAATCCGAAGCTTAACTGACTGAACCACCCAGGCGTCCTGTTGTATATACATTTTCTTTATGGATATAATGCTACTGCACACTTAATAGGCTACTGTAAAAACATAACTTCTATACCCACTGAGAAGCTAAAAAAGTTCATTTGACTAGCTCTGTTGCAGTGGTCTGGAACTGCCCCTGTAATATCTCTGAGGTATGTCTGTAGAACGTGTGCCAAAAGAATGGCAGGTGGGTGTGATTTGGTAGCTCTCACCCTGACCCCCTTCCCAGTGTGTTCAGTCCTTACCATGGGGATGGTACCATAGCATGGCTCTTTAGAGGCTGACAGATCACAGCTAGAATTCACCTTCTCAGTCATAAAGTCCCATTTTGGCCTCTTTTGGGTGCCATACCTAATAACTTTTAAGGAACATGCTTTGGGGAAAGCTATGAATCCCGGCCCTAGTTATAACTTCTCACGTTCATTCATGCTCAACCACCCACACTGTTGCCATATTCTGGTACACAAGAGATCTCTGTGAAGCCTTTGCTGACTTATAAGGCCTTCTCTGGGCTTCCTTTATGCCATTACAGTAGCCTGTACTAATGGACTTACCATACCACATTGTCATTATTTGTCTAGCTTTGGTAGTGGCTGTGAACTTTTTGAGGTCAAAGTATAATAGGGTCTAACATAGTGCACCGCACTTAATGTCTGTAGAATAAACCAAACAACAACCAAACATACATAATACACAAAACCAGGGAAGATTATAGGTAAAGATGATGTGAACCAACTCCTTTAAAAATAAAAAGACAGAACCAATCAGGAGATACATATTCCGCCCACCCCCCCAAAAAACCCCAAAAACCAGTTCATACTCTGAAAGACAAGGTTAACTTACCTGAGATCATTTAGTGGCAGGTCAGGGCCTAGAATCTGGCTCACTGATGTCCAGAACCTTGTTCTCTGCACCAGTGTGAAATCATCCCATTCTCCCCCCATCAACATAACCCTGCCACATAAGGAGCACAGCCAAGTCTGTGCAACTCTGTCTTCACGCTGTCTCTCCCACGTAAATTACTCAATCGAGTCTATTGTCAGCTCAGGTTTCAGGGCAAAGTTTATTTGAAGAAATTAAGTAACCTGTGACAATCTCCCCATCCCAGTATCTACTTTTCTACCTCTCAACAAAGGCCCCATCATGTGTGAGTGAGATGGAAAGGAAGAGGGTGTGGTCCTACTGTACAGTTACTCATCAGCCTTTTTTATGTGCCGTCCCAACCTCTGAAAACAGCCACTTCTTCAACAGTGGTGCTACCCTGAGAGCATTTTAGGTCAGTGGCCATCTCCTGAGTTCACTGGTCACATTCCAATCACTGTGATCAATATATGGGTGATCAGTGGTGGACAAAGGTAAACAAGAGGAACGGGCTGGTGAAGGAATATCCTCTATTAAAGAGGGTTCTAAGAATGACACATGGAATGCTCAATTTGTTAAAGTGCTCAACTACAACATTAAAAACAGAAGTGGTGGGAAGGTGCAGAGCAAGTTATGATCTGAGAAGTTTCTGGAAAGATCAAACATAAGAAAGTACTCTACTCTGCCTAAATCATTTCAGCAATGAAAAAGGGAGAGGAGAGCATAGAGCTTATCAGTTTATGAATTATTAGATCTTGGAATCAAACATCCCTACATGGAGACCAGCTCCTCTAACACCTCATGGAGACCAAATGAAACATTTACCATTACATCCATTTGCTCTAACTCTTCTCTCACCAAACAAACTTCTAATCTGAAGTCTGGTTTCCTTTATGAAAGGTGTCTTACGGGCAAGTGATCAATTTATGTATGCCCTGTAGACCACCTTCCAATGGGGTGGTTAGCAAAACCTGGAGATGAGAAATCAGAGTTCCCAAATCTGCCAGGCTGATGCCCACACTTAAGAACAAGATATCCAGAATATACCTATTTTCTTGGCATGATTACAAGATCCAGGAGGGGGGTGCGACGGTTGTGAGGGGGAAGGTATCCATCAGCAGCAGTGGCTCTCTTATCCTAGAAATTAGTGTATGGCCTCAGCAGTCAGTTGTAAGTCCAGTGAGCAGTGGCCCAACCCTGGCCCTTGCATAGGTCCCGATGGCGCAGAAAACAGGCATGGACGCGGAACCGACGGCCACAATGGGGGCAGGCATGCAGGGCTCCAGCATGGGTCTTCATATGCTCTGTCAGATGGTGCTTCAGCTTGAAGCGCTTATTGCAGATGCCACAGCCAAAGGGCCGAAGGCTGAAGGTCAGCATGATGTGCCGGTCACGCTTTGGCTTCACCGCAAACCGCTTCCCACACAAGCAACCAAAGCGTTTTCCATCGGCAGGGGGTGTACCTCCTAACTTGACAGGCCCATGCACAGCCTGCCCTGACCCCCCAGGTCCCCCACCCCCTGACAGGATTTCATTCCCGTGAAGATCCACTGGTTTCCACGATGGACCTCCTCCTCCTCCATATGCTGCTCCTGCTCCTGAGGGCAGCAAGAACCCTAGCTGTCCATTCCCTTCAGTGTCCCCTCCAGGAAACACTTTAGTCTCCTCCTTTGTTCCTCCAGACTGAGTTCCACCTCCTGGTATCTCTTCTTTAGGCTCAGGGGGTTCCTGCTTAACGTAGAAGACTTTGGGGGGCAGTGCAGTGTGAGGGGCAGGTGGCTCAAGTGGGGCACTCTCGCCCTCTGACACCCTGCGGGGAGTAGTGGATGTGGGCAGTGGGTGGGATCCATGAGGACAGGGAAAAGCCCCCGAGACTCTCTGAGGCTGAGGTGTCTGAGAGGGGGCTGCTGACCCCTGGTCCTCCTCCTCCTCATCTTCTTCTTCCTCCTCTTCCTCCTCCTCCTCTTCAACTTGAATCTGTAACACATCTCCCAATTCACTCCCATCCCCTAAAACGGGGCTCTCAGTAGAGGCGGAAGACTGCACTGGGGTCTGGAAAGGGGAAGAGCGAATGCACCAGCCTCCTGGAGAGGATGTGGTGGAAAGAAGTGTGTGGTAAGAGGTCGCCCCACGGGTTGAAATTCCACCACCTGAGGTTTCGAGTTCTCTAAGAATCTCTGAGCACTGATCTACTACTTGCCACATCTGGAGGCCACTGGCCACAAGGAGGTGGGCAGGGAGAGCATCCAGTGGCAGACGGAGTCGTCCTGAATAAATGAGCTGGAGCAGCCCCTCAAAGGCATCCGCTTCAATGACGCTGGGCAGAGTGAGACGTGGCGCATCCCCCAGAAGAAGTTTGTCGTGGAAGTAAGGAGAGGCAGCAGCCAGCACTGCTTTATGAGCCCTAAGTTCCCGACCCTGCACCAAGAGGGACACATCACAGAACTTTCCCTCTAGCCTGTGGCGGTTCAGGGCTTCCAGCAGCACTGAGCTATGCTGCGGGAACTCGATCTGGATGGTCCGCGGGGCCGGGTTGCAGGTCGGGGAGGGGGGTACGGGCGGCATAGGCGTCGAAGTATCCATATGGCCGCCTCAGAAAGAGCGAGATCGCAGAGGATCGGATACAGGGCTGGAGGCGGACCCCCCGCGGGACGAAGGCTGTGGAGGAAAGAGACGGGGGTCACAGAAGCTCTGGATAAGGGCAACCACGTCTCCTCACACCACACTCGCGTCCCCACACCAACCGGTGGAAACTTTTCAGTCAGTGGTGGTTTCCGCAGATCGCACTCCCCCCCACCCCCACCACCACCAAGAAAAGAAAAACGAAACAACCACAACAAAAGACCAACCGGGGTTTCACTTCCAAGGCCCGTGGAAGACGATGAGGCGATCCTTCCAGCCACGCGCCTGACCTCGCCCGCCCGGACCGCTTAGCGCCCGCCGCACCACTCCTTCTCACGGTGCCCAGAGGGCCCCACTCCCGGGAAGCCGCGGCCGCCGGGAGAGTGCGAGCGCCGGCCGGGAGGCCCTTCTCGCAGCCACGCCCCCGCCGGGACACACGCGGCACTGGCCCGGAGCGCGTCTGCAGACACCGCTCAGTCCCGGGCCGGAAGCCGCCGCCTTCCCGCCGGACGCCAACGCCAGGTACGGTGGGCGGTGCCAAAGCCGCAGCCAATCGGAAGGCGCTGGCCTACAAGCCTCGTGTTGATTGGTTGCGCGGGCGAGAAGGCGGCACTGGCAGGAGGTCTCCGGCCCCCGCGCGGCGGCGGATGGGGAGGCCACGCCTGCGGGAGGACCGGGAGCCAGACCTCGGGAGACCCTAGGCCGGAAGAAGGGCGCGACCCGTAAGCCCCGCGGGTGACTAAATGTAGCGCCTGTCCCCCGCTAGGTGCTGAGAAGGCGAGATTAAGAGGGCATCTGTTGTGTGGGCCAGCCATGGTCCACATCACCTTGTATCCTCCCCCAGCCCTGCAAGGTAGGTGTTGCCGTGCTCAGCTTCCTCGGGGGAAACTGAGGCTGGCAAGTGACAGGCCTGGGATTAGAACCCAAGATGTGCGGAGGAACCAACTTCTTTCCCCCATTCCCTGAGGGAGCATTTTAACTAGCAACTAAATAAATCATATTTCTATTTAATTACTAAACATATATGTATATGTGTGTCTGTAGATGTATACTTGGAATTTTTTTAAATCAGTTTATGTTCCTGTTCCCTGGCTTCTTTATTCATTCGGTTTAAGGGGAGCAGTGGTGAGGGGAGAGCTAGATTGGGTAAGCTTGGCCAGTGCACCACCTCTACTCGAAAACAGAATAAATCTGGTAAATCGCTGGGTCGGAGAATGATACTCTGGAGGAGACTTTGGCATCTTGCAGGGATATGGTTTCTCCCAGGCTGTCAGCTTCCTGTCAAAAAGCAGGGCCCTGCTGGTCCGCCTGGAGGTCCCAGCTCAGGAAAGTCAGCACAGCCATAAAAGAACAATCTCCGTTTATTAAACATGATTTTTCTGTTTCACCACACACTCCAGAAAAAAAGGAAATGGGGCTGGGAGTGGAGAAAAAGGGATAGTGGTGGAGGACAGAGAAGGCTGGGAGTGGGGTGGGATAGGGTGGGGAGGGAGAACGAGAAAACAAAATAAAACAGGTAGGAAGAGCATCTCCCTACCCTTAGGGTGGTGGAGGGGGAGGGAAGCGTGGGGGGGGAGGGGGCCAGGAAGCTCTGTACAGAGGGGTTGCCCCCAGCCCACACACACACACCCCCAGTATGTACAGTACAAACCCCAGATAATTACAACAGCCAAAGAGAGGAGGAAAGGGGGTCCGGGGGTAGGGTCTGAGGTTGGGAAAGCAAGGAAAGGGCACAGGGATAAAATTTCACATATTTACAACTTTTATATAAGTATAAATTTGGCCCCGGCTGGGTGTATGTGTGTAGAGGGATGGGACTGAAGGGGAACTGTCCATACAAAAGAAAGAAGGGTGAAGTCTGGAAAGAGTCTCAATACCAAACGCAAGAAGGGATGAGGGGGCAAGGCTGGGTAGGGGACAGCAGTCAGGGAAGAGGGGGTGCCAAGGAGGGGCTTCTCCCCTCCCATGACCTACCCACCCTAAACCCCATCCATCCTACCTCCCCTATCCCGCCAGAGAGCTATGTACAGAGAAACACCGAAAAATTGTGGAGCTGGCGGGAGGGAGGGAGGTGGAGGGAGATTGGGGAGGGGGAGGATGAGAGGGAAGCCCAGCCCTGTCCTACCTCCCCCGGGGGGACAGAGTCATGGAAGGGGGCCCCCAACACCCCTCCTCCAACACAGGTCCCCCCACCCTGGGGGAGAGAGACATGGCTTTTCCTAGAGTAAGTTCCCCCCTCCCCCTGGGAGTAGAGACCAAGAAGAGAGAGGGGGATGGGCAAGGGGGGCTGTGTGTGTCAGGGTAGGGCAGATCAACTAGTCTGTCCTCCCCAACATACACACCCTCCTAGACCCTAACCCCTCACCCAACCTCAATTCCACCCCACCCAACACACTGGGGGAGGGGGGGGCATAAGCCCCCTCACCCCGCTCTGGGACCAGCCAAGAGCAGATCAGGTGTGGGAGGAAGGGGAGACGACTCCCATTCCCCCCTTGCCGCCCCCTCCCTGCCCCGGTGGCCCCTCCACCCCATCTGGGTTCTGGGTGGGGAGGGAATAAATTTAAGAGTAGGAGGAGGAGAAGGAGTTTGTGCGTGCTGAGCCCCCCCAGACGCTCCTGAGAAATCAAGGGGTAATAGGGCCCCCTCACCCGGGGTCCCCTCCCCATAACAAGGGGGACAGGGGAGGCCAAAATGGGGCGGTGGAGGGGAGTTAAGATTGTCAGCTCTGGTTACTGCTAAAAAATCACCCTGAAGTTGAAAGTTTGGAGGTGCCACACCCCCAGGGTGGGGGCGAGGGTCTGTCCCCCAGTGCTCAGGGGAACGATGAGGCAGAGGATGGGGATAGCACCCCGGAGTGAAGGGGTCCGTGTGGGTAGGTTGTGTCCTGGGGCAAGGGTCCCTGGGGGTCACAGGGGGCAGCACCCCAACAGGAAGGAAAAGGGGACAGCTAAGGGTCCGCACTCTTCCCCCCTGGAAATGGTGCAGTGGGGGTGGGGGATTGGTGCCCCCCAAGGAGGCATTCAGGGAGGCAATCCCGCTGTCCCTCGGCGACATCCAGTCCTGGTGGTGGGTGCTATTCCAGGGCAGGGTGCATGGGGAGGGAGAAGGTCTATGATGCTGGGTGGGCTAGTGGTCTGCGGTGTTTCGGAACTCGCCGTTCTCGGTGATCTGCAGCCGGGGTGGGGGGGGCGGTGCTGGGGGGGCCAGGCCGTTCCAAGGTGGGGCCAGCGTCACACGCGGGTTTGTTGGACCCAAGGGGGGAAGCTGCCTCTCCTGCAAGACACCAAAGAGGAGAGCGCGGACTTATTGAGACGCTTCGCGGGGGCCTGGATGCCAGCCCCCTTAGCCCCCTCCATGACCAGCCCATTCCATAAATCACGTCCCCCTCCCTGCCCCCAGGACAACCCCCCCACCCCCATCTTCCTGTTTTGTTTCTCACCTGCAGCAGAAGGTACATCTTCTGGGATCAGGGAGAAGAGAATCTCACCCCCTGACTCCTAACGGGCCTTCAACCCAGGGAGTCATACCAGGAAACCAGTTCAAAAGAAACGAGTTCCTATCTCACCCCCAACCTAACCCTTTGTATCTTCCCCTACCCAGCCTCCCTCCTCCTCTTGGAACCCCCTCCCAGCCCACCCCCAATCCGAGGTAGGAACTTTGTGTTGAGGGAACAAGGGGAGGCAGTACAGCAAAACCTCATTAATCCAAACCCCTGTGGATTTGGACTTTTTTTCATAATTTGAACAAAAACTGGGCTTGAATTTTCCTTTAGCTCTGAAGAAAGGGTGTGCTAAACAAATCAATAGTGGAAACCTGTCTGTAGGAGGGGACCAGCCAACAGACTTGAATCCTATCCATGAACGCATGCTCCCTGAGGGCCTCGGGTGGAAAAGCCTTGTTCGAGTCCCACTTAACTGGATGTATTTTGAAGACGTGCATTTCATTAAACAGACACTGCTATTCAGTTTTGTCACTTGTTCAGAGTGGTCATCTTCTCAAATGTAACATTCCAAATTAGAGAGAGGTTTAACTGTACTGGGCGGTGGGGGGACAAGGGATTCAGGGAAGTGATGGGGGATGGTAAAAACATTGTGGGAGGGCTGCCTCTCTCTTGTGCGTCGGGCAGAAATGACTAGGAGCGTCTGCAGAGGCACAGCATGCCCCCATCTCTGTGTCCCCAGGAAGCAGAACTGCTTCATTCCTTTCCACCCCCATGTTCCTTTCAATCCCTCTCCCTGGGATCCCAGTTAGAGGGAGAGGGGTACCAGACCCTACTCCCACCCCTGGACCAGCTAGCTCCTGCCTCCTGCCTCCTGCCCTCAGCTCTCTGGCTTCTGTTCCTCTGCTGGGGGGGGGAAGCAAGCCACCTATACTACGCTTCTGGTTGCTCACTTGGCTTTTTAAAAGAGGCATAAAATTAATTTTTAAGCCAATGGCTGCACTGCAGAGGGACCAATACCTAAAAGTGATTTAGAAAGGGCCCAATTTATTTCCTGGGCCACGGGGCATTTAGGCCTGTTAACACGTAACCGTATCTCTACAGGATACAAAAACATTCCAAGGAGAGGCTCCCGGGTCAGCTCTCCCTTCCAATTCAAAGAGCGCACCTCTCAGGTCACCAAAACCCCAGCCTCGAGCAGAGCCTCCCCCTTAGCTTGCTGAGCACCTCGCACGCTCTCCCCAAGTCAGTGAGAGAGGAAGTTACGTATGGTAGGGGATCCTGAGTCTGGTGGGAGAGCAGGGGAGGGGAACCTCAGACCCCCCTTCTCTGCCTGTCTGCTGGCAGCAGGGCACAGGCATGCCCCCTACACCCCCATGGACCCAAATTTAGAAAGTAGATAAATGAGGGTGCCGTTATTCATTCTACAAAAGAATTCACTGCAGGAGTCCTTTAAATGACGCGGTCCCCTGGTGCCTTCTAGCATCTGTTTACAGATCACTAACTACTTTGGCAGAGAGGCTGGCCAGGCAGAGAGTTAAAATTACAGTGTGAGGAGCCACTGCCCACTGCAGATCAACCCCACAGAAAAGAGAGCACCTCAGAAATGATGTCAGTGGCTGACAGGTTCCCATTTACTGGTTTTTAGGTAGGACTGCGCGTCCGGCAAGGCCACTGGGTGGCGGGAGAGGGGGAGTGAGCTCTGACAAGAAGAATAGAGAGATTATTTAACATGCTGTTCCTGGCATCTCTGCCTGGGAATCCACATGGCTACTGAGCCCATGATCTTATCTAGGAAGACGGCTCACCCCACTTCCAACTCCCACGCCACATGGGCCAGTCTGCGTCCTAACATCTGTCAAGGCTCCTTTTTTGTTCCTTCTTGTTCCACTCACCCTGCCTAGTGTCCTGGTGTCCTGAACAGCATTTTTTCCAGTGCCCCCTCCCAAAATCTTCCTGAGCTAGCCTACCCATTCCTAATTCCCACCCAGTGGGGCCCAACAGGAGCTGCAGATGCCTTCTACCTCACAGATGGAGGGGAGGGGTGCGAGGAGGGGTGGAGGGGCGAGGTTAGGGAAGGAAGAGGAAACCCCCACCTACCTGCTGCAGTCAGTACAGCCCCTCTAGCCAGGGTCCCCCAACCCATCATCACTGCCACCCTTAACAAACCCCACCCCCAACGTCCCAACTCCCAAGGACGCTCTGGTGAAATGGGGGGTGACAGACATACGCTGGAGAGGCAGAGGAAAGGGACTGAGAGGAGGCTGGGCGGTGGGTTCTGTCGAAGGAGATGGGGGGGGTGTGCTGGGCCTGTCCGGAGGGTGGGGAATGCTTGGTGCTGGCAGGGAGTCACTGAGCAGTTCCGGGAGCAGCAGGAAGTGCTCTCTTCGGGCAGTGGCTTGGGAGATGGGTCTGTGCGGGACGTGTCAGGAGGGCAGGGTCTGTGGAGGTTCTCGGGTGTGGAAGGCAGCAGTTGGGGAGGGCGGGGGAGAGGCTCCAGAGAGTCGGAGGGGAGTGGGCTTCACGACCAACCTGCAGTGGTCCGGAGTCACCTCCCCCTGTGTCCTCCGCCCGTGGTCAAAGCGGAACCAGGAGAATTACCTGATGAGGAGCTGCAGGGGGAGAGAGTGGGGTCACGGGGTCAGGAGCCTTGGCGGTCGTGGTGGGGAAGCCTGGCGGTCAGAGCAGAGGAAGGAGGCGCGTGGGTGGGAAAGTGAGCAGAAGTGGGGAGAGCGAGGGGTAAGGGCGCGGGAGGGAGGTCCTAAGAGCTGGCTGAGAAGAGAGGGAGGGCAACAGGGAGCTGGAGAGCCGGGCAGGTGTGAGGACCAGAGGGAGGGAAAGGCCAGAGGCCTTCGCCGGATTTAAATACGGAGGGAAGAAGGGCTTATGGGGCAGGAGGGGCCTTCGCGAGCTAAAGAGTCAGAAGAGGAAGGTATTCAGGAGCTGCCCAGGAGACAGGAAAATCGGGGAGCCAAGAGAACAGAGGTGATGGGCACCATTCAGAGCCTGAGGAGCTAGAACTCATACTCTATTCCAGCAAACTACAGCCTCTAGCCCTTCGGCCCAAGAAGAGCTCAGGGAACGCTGAATTCCCTGATGTGAACGGGAGCAGGCACAGATGGGGCGGGGAGGCTGGGGACTGGGTGGGGTCTGGGGGCAGAGAGACTGAGGTTCTGGCGGGTGTTCCGAGACCCAGACAGGAGTGGGAAAGACGGGGCAGGAAGGCACGGGGTGGGGCTGACGCTGCCAGGAGTGACAAAGGCACAGACGACGGGATGAAGATGGGGTCGCTGGGGGGGCTGCCGGGAGCAGCCAGTGGACAGACGGAGGACAGTGGGAGACAGATGGCCATGGGGCTGGGTGGCTGGTGCAGTGAGTGCACGAAGGACAGTGGGATGGATGGGGATGGGACACGGAGAAGATAAATGACATTGTAATTTCCACCTGAGCGTCGAGCAGCCTCTTCTTGGGTTCGGGCAGCGGCTCAGGCATGGCGGGGTGGTCCCGGCGCAGCTCCTCCTCCACCAGCATCAGCCTGAAGGGACGGGCTTCAGTGGGGTTAGTGGCGGGCACGGGCTTGGAGCCTGCCAGGGGGACTCCTGATCCTGGGAACCCCTGTAGCTCTCTGGAAAAGCCTCGGGTGTCCTTCTCCTCTGCCCTCAGAATCCATCCATCGTTACAACCCAAAAGACTCCCTGTATTAACCTTCCTCTCAGGGACCCTCGCATCTCTCTGCTGAGGACTTTAGCTTTAAGACTTTAAGCGCTCTGGGCCTCGAAGACCTCGACC
Organism: Procyon lotor; assembly: GCA_028646535.1. Classification (NCBI taxonomy): domain Eukaryota; kingdom Metazoa; phylum Chordata; class Mammalia; order Carnivora; family Procyonidae; genus Procyon; species Procyon lotor. Next base: position 100,955,987 of record CM053608.1, read on the forward strand.
ACCCAGACACCCCTGGCCCTCCGCCCTCCCATTCAGGACAGTGCCCTCCCACGGCCTCTCTGTGGCTGAAGGCCTGGCTTCTACGTCTCCCATTCCACCTCGCTGAACCTAGGACACCTCTAATGCCTCCCCTGGGATGCCCCTAGCCCAAGAGGGGTCTCTGCAGTCATCGTGCCCACCACCTCCCCGCCTCTGATGAAGATCCTCGAGGTGACTTCTCATCAAGGATATCCATTAGAGCAGGGTTTCAAAATAAGTTTCAAGTCATGCCCTTTTCTTCTAATCTTATTCAAAGCTACATTCAGAGTGGATCAAAGTGGGACTGGCTCCAGTTAAGAGTGGGGCCTGGGTTTCTATCCACTTCTCAGGATAGCTGACTCCCTGGCTGAGACACCTTCTTTGGAGGCCAGACTCGACAGCAGTTGAAAATGTGCGCACGCTGAAAGAAGGGGCATTCATTTTCTAACACCTTTTCGGGGCTGGAAAAGGTTTTCCCAGGATAGGGATGCCTAGGGCCTACTCTGGCCGGGGGTCTCTGCTTAGGTCTGGGGGGAGCGTCACAGGCTGGACTGAGAGTAACTAGTGGGGAGTCTCGGCCTAGGCTGGGGCCAGATGCACAGTGATGGGACGGTAACAGGTACGTTTTCCTACGGCTTCAAAAGTTACTCTGTCAGGAGAGAAATCAGGATTCGGAATAGGGACATTTATGCATTAATGAGAAGTTTCTCCCACTTGGTGACTGGTGAGTGAGTGGCAACCTCTGGGAGCAGGGTCATGGGCTCTCCTCCTGGTGTCCTGAGTTTGGGGCTGGGCGCTGGAGGAGGAGCTCACTGGCTCTCTTCAGCCTCAGGCTCTCCCTTGCTACCCCTCCCCAGGCCGCCCCTCACCTGCCAATGATGCTCTTGATCTGCGAATCCTTCTCCACTTGTTGCTGCCTTAGCCTCTTCTCACTCTGCTCCAGGCGGGCCTGATACTGCATCAAGATTTTGCTGGTCTGCTCTTCCTGGGACAGCAGCCTTCGCTCATACTCTTCCAGCTTCCGGTTGGACATGTGCAGCCGCTCTTTCAGTGAGTGGATCTCCTCCTCATACTCCTTCACCTGCCCGCCGGGCACACGACCCCGCACTGTGAGGGGTGCCTCACCCCGACCCCACCACCCAGTCTCTGTCCTTGCCTACCATGCGGCCACTGCATGGTGAGGGACATCCCAGTGGCCTTCTCCAGTCCTCCCCCTGCCTGCTGATCATACCAGACATGATGGCTTTTGAGAAGGCCCTTCCGTGCGGCTAACTAAGGCTCCTTTAAAATGGACCAAGGTCATATGCTTCTATGTCCCGAGAAGCACATACCTGCCCTCACGTGTAAGTCTAGACACATGAGGGACCCGCACAAGAACCTAGACAGACTCAAGGACACACCTTGAGGGATCATACCCAGAAATTAAAGATTAACGTGATTCCTCAATCTAACCAGAGCACAGTGGGGAGACCCAGGAAGGCAAGACACTGGATAAGGAGAAGCTATGTAGGATCCGGTGTCTGGGCTTTAAAGAGTCTGGGCTGAGAATCTAGGACAGCCTTTCTGTTGATAATGATCCCGGAATTCTGAGGCTAGAAGGGCACAGGAGAGTCATTTTATCCGCCCTGTTAGCCCTAGAGTCTAGAGCTGTGTGTGCTACCCAATACAGTAGCCACTAGCTACATGTGGCTCTTTAAAACGTAAATAAAACTCAACATTTAGTTTCTCGATTGCATCAGCCACATATGGCCAGTGGTTACCATAGTGGATGGTGCAGATAACAGAACATTTTTCCTTCCTGCAGAAAATTCTACAGGACAGTCCCAGTCCAGAGCCTTCCTCAACAAGAATATCTCATCTGAGCCACAGAACAGAAAAAATGATGTGACAGAGCATTTGCTCATTCTCCAAAGAGGATACATACGTAACCAAGCCCATTCTAGACGTAAAGGAGAGATGTTATTTATTACCTCAGGCGGCTACCTTGGGGCATGAGGGCTTAATTCTCTCATGGAACTTGCTGCGCCAAGGTCATCTAGATCAGTCTCAAACGTTTTCCTATGCTCAAACACCGCAGCTCCCAAGAAACCTCTCTCTGCTCCCCCAACTTGGAATCCTGCAGTCTTTATATTAACCTAATCCTACAGCCACCTTCTTCAGAGTCCTTGGAGCAACGGCTTCCCCAAGGAACTCTGTGCTAAGTCATCTGCGTGGGCCCCTGAGCTCTTGCTGTCTTCTGCTCTGGGCCACCACCAGCTGAGAGTCTGGTCTCTCCACGCATGGGCCAATACGTACCACTTCCCAACACCGACCCTCTGTCACCCGTGCCGGTAGGACAGTGACTGGGTAAGCTGGGCATCGTTTGTAGTACAACTGTAACCCGTCTGCCCCCCACCCAGTTCAGCAGCTCACACTGCTGGTAGAGCAACCCTCCCTTTCCTGAGCAGTCACAGAAGCCAGGGCTTATGTTCTCCCTGGGGAGGAACACGGAAATAAGCTTTAACATAGACTATTTCTCCGCTAACGGTCTGTGATGCATATAAGCCATGAAATAAAGTTGGAAGTTGGCTTTCCAACAGACTGTGTGTGCCCAGCCTCCCCAGAAGACTGAAGGCTTCTCAAGAAAGGGGAATCAGGTCTTTGTCTCTTCTTCTTTCCACTGTAACTGCTTGACCCCCGGGTGCTTCCCTGAGAAGCGTCTAGGGGCTTCCCTGTGGGTAATGGGAAGGTCATGGGCCCGGCGTACCCTGTCCAGTCGGCTCTCATCCATCGACTTGGAGTACTCCTTGAGCTTGTATTCTTCTCGCTCGATGTGGGCACTCTCGATGTCAGCTGACAGGTGAGGCATGTTGGAGACCCAGGCCACCGTCCGCTCGGAGGCTGGCATCGTGGGGTTCAGCGTGGATGGCGCCTGAGAATGCTGGGATGGGGCAAGGTGGGGGCGAAGAGAGAGGAAAGGTGGGAGAAGACAGGGTGCGTTTAGGAGGAAAGAGTGCTGCCGAAGGAGCTGACCCTCCCAGTCTCATTCCCCTGCTCTAGTGCCGATGCCCTTGTGAATGCCGTTTAATTATTTATCGTGTCTCCCCTCTGGAGAGGTGAGCTCCACAAGGGTAGGGCTTGGGTGGCGTTCACTGTCAAAGCCATGGTGCCCAGTACAAGACATGGCACCTAGCAGGGACCCTATATACAGCTTGTTTAATGAATGAGGTGAGAACAGTGTAACTTCAGACCCCAAACTACTGTGCCCCCACCTCTCCAACCCATTTCCTCCTTCCTTCCCTGTCCCTCCCCCATCTGGCCTTCCTCCCACCCTCACGTACCTGCTTGGTGATGGAGGGCTTGAGCCCCCCACCCCCTCCGCCACCGCTGCCCCCGCTGCCCCCAATGCTGCCCTCTTTGCTGAGGCTCTGTTGCCGGGGACGGGCAGGGCCATAACTCGGCTCCGGTGACTGCAACAGATTCCCACTGGATGGCCGGGGTTTCTGGGCCGCGCTGACTGTCAACTGCTGAGATTTGCCCCTCTGCAATGGAGGCGGCTGGCCCCCGCCACCCCCTCCACTGCCCCCACCACCGCTCCCACCTCCGGGCCCTGAGGGGGCAGGCCGCTGGGGACCAATGGTGATCTGGGGAGGGGACAGCATGTGCTGCAGGTTGTCCTGGAGTGAGAGCTGCCGACGGGTGAAGTCAGTGCCAGAGGGTCCAAACTCATCACTGTAGCTGTGGCTGTGAAGGATGGAAGCGGCAGGGGGCTTGGGGACCCCTGAGGAGAGGTCCTCGCTCTTGCTATAGCCATGGAACGGGGCAAAGGTGTCCCCGGGGGGCTCCCCACCTCGGTGGTGGTGGTGATGGTGGTGGTGGTGGTGGGAGGAAGGTGGGCCGTGACCACCACCCCCTGCGTGGCCCCCTGGGGGACCTGGCCCATCAGCAGCCATGTGGAAGAGAGGGTTCTGGAAGGAGAGGGGGATGCGCAGTTGCTGGGCAGGGACACCGTCCGTGGTGACACCCATCTGGCTGAGGCGCATGCCAGCCGCGGTAATGGATGAGCCACTCCCCTGGGACAGGCGTCCCGCGGGCGCAGGCCGCAGCCCCAAGGCCGCGGTCAGGGAAGCCTGGCTCGAGTGCAGCAGGTCCCCAACGGCCGCCAGGTTGGACACACTGCTGCTGTTGAGGCGGCCGCCGGGCCCGTCGCCCTGCAAATCCAGCATGGAGACGCTCTTGTTGACACTCAGCATCTTCTGCTCCGGCTCTGTGATGTCCGAGCTGCTTGTGCAATATGCTGGCGAGGAACGGGCCAAGGGTGGACGGCTTACATAGAACAAGTCTTTACCCCCACCAGGGGGCGGTGGGGGTGGCTTTTCCTTGGTTGGGGAGGGGAGGCGAGCCATGTCCATAGAGCTGCAGGAAGGGAAAGGGGCACAGGAGCAGGAGGTGAGGCCACGGCCACGGGCAACTGAGCCTGCTGTGGTCCGCACAGGCCTTGGGGTGAGAAGTGGGACCCGCGGGGAAGGGCGGGAGCTGGCGGTGGCAGCTCTGGAGAGGGCCGGCAGGGAGCATGGGAAGGGATACATGGGAAAAAGGAAAGGAAGAGGCCCCTCCAGGAAGGGAGTGAGGCCTAGAGGAGGGGAGATGGGGGCACCAAGAGAAGGGATGAGGGGCAGGTCTGGGCAGATATGGAGGAGATGAGGGTGCACGGAGGAGAAGAGGACAGGAGGAAGGTGAAGGCCGCTGGAGTGGGAGGGGGGAGCAGAGAGGAGAGGAGAGGGGGGCGGGGGAGGGGAGAGCCCCTCACCTGTTGAGGCCTCGAGCCATGAAGGACTGAAGGTCGATGGAGCTGGAGAGAGATGGGAAGAGGGGCGAGCACAGACAGAGAGAAGGAGAGAGGTGGGCAGAAGGCGTGGACGCATGGAAGGAGAGGTGGGAATGGTGGAATGGGCATGGCATCGTGGAGGGCGACCGGGGCGGAGGAACGAGCAGGGCGCTCAGCAGAGTCGGCAGCAGCTGAGGCCGCCGCATCGGAACGGATGCTGGGGCTCAGAAGGCCCTGCTAGGGTCCCTGCGTTACTTCCCCAGCATTGGATCGGGACTGAGGGCTGTTCGGTTCTGGTGGGGGCCGGGCTGGCACTTATTTACCAACCAGGCCAGAGACGGTTCAGTGTTTGGGTGCTGCTCAGCTGACCCAGCGTGTGTGGCTGAACCTCGGCTCTGGGGCAGGCACGGGCAGGCGGAGGGGCTAAGCAAAGCAGTGCTCGCGGCGGGAAGCCCCAGGCTTCCAACAGGCTGGAGTCGGAGAAGCCCCTCGCACTCTTCCCGGGGCTCGGAGATGCCTACTCCTTCCGGCTTTAAAGGGCTCTCAGCCTAACCTGTCTCCTTACCATTTTCTCTGACAGCCTGCCTCTTTTTCCTTTCTTTCAAGCCCCAGAGATGCACAGGGCCCCAGTGAGGTGTCCCTGGAGCAGAGAAGCCGGGGCCCCTAGTGTGCAGGCGTGGGGGTGCCCAGTGCTCACCTGTTGAGGTCCCGCATCATGTAGCCCTGCATCTCGGCTGACGGGCCCCGAAGCACCACAGGCTGAGGCCGGGGCCGCTCGCTCTGACGGCTCGGCTGCCTTTGGATGTTGGGGTTCCTCAGAGCTGTGCTGATGTCGTTGAGGAGCCGGGGCAGTGGGCCCAGCTTCAGGAGGGCTTCCTGGAAGGGCGAGGCTGTTACCTTGAGTGCCCGGCTCTCAGAGGGCCCCAGAGGGTGCTGGGGGAGGGGAAGGGTGTCCGAAACCGGGGGAGTGGTAGAGACACCTCTGGGGACAGGGAAGGGAGAAAAATCTGTGCGGGGAGTGGTCTCTGGGGTGTCTCGGGCCACTGGAGCCTCTGGAAACACCTGGGGAGGGGGCAGAGGGGCATCTGCTGACCTTACTGAGCTGGGGCAGCACCTCCCAGAGCAGGGCATGGAGTGTGGAGAGCTCTCGGCCCAAGTCGATGTAACCCTCAAAGCTACTACTGTTGGTCAGCGTGTCCAGGTTGGAGATCTCATACAGGAACTGCTGCATGGAACCCCACTCCAACTCCAGAAACTCATTCATGAATCCCAGAAAGTCCTCCTTTGAGGTAAACCTGGCCAAGGCATCCAGAAGGTAGAGGTCACACATGCAGAAGGCCTCGCGCCCACCCGTCTTGGGGTCTCTGGGGACTTGGGAGACCCTTCCTGGCCACCCCCTGCCCCACCCTACCCCCGCCTGAGGCTTCCCTCACTTGGAAAAGTTGGCCAGGTTTTGGATGACCTTGGCGATGAGGGTTAGGGTTCGTGAGGTCTGCTCATCCGGGTACTCCTGCATGAGCCCAAAGAGACTGGGCGACATGATGGCTGGGCAGAGGAAGCGCAAGAAGAGCGAGGCGCTGATCAGCCTGTCAGCGATGTCCTCCCGGCCCCGCTCTGCGCAGCGCAGTCGCCAAGATGCAAACACCTCCTTCAGCTCCCTCGGGAACACGCTGAGGGGAAGGGGCGGGGAGACAGAGAGAGAGAGAGAGAAAGAGAGAGACCGGGACTGAGCCCCAGAGACCCTCAGCTTCCAGGGAACATGCTGAGGGGGGTGGTAGGAGGCGAGGGTGTGGAAACAGAGTCGGGAAGAGACAGGGAGGGGGGACTGCAGCAGGAAGACGGAAGGCTGCTGGAAGAAGAGGCCTACGGCAGAGGGAACAGACAGATCGGGAGAGAGAAATGGAGGGGGAGAGAAGGTGAGGGGAGAGAGACATGCGGGAGAGAGACGGAGGGTGTATGAGAGAGACAAGGAGAGGAGTAGAAGAAAAACAGACACCAGGGAGAGACAGAGATGGGAGAGAGATGGAGGGTCACTTGAGGTACAGGGAGCTCGGACCCCCCAACTCTTCTGGATTCCAGGGAAATGGGGATGGAGGTGCCCCTGCGTGACCCCCGCTCCCTGCAACGGCTCAGCGCTCACTCCCCCACCTCCCCGTTCCAGTTCCAGTGTCCCATTGACACCTTAAACTCTGACTCGTGGAGCGTAAAACAGAGCTCACCACCGCCCCCGCACCTCCAAGCTCCTCCCCCTGACTTCCCTGGTTCTGTCAATGAGGCCACAGGTCTCAAACACCAGCCTCATGGCCTCTCGAGTCATCCTTGACTCCCCACAGATAAGTTCCCTTCTTCCCAGTCAGTTGACAACTCCAGCTGATCCCTTCCTCGGAGGGGCCTTCACAGCGGGCCCCTTTCTCCCCTCCCTGCCACGGTCCGGATCCACATCTCATCCAGAAACAATCACCTCCAACCAGCCGGCACCCTGCTCGTCACTCCCTGCACTTCGCACCACTTAACGATTAATCTTCTCGATCGTGATACTTCTTGGCACCGGCACCACTAATGGCATCCTGTGACCCACTGGTGAACTCAATCTCCTTAGCTTGACAGCTGAGGACTTCCAGATTCTAACTCCAACCCCCCTGTGGGGACCTCTCTTCCTTCCACTCCGCTATGAGGCGCGGGCTCCCTTAAACCTGAGCTAACTGCCGGCCCCCCGGAAGCTCCCGAGCTGCTCATCTTCCTGCATGTGCCCGTCCCACAGCCCTCTCTCGCAATGTCTCCTTTGCCCACCATATCCACGTATCAGAACCCAACCCAGTCTTCAAAACCCAGCCCCAGGGACACCTCCTCCATGAAGCCTTCCCTGCTTGTCCCAATCAAAGTTCTGCCTTCTAAGCCTCACTTGACACCTCACACATACTACAACTCTTCTGTGGCCCTCCGTGCATCTACTCTGTCCCTACCCATTCTGGGCGAGGCCCTCTCAGGGCAGGGCCAGGCCTCAATCCTGTCTGCCTGCCTCACAGCCCCAGGCACACCGCTCTACCCATACCCAGTACTCAGTCCTCTTTGTGGATGGACAGATGGATGAACAGATGAACACACGACCCCGACCCCAGCCCCGGCCCCCGCCCAGCGTTCCCAGTCTCACCAGTGGGAGTTGACCACCTTGCACAGGGCCAACTCACAGCACATCCGCAGGTTGGCCTGGTGCTCGGCCAGGCTGGACGCTGTGCACTTGATGGGATCCACCTCGCAGTTCTCCTCAGACTCATACAGAGCACGGATGAATTCCCCTGGGGTGGGGGCACAACACAGGGCGGTCACACTTGCCAAGGGCAGGGATGGGGGCTGCCTGGGTTGGGGAATCTCGGAATCCCATGGTTGGAGGCCGGAGTCCAGGGACTCCAGGCTTGGAAGCATCAAGCTGAGGAAGGGTGACCTGGGGTCCAGGTTTAGGGTTGGGATGCGCATCTGGTAGGTTTGGGAAGAAGGAGACCGGAGGGTGGGCCATACCAATGGCATCCTTGAGGTATTTCTGACCAATCAGTCTCATGTACTCTTCTATGGCTTTAGTGGCGAGCGTGTTCTCGCGGAATATGAGGTGCTCCCGTTCCATGAACCGGTCCACCTCTGACATGGCCATGTCTGAAAGGAAGTCCTGACGCCCGGGAAAATGCAAGGGTCAGTCTCTGTACAGCCCAAGCTCATTCCGAAGACCAAGTGCCCTATCCTTACCATCCACCCCCCCCTCCCAAGCAAGTGCCCACCGCTGGGTCACCTGTTCCCGAGGGCACAGCACTCACCTTGGCCTTGCCTGTACTCTGCAGAATGTGAACCAGTGCACTGGCCACCTCCTCCTTGCCCTTGACATTCAAGGCGGGCTCCAGTACTGCACACAGCATCCGATAATGGTTGGTGACGTACTCTGCAAACTCCTTATACAGCTCCATGGGCAGGATACTCATGGTCTGGTAACGCGCCTTCAGCCGCACAGCCGGGCAGCCTCCTTTGCCCTTGCCCCCTGAGCCACTCCCCGAGCCCCCACCCCCACCTGAGCCCCCCATGCCCCCGGAGCCCCCGCTGCCCGTCGGCAGGGTGACGGGGTACCACTGCTCTGTGAAGTGGCGCCCAGCGAGGGTGGCCACAGGCACAGTCACCAGGCCGACATAGCCCGCCTTGTCCTTCTTGCGCTTTTTGTCTGAGTCACGGTACAGATGGAGCCGCAGGGCGCGGACAGCCGGCAGGTTGTTGAACTCGAAGTGCTCGCCCCAGAAGACGGTGTCCCCCGAGGCCGAGCGGGGCTTGGAGGTGGTGCGCGCATAGAGCATGTCATCTAGGCACAGCTCACAGTAGTACCGCTTCTTGGGGGGCAGCTCCCGAGCCTCTATGATCCACAACTTCAATACGTTGTCCACCCGGCGGCTGTTGTCCTGGGGTGGTAGGGTGGGCCCGCGGAGAACGGGGAGAGACAGAGACACCAAAAGGGGAGAGGCAGTGAGAAAACGGAGACAGGGTCTCTAAGACAGCAATCCGAAGGCTGAGGAGACATGTACCGGGTTGAATAGTGTCTCCCCCGCCGCCTCCAAAGTTCATGTCCACTTGGAACCTACGAATGTGACCTTCACTGGGGAAAGGGTCCTTGCTGATCTACTCATATTAAGGTGTATTCATCCTGGATTAGTGTGGGCCCTAAATCCAATGCCTCATCTCTGTATAGAGGGGAAGATTTAGAGACCTAAATCTAAGGCACACAGAGGCAGAAAACGGACAGATGCAGCTACAAGTCAAGGAGCTATCAAGAGGCTAGGAAGGAAAAAAATGAGAAAAACGAAAAAAGGCAGGGAAGGATTCTTCCTAGAGCTTCAGAGGGAGCAAGGTTTTGCCAGCACCTTCATTTTGGACTTTTGGTCTTCTAAACTTTGGAAGAATAAAGTTCTTTCGTTTTAAGTGACCTAATTTGTAGTAATTTGTTATGGCAGCCCTAGAAAACGACTGCAACTGGGGGCTCTTCCATCAGACAACAGAATCAGCACTGGGAAAAATTTCAAAAGCTCAAAGAATAAACCAAAAATAATAAGGTGGAATTTGAAGGGGTGAACTGGGGAGTCCTCTGAAAACAATCAGAGCTTGACTGCAAAAACAAAAAAAGCGAGTTGCATAAATATGGGATGGGTGAGGCTATATGCAGAGTCAGTGCGAAAGGGCCCAGGGGTGCATCAGACCACAAGGTCCTAGTCAAGCTCAGGGGACACTGCCGCGCAAAGAGAACACGGTGTTCGGACTCTGCGTGGGTCAGACTGCATCCAGCCTCTTGGGTCCAGTTACGAGCAGTGAAAAACAAGGGATTCCCCCAGAGGAGGGTTGCCAGGACTGTGAGCTCACTGGAACCTGGGATCTGAGAAGAGCTGGTGGAACTGGGAGCATTTCTCCTGGGAGAAAGAAGCCTTGGGAAGAACCCAGACTTGTAGACTTTCTGAGCCAGAAGGACTTTAGAGATCATCTAATTGTCATATAAACCCCATTCCCACCAGCTTTATGGAGAGGAAACCTTCCCTTTAGCTCACCTTGCCCCCTAGGCCCCCAGCTTCCCCTGTGGCTTGACCTTTGCCTTGCCCATGCTGTGTCTCCTCTACTCCCAATACCTTGTTGGGTTTTACTGCCCGTTGTAGATTCTCGATCCATTTGTCCCTTTCGGCCGCGGAACGACAAGCAAAACATTTTGTTCCTGAAGACGTTGTTACCTAAAGGGGGGTGGAGGGTTGAGATGGGGCTCCCAAGGGGAGGTGACTCCTAAGCACCCCAGACCCCATCGTCGTGTCTTCCTCCCTGGCCTACCCACCTCTCTCCCAGCCCCAAGAGGTTTCTGTTTCCTTACCATCCCCACCTGCACCACTTTCTCCAGGCCTCTGTGCCCTCACCCTCCATCACTCCTGCCCTCCCGAGCCCCCTAGACTCAGTACCTCAAAACAGAACTCCTGGCCCAGGATGGAACTATGCACTGGCTTGATAATGGAATCTTCATCCAGGTTGAGTTCCAAGGCCTCGGCTGCACTGCTAGGGCTCAGCAAGGACTCATGCGAGTGTGACTCCTTGAAGCTCTGCATCAGCCGGGCCCTGGTAGGGAAGGGTGAGACCACAGGATCAGGGCCTCACCCTTCTGACACACCCAGGAGCCAGCTCTAGGATTGACACCTGGGGAAAGAGCCTCCTGAACCCCCTTCCCTATGGACGGAGACAGAAAGAAAGCTGGCCTATCCTTGGGAAAGGACATGAGCAAAGTAAGAGAAGCTAGGACCCTTTAAGAAGTCCCTACCCCCCCGCAATTCACACCCTAAGGGGTTGTAAGGACTGGGGACACCTGGAAATATCTCAACCCAGAAATAGACCATGGTAGAAAAAAAAAAAATCTCTCTCTCCACAGAAAACAGGTGGGCCTGGGGCACTTCCAGGTGGGACTTCTAGCTGAAACTAGAGCCTCAATATAAAGGGGGAAAAGTGGAAGTAAAGAACCAGAAGTACAAAGGAGATGTTTGTTTGGGCCTGGCACACAGCTAGTATCTAAGAAACATTTAATGATTCAAAGAATGAATGAATGCAAGAAAAGGACAAGTTTTAGCAGAATCAGGAGAAAAAGGGAGGGTAAATCACAAGAAATAGGAGAAAGCTGTGGGCAGAGGAGTGAGAAGGAAAAGCTGGAAAATGGGGCTTGGGGAAGAGGGGGAGGTAGGGCAGGAGGGAGCAGGTGGAGGCAAAGCCACGTGCAGAAAGACAGAGGATGGGAGAAGATGGGGAGGAGCAGCCGGAAGGAGGGGCGTGGGAACAGAGATGGGGGGACAAGCAGGGACTGCACCAGACAGCGGAAGATAAAGGGGGCTGAGGGAATGGAGGCCGGGGCCACACAATACAGAGGGATAGGATAGTGAGCGGCTGGGAGATGGCTAGGGAAGGAAGAGTGGAGAGCAGTAGGAAAGCGGGAGGGGGAGCTCGGGTGTGGGAGCCTCCATGAAGCTATTTATAGCAGCCCCGTCATCTTGGGCTCCTTTGCCGTCAGCGCGACGCTCCCCCGGCCCCCCGCCCCCGCGGCCAGGAATACCATGCCCTCACCCCCTACCCCCCCGCCAGGCCCAAATCCAGCTCTGGTGACATGGGAGGGGGGCAGGGGAAGGTGTGACTCACCTATCCCAACCTCCCTACCTGCCCAATCCTGGGGGCGGCCAGACATGGGGGAAAAGGAAGGACAGGGTTCTCCCTAGGGAGTGACTGGGTGAGGAGAAACCCAAAGAGGGACCCCAAGAAGCAGACAACAGAAGCAAATATCAGAAATCTTGCAAACCCGGCCTCAGAGACGGTACCCTCTGGAATTCTCTGAGGGCTTTTTCCTCATACTTCAGTCCACAATTAACCCTAGACCTTCCCCTCCCTGTTCTGCCCACCTGTAAGGCTGCGCCCACCTCCCCTTCCCTCGCCCATTGGTATCTGCCAGCCCCAGCTCCCCTCCAACCTGCTGCCCTGCCCTCATGCCCTTCTCCCTAGGTCACACAGCGCCCCCTCCTACCAACCCACTGCCCCCCTCCCTGGATTCCTTCACTGTTCCTTCCAAGCTCCACTACTCCTCTGTCCTGTACAGCTCCTTCAGTCCTGGGCTGCGGCCCATCCTTGCTGGCCGCAAGAGGCCCTCCTTGGCCTCACCTTCATTCCCCTTCCTGCCTCTCTGCTTGTCCTCTCCCTGCCCCCTGCCCCTCTCCTGCCACCACCTCTTCTCCATTCTGTCCCCTGGTCCAAAACCTCCCTCAGCCAATCCAGGGCCCTCACTATCTGCACCCAGACAAGCCCCTTCCCTCCAATCTCACCCAAGGACCCCCTACCTTGTGTCCAACTCACCCCGCCCACCCCAGCCTCTGTACCTGTCATGGTCAGCACTTCGGAAGCGAGGCAGGATCTGGCGAAAGCTGCTGGTCCGGTCAAGTTTGGGTTGTGACTTCGTGCGTTTGATGGAGCTTTTTAACCTCCGGCTCAGGAAGCCTTGCTGGGGTGGGGGTAAGTGGGGATATGGGTGGGGTGGGGCAGGGTCAGTTCTACCTACTCGCCCCTCACCTGGTAAAGAGTCCCTGGATGAAAGTGGGATGGGGGAAAAGGGAAGTCTCTAGAGGCGAGGAAATGGAGATAGGAGCCCTGCTACCAATTTGTCTTCCTTTACTCCCAACGGGTGCAAGCACACACTCTCAATCTCTCTCTCTCTCTCTCTCACACACACACACACACACACACACACACACACGCATCCCAGCTTGGAGAAGGTGGGAGTGCTGGTCTGAGAAGCAGGGGGACAGAGCCAAGGAGGGGGGAACCAAAGAGGTGGGGAGAGGCAATCGCCCGTGCTCTCTCTTCCTCCTGCCCCCTTTCTCAGAATGCTGGGGCTCCAGCTGGGGCTGGAGGGGAGGGGGCCCAGCTGAGCCACATCTGGCAGGCGCCTTCACTCACCGAGGGCCGGAAGGGCGCAGCGGGGGCGGCCTCCATGCTGTACTGCTTCCCCCCTGGGACGCTCTTCCTCCTCGAGCGACCCAAGTGGTATTCTGGAGAGGGGAAAAGAGCCAGAAGGGAGGTTGGGAGGGGTCGTTGTTAGCCCAGGTGTCCGCTTCTGACCCCAGCCCATTCGCCCACCTCCCTCTGCCCCTCAGCTCCAGCCTCACCTACCCCCCGGAAAGCAGCAGGAAGAGCAGCGGCGGCTGAGAGGCTGGCGGCGGGAAGGAGGGGGTAAAGAACCCGAGCCGGAGCCCCCCGAGGGGGATGGGGTGGGAGGCCTTAGGCCCATGACTGGGACTGGCAGTCAGCAGAAGGGCATGGCTGAGAGGGTCAGTAAAACCCCAGTGGTAAAAGGACACCAAAGAGCCACAGGAAGCTAGGTCCTTGGTGCCCACCCCCCCAGGAAGGGGCTAGCTGGGGGGGGGGGGGAGTTGGGTTAAAGGTCATTGCCCATAGGCAGGCTTTCTTCTCCCCTCAGCTGGGCACATCTTCCACCTGCTCCCCTCTCCTGGAAACCCTGTCCGTCGTCGGAAGAGCCAGGGCTGCCTCCCATGACCCCCTCCCTGGTCTGGAGGGGGAAGTCTTAGAAGGGACCTGTGAGGAGTGGCAGGGGAGAAGCCTGGAGACAGAGAATCCAAGGAAGGGGCAGATGGAGGGGGGAGGGGAGAAGGGGCCGCTTCCACGTGCACTGCAGTGCCTGGGACTCCGAAGGGAAGGAGGGGGTAGAGGGAAAGAGAAGAACGCAGGGGAGTGGGGGAGTGGGCAGGGAGTGGGGAGGATGAGCAGTGGAGGTTCAGGGGACTCCCTAGTGAGGGCAGGGAGAGGAGGAGGAGGGGAGGAGAATGCGGATGAAGCTCGGACTGCCAAAAGTCTAGAGGGGTGGCAGCTCAAGGAGGGAAGCTGAGGCTCTGCTGCCAGGGAATTGAGAGGGGCCAAGGGGCTAGAGGAGAATGAAAGTGGGGGGATGCCAAGCTCCGGCTCCAGCTCCAGAATGGCTGCCCAGGCCTGGGCTCCCCCCTCAGCCCCACAGTCACCACTGCAGCCAATGGGGGGGCAGGTGCTGCATCAGGGGCGGGGCTACCATCTCCACGGCAACAAGAAGCTACAGGCTAGGAGGGGGGACCGGAAGAGCTGCCTGTTAACTCTCTAGGTTCCGGAACAAGGGAGGACCACAGCTACATTTTCACTGTCTGCTTCCAGAATGGCAGATCACCAGCAACTTGCCCTAAAATCAATCTCCAGCTTCCCTTTGCCTCTAAAGCCCAGGTGTTAAGAAGGTCTGTCCACAAAAATGTGGGCCCCATGACACAGGAACCCTTGCCAGACCCTTGGGAACAGTGTGTAGAGCACAGAAACATACACTGAACTGTGGGGGTACGTGTATATAACCACAGTACAAAAAATAGGGATCTAGGTGCTTATGAGACATACAGACAACTGTGAGCACGGGGGTGCCACAGATCACATTCTGAGACCTGGAGGCCCACATACCCCACGGGATACATGCTTAGACATGGGTGAACACACTGCAACAGGGGAATACACGTTTTGACCCAGACACCCACATGAGAGCTGCTGGTGTGGACGTGTGGCCCCAGTTCCTTGGACAATCACGTGGGCAGCACATTGCAGAAATGGACGGTTAACCCTAATCCCCTGCCCCCCCCCCCACAGGAAGTTGGTTTAACCTCTAAGGCACATGTTTGAGTATACTGTGATCCCAACCACAGCAAGGTATGCTGGCACCCCAAAAGTGCAAACATCATTCATTCACATGAGCAGTATGACCACACCCACTCCATTTCAGGACAACCCCTTCTTCTGCCCCAGCCCTTGACTGACTCCGACGCAGGCATCCATGATTGCTCTCCAAGGAGAAAAAAAACGAGGAGCAAATGCATCAATTCCCCTTCTAGGACACATTCAACAATGCATCTAAGGGGTCGGGATATCTTTTTCTCAGTCTCTACATTTCTTCAGTATGGCTGCCTCACTCCGGCTTCAAAGAACCCAAACTCCGCTCCTATGCAAGCTCCTCCAATAAAGGCACAAAGACTAACTTGAAATCCACTAAAATTTTGCTTTGGAACTACAGAATTGACGGAAAGAGAACAAATTTGTGAAGTGCCGTACTTGGCTCTCGGAAGTAATATAACCTTACACATGTTACTAGGAACTAAGATCCGCGAACTCACATGTAACTCACAGGTACATGGAGGCCATAAACACAAATGCGTACAAAGACGTTCACTCACACAAAAAAGAAAAACACGTAGAGAAAAAGAGTGACAGAGACACAGGGCACTCTGTTATGAACGCTGCATACAGTGGCATGTACAGAAAACACGGCACGCACCTCTGTACACACAGAGCTAACCTGGTCAGTGCACACCGCGATCCTGGGTCTCCATGTCCCATCCCTACACGATGTATACACGCATGCACACACATAACAGCCACCTACACACACACACCCGTAACACAGGCATTGTGCACACACCCACACATGTACACACCCTGTGTACACACACAATCGCACTCTCACACACACGCAGCAAGGGCTTGGACTCCCGCGTCTCCAACCTCTCTAATCTTGCCATCACCCACAGAATCTCCCCCTGCCCTCCAATTCACCAAATCCCTAACCTTCCCTTTGGCCTTTCTTCCTTGTCATACCCAGCTGGCAGCTCTTGAGGGGAGCCAAGGAGGGAGGCTGCCAGAGCAGGATGAGGAACAGAGTTGGACAGAGCAGAGAAGTCGGGGGCAAAACTCTGTCCTGGGGACAGGAAGCTCTAATGACAGTCCCTGCGGTGACAGGCCTCACCATGAGCCAGCCTCCAGCCCTGAGGGGCCATCCCTCATCCAACTAAGCCTGATCCTATACAGCCTACCTGAACCAGTGCCCTCTCTCATCTTGCCCCTTACTGCTCTCACACAGCTTTACTAACAGGCCTCTCCGCTCTCCCCACCTCTCCTCCCCAGCTCCCAGACCCTTTCTCCTCCTTCCACCTCTGTCCAGTTCCCCATTTTAAGCTCTCTTATCCTCTTTTCTCCTCAATCTGGCTCAAATATCTCTCACATTCCCTTTCTCTGGCTATTTTTCTCCTAGCCAAGCCTCCCTCATTCCTCTTCATCTCCTCTCCCCACTTTTCCACTTTCTCTCCACTCCTTCCCTTTTCACCTTCGCTGTGCCCACTCCCAGACAGACCAGAGGCTCACAGCGGCCCAGCCCAAAGGTGTTTCACACATAGTAGGGTTCCAAGAAGCCCACTTACATGCACTCACTCCCTTCCCCCACTTGCACACCACCCACATCCAGACACGCCCTGGACACCCGTGCTGGGATTGACACAGATACCCAGGCCAATGATGGAACACATGCAAAGACACACACCTGCCACCAGGGACAGAAAATCTTGCTCATGCTGCCACACATCCCTAGACACGGGAGACTGACTGGAGGTGAGCCCCAGCCAGGGGCATGCAAGCTCAGGGTCAGAGGTGACATGTACCAGTATGGCCAGGGGCCGGCCCCGCAGCCTCCTAGGCAGGAAGCGGACAGAGACACGATGAGACAGGGCAGGCTTGCACACGGTTGGCTGCACATGTGTGCATGAGGAACTGGGCCCCGGTACACATGGCATCGACACACGGGGGACAGGAGCATGGACACAAACACATACACAGGCACACGGGCTGCCGTCCCCACCAAGGGGCTCCGAGACCACCCCACACCGGCCTCCCCCGCGTGCTCGCGACCCTGGCCCCCCGGAGGCCGGTCCCCGACCCCCCACCTCCGCTGCCCCCCTCCAGTTACCATAACTCCCCCCACTCGGAAGATGCAGCGAGAACATGCGGAGGGAGCAGCTGCCGCCGCCGCCGCCGCCGCCGCCGCGGCTTCCCCACCCCCCTCCCCGCGCCCACGCACACGCGCGCCCCCGCCCCCACGCGCGCTCTTGGTCCGCCCGGCCCCGCCCTTACCTCGCACCGCCCCCTGGGGGGGGTCGGGGGTGTCCCCGGTGGGGGAAGGGCCCCGCCCCTGCGCGGGGGAGGGGCGGGGTGCGGCGGGAGAGGGGGCGGCGCGGCCCGGCTCGCGCCGCCCGGCGCGCTGGGGGCGGCGGCGGGGCCCGGGACGGCCGGCCGCGCGGTGACGGCCGCGGGAACGGCTCCCTCCGCCGCCGCTCCCGCCGCTGCCGCCGTTGCCCGGGCCCCGCCGCCGTTGCTAGGCGACCGCTGCTGCCGTGGCCGCCTCTGTCACGAGCCCCGTCGCCCGGAGACAGCGCGAGAGAGACGGGGGAGGGGGGCGAGGGGACCCCCAAAACCAACCGGGCCTCCCACCATCCCCTCCCGAGCAGGACCCCCCACCAAAACCGCGGAGGGAGCGAGGGGCGGCGGCTCCACCCAGCAGAGGAGGAGCCCTGGATTCCAATGCCCCTCAAAGGTCCGGCGACCTCTCCTGGGCTCCAGTGTCCACAGCTTCAGCACATACCTTCGCGGACTCAGGCCCCCAAGCCCCTAAAGATCCCTATGTCCCTGCATATCCTCCTTGCCCTTTACAGATTCCATGTCCCCCTGAAAACCCCAAACGTTCACCAGCTATCATCAACTCTTTCACTAGACCCTCCCCCCAACTAGATATACTCCAGGACCCTCTTCCAAGCCCTAATGAACCCCCAATACGACGACCTCTACATACCATCCCCAACTCCAAACACACAGGGATACCCCCACCCATAACACACCGAACATCCACACCAGAGACCCCAGACCCCGAGGACTCAGGATAAGGAGAAAGATGGGGATCATGTGGGCAGAGGTATCAACCACCAACATATGATAAACATGCTCCGTGAGCATGTGACCATTCTGGCCTAGACACACAGGTATGCACATGTGCACACACACAAATCTTTCCCAGACATGGACATGACTCACACACACACACACACACACACAGATGTGACAGACATCACACACATTCTCTGCACACACCATCACCACCACCACCACCACCACCTGGCTTTGCCTCATAGAAATGTGCTATCCACACCCCCCACCCCATGGTCAGAGGTTTCCATGACAATGACACACATCCCTGCCCACCCACCCACCCACCCAGGGTCCCAGAGCTGGACCCCAAGGGCAGTGAGACCTGGACCTATCAGAAGAGGGCTATATATAGGGAGCTAAGGGATGGAGACAGGCCACTGGATCTCTTGGAGGAAGAGAAACTGGGAGCCTGGATCCCTGAGGGAAGGGGCTGCTGGTGGAAGAAAGGGGTCACCAGGGGTTGGGGGGATGGAGGAACTGGAGCCCTAGTCCTGGAAGGGGAATGCAGTGGTAGGGGGCAGTGACAAGGGGGTTTCTGGGGGCTGAGGGCGTCTCTCTGCACCTTGGCTGCAGATCTCTGTTCTCTGCCTTCATCTCCCCTCACTGTTCCCATGGAAACCTTTTAAGCGAACTTCTCAGGAAGACAAAAATCTTTTTTTAAATGACTAAAGAGGGGGGTGGAGGGGGGGCAGAAAGAGGGAGGGAGGGGAAGAGACAGATGGAGAGAGGGAGAGAGTTGGAGAGACAGACTGAGCAGATAGCTCTACAGACAGACAGAAAGGAGATGATGGGGGGTCTGATGAAGTTCCACCGGGAGCAGAGGGGAGCCACAGAGGAATCAGGAGGGGTGGGGAAAAGAAGAGAAATCGGGAGAGGAAAGAGAAAGGGCTGACATTATTGCAGAAAATAGAAGCAGTTGAAGAGAAGAGAAAAGGGGGCAAGAAAAGAGGGAGGGCCCACAGGCCAGAAGGTCTGGAAGAGGAATCAGGAGCAGGGGGGTGGGGCAGAGGTCTGGGGGGAGGGCAGGAACTAGGTCATTCTCTCCACGATCCCAGACCGAGGGCTGAGAGGGGCAGGGGCAGGGACGGGAACGCTCGGACAGGAAGCTAAAGATCTAAGGAGACTATTTTTACAAGCACCAGGAAAACAGGCAAACTTCGCTGCTGGAGAGGAAAAAGGGAGCGAAACGCAGCGAAGACCACTGGGGCCTCTCACCCACAGCCCCAGTCCCGCTCCAGATCCCAGAGGAGGGCGCCTTCTTCCAGCCTCCCACTCGCAGGATGAGAGACCGTGTCTCCTCCTCCTCCCACCCCGACAGCTCCCTCATTTCCCCACTCCCCCCTCCCCTGCAGCCCCGTCCACCTCCAGCCCTCTCCCCGCCACTGTCCGGGGCACGAGAGCCTGCTCGGCCTCCGTACCATGCTCGCCGTGGGGCCGCCCCTCCACCGGCACGGAGACCGTGCGTCTCAGCAGTTTGTTGCGACTCGACTCGCTCCTCCGGTCCCGGATCAGAAGGGGGTGTATCTAGGGGATGCGGGGGTGTGTCAGACCTTACTGGCCCACGCCGTCCCTCCTCTTTCCCTCCCTCACCACGGAAGGGTGAACCTCCCTCTCCACCGGGCCTGCCCACCTTCGGCCCCTGCTCCTCCTGCACACTCTTTAAGTGTCTTGGGATGAGTCGGTTTCTCTTTCCCCTCTCTCTCCAAGTCTCTCTCCCTCGTTTCCCTCCCGTCCCATCCTCCTCTTTCCTCCCTCCATTTCTTTTGAAACACCCTCCGGGAAATTCTCCCAAACCCGACTCAGCTCTTCTCGCAACCCCGCAGGAGTCCGCTACTCTGGTGATCCCCTTTCCCCTTGACCTTCAGTTCCACCATTCTCCCCGCTTTCCTCCCAACCTCCCACCTCCCTCGCCACCTTCCCTCCCTCCGTGCCTGTCACGGGGGTAGCAGAAGCTGCATTTATAATCAGGATCTACAGCTTGTCTCCCTCCCACGGCCCGGCTTTCGGCCAGACTGGGACCCAACCTCCCCGCCCCCCTCAAAGGCCTGGTCACCTCCCCCCACCCTTCATCTCCTTCCCTTGCCCCCCACTCAACCTCTCTCACTTGCCTCCTTCTCTTGAGCCATTCCCTCTCCCTGAGCCTCATCCCCAGCTCCAATCCTCCAATCTTCTGCACCCCTACAAGAACCACCCCACCTTGCTAGTCCCTCGCTCCAGGCCCACAACCCACCTACTTCCAGCCCCCTGTGGCCCTACACACTTCTCACCTACCCATCTCATCCCACACTCTTCCCACTCCAGACTCTGGCCACTGGGTTGCCCGTCAGCTTGCTGACCGCGTCCCCTGGACTTGTGCCCAGCTCTGCCATTCCTTTGTTATCCTGCCCTCTCAATCCTCACAACAGTCCCCACTCTTATTGGTTCCAGTTCCCCCGAACTGATCCTAAAGACCCCAACCTAGTCAAGACCGGCGGCTACTAATAAATCACTCAGATGCCCCCCAATGCCTAAAACTTGGATTCGCAAACCACCTTTTCCTTTAAAGTCACGGTGTCCTCCCCCCTAGGCACCTGGACTTCACTCTATGACCTGGAAGCTCCAGCCAGCCCCTCCACACTCTCCCTTGACCCTCAGGTCCCTCCAAACCCTGTTTAACCCCAACCGATTCTAGCCCTGCCTAACTACACCCTCCCCAACAGTGGCAGGAGCACCTCTCACCACTTCCCTGGTCTCCAAGGGGCATCCACCTTTCATATCTGTACCTGCTGTTTCCTCTGATGGGTCCTCCACTGCTGACCCAGTGCCCAGTCAGAAACCCATCCTGGCTTGGCTCGAATGGCCCCGCACACTCCCACACTCTGGCTAGTCCCTGTCCCTCCCACTCCTACTCCTTTAGAAAATGTCCCCTACTCCCAGTTCCCCTCACTTCCTTATATTCTTTCCTGACTGACGTTCCGGGTCTCTCTAAACCCTGACCTTGGGCACCTTTCCAGTCTTCACCACCATCCACACCAAGATCCACTGACTTCTGTCATCTCTCCCGGACCTCCCGGCCCCTTTCCAATCCCGGTTTCCCTCAGTTCCCACTCCTCATGTGATAGGGGCAGGCCTGGGAGTGGTGAGTGATGGGTCTCACTGGCGTGGGAGAGAACGGGAGAGGGTTCCCGAGGACCACTTGGGAGGTGACCCTCCAAAGCAATGCCCATTTCTTGCCACCCCTTCTCCAAGCCCCTCAGTTTCCCTTTCCCATCCTAACCTATCCCACAATAAGGGCCACAACAGGAGCCACCCTCAAAGTCTTCAGAACCTCATCTCCTCCCCAACACTGCAGAGGCCCAGAAAGATCCCCTGGCCAAGGTGAGAAGATGCTTGCCCTTTTGCACACCCCGAACCAAATCTCAATGGCCACCCTCCCCAGACCGCTTGCAAATGTTTCTCTCTTCTTTGCCTTCTCTGTGTCTCTCACCCCTCCTCATCTTTCTCTCCACGTTCTCCCATGCTACCCAGAGGTCTTCCCCCAACCTCCCCACTCTGCTCACCTCGTCCTCATCCAGCATGAGAAGCTGGTTCCCCGAGATGATGCAGAACCGTGGGTTCCAACCAGGACGATCATATGGGGAATGAACGTATTGGGTTCGGTGCATAGGGGGTCCCCGTACATCTGGGGGGGACAGAGACACACAGAAATGGTAAGGGAGGTTCTATGCGCTTAGGAGACAGAGGCCCAAAATGGCAAGAAGAGAGTCCACAAAGTAGGAGAATGAGACCCCACCCGCCTTGGAGATCACAGATGGGGGGGGGGAGGCACTTGGTACTTTAAAATTTAAAGGAACAGAAGACAAGCCTATATATCTGGGAGGAAAGAGGGGAGGGGATATCACATCACACGGGGGCTCTGTAGACTGCAGGAAAGACATACAGAGGGGTGGTTCAGGGAGGGGGACTGTATCATGGCAGAGAAGGTACACATTCAGAGGCAGAGAAAGGTGGCGGTGCTCTCCATCCATATCCAACAAATGAAAAGATGGGGCGTGCAGCAGAGGATGGTGGGGGCAGGGGCCAGGGAAGAGGGAGGGCACCCAAATAACTGCAGAAGACAAGGACTTAGAGGGAAAGTGTAAGAGAGCAAAAGGAAAAAGCTACACAGCTGTGGGAAAGAAGAATGGGGCCAGGGGTCCAGGAACATTTGGGCATGAAATTCTGAGAGCTAAACGTCTGGAAAAGAGAGTCATGACATGAGGGAGCTTACCTGTTCGCAAAGTCAGAGACAGGAGAGGGCCTCTCCTCCTGCCTCTCCTCTATTCTCAGCTCCCTCCTCCTCTAGCCCAGCCCTGCTCAACTCTGGGAAAATTCTGGTTCTGGTGGTAGGGGGAGGATAGGTCTTGTCAACACCTGGCTATGGGAGGGGCTGGAGAGTGAGGAGGTAGGAAACAAGCCTTTGTTTGAATGAAAAGAGACTGAATTGATCTCTTCTCCCCCTCCATGCCCAGAGATCAAAGATTCGACACTGGCCCTTCTCTTCACCTAGTCTCCATGGACAGGATGGAAGCCAACTCCACAGGTGAGGAGCCCCTCCAAGGTACAGTGAGGACCTTGAGGAAGAAAGTGGGGAAGGAAGAATGGAAGATCCAGGCCTAGGATGGAGAGGGGGCCTCCCAGATCTCAACCTGGGGATGGGGACACACAGTAGACCAAGGGTTGCCCAAACTCGGAGACGCCCCCCAGGGGCATCTCACCCAACTTAGCTGTTCTTCCCTTGCCCCATCCCTGCAAACTGTCTCTCCTCTAAATCCCAATGCCATACACCATTGAAGGGACACAGGGAACAGGCACTATGGAAGTAAGAAAGAAATCAAATTGGTGACATCAAAATGACTGAAAATAGGTTTAAGGTATCACAGTGAGAAACAATTTAGAGGAAGAAAAATCAAATTCTGTCGCCTTTACAAGATAATTAATCACGGGTATCATGCAGGAAAAGAGCTGGTCATTAAGCTTCATTCTAACTGAAAACCCTGAGTAGAAAAGTTTTGAAAAATCTAGCCCCTTTCTGTCTACAGACACGTTCTTCAGATTTACCCTGCAGATCAGAGTCAGAGATGAACCCCTAGAATACAGATATTTAGAAACCCCAATACTTTGAGACTTTCACTATCTCAGTGCCATCTCAGAGACTATCCGATACCCTCTAGATACAGAAATCGCCAGTCCCTAGGCTCTGAGACTGCACACACTGCAGGCAACATGCCCGCTGCACTCAGACTCTGAGGACTCCCAGAGGAGAAATCTGTTGATACATCTAATCATTCTGGGAGGGGCTGGTTCAGGCTGCAGCCATAGGAAGGCAGGTTAGAGTTCAAGGGACACCCTCCTCCTGGGAGCGGGGAAGGCCGCAGGAAACTTAGCTTAGAAGCAACTCTGGAAACACACACCCCATACACACACATTGTCTAGACTTAAGTAAGGATGATTCCGGGAGGCAGATGCAGGAGATAGACTAACACAGCTGAGAAAAGGGGAAGATTTGCTAGGATTTAAGAAGTCCCACAGGGCTCAAATGGGGATGTCTTCTAGGTCCTGTTCCAACCATCAAAACCTGCATCTTTGCACCCAAATCTCCAACACACCAGGAAGTACAGGAGATGAGAAAAGAGGACTGGTTGGTAAGAGCTGAGGTATTAGGGGAAAGTGGGTAGGCACAGACTTGCAGTGACAAGACAGGGAATGGGGTAGGGATAGAGGATGGGCTGGGGAACAAATCATAAGGACGGATCAAGAGAAAAGAAGGGAGAAATAAGAGTAAATCCCTAGGGACAAGGGAATATACCAGAAGAGCCCAAGTGGACACGGGGCAGAAGAAATGAGGTACACCTAACAGGGGTACTAAAACACGGCGGTCATGAAGGATAGGTGAAGAGGTGGTACAGATATACGGGAGCTACCAGATAGAAGAGAGGGAGAGAGAATGGACCAGAGAAAGGACTGATACAAGGGAAGGACAGAAGGGGGACTCATATAAGGAACGGACACCATATGGGGGGAAAGATATAGGTGATGGACACCAGAGGAGGGAGGGGGAATGGTAATAGGGATTGGAGGTGGGGGAGGGGGTAAAAAGTGGTGAAGTGAAGAGGGCGGATAGGACTCCAGGGGTTACATTTCACTGGTCAAAGGCCTTAAGGAGGGTCAGAGTCTGGGGCAGGGTCCTAACCTGCCCTCTACTTCCATCACTCAATCTTACTTCTGTTGCCCCCTCCCCCCCTCAATAAACACACACATAATTTGGCCCTCCCCCTGCCCTGGTCTCTCCTCCCCCAGCCCATTCCCTCTCTCCTCTCTTCCCTCCATCTGGACCCTCCATTCCCCCCACCCCCCACTGCCTCCCTCTCTCTCCATCTGGCCCCTTCTTCTCTCCCTCCATCCTCCTCTCTTTTTCAACCCCCTACCATTCTCTGAGCCCCTTCACCGTATTCTACCCCCCATCTTCTTTGCTTCCCTTTTCACCCCTATGTTTTCATTTCCCCCTCCTAGCCCCTCTCC
>CM053608.1:100980807-100990820 GCA_028646535.1 Procyon lotor
GGCCCCTCCGGCCCCTATCTACCCCTATCCTCTGGCCTCCAATCCCTCCTTCCCCATCGCTCCCATCCCTGCTTTCCCGGTCCTCCTCTCTCTCCCTCCATTTCAGCTGCTCCCCTCCCTGGCCCCGGCTCTGCTCCCCCCCCCCGCCCCTGCCCCTCCCCCTCTTGCCCCCCCAACTGGCCCTCCCCCTCCCCTCCCCACCGTACCTCTGAAGGGGGCATAGGACATCGCGGGGATGCTCCCCCGATGGATGGAGGCGCGAGACCTGCTCATCAGGCCTGGGGGGGAGGGGGCGGGGGGGGACGGGGGAGAAAGAGAAGAGAGAAAGAGGGGGAGAGAGAGGGGGAGAAGGAGGAGGAGGTGGAGGAGGAGGAGGAGGAGAGAGGAGGAGAGAGGAGCGGAGAGGAGCGGAGAGGAGGAGAGAGGAGGAGGAGGAGGAGAATAGGAGCCAACGGCAGCAGCGGCAGCCGGGAGAGAGAGAGAGAGAGAGAGAGAGAGGGGGGCGGGGGAGCGAGCAAGAGAGGAGAGAGCAGGAGGAGGAGGAGAGAGAGACTCTGCAGCCCCCATCCCTACACAGTGAAACCCAGAGAGAGAGACCCCTGACTCAAAAACACACCAGACTGAGAGAGAGTGCAGTTCTGAAGATGTAGACCTCAGATGCTGAGACTGAGAGACCCCAGACCCACAGAGAAAGATACTTTGCTGCCCACCCCGGGGGCGGGGGCTTAATCTGAGGCACAGACCCAAAATCTAGAGGAAAAGAGACCCTAATCTCAGGGTTGGAAGATCTGGAAACAAACAAGATTCCAGATCCCCCACTGAGAGAAGGGTCAGAGGTCAAAATATGAGTGTCCAGTTTCAAAAGGTTCTCCACAACCACAGAAATCTTAGATTCCAGAATCAGATGGTGATTTCAGTAACCAAGATCAGAGACCTAGAGTCAAAGAAAAAGGTGAGATCCAGATTCAGAAAAAACCCAGACCTAGAATTAGCTCTTAGAGGACTCAGATCCAGAGAGAGATACTAGACCCCAGACTTATATCTCAGAGAAAAGAAACTGCAGATTCAGAGACTGATAACACAGGAGAGAGAGAAACTCCAGACCTGGGGGTTGAGGGTGGGGTGAAGGGAGAGGGACAGGGTGAGACACTCATGCAGCTCAGAGATGTAGAATGCAG
Organism: Procyon lotor; assembly: GCA_028646535.1. Taxonomy (NCBI): domain Eukaryota; kingdom Metazoa; phylum Chordata; class Mammalia; order Carnivora; family Procyonidae; genus Procyon; species Procyon lotor. The sequence goes on from CM053608.1 coordinate 100,981,986, forward strand.
AGACCCCGAACTCAGAAAGAAGTCTGAAAGACCTTGGAGAAGGATCGAGGTCCCAGAAACACAGGAACTCCCGAAACAAAAAGGAAACTCAGTCCCTAGAAAGATCCCACTGCAAATACTGAAGGCCCTACAGAGATCTAGCTCGGAAACAAACTCCAAACCCAAAGACAGATCTCAGGGAGCCCCCATCCCCAGAGACACAGGTATGAGAGAACTCTGATAAACGCCCAGTCACACCCACCCAGCAGACTAGAGACCCCAAATATTGAAAGGAGGGGGAATACTGGGTAGGGGGAGTGGCAAGAGCCTTTTCTCTGCTGCCTCCTCCCACCTCTCTCTCCTCTCATTGGCCCCTCTCTCCATTTTTGGGTCACTGGATGTGCTTGGGCCCCAGGGAAGCTATGTAGGACAGGTCCTGGCTCCTAGGGGGATGGGTTAAGGGAAGGAGACCCAAGACTCAAAGGTATACCTCTCCTAGAAAGTTAAATAGGAGGGGTGAGGCATAAAAGGACCACCGCTACTTCCCGGCGTCCTCCATATCCCCAACCTGAAGCCCTCTCTCTCCCCTGCTCCACCGCCCCCCCCCCCGCCCCATTCACCAGTCTGTCTCGACCTTTGGGGGTTCCAATTAAGACGGCTGAGTTGCCCTCAGCCCCACTTTCGTCACCCTCTATCCCATTTACAGGGTCTTTTAAAATGCATCTTTCCCCACCTAACCATCGTGTTGCCGTGCCCGTCCCTGCCTAACCACTATCCCAGGGATAGCTGGCTTCTCAGAATATCGTTGTTCATTACCCAACCTAGGCACACGGCAGTCCTAACCTAACAGGCAGGGGGCGCTCTCTTCACCCCCTGAAGTTCAAACTCCTCAGACTCTGCCACTCCTTAAGGCCTCGGGAACAGTGTGGGGGCTGTAACTGGGCACGTTCCGGGGCTTAAGGATCATCCCCCACTCCACAACCTGACGCATCGAGTCGGCGGGGTCTCTAGCCCCCCTTTCTAGCGCCAGCTCGCTCGTCACGTGGCCTGCGGGACTGGCCTGCCATTGGCCTCTCCGCGCAGCTCATTGAGAGACCTCTGCCTGAGGGAGACCGGCCCCCTCACGTGACAGTGGGACGCCGCTGCGGCTCTCCTCAGCCTGCCATTGGCCGTTTCCGGTTTACACGGAAACGAGCGCGCCACTTCCGTGCACGACTGCAGAACCGGCTGTCGATTGGCCAAGTTCCCTTTCGCTCCTCCCCCGACAGGAGGCGGGGCAAACTGGGCCACGTGAGGGCCAGGATTGGCTGGCTCTGGAGGTTCGGGTGGGCTTCTACTGTCACGTGGTGTGTCCTGTTTTCTTATCACGTGGGTGCCACCCAGGTAAGAAGAGGCCGTTCTTCCTGGGTTTGGGTTCCCTTCTCGGCGTTACGTGCGGTTTTTTTATATTCAGCCCTCCTCAACCAACACTGACTGCATGAGGGGGGGGCGGGCTCCCGTAATCCTGCTCGGCGGAGGGGTGAGTGACCGGCCCCGCCCCTTCCGGTCCTCGAAGCCTCGACCACCACCCTCACCCAAAATCCTAGAGGTTGGCTCCTGAGGAGGGAGTGGAAGCCAAGTCTGCCTTAATTTCCCAAGTTTCTCTCCCAGCTTCAGGGACCTTTTCCTTCGGGGTGCAGAAGAGGGAGGGCAGAGCCTGTCTCTCCAAGGGAAGGGTTCCCGAGATGCAATTCCCTGGAGTGTTTGTGGGGTGACACCCTCTTCATTTCGTGCTCTCAGGCCGCTCTGCTCCTGTCGCTTCTTTGGATGCCGGCGCTGCTGCCTGTGGCCTCCCGCCTTTTCTTGCTCCCCCGAGCTCTGCTGTCTATGGCTTCAGGAAGCCCCCCTTCCCAGCCCTCGCCTGCCTCGAGCTCCGGCTATGTTCCCGGCTCGGTCTCTGCAGCCTTTGTCACCTGCCCCAACGAGAAGGTCGCCAAGGAGATCGCCAGGTGGGGACCTCAGTGTGGAGCGAGGAAGGAGGATCATGACGGGAGCGAGTTGGGGTGGGGGGGGGCAGGCACTCCCGCAGCTTCCTGCCTGACCTCCGGCTTTGGAACCCTGTCTCCGGGCCGCCAATGCAAAATCCGGGTCATGGGGCCTTCTGAAAGGGAGCTCTCTCTTCACTTTTAGGGCTGTGGTGGAGAAGCACCTGGCAGCCTGCGTTAACCTCATCCCTCAGATTACATCCATGTAAGTCCTAACAGGAGTTGGGGGTTAACCTAACTCTAGGGGCTGATTGGCAGTGCTTTTCCTTGAGGGCAGTCTTTGCTCCCTCAGCACTCTCTCCCTGACCTTTTCAGCTATGAGTGGAAAGGAAAGATTGAAGAGGACAATGAGGTGCTGATGGTGAGAAACGTTTCCCCATCCAATGAAACTTTGGTTTGGTTCCCTGACCCCATTCCCTCATCTGAGATCTTGAATTCAACCCCACTCCTTGATTCAGTCGTGTTTGTCTTTGCTTCTTAGATGATTAAAACCCGAAGCTCCTTGGTTCCAGCTCTGACAGATTTTGTTCGGTGAGAACTTTGACGTGGGTAGCGGTGAGGGTGGCACTTGCTGGGCAGTCTGAGGGGGTGGGCTCCTTTAGGTAGATCTTGGACTGATCTCCCCCCCACCCCCGTTTTCACAGTTCTGTGCACCCTTACGAAGTGGCTGAGGTGATTGCATTGCCTGTGGAGCAGGGGAACTCCCCGTACCTGCACTGGGTTCGCCAGGTTACAGAGTCCGTTTCCGACTCCAGCACAGCCCTACCGTAAGGAGCCCTGTTTCTGCCATGTTCCCCTTGTATACTGCCGTGCCCTTTAACTTCCAGGTGATGACTGAGCCCCTAATAAATCCTATCTTTGGTTTCCTCTACCTTTTGCCTTGTCAGGTATGTGAATTTGGTTGGGAAGACTAGAAATGCTGCCAGTCCCTGTGTTCTCGTCTTCCAGAATGACCCAGGGCTGCTAGATTTGTTTATTTACCTTTATTTCAATCATACAGAGTCTGGGATCCTTTATCATCCCCCCTCCTCAGTCTCCATCCCCAGGGGTTAAATAATTTTAAAAAATATTTAAAAAGCTGTAACAAAATAACATCAAAGGAAATGGGAAGAGGGATAAGGGGAAGGGTCAGGAATCGGGAAGGGAGTAGAGGAGAGAGAGCCTCTTCCCCAACCCCCCACCTGGACTCCAGCCTGGGCAGTAGGGAGAACTATCCCCCCACCTCCCCAGGTACATCCCAGCTGTAGGTGAGGTCAGAGGTCAGGGTATGAAAGTGCCGGTGTGTGTGAATGGGGAGGTAGGTAGAGGCAGGCTGTTCAGAAGATGCCCCCACCTCCCCACTCAACCAGGTACTGCACAGAACCATCAGGCCGTACTCTCCGAGCAAGGACCCGGACAGGGTCCCCTCGGGACAGGTAGCCAACCCCACCTCGGACTCCTCCCCCAGTCCCAGGAGACAAACTACGGCACAGGGGAGAAGGGGGTGCTGAGCGTCTAGGAAGACCTGGGGAGGGGGCTGGGACTGAGGAAGATGAGGCAGTCATCGAGTGGGGGGCACTTTTAGGGATGTCTGTGGGGAAACCAATGTGAAGTTCCAGGGGTGACCTAGGGAGAAAAGGCAGTTGTGAGTCCAGATGCAGATAAGGAGTAAAAAAGGAGCTCACGTTTGGATCAGAGGCCCGAAGAAATCAGGTTAGAGACTGAGGAACTTAAGAGCACAGACGTCAGGAGGGGTGACACAGGTAAAGGGGAAGAATCTCACCTGTCTGGGGGTTCACCATCCCCAGAGGTCCCTGCGGTGCTGGCAGAGGGGTGGAAGGAAGCGAACATCCGGATGGGACTGCTGGGGTTCGGGAGGGGGAAAGTCAGGACCTGAAGCAGGGGAAGAGGACCCTCTCCCACTGAGAAGAGCAGAGCTCAAACAGCCCCGAGGAATCCCCAGCCCCAGAATACTAGGGATCAGACACTGGCTCTGGAAGTCTCGGTAGCCAAGGGGGAGATAGAAAATAATTCTGGGTAAGAAAGTCCAGAGGATGTAGACAATTGGAGCGGAGATTCTAGGGCTACATAACTGGTTGGAGGGCGAAGGAGCACTGACCTGGGCAGGCAGCGGGCATCTGTGGGCCGGAAGTTGTAGCCGCTGCTGCCCTGGTAACTCTGGTTAGGGCTGGGGGGTGGTGGAGACACTGAGGCCTAAAAGAAGGAGCAGAGCACTGAGAGATAATCCTTGATTCCTTCCCACACCACCATTTGGCTTCACGGGGTTCCCCCTGCCCCTGTACCTGCAGTGCCCTCTGCAGACGAGCCCGCTCCCTTTGCTCCTGGGGCTCGGGCTGATTGCGCACTGCTGAGGGTCGCCCCAGCTCCTCCATTTTCCCCTTCTGCCTCCTCCTCAGGGGCTCTGGCTCCGGCCTCCGGCGCTTCCCCAGGGGACGTGAGACCCCTCCCCCAGGGCCCTGCCCTGAAGGGAAGCTGTAAGAGGCCTCCTTATCCCCCCAGCCCCCTCCCGGACACCCCAAAGACCTCCCCATCTCCATACGTATGCCTCCCCCATTAATACCCGGAGAATTTCCCCATCCTCCCTGGACCAGTGACCTGGTGGGGGCTCCATCTTCAGTAAGGGGCTCCACAGGGGGAGGGATCCGAGCATGGAGACCAAACAAGCATTTCCTCTTCTTAATCTCCCTCCCTGAAATGAAACTGGGGTGAGGAGAGAAATGATACAGGGTCAGTGTAGTCGTAAAGGGCCCCTCTGATGCCATTACTCAGTCCTTTTCAGAGAGGACCTTCCAGGTGGGCTGCTGCCCCTTCCCTCCCAGGCCTCCGTATCTGCCTCTCTTTCTGAGCCTCCCTCCAACTCACCGATCCTTGTGGCTGTTGAGAGCAGAGAGGAGTTTGGAAGAACGTTCTCCCTTGGGAGTGTCTGAGAGCTGGGGAAAGGGAAAGAAAAGGGGGTCAGGGGAGCAGTGGTCCCTCTTTTGCCCCTTTCTTTATACTTCTCTGTTCCACCCTCAGCCCCCAAAGCTTCACCACCCCTTACCTCCCCGAGGAGCAAACTGTCCCAATTCTCAGAAGTGAAGGGGAGGATCTCACGGTCAAAATCAAAGTATTTTTTCTTACAGCAAACGCTGAGGTGATAGAGGACGAGATGGGCCACGTCCACCCTGGAGAAACATTAAGTTATCAAGGCTGTGGCAGCATTGCAAAAGCCCAGAGGGTCCCGAGGTGGGAGGCTGGGGCACACAGGGTGACACCCTCGGGTGCTGAGAGGACCTATGCTGAGGTTGCGCCAGCTCACCAGCGAAGCTGTAGCCGCCTGACCTTCTCAGGGCCCCCCCGACACACACAGCATTCGAACTCATAGAACCTGGAAGTGGGCAAGAGGGAGGGAGAGAACACACCTGATGCAAGGAAACCATACCAGGCTACGGAGGACTCACAAACAAGGACGGGCGCGCAGGGGAGGCAAGCTTCGGAGGCTGGGGAGAGAACGGAGCGGAGGCAGCACTCCCGGCTCACCTGTCCCCATAGAGGAGGGGCTTGCTCAGACACTGGGTGCAGGCCTCGTGGAACCACTGCAGGCAGCTCCGGCACTGCAGCATCTTCAGGTTCCACCTGAGGGGCGGCACAGGCCTCGTGACCTCCGGGCACTGCCCCCACTGGGGCGCCCCACACCCTCCTCGCCACCTCCTGCCCTCTTCAGCAATCCCCTCGTCCTGTTCTTTCTCCTTCGTTCCGTGGGCTTCCCTCCCCGCCGACCGCCATGGCTCCTTCCCTAAACCCCCGCGGCCCCCCACCCGTCATTACTCACTCCCCAGGGCCACCACAGTAACAGTAGCTCTGCTGCCGGTTGCTCAGGTGTCCAGCGTCCCAGTCCAGCCCCTTTAGTCCGTAGGGCAGTGACAGCTTCATGCCCAGCATGGCCCGGGCATAGGGGCCCTTCTTCAGCGCACCCCCCCTCTGCAGAGAGGGCACAGGCAGCCTGCCTCAGTGGGGGGGGCGAGGAAAGGCTCGGGAGAGGCTGTGGATGGGACGCTCCCACAGGAACGTGACTTACCTTGGTGGCAATGGCGAAGACGCACTGGCGGCAGACCCAGGATGTGCCCTCTCCTTCTCCAGGGGCAGGGGCTCTTGGAACGTGGCAGTCCTGGTGATAAGCTGCATAACGATAATATCGATGGCAGGCCACTTACTGCACTGCGTATCCACGTGTGCTAGCGACTGAGACAGGAGGGGTCTCGGCCACCTCATTTGATCCTTGACCATGGTCCGGTTGTAGTGGGTGAACTACCCTTATTTTACAGGTGAGGGGGCAGGCTCCTAGAGGTTTGAGGATTTGGTCAAGGATACATCTGAACCACCCTCTGTCCACAAAGCTCACACCTCCCCATTCCGTGGCTGTTTCCCCCTGTGCTGGAAGGGAGTGAGGTTACAGAGTTGAGATTGGCCGGAGCAAGTGGCTTGGGGACTCAGCCGGGACAGGTGGCATAAGGACCAGTGGTGGAGGGAAGACCTGAGAAGCCTCAGGGCAATCTGGGCCATTCAGGTGGCCTGCCCTCTCACCGTGGCGACACTTCTCACAGCTGACCAGCCGGTTCCCAGGGCCCACGGTCTCAGAGCGACAGACGCAGCAGAGAAGTTCCTCCCCGGGGAGGGCAGCTGTGAGGGAACACGGTGTTGCAAGGCCTGTCCTTAAGCCCCCGCTCCATCCCCCACGCCAGGTTTCTGCTTTCCATGGCATGCACAGGCTTGGGCCTCGAGGGTCTCACCAGGGCTAATGTCTTTCCATAGAACCAGAAACTGGGAATCGTCCTCAAACTGGACCAGACACACCTCCCGAGCACTGTCCACCTGGAATGGATGAGCACAGGGAATGAAACAGGAATCGGAACTACATAAGGAGAATGGGGTAAAGGTAATAGGTCAGAGGTCAAATGCCTTACCTTCTTGATGGTCCCCAAGTACAGCAGCCCGTCTGTCCACCTGGCCAGCACATCTTGACCCTCCCAAAGTCGAGGCCTGGGGCCTGAGGTGGGAGCAGGGGAGGCTGGGTCCCAAAGTGGGGGGGCACCAGAGCGGCTCAGCCGGGGGGGCTGTGCCATTGCATCCTGGGGGGGCCTAGCCAGAAGTGGGATGGGAGAGGATTATGAATGTTGAGGAACTCCCCATTTTTCTTTGCTCCCAGTTTCCACATCCGAGACACCTGGATAGGAAACCACACAGCACTCCTCCCAAGCTTCTTGACTCCAGCTTTTCCAACTCTGGTGACTGGATCTCCTCTCCCTAACAGCCCCCCCCCCAACCTACTTCTCCAGTTTCCCAGCTTCCAGAGCTCCCTCGGGATACTATATCCTGGCCTTGAGGTTTTAGGAGAAATGATGGTTGCAGAAGCAAAGGTTACCATTCAGTTTCTGCTGTCACCTTCTTCTGTTTGGAGGTATCATAATTGGGGTGTTCTGCTACCCAGAGATGTGTTTTGGAAGCTTTTCTGGAAATGTTTTCAGGAATAGAAACGACTGCCTCCCTGGGCCCGCGTGTCTCATTCAGAACAATCATCCTGACGCCAGGTTATGTCAGGTCACCCTCAAATACGGGGCTCCCTGCCCCCGGGTTAGATAACTTCCCTGAGTGCCCCGGGAGGGGGGCGTGTCCCAGTCCCGGTCTCTACTCCCCATGACGGCGAGTCCGAAAGGGGACTGGAGTCGGCCCAGCCCGAACCGATGCCTTGGCGGCGAGGTTCTCCCGCCCGCGCCCTGCGCGCCGACCCCCGGCTCCCTAACCCCCCCCAACGGGCGCCTCCCGCCGCCTCCTTACCAGTGACAGCTGGGGCCGCCGGGAGCCGGGCAGAGGCAGACGTGGGAGACCGAGGCGAATCCCCCGCGCGGGGAGGGCACGTCTGGGCGTCGGAGGGCGGGCAAGCAAGGGCCGGGGGGTCCCCAGGCCCAGCCCCTCCGTCCCGGCAGCTCTGGGGCGTATGACGCAGCAGCCAAAGCAGCGGCAGCAGCAGGAGGAGGCGGCGGGGGGAAGGAGGGGAGTGGAGGGGAGGGACAAACCGGCTCGGGGGGAGGGTGGTGGGAGGGGAGGACTGGGGGGAAGGAGGAGCCGGTGGGGGGGCGGGCACCACCTCACCCCACCTCCCTCACCTCCAAAGGGCCTGGAGGGCGCCGAGCGAGTGGTGGCCTCTCCGCGGCTGGGGCGGGTGTAAAGTCAAGACCCGGAGGGAAAGGGAATCCCCACAGCCCCTTCCTCAGAGGGAGACCCGCCCTCAGGGCAGGAGGGAATCCCCCCCTTCCCGGCAGCCGGCCTCCAGCTTGGCCCCCGCCCCATGCCACATCCGTTAACTGCCCCCCCAACCTCCATGGCCACTCCAAGTCCCGCCCCCCGGCCCCAGTTCACGACCCCGCCCTCCATTCACCCTTCCCTCGCCACGCCCTCCTCCCTTGAGTGTCCCGCCCTCCTGCCCGCCTTTGCCCCAGCCCCGCCCTCTCCGTGGCAAGTCCCCCCCCACCACGGCCGCGCTTCTGCGCACGCGTGACCCCTCCCGCGCGCGGCACCTGGGAAGATTGAGCCCCTCCCTTACGGGGCGGTGGCCGTTAGCGGTTGGCGCGAGCGAGTCACCGCGCGTGCGTCCCGCCCAGCGCTTCCAGGGCGGGTGCACGGGCCAGGAGAGCTAGTAACGCCGCCGAGAGCCAGCCAATGGGCAGCGGGCGGGCTGGCCCCGGCGGTTCGAACGGAAAGGCAGGGAAAGGGCGGGAGGAAGAGCCAGCAGTTTGTGGGAGGGCGCGCCGGCCCCGCCCCTGGGCGCGGGTTCCTACCCTCCCACACCTACCAG
>CM053608.1:100990920-101009224 GCA_028646535.1 Procyon lotor
GAAACAAGGGCTCTGAAGGCAGGTTCAGGCTGGTCTCAGTTAAGGTGAGGTCAATGCCCACTAACCACACCAGGTCTGGAGGAGGTGAAGACACCTGACTGAGAGGGGATGGAAGCCACACACAGGAGCAGAGAGAGATGGAGCGTCCATTTCCAGTAATACCTGGCCCAGAGACCCCAAGCCCTCCCACCACTTACTGGTTAATAAGTTAGACAAAACATGAACACTCATTTAAGAATCAAGGCTCCTTGGGGCGCCTGGGTGGCTCAGTGGGTTAAAGCCTCTGCCTTCAGCTCAGGACATGATCTCAGGGTCTTGGGATCGAGCCCCGCATTAGGCTCTCTCCTCAGCAAGGAGCCTGCTTCGCCCTCTCTCTCTGCCTGACTCTCTGCCTACTTGTGATCTCTATCAGATAAATAAATAAAATATTAAAAAAAAAAAGAATCAAAGCTCTTTGGAAAATAAATGATCCCAAGTCTAGGCAGGATATGTACAAGATGAATCTAGAAAAAAAGACTACTGGGTCCTGTCTAAAGGACACAGAAGCCAACCTAAAGGAGCTCCCACTGGCCAAAGATGGGGCAATTTGAGCATCAGAATGACTACAAAGGACACAAATCCATAAGCATCTGTAAAATGACACGCCCCAGACAAAAACTCACTTGGTCACCTTTGGAAGTTGCCAAAATACCAACTTCTAAGACTGAAAATAAAGAATCTAGCATTTACCCTGCCTTTCCTTTATAGACTCGATTCTAGAGTAACCAAATACATGGCAAGGGAAAGTTCTTTATAAAAGAGACAAGACTAATAAATGTAAAGTGACTGAGAAAATTAAACTCTCTAATGAAATAATAGATGTAGGTGGGATCATTGTTTGATAAAAATCACTAAGTGAAATCACTAGGTCAATAGGGAGTTTTCAAATGGTAACAAGCTGGTAACACCCAAATCCATGATTGATTTTTATTTCATTAAAAGTAAAACAATTGGATATTAGGTGCCTCCTGATGCAATAGAAAGTTTTCTTGTCAAGAAATATAAGCCTGATTCAAATCTGATCAAGCCCCTAAATCTCCTAGATAACAAGAAGTTTGGAAGGAGGAAGAAGCAACCAGCCAAAATCCAGAATATGGTATATTCTACAAGATAAATGACCCTATTTCTTCAACAAATAAATACAATAAAATAGGTGAGATTATTACAGATCAAAAGAAATTTAAGAGACATTTCGACAAAATGAAATGGGTGGCCCTTGCTATGAGCTCAACTGGGACAAGCCTAATATATTCAAGACATTTCTGAAACAATCAGGAGAAATTTAATAACACAATAACTTTAGGATACTAAAGAGTTTGTGCTGTTCGTTGTTAATGATATTGATATAACTTTAACTGAACTTGCAAGATAGCAAGGGGAATCCTGATCAAAACAGAAGCCCAGGGCAAGGTGCCAAGGGAATGGACTTCCTTGGCAGCAACCAATGTTCATTGCAGGGAAGCCCGGGTACAGCAGAAGTGCACACCTGACCCATGATCCTGAATAACGCCAGAACCCACCATAGGGCTATACCCTCAAGAAAGGAGCAGCAAGAGGAAAAAATTACCCTCCAGAGACAGTAAAGAAACTTTCGTGGGAGAAGCATTAGTCTCCTAGAGAATTCAGGACTCTACTTAATGTTTAAGTGGGTTTTGGAGCCTGACTTCACACTACTTGGAATGGTTTGAAAAACATCTAAGTCTCTCTCTCTCTTTTTTTTTTTTTTAAAAGATTTTACTTATTTATTTGACAGAGAGAGAGAGAGCATAAGCAGGGCAGCAGCTGAGGGAGAGGGAAAAGCAGACTCCCTGCTGAGCAGGGAGCCCAGTGTAGGGCTCGAACCCAGGACCCTGGGATCACGAGGGTTCCGAGCCAAAGGGAGACACTTAACCCACTGAGCCACCCACATACCCCTATCTTCTTTCTTTTTTTTTTTTTTTTTTGAGAGAGACTGTGTGCACATAAAGGGCAAGGAGGCAGCAGGGGAGGGAGAGAATCTTAAGTGGGCTCCATGCAACGCGGGGCTTGACCTCACGACGCTGAGATCATGACCTGAACCGAAATCAAGAGTCAAGACGCTGAGCTGACCGAGCCATCCAGGCTCCTGAAGCTAAGTCTCTTTTGATCCAGCCATCCCATTGCCAGGAAGCTCTCCCTACTTAGATATAACTAAACAAATACAAAACGACGTATATGTACAAGGTTAGTCAACATGGGCTTGTTTGTAATAGAAAAAAGGGTGGAAACAATCCAAGTGTCCAGTAGAGGGAACTGGTGGATAAACTTTGGCGCAGTCACACAGCGGAGTCCCAGGCGGACATAAAAATAATGGAACGATCTCTGTGTGCTGGTGGGGAGTCATCTTAGGGATGTCTCGTTAAGCAGAACAAAGTACAGAGCAACATACATCTATGAAAAGAGAGAGAGAGGTCTTCTATATAAGGAAGAAGGGAATAAACACATGCATACTGCTTATATTTCCAAGAAGGAACACTGGAAAGAAAGTAAAATGCTAAATGTTAAAAATGACTACCTCTACCAGGACAGGTGGGGAGAACGGGCTGCACGGGGGTGGGGGGGTGTGGGGGGGTGGTAAAACTTCACTTTTGACCTCTTTTAACTACCTGTTTTTAAAATTAAAACCCCAAGACCCAAGAGCTAAAAATGGATCCAGGCGGTGGCGCCCCATATGCCTGGCAAATGCCAATCCTTTCCAGATGGTGAATGTGCCCTTGGCCTCAAGGACAGAATGGGCCCCTAAAGGGTCAGAACGAAGAAGCCTACAACCACCCAGCGGTCCTGACGGCGCCTGGGCTTGGTGGTAACTGTACCTTGGAGGCAAAGCGTAGGGAGTTGAGGGACTCAGAGACGTTCTCTTCTAGGGGGGAAATGTTCACGAACATGAGCCTGTGGAGAAAGGAGAGGGGGCCAAACCCCCAGCATCGTGGCTGGGTGGGCACCGTTGCCCCTTTCCCGCCCCTGACCCCAGCCTCGCAGTCTCCACCCAACCCCTTCTGTCTGTCTGTCCCTTTCACTCACATCTTAGCGCTGCCACCGAGAGAGTTCTGCAGCAGGTAGGTGAGCTTGCTGTTCCGGTAAGGAATGTGGGACTCCTAGACGGTTGGGGGAGACAGGTGATTAGGACAGGACAGGGTTCGGCACGAGCAGTCTCAACCCACCCCAGGTCCCACCGGCCCCCAGCCCCATTCCCACCTTATTGCTCAAGGCCATGATGACCAGCCCCAGGGTGGATAGGCTGCTGTTAATGGCTTGTGTTTCCCGAAGGCGTTCCCGTTCTCCAGGGCCAAGGGCTAAGCCAGGGTCCAGCCGCTCGCTCCCAGCCAGGTCCACAAGGCTGAGGGGAGCCCCACACTGCAGGCCTCGTCCAGCGTGCTCCCCAGAGATCTGTAGCTGGAACACACTGTGACTACGCGACGATCGCTCATTCTGGGCCGTGCGGGCCACCGCCCGGTTCTGGCGGGCCAGCTGGAGCAGGGCCTCCACCTGGGGATAGGAGGAGCGAGGGGCAGCAGAGGCAGGGGGTCAGCACACAGCTACGTCACAGCAGTGAACCAGAGTCAGTGCCCGCCCTCTCGGGGATTTCTTTCTAGCCAGTGAAGAGACAGAATGACGAAGTAGAATGCACAGCTGTGGCTGAGTGAGTACTGAGGAGGGAAACAGAACAACAAGGAGCATGTGAAGGTAGGGTGAGGGTTTCGATTTTGGACACGATCGCCAGGGACACCTTCAGTGCCTTTAACTCTGAAGGCAGAGAGGGAGCAAGCCATTCGAGGAGAGGAACATTCAGGCAAAGGCCCTGGCAGGAGATTGCGACGAGCTGGCTGGGGGACAGCCAGGAGGCCTGCATGGCTAGAGGGAGCTGAACAAGGGGAGCAGCGGGAAATGGGGCCTGAGATGCATCGGGCAGGGGCCAGGAAGCCCTCGGCACGCGCATCACTCCACCCCCTAGTTCCCTAAAGGCAGACAGATCTACCTTACAGCCCGCCGGCCAAAACTGATGTGGCCACTCACCCACACGACCTCCCCTTCCCCCACCCTTCCACTCTCTCCTGTCCCCTCCCCCACCCACCTGCATCCTGGGCCACCCTGTCCCAGTGCCCCTCGGGGCTTACCTCTTTCTCACAGGAGACAGGAACATATCGGGCATTGGTGACAGTAAGCTCCTCGCTCCCCGGCCCTGCCCGGCGAATCTCACACTCACCGCCCTGGCCCTTCCGGGTCCCCGTGGCCAGCAGGTCTCGCACAGTCTCGTTGTAGATCTCTACGTAGCTTGCCACAAAGCTGTAGGTCCAGCCCTGGCCGCCCAGCTCCTGGGCCACGGAGAAGAGGTGCCGCAGGGCTCTAGGGATCAGGCCCTCCATCTGGGGATCTCCCCCAGGCCCGCCCTCCATGGTGAAGGTCTTGCCACTGCCCGTCTGGCCGTAGGCAAAGATGCACACGGGGTAGCCATCCAGGGCTGACTGGACAAGCATGGCGATCTCCTCAAACACTTGGTCCTGTCCGCTCCCCGGCGGGAACACCCGGTCAAAGGAGAAGTCGTGGCGGGTGGCGGGGGCTGGCGCCCCACTCAGGGTCCCGCGCCGCTCGTCAGACCGGGAGACGCTGAGGCGGGTTGGAGGATCGGAGGGCCCGCCGGGGCCAGAGGGAAACAGGAGGAAGCCCGGGGATGGGGTGGGCTCCCCTGGAAGGACGGGGCGGACCCGGCAGAACACGCGGATGTTGCCTTTGAGCTCCTGCAGCTGGTTGTGTAGTCGCCGGCGCTCCATCTCTAGCCCGTGGAGACGTTCCTCTTGTGTCACCAGTAAGGCCGCCTGGGTGGTGGCCTCCTGGCGCAGAGATGCCACCTCGGCTTGGCTGCCTGACAGAGCCGCTTCCGATGCCTGCAGCCTCCTCTGTCCGGGACGGAATGGACACAGAGGGTGAGACACAGTGAAGAATAAGGACAAGTCATGACGAGGTGGGGGGTAGAGCCAGGGTGGATTCCTGGTACAGGAATCGTGTACCAGGTGAGGGAGTGCTATGGGATCCCCAATGGCACGATGATGGCTAAGCTGACGCCCAAGAGTATCAGAATAAACCAAGGAAAAGACAGAGAACAGGAAGAACGTTCCACAAAGAGGGACATGCATATGCCAAACGGCCTGAAGAGAAGACGGAATCATTTGAGAAACTGCGAGTAATTCCATCTAGTTGGTGCTCACCAAGGAGTCAAATGGACATGAGAAGAGGAAGAGAGAACATCGCGGGGATTTCTGAGCAGCAAACAGAGAGACAGACCAAGGGGGAGATGGAGGACGGGGGGAGACAGAGATCTGGTGGGGGGGGGGGTTGCTACGAAAGCAGTCAGGATAGGGAGAAGTGGGGCAGAAAGCAAGACGTAGTCAGGACTGGGCAGGGGTGGAGGACAGAGGAATACTGCTGGAGAGAGGTGGCCAGGGACTCCAAGCCCAAGGAGACTTCAGGGTAACCCAGAAAGGAGGGCTGGCGTTTGGTGAAGAGTGGCCCTTACCTCCCGCTCCTCCAGCCGGGCGGCCAGCCCCCTTCGCTCCTCCTGCAATCCCAACTGTTCTTTTTGGAGCTCTCGCACCAAGCCCTCCTGTGTGCCCAACTGCTCTTCCAGCTCCAGGACTCGGGCCCTGAGGTTCCCCAACTCCTGCTGGCCCTGCTCGGCCTGGGCCTGCACCCGGGCCAACTCCCCCTCCAGTGTCCTGTGCTCTGCCCCCAGGGTCAGGGCCTGCTGCTGGGCCTCCTTGAGCTGGTCCTGCAGCTGCTGGTTCTCCCGGTTCAGCGTCTGAGTCCTCTCACGGCAGCACTTCAGCTCGGCATTTAGGTCACATAACTGACCCTTTAGGTCCCAGGCGGGACGTCTGGTGGGTTTCTTCCCTGCCGGCACGGGAGGGGCAGCTGCTAAGACGGGCACGGAAAGGACAAAGGTCAGGGAGGCCACGGCTTTCTCTCTCTCCCCCCTCCTGCTCTTAAGGCCTCCACGCCTGCTGCTACATCTCTCTCCCCTCCAGACAGGGAGGGAAGCAAATGGATTTTTTTGGGTCCTCACCACCTCCTCCCTTCCCTATCCCAGCCTCTCACCCGGTGGTTGTGCTTGGCACCTACCTCCCGGCTTCTGGGCGGGAGCAGCAAGGCCTGGTGGTTTCTGATTCTTCAACCCTGGAGAATCGGGGAGTTAACCTAAGGAATCACAGCCCCAGTGTCCTTCCACCTCCGCCTCTCCCCTAACACATACCCCAGATCTCTTCGCAGCCCCAGCTCTGAAGCACTATTACCTGTGGCTATGGCTGTGGAACATCGGGGTCCTGTCTTCTTGGGAACTTTTGGAGCTGCTGCGAGATGAGAGAGGACGAAATAGCACCATCAGTCTCAAGGTGGCATGAACTCTGGCTCCACCAGGCGCGGAGTCGTTGCTTTTTCGGAGTATTAGAAAGATAACTTCCCTCTTCCCTGAAATCTGGCCAGCTTCTGAAGATATCCTTCCCAGGACCAGAAATTACTCAAGACACCAAGAAAGAAGTTGGACCAAGATAAGCAAAAAGAGCAGGGGGCAGAGTCATGGGTCAAGGGCATTACCATTTATATATAAAAAACACATCCAGATTTGCTTGAACACCCACAGAATGCCCTGGAAGGGACAGAACGTCCACAGAATGCCCCTGGGGAGGGGAACTGGGTGGCTGGGGGACAGGGGTAGGAGGGAGACTTTCCACTGTATAATGACTTTTGTGCCTTTGAAATTTGGTGGGGGGTTGCAGAAGGAGGGGGAGAAAGAGAATCCCAAGCAGGCTCCACACCTGCAGTGGAGCCTGACTTGGGGTTCGATCTCATGATCCTGAGATCATGACTTGAGGCAAAATCAAGAGTCAGATGCTTAACCCACCGAGCCACCCACGCGCCCCTTCTGCCCTTGGAATTTTGAAACAAGTGAAACCTATTACCTATTCAAAATAAGCTAAAATTGAAAGACAAGAAATCAGTGAGCTGAAGAGCACTGGACTTCGATGCCCTTGGTTTCTGCCGACTGCTAGAACCCACCTGTGGTCTGGCTTTGTGTCTGTGGCCTCGCAGTGAGGGCTGGTGGCCTGGGGTGGGACGTGGCAATTTTGGTCACTGTGTCCAGTCCTCGTGTCCTTTTCTGGAGATAGACAAGAATGGGGTCCATTTACGCTCCCTGATTGGTTTAGAAACACACACACACACTCTCTCTCTCTCTCTCTCTTTCACACACACAGACACACAGAGACACACACGTACATGTAAAGCTTTTCCAAACCCAGCTCACCTTCTGGGGCTCTAAAGCATCCTCCATCTGGTCAGGCCCCCTCTTAAACCTGGTTCCCGGGAGAGGCAGCCGAGAAGGAGCCTTGACCAGGGGCCTCTTCAGCTCTATGTTGCCCCTCACTTCCAACAAGGGGGACCTCTGCTGGGAAAAGAGAGACCCTTCAGACATACCCTGGAGCCCAAATGTCCGAAAAACTCCCTTTCTTGGTCCTCTAGCCTAATTCTCAACAACCAACAAGCACTGATTGAGGACCCCTTGTGCACAAACTGGGGTCCACAGATGATGTGCCGCAAAAAGGCACAGAGAAAAGGGGGACATAATGCAAAAAGTGGGAGAAAGCTCTAAGGGAAAAGCTGGACAGATGCTGGACTTCAGCTAACTTTAAAGGTAGTACTTACTTTTTTTTTTTTTAAAGATTTTATTTATTTGATAGAGAGAACATGCACGCGCGAGGGGGAGTGGCAGACAGGGAGAAGGAGAAGCAGGCTCCCCGCTGAGCAAAGAGCCCGAAATGAGACTCAATCTAAGGACCCCGGGATCATGACAAAGGCAGACACTTAACTGACTAAGCCACCCAGGTGCCCCAAGGGTAGTACTTAAACAAGCACAGAGATGGGGTGCCTGGGTGGCTCAGTCGTTGGGTGTCTGCCTTTAGCTTGGGTCACGATCCCAGGGTCCTGGGATCGAGCCCCACATTGGGCTCCCTGCTCAGCGGGGAGCCTGCTTCTTCCTCTCCCACTCCCTGTTAGTGTTTCCTCTCTTGCTGTGTCTCTCTCTCTCTCTGTCAAATAAATAAATAAATAAATAAATAAATAAATAAATAAATAAATAAATAAATAAAATCTTTAAATAAATAAACAAGCACAGAGATTTCCTCCCCCCGCCCAGAGGGCACTTTTTTCAGAAGGCAAAACCTCAAACATACACATGATATGGCTGGGAAACTAACAGGTTCTTTCAGCTAGAATGGAGAATCATAAATAAGAGAGTGGGAGATCGATAAGGCTGAAGACTAGATGGGAAAAGCAGGTAATATTTTACTTATTTTTTTTAAAAAATTTTTAGAGAGGGAGAGAGAGAATCTTACACAGGCTCCACACCCAGCCTGAGCCCCATGTGGGGCTTGATCTCATGGCCCTGAGATCATGACCTGAGCTGAAATCAAGAGTCTGATGCTCAACCAACTGAGCCACCCAGGTGCCTCAAGTGGGTAACATTTTAGAATTTGTTTTAAATGCTTCCTCTGTATCAACCTAATCCTTAGAGCAGCCCACTGAGGAGGAGCTATTATTAGCCTCACTTCGCAGATGAGGGAAGGCAGGCACTGAGAGGTAGAATAGCTTGTCTAAGGTCATCAGTGAGTAAAAGGCAGAGCCGAGGTTAGAGTCTACACAGTCTGGTTCTGGAGGCCATGTGCTTAACTGCTGGGTTGTATTGACCCATAGGACTTTGATGCCAGACCCAGGAGGATTTTAGGCTTTAGTCTCATATATGTGGAAGAGCAGATAACTGTTTCTGATCAGGCATGGGAAAAATATACAAAAGAAGCCTATTTATAAAAAATAGTGAGTTTTAAGTAGGCTGGCTTGCATGGAGAAGACTAAGCAGCGGCAGGACCCAGTTTGGAGACCATCGAAGTACAGGTGTGGGGGATAAGGGCGGGGGGGGGGGGAGAGACCCTCTCCTAAGCACCGCAATTCGGTGCCTAGAGATTATGTCCACTCCACGGCTACTCCCATCTAGGGGGTCCAACCATTCTAGTCTGCACAGAGCTAACGGGTTCCTGAGGACACAGAAGTTCTCTGTGCTAAAACCAGGTCCTTCCTATGTAAACCCTGCTCCGATCCCACCATCAGGAGAGTACTATGTAGACAGATCAACTTCTGATCTTCACTATGGTTAACTTTTAATTCCAAGGCCAGTGTCTCTGCCCTTCGGCTTACTTCTATTCATTCAATATTTACTTAGTGCCCTGTTATGTGCCAGAAAATGATCTGAGTTTGGGAGTAATAGATGTGATCCCTGCCTTCGAAATACTCATGAAAAAATGGAGAAGAGAAGCATTTAAAGAGATTATTAAAACTTTACTGAGTGCTATCATAAAAAGTGCCCCAAGGAGGAGTTGAGCATGTAGTTCAGATGGGAAGAGTATCAGAGAATACTTCCAAAAGGTCTTTCAAGGTAAAACCTCAAGGATTATAAAGAGTTAGCCCGGGGGCTTGGGCCAAGGAGGAGCATCCCAGGCAGAAAGCAAGGAGGGGTGCGGTGCGTGCATGGGATGTCAAGTTTTTCTGTTTACCTGACAGATGGAGTGTGCATGGAAAGTGGGGAGACCAAGGGAAAGGATTGTGGCTGTCGGCATGCCATGATCAGGAGTCTAGCACTTACTGAAGGCAAGAGGGACCTTGATGATTCTGTCAGGAAAATAGTTAAGACTAGATTTGTACCAAAAAAGCAATGCAAAGAATGAATGGAAGTAGAAGAGGTGTATGACAGGCAGAAAGAATGCGTCCTTCCTTTCTTCCTTCATCCAACAAGGATTTGTTGCACTAAGATTTGTCGAGAGACTCCGCTTTACTGACACTGTTCTAGAAGCCGGGGTGGGGGCAATGAACAAAATCCCTGCCCTCCCAGAGGTAACTTTATAGGGCATTCTTTCCAAACTGGAGTACCACCAAAGAATTAAGCTCTACAAAAAAATGATCCACTTTCTCAATTCTCCCAAGGATGTATACACCTTACTGTTCTAGATGCATAAGAGAGAAGTTAATTCATTAGATATAAAAGATGCATAGAGCTTAATTTTCATGGAACTCAGCTGAGAGGGGCTATTTTAGGAGCTTGAGGGCTAAATCCGTCTGAGAGATGGCAGGTAGTGGGGATGAAGAGGAGGGGCTGGATCACTGGAAACCAAATGTTGATCTAACTAGGAGCTGGCCTTGTGACAGGGGGTAGAGGGCAGGCAGTGAGGGCGATGGAAGAGTCCAGGCTGATTCCAAGATGCCTGCCACAGTTCCAACAACCAAGGGAACAGGAGAAAGGGCTTTTTTTTTTTTTTAAGGTCTTATTTACTCATCTGACAGAGAGAGAGACAGCAAGAGAAGGAACAAAAGCAGGGGGAGTGGGAGACGGAGAAGCAGGCTTCCTGCCTAGCAGGGAGTCTGATGTGGGACTGGATCCCAGGACCCTGGGATCATGACCTGAGCTCAAGGTAGATGCTTAATGACTGAGCCACCCAGGCCCCCTGGTTTTTCTTTTTTAAAAAAATTTATTTGGGGTGCCATCCACTGGGTGGATGGCTCAGTCTGTTGAGCGTCTGCCTTCAGCTGGGGTCACGATCCCAGAATTTTGGGATCGAGCCCCACACTGGGCTCCTTGCTCAGCAGAAAGCCTGCTTCTCTTTCTCCTTTTGTTGCTCCTCACTACTTGTGTGTTCTCTGTCAAATAAATAAACAAAATCTTAAAAAAAAAAAATTTATTGGACAGAGAGAGAGAGTGCACTTGAGTAGGGGGAGGGGCAGAGAGAGAAAAGTCTTCAAGCAGATTCCCCAACGAGTGCAGAGCCCTACATGTGGCTTGATCTCATGACCGGTGAAATTACGACCTGAGCCGAAACCAAGAGTTGGTCATTTAACTGACTGAGTCACCTACACGCCCCTACTTTTTTGTTTCTTAATTAAACTTTTCATTTAAAACTCATTGCAGATTCACATGAAGTTGTAAGAAACAACATGGAGAGTTTCCAAATACAAGATATATTCAATGATGCTTACAGTGCATCCCTATAGAGAAAACTCTGGAACAATTTGATGCCCTGGTGTTTTAAATTTTAGTTTATTGGTTTACTGTCTTTCCTTACATTAGATTGTGAGCATTATAAGAACATATATGTTTTGTCCACAACTATATAACCAGTGTAATATCTGCTACACGGAAGGGCTCAATACATTTTTAAAGGAATGAAACTGGATGTCCACAAGTGGGGGAATACTTAAACTGTGATATATCCAGACCACAGGCTTCTGTACAAATAAAAAGGAAAAAAAAACAAAAAAAGGAGGTGGCATTATTTTTCGTGCTGCCTGCAGAAATGTGCACAAAGAATAGGATTATATACTTCGGACACATTTCCCATCTCCCCACAGAATGGCAGCTTCTTATAGAATGGCATCTAGAGAGATGACAGGGATTAGTCTTGTTTATTGTTGCATCCCAAGTATCTACAACTGTGCCTGGTATATAGTAGGTGCTCAGTAAACGCGAGAAGGCTTCTGCTGTTTTTCACTGTTACAATCATACTGTTCTGCTCTTTAGCTGTCAGGATACAAAGAATATTTCTTCAGGCTGAAACTTGTTTTGGGTAAATCTGATAGTAAATAGTAAACAGAGGATCCAGACAGGAGCCCTTTTCTGGCACCAAAACTCAATACACTCTCGCTGTCACATCTCTCTCTCTCCACTGGGGATAGGAGGTTGCAGATGGTTGTGGGGCGCAGTAGGGCGCTAGTAAGAGAAGAAACCAATCTCAGGGGGCAGAGATCTCTGTAAAACCTGGAGGAGAGAGAATGAGGAGTCCTTCCGTTCAGATTACTCCAATCCCTCTATGCCCTTCCAGCACTCCAAAGCAACAGCAAGAGAGAACTGGAAAGGTCATCAGCGGAGATTTGGCCTCAGGCACCATTTCCCCAGCGATAGACGGAATCTCAGACCTCTCCTTTCTCAATCACACACTGCAATCGACGGTAGGAATGGAGAAGTAGGTACAAGTCAGACACGCCTGAGAATCCGAAATGCGAAATCCTAGAGACATGAAAGTGAGGAAGGGTGTATGGGGCTCCCTGAAATTGGGGGAGGACAGGCAGTCATGCACTCCGACTTCCTGGGGCTGCTCCCCGCCCTCTCCCTCCCTCCAGTCCTCGGTGCGGGGACGCACGGACTTTCGCCCTCCAAGCAGGCGGGACCCAGGCGGACCGGGAGCCCGGGGGCGGGGGGCCGGGGGGCTAGTCAGCATCGGGGGCAGGGGACCC
Organism: Procyon lotor; assembly: GCA_028646535.1. Taxonomy (NCBI): domain Eukaryota; kingdom Metazoa; phylum Chordata; class Mammalia; order Carnivora; family Procyonidae; genus Procyon; species Procyon lotor. The sequence continues at coordinate 101,003,299 of CM053608.1, forward strand.
AACGCAGCTTCTACTCACCTGCGGCTCCATGTCCAGTTCCGTGCCACACGCTCCAGGGGAGCACAGTGGAAGAGGACACGGCGCCGGGACTCCCGGGGCCCGCGTTCTCTCGCCGGCTCGCGACACAAAGCACGCGCCCTCCGGGCTCCGGTGGCTACCAGTCCGGTGCCACACCCGCCACTTTTGAATTCCAACCGCCGCCACCCTTCTCACCTCCCTCCGCACGCAAGGGCCAATCGTTGCCGCCGCCACAGCCGAGAGCCAATCGCAGCGCCCTCCGCCTCCCGAGGCCACACCCCGCCAGGCCGCCTCCTTCTCCTTCCTGCTTCGCCGGCGACTGGGTGGCAGGCTGGTTAGTTACACTTCCGGCTCCGCTTCCACCTCCCTCACCCTCCCCTCCTGTAGCAGTAGTCGCACTGCACTTCCGCTCGACTCCGAACTGCAGTGCCTTACGTCAGAAAAGTGCCTGGAAAGCGCCGCACGAACGTAGCTGGTGTGTGGGGGCGGGAGCGCGAGAGGAAAGGAATCACGCGTGCGCAAACGGGGACCCGGTTAGGGGGAGGGACGCGACGAGCGCCCCCTAGCGACTGCAGCAGGGAGCGCACTTGTTACCCCGATTGGATCGTCGTGATTGCGGTTGGTGGTGCGGGGCGTCTCTGCGGGTTTGAACTCCCGGGAAAGCTCTGGGAAAGTGGGAGCAGGAGCCCTCCCGCGAATGTGAGAGTGGCCGCATCTGCCCCTTCCCCGGTCATTTTGGCATTTTTCACCAAACTTAGGGACTTTGGGTACCGCTAGCGCTCCTGGAAGCCCGACAGCGGGGATTCGAGGCTCAGAGGAGTTGAGAATTCTCTGCAGTCCCCCTCATCACCCTACCTACTAGGTACCTGGACACTGATACTGGTGCTGGGGAGCTGGCTTAGGGCCTTCGGAGCCTCGAAATCACCGACGGTATACTGCTTACATTTTTTTTTTTAAGATTTTATTTATTTGACAGAGAGAAACACAGCTAGAGAAGGAACACAAGCAGAGGGAGTGGTAGCGGGAGAAGCAGGCTTCCTGCCGAGCAAGGAGCCCGATGTGGGGCTCGATCCCAGGACTCTGAGATCATGACCTGAGCCGAAGGCAGACGCTTAACGACTTAGCCACCCAGGCGCCCCGGTATATTGCTTACATTTATGGAGTATTTTATGCTTTTCAGTCTGTTCACATGCGCATTATCTCTTTTAATGATCGCTAAATTCACTGAGCTCTTACTGTGTGTCTTGTGTTTTGCATCTCTTACCTGCAAGGTGGACGAAGAAGGCAGGTTTAGAAAGGTTAAGTAACAAGCACAAGGTCACACTGCGCGTTGGGAGTGGATCTAGATTCCATTAGCTTCAAAATCCAAGCTGTGTGTTACTTGACACTACCTCTAACAATCTTAGTGTCAAAGACATCAAACCCTTACCTGTGAGTAATTTGCAGAGTGGTTCTACTTCATTTATTCGTCAGAGTTTCCAACCAACCTGGAGATGGGATGGAGATTTTATTGATGAGGCTGAAAGGCAGTGGGAAATTTGTCTAGGTGCATTTTTGGAGATTGACAGAACTGGAACTCAAGCCACCTGTCTTCTAATCCAGTGCTTTAACTTGGATTCACACCTGCTTGTGGAGGGAGCAGACTGTGGGGAGATATAGTATCTGAAAACCAGGTGGTTATCTCCCAAACTTTGATAGCTTAGGAAACCTACAAAAAGTAGGAGCTTGAAAATAAGAGAGAGAGAGAGAGAGAAGAGAAGTGAGGGAGGAAACAAGAGCAACACTTAATAGATGAACAAAGAGGGAGAGCTGAGAGAAAACATACAGCAAAAGACATTTCTCAAAGTTACAATGAAATATTAGACTAGGAGAAATATGGACCCATTAGTACATTAAAGGGGAAACAGTTTATTCATGTCAATTGATGCATAAAAACTACTCAAAATAGTCAACATCTGTTGATATTAAAGATCAACCTGATAAAGGTCGATAAAGGATCTGATAAAGGACATCCTCAAAAATCCTGCAGCACACATCACAATAATGGTGGAATGTTAAAGCATTTCTCTTAAGAGGAGAAACAAGCCAAGACTACTTGCTCTCAATAACCCTAGTCGATGCAATAATTGATGTTTAGCCAGCCTAATAAACAACAACAACAAATGTATAAGGATTGCAAAAAACCAAGAATATCAGTATTTGTGGATGAAATTATTGTGTGCGTAGCAACCCCAAAAGAAAATTGAGATAGAATTGATAAGTGAATTTAGCAAGGTTGCTGGGTATAAAATCAATATAGCAAAAATAAGTATACAAAATCTATTGCATTTCTAGCATCATTAACCATCAGCAAGTATAACTTTTAAAAATATTTGCCATTTGAGGGGCACCTGGGTGGCTCAGTCAGTTGAGCATCTGGCTCTTGCTTTCAGCTCAGGTCATGATCTCAGGATTGTGAGGTCAAGCCCCACACTCAGTGGGGAGTCTGCTTGAGATTTTCTCTCTCCCTCCCTCTCTGCCCCTGATAGAGAACGTGCATGCCTTCTCTATCAAATAAATAAATAAATCTTAAGAAATACTTTCCATTTGGTTACATGAACATATACATAAAATCAAGGTGTACACTTGATTATGTTAGGTTGTGATAAACATTTTAATAAAAATATACCCTTTGCAATAGCAACAAAAATATAAAGTACTTGAGAATAAATGTAACAATAGGTATGCAGGCCTTTGTGGATAAAATGATAAGCTTTATTGAAAGATATTGATGAAAATCTAAATTAATGGAAAGACTTATTATATGCTTACAGAGAAAGACTCGACATTGTAAACATATCAGTTTTCTCCACCTTCGCCCACAAAATTGGTTGTCACTACCTTGACCCTCAGACCCCCTGGTCTCAGAGGAGGGTGACGATCGTGAGAACGATTCTGTGACGATGCTAACAAACCACTGATTTGTGCACTTTAAAAGGTTAATTTCATTTCTTAAAACCATTATGAAAAGCTTTAATAGGTCCTTCAGTTTTCAATGACAATTCATCATTTCTGAAATGCTCACTCTTGTCATGGACTGTGCTAGGCGTCGATGAAGACAAACATAATCCCTTTCCTCTCAGAGCTTCCAGTTTGAGAGTGAAGGGTTGACAGACAATAAAATATTACTATATGGTAAAAGGAGGACAAGTGCTATCAGGTCACCTTTCTCAGAAGTGAGGAGATGAAGAGAGATTTCCAGAGGAAGAGCTCATCTTGGCTATGAGCAGTGAGATAAGTAAGTGGGTGGAAAGAGCAGTTTCCATCTTGATGGGAGTGGAGATGTGGTTACAGGCCAGGAGCTGAGGTCCCAAAGGATGGGTCTAGTTCTGTGGGTCTGAGAGGACCCAGCCAGTGGTAGTTGATTCCCCCCAAAGTTGTTCTCCCTTTATCCCAGGGTGTTATTTGGTAACACATCCAAGGCATAGATGTTTACCAGTCCTGTGAGGAGGAGATGCACTCACTTCCATGGGAAGTCATGGGGAGGAGTAGGTTTTGTGATTTATTCTGGAAAGGAAGGCCTCCAGTGTTTCCCAGAGAATTCAAGCACTGCGGTGACTCCTTATCTACAGACTCTAGGGGAAAAGGTGCCGAGGATCTCTCCAGGGGCCCTTACACACCCACCTCCCGAAAACAGCAGAGGAGGAGCCCTATTCCAGATCACTTGCCCCAAATCCACAAATGACAATTTTGCCTGTTTCTTCAGGCACCAAAATTTAAGGAGCCCGTGGTAGAAGAATATAACTACCATTAGGTCTGAGGGTGCACTCTCTGCCTTTCGTCTTCCAGAGAAAGAAGTATTTCGAGTGGGAGAAAAACCCCCATATTGTCTGGGTTGAGCAGGAAGCGAAGACCAGACAATTCAAAGTGTGCCCGGGTAAGGGGGAGCATTTTTACATCTTGTACCATACAAATACCTTACACAACAAGATAACAAAAAAAAAAATGAGAAAAATGAAATATGTTGCCTTGTCGAATTGGTACCCCCATACATTATTGCTGGGAACATAAACTGGTGCTTCTTTCCTAGTTTAGGAAACTCCAAAGCACCGACACCTCTTAAAGTAATGTTCCAATTTAAGAATTTAAGGAAATAATTGGAAATGTGTACAAAAACTTAAAAAAAGTGCTGCAAACAACCAAAATTTCCACTAGTGGATGATTATTATTTTTAAAAAATTTTAAATTAAATTTTTAAAGATTTTATTTATTTATTTATTTATCAGAGAGAGGAAAGCGAGCACACGCACACACGAGCAGGAGGACAGCAGGCAGAGGGAGAAGCAGGCTCCCCAATGAGCAAGGAGCCCGATGTGGGACTTGGTCCCAGGACCCTGGAATCATGAACTGAGCTGAAGTCAGACACTTAACTGACTGAGCCACCCAGGCGTCCCATTTTTAAAAAAATTTTAAATAGGCTTCATACCCAATGTGGGGCTTGAACTTGCAACCCTAAGATCAAGAGTTTCATGCTCTACCGAGCCAGCCTGGCACCCCTCCCTCAGTGGATGATATTAAATAGAAGATGACAGGCGCGCCTGGGTGACTCAGTGGGTTAAGCCTCTGCCTTCGGCTCGGGTCGTGATCTCAGGGTCCTGGGATCCAGCCCCTCATGGGGCTCTCTGCTCAGCAGGGAGCCTGCTTCCCCCTCTCTCTCTGCCTGCCTCTCTGCCTACTTGTGATCTCTCTCTCTCTATCGAATAAATAAATAAAATCTTTAAAATAAATAAATAGAAGATGACAAAACTATATTACATGATGTAAATTTAGTTTACACATAATTCTGATAACATGTATATATTACATATAGTGTACATATTGGGGCCGTGCATCTTCTATGTGTGCTGTTACCAGTAATTCAACTCAGAGCCCAAACTGACATAGCTCCGCCCTCTGGGACCTTAGAGCCAATTGAAAAAGTGGCCCTCAAACACAGGGCCATACCATTAGGAGACTCTGCAGTAACAGGTGTGGCATAAAAATAAATTATGTTTTAAAAAACCATAATTCAACCTTGGTTCAAATCCATTACAAGTGATGGTGATGTCTAATGGGAAGTGTTACCAGCCAAGAACTTTGTTGACATGAGATCTTTCAGTTGCAGCTTAGGTACAGGTCCAGGTACAAGCAAAGATGTAGGTATAGATAGTAGGTGTCAAGGTGGACTCCAGGTTACAACAGACCAACATCTGGCCAAGGCTTCTTCAAAGTTAGTTTTAGGTATGCTCTGTCTCTAGTCAAAGAGTAACCGTTATTTCATTTTATGTTTTATTTGTTTTTTTTTTTTCCATTTCATTTAAAAAAGTGGGATAAATGTGGTATGTAAGAAACAAAAGAGAGACTCATAAGGGAAGGGAAGGGAAAATAAAATAAGATGAAATCAAATGGGGGGATGAACCGTAAGAGACTCTTAACTATAGGAAACAAACTGAGGGTTGCTGGAGGAACAGTGGGTGGGGGGATGGGGTAACTGGGGGTTGGGCATTAAGAAGGGCATGTGATGTAATGAGCACTGGGTGTTATATGCAACTGAAGAATAACTGATGGGGCGCCTGGGTGGCTCAGTGGGTTAAGCCTCTGCCTTCCGCTCCGGTCATGATCCCAGGGTCCTGGGATGGAGCCTGCATCCCGCTTTCTGCTCAGCAGGGAGCCTGCTTTTTCTTCTCTCTCTGCCTGTCTCTCTGCCTACTTGTGATCTCTCTCTGTCAAATAAGTAAAATCTTTAAAAAAAACAAAACTGGGGGCACCTGGGTGGCTCAGTCGTTAAGCGTCTGCCTTCGGCCCAGGTCATGATCCCGGGGTCCTGGGATCGAGCCCCACATCGGGCTCCTTGCTCGGCGGGAAGCCTGCTTCTCCCGCTGCCACTCCC
>CM053608.1:101009324-101020919 GCA_028646535.1 Procyon lotor
TTTTAAAGATTTTATTTATTTGACAGAGAAACACAGCGAGAGAGGGAACACAAGCAGAGGGAATGGTAGCGGGAGAAGCAGTCTTCCTGCAGAGCAGGGAGCCCGATGCGGGGCTCAATCCCAGGCCCCTGGGATCATGACCTGGGCCGAAGGCAGACACTTAATGACTGAGCCACCCAGGTGCCCCGGCTTTTTTTTTTTTAATTATAGAAAATTGCATTTTTCAGACCATTTGTTATAGCAAATTGTGTTTGTTCACTTCAAGTTAAAATTACATATATATATTTTTAAAGATTTTATTTATTTGACAGAGAGAAACATAGCCAGAGAGGGAACACAAGCAGAGGGAATGGTAGCGGGAGAAGCAGGCTTCCTGCTGAGCAAGGAGCCCGATGTGGGGCTCGATCCCAGGACCCTGGGATCATGACCTGAGCCGAAGGCAGACGCTTAACGACTGAGCCACCCAAGCGCCCCTAAAATTATATTTTGTTATATGAAGTTACATTTGCACACCAACCTTATATTAATAGCCTCCTGTTTGAGACCTTGCTGATTTTGTTATGTTAATCATATCTGCATATTATCTTGCCAAGTTAAATTCCAAATCTAGAGTTTCCCTCTTTGTCAGTTATTCAAGTAAAAAAAAAATGGTATTATATCACAATTGTTTTCAAAACACATCACTGCTTCTGGATTCTCCACAAAGGAAAGCATTTAGGATGTAAATTAGTACATGAAGAAGTCCACCCTGTTGCATATACACTACATTCAAAATTGTGTTTGGAGAAAAGAGGATGCATAAGAAAAAGAGGAGGGAAAAATAATCAAAATCCAAAACTTTTCACTATTTTTAAATGTCATGTAACATAGTTATGATACCTAATTTCCCTGAGATGGAGGATTAAATCTCACCCCCGCGCCATGATAGCCATTGAGATATTTTTGAGGACACAAAGATTGGATGGAGAACATTGGAAAATTCCTGTTTGCATTGTTCTGCCCAAAGACTAATAGAGATTTTTAGTCCATGTGGTAATTATTTCCCCAGTGACATTCCAGCTCTCAGAAATAAGAGAGCTCCTGACATTAACTACAAACAGATGGCTGGATTCTCTTTTGCCATCTCTTCTTTTCCCTGCTCTTCCAGATTATCCAAACACAGCTAATAGCACAGATTTGGAATAGCAGGGGAAGCAAGATGGGGGATGAGAAGGCCCACGTGACACAGGCGTGAGGGCACTTTCAGAGGCCAGGGACCGTCTAGGCTCCATCTCAAATTGCTGCAGGAATGTTCTTTTCCCCCATGTTTCCGCAAAATTCCACTACTACAAACCACATTGAATGAATGTCCTAGAGAGTTTCTCATAATAAAAATTTTCATATCCAGACTGGGAAATAACTGGTCAGGTAAGTAGGGTAGAGATTGGGCTAGAAGAAGGAAATGTGGCTTTCTATATTTTACTATCATTTCTTTGATGGGAAATGAAAGGGATTAAATAAAAAGGGGGTGAATTGTACATGATTCCTGTCTTGAGAGTGGAAGAGTAATGCCCATTATTTTTTTTAAAGATTATTTATTTATTTGACAGAGAGGGAGAGAGAGATCACAAGTGAGCAGAGAATCAGGTGGGGGGTAGGGGGAGCAGGCTCCTTGCTGGGCAGAGAGCCCAATGCGGGGCTAGATCCCAGGACCCTGAGATCATGACCTAAGCTAAAGGCAGAGGCTTTAACCCACTAAGTCACCCAGGCGCCCCAGTAATGTCCATTATTGCTCTGAAAAGCGATGTCAAAAATCCAGGGAAAACACACCCTTTAAAGTCGGTCTAAGAAACCATCTTCCTTTCTTTGGTCAGTGCTTCTCAGAAAAAAAAAGTCATAAAAAAAAGTGTTACTACACTTAATAGTGTCTTGCTTCATTTTTATCAGGATGCAAATTCAGTGTAAGAAGGACTCCGATCAGTAGCTGCTTCTTCAGAAAGGCAGTAGTTAATGGTCTCCCTCCCCCTGGAATTTGAATGTATTACCTGGTCAGCTTGGGCCAGGGTGATGCCTAGAACAAGATCCAAGGGTGCAGAAGTTGTAAGACAACACACCCAAGTGTATCTAGAAGCCTATACCTCAGTTCTCACAGTAGGGAAGAAAGCCCTGGAAGAGTTTTATGGAAGAAAATCGATTATTTCTCATAGAGAAGTGGAACAAGGAGCAGATGATATTTTGAAGGATGCTGATATCAATGATGTTGCCTTCCTTGTGGCTGATGATCCATTTGGGGCTATAACTTACAGTGATCTTATTCTGAGAGCAACAAAACTGGGACTCTCTTATCGAGTTATTCACAGTGCTTCCGTAATAAATGCTGTAGGCTGCTGTAGCTTACAGTTGTGTAAATTTGGAGAGACAGTTTCTATTTTTGGGAGGGCAGCCACTTGGAGACCAGAAAGCTCCTTTGACAAAGTGAAGAAGAACAGACAGAACAGCACGCACATACTGTCCTTACCAGACATCGAAGTACAGGAGCAGTCTTTGGAAAATCTCATCGAGGGAAGGAAGACCTATGAACCTCCTTGGTGTATGAATGACAACCAAGCAGCTCAGCAATTTCTGCAGATTGTTCAGAATCAAAAAATACGAGGAGAAGAATCAGTAGTTGCCAAGGAGACGCGTATTAGCTTAGCCAGGACCAGAAAATTGCAGCCGGCACTTGCAGCAAACACATACTATGGACTCGGGAGGATCATCACATTCCTTAATTATCACAGGAGACAACATGCATCTTCTGGAGATGGGAGATGGCAAAGTCAGTTTTCCATTCTAGCAAAATAGCTCAGAATCCCGAAGCCTTGGTGAACTCTGAACATAGACATTCTGTATCGTTAGATGGTTGATTTCAGTCACATATGCCTCTACACATGTTCATATAACAAACCGAACAGTTCTTTTGATTTATCTAATAAGTATAAAACAAGAGACCGAGAAGAGAGCTGTTGACTCAGCAATTAAAACACAAAAAAGAGGGGCGCCTGGGTGGCTCAGTCGTTAAGCGTCTGCCTTCGGCCCAGGTCATGATCCCAGGGTCCTGGGATCGAGCCCCGCATCGGGCTCCTTGCTCTGCGGGAAGCCTGCTTCTCCCGCTTCCATTCCCTCTGCTTGTGTTCTCTCCCTCTGCTTGTGTTCTCTCCCTCTGCTTGTGTTCTCTCTCTCGCTGTGTTTCTCTCTGTCCAATAAGTAAATAAAAAAATCTTTAAAAAAAAACAAACACAAAAAAGAAGCTTTATTGGGGGACAGCTGTGCATGTGACACACAGTGCTGGGGACACAGCAGAGACAGGACAGACTGTCCAAAACTGTCCCTACCTTTTTGTTGTTTTTTAAGATTTTATTTATCTGAGAGGGAGAGAGAGTGCAGGGGCGAGCACGAGCAGGGGGAAGGACAGAGGGAGAGGAAAGCCCAACTTGGGGCTCGATCCCAGGACCCCAGGATCATGACCGGAACTGAAGGCAGACACTTAACCAACCGAGCCACCCAGGTGCCCCAGTCCCTGCCCTTTTGGAAGTTCTCACCTACTGAGGAAGCAGGTAGATGAGCAGATAGAGAGGCAATGACCAGAACTCAGAGATCACTGATGTGACATCCTTAGCACAGCAGCTACAGTAGTGGGTGTTGTCTTCCCTTTGGATGCCAGAATCTTGAGAGCAGTAAGTGCAATGTAAAAATGCATCTACTTTGAGATTTGTATTTAGCTTTTTGAAGTTTTCCAAATCTAGTTAGTGAGCCCTTTGCTAATTAAAAAAAAAAGCCTTCCATTCTTCAAAGAAAAATTCATATCTGGTCTTTTATTTTCTTTTTTAAGGCTTTATTTTTAAGTAATCTCTACACCCACCTTGGGACTTGAACTCACACCCCTGACATCAAGTGGTGCTAGCTCTACCAACTGAGCCAGTCAGGTGCCCATTATATTTTCTTTATAAAGAAGAAATTCATTTTAGTTTTATTCTTTTTAGTTTTATTTATTTGTTTGTTTGTTTATTTGAGAGAGAGCGCACACATGAACAGGGTGAGGGGCAGAGGGAGAAGCAGATTCCCCACTGGGCAGGGAGCCCGACGCAAGGCTCCATCTGGAACTCCAGGATCATGACCTGAACCGAAGGCAGACACTTAACTGACTGAACCACCCAGACACTCCTAAAGAAGGCCTTAGAGAGGTACCTGACTGGCTCAGTTAGTAGATTAAGTGACTGTTGATCTTGGGATTGTGAATTCAAGACCCAGGTTGGGTGTAGAGATTACTAAAAAATAAAATCTTAAAAAAAGAGAAGTCCTTACATGTATTTTTCTGTCACCATGGGTTAAATGGTCCAGTGTGCTGCCCATGTCCACATGGCCAGATTTCTCCAGGGCAAATCCAGCTACAAAACTTTCTTAAATTCCTCAAAACTGCGGGGCGCCTGGGTGACTCAGTTGGTTAAGCCTCTCCCTTTGGCTCAAGTCATGATTCAGAGTCCTTGGATGAGCCCCATGTCAGGCTCCTTGCTTGCTGGGGAGTCTGCTTCTGCCTCTTGCCCACCACCCTGCTTCTGCTTGCTCTCTCTCTCTCTCAAATAAGTAAAATCTTAAAAACAGGGTCCCTATTGCCCCATAAAATCACCAACATTTGCTATCTTTACTGATTTGATGCATGTAAGACATTATCTCATTGTTATTTTAATTGGCAGTTTTTGTTTCTTCTTTGAGGAGTTGTCTTTTGTACTATTTTCACTTTTTCTGTTGGGTTTATTGTCTTTCTCATATTAATTTGAGGAAGTTTTCCATGAATTCTAGATAGTAATTCTTCTTGGCTATATGTCTATATATGATGTCTCCTATAATGTGCCTTTTGTTATTTTAATTTTTGTGGGGTGTTTTTTTAAAAAAAGATTTCATTCATTCATTCATTCATTCATGAGAGAGAGAGAGAGAATGAGAGAGAGAGAGCATGAAAGGGAGGAGTGTCGGAGGGAGAAGCAGACTCTCCGTTGAGCGGGACTCGATCCTGGGACTCCATCCTGGGACTCGATCCTGAGACTCCAGGAACATGACCTAAGCCAAAGGCTTAACTAACTGAGCCACTCAAGTACCCCTATTATTTTAATTTTGGAATAACAATATATTCACATGTATTTCAAAAGGCACACAAAGAAAACCAGGGTTCTTTCATGTGACTGACTGAACTCCAGCCAGGTTCCTCTAAGCCCTTTCCAACTAGCCCTATGGAGACTTAAATAGCAGCATTGTTTTTAACAGCTCAAGGCCACATCCCTTGAGGGATGACCCTTGCCCCACTTAAAGTGCCTGCCTGAGAAAACTCGAGGCTGCCAAGGAACTTACTGTTTGTTCCAGCCAACACCTGAAGGAATGCCCCTGTATCCCAGCCTCTATGGGAGTGTGGGAGCCTAACCTGGATAACACCATTTAATAAACCCAAATGGATCTCACATGGACCAACCACCCCGCTTCCTGCTTTTTTGTAATTCTTCACTTTCACTCTACAAAGTCAGCTACTCACCCCTCCTCCCTGTTCCCTCATTCTCCCTTATAAATGCCCAGTTACCTCTGTCCAAACCAGAGTTGAATTTCATTCATGCTGGCCTCTTTTCCTTACTGCAACAGTATCCTACTGACTAGAATCTGTCCTTACCACTTTCAGTAGGGTCCAGTTTTGTGTATGAACCAGGAATTTTACCTGAGCAATAAAAGCATATGTCCACACAGAAAATTGTACAAGAATGCTTATAGCAGCACTATTTATGATAGTCAAAAGGTTGAAACAGCCCACGTGTCCGTCAAGTGATGAATGGATAAACAAATTATGATATATACATAGAATGGAATAGTAAGGATTCAGCCATATAAAGGAATGTAGTACTGATCCATGCTACTTTGATGAAACCAGAAAACGTTATGCTAAATGTAAGAAGCCAGACACAAAAGATCACATATTGTGTGATTCCTTTTTGTTGTTTTGTTTTTAGGATTCTTCTTTATCTTAGAGAGAGAGAGAGAGAGAGAGAGAGTGCATGAGTGGGGGTGGGGTGAGCAGAGGGAGAGAAGGGAAGCAGACTCCCCAGTGAGCAGGGAGCCCAACGCCAGGCAATCCCAAGACCCTGAGATTATGGCCTGAGCCAAAACCAAGAGTGGAAGGCTTAACCGACTGAGCCATCCAGGTGCTCCTGTGTTGTTCCATTTTTTTTTTTTTTTTTTAAGATTTTATGTATTTATTTGGGGGAGAGAGAGAGGGAGCACACATGAGCAGGGGAGAGGCAGAGGGAGAGAGAAGCAGACACTCTGCTGAGTTCACGACCCTGAGATCACGACCTGAGCCAAAGTCAGACGCTCAACCAATTGATTCCTTTTCGTAAGATATATGCAGTCTATAGGCAAATAGGCAAATCCATAGAAATAGAAAGCAGATTAGAGGTTACTAGGGGATGAAGTCAGGGGGAATATGGAGTGATAACTTAATGGATGTGGAGCGGTTTTACGGGGTGATGAAAAAGCTTTGGAAACTAGAGAAAGGTAGTGGTCACATAACATTGTGAATATGCTAAATACCTCTGAACTGTACTTTAAAATCGATAACTGTATGCTATGTGAATTTTACCTTTAAAAAAAAGGTAACTATGGGACACCTGGGTGGCTCAGTCGGTTAAGTGTCAGCCTTCAGCTCAGGGCCTGATGCCAGGCATCTGGGAGCAAGATCCTTGTAGGGCTCCCTGTTGCTCCCTCTCTCTCTGCTGCTCCCTCTGCTTATGCACTCTCGTGCTCTATGTTAATAAATAAATAAAATCTTTTTTAAAAATTTAAAAAGGTAACCAATAAAAAGTCTCCCTCATAATCCTATTGTCTGGCTACTCTCTTAACCCTTCTCAGGGGTAATAATGCTTTGTTGTTAATTTAGAACGTCTATAATGACTTTTATTTATTTATTTTTAAAAAGATTTTATTTTTAAGTAATCTCTACAACCAACATGAGGTTCGAACTCATGACCCTGAAATCAGAAGTCACATGCTCTTCTGACTGAGCCACCCAGGCACCCCGAAGATTTCAATTTTTAACAGAGACACATTTATCAATCTTCCGCCTTTGGGCTTGTGCCTTTCAAGCCTTTCATTTCAGAAATTCTATTTTATTCCAATAATCTACTGTCCTATATTTTTCTCTGAAAATGTAGAAGTTTTGCTTTTCACAATTAGGACTTTAATCCAGTTGCGCCTCCTTTTTCTATATGGAATGAGGTAGAAATCTAGTTTTATTTTATTTTTCATTGTCTCAGTGCAGTGTACTGGATACTCAATTTTATCCACAGAACAAGGACAGTATACCTATGTCGGTATATATATATGAGTATCATCTTTAAGCTTTCTACTCTGCTCCACTGCTCTATGAGTTTATCCCTGTGTTAATACCAGACTATCTTAACTACTAAATAATTGCCATAATTCTTGATATATGGTAAGGCAAATCTTCAAACTTGTTGTTCTTGGCCCTTCATTCATCCATATAAATTTTAGAATCAGCCCGTGAAGTCTAGAAAAACTGTTACTAGGGATTTTCATTAGAATTGCATTAGGCTTGGGGCGCCTGGGTGGCTCAGTCGTTAAGCATCTGCTCAGGTCATGATCCCAGGGTCCTGGGATCGAGCCCCACATCAGGCTCCCTGCTCAGTGGGAAGCCTGCTTCTCCCTCTCTCGCTACCCCTGCTTGTGTTCCCTCCCTCATTGTGTCTCTCTCTGTCAAAGAAATAAATAAAATCTAAAAAAAATAAAAATAAAAAGAATTGCACTAGACTTACAGATTAATTTGGGGACAGTTGACACCATTATAATTATAATATTAAATCTTCTTATCCATAAACATAGTGTATCTCTCTGTTTATTTAGGTCTTCTTAAGCACCTTTCATGAAATGCTATGACCTGAGCCAAAGGCAAATGCTTAACTGACTGAGCCACCCAGGTGCCTCAATTAATGAAAATCTTGTTTAGGATTTCCCAACTATGTTTGTCACTGAGATTAGCCTATAGTTTTCCTGTCTCAGACTGTCTTTAGTGTTAACCAAGTTATATTAAGTATTATAAAGTAGTTTGAACGTATACTCTTCTATACTCTTTCTCTTCTCTAGGAAAGTATATGTTGTTTTTGTTTAATGGTGGTTATAACTCTGTATCCAAGTAGCAGTTTCATGGAGAATTTTTCTTTTTCTTTTTTAAGATTTTGTTTATGTGTGAGCAAGAGAGCATGAGCAGGGTGAGGTGCAGAGGGAGAGGGAGAAGCAGGCTCTGCGCTGAGCAAGGAGCCCAATGTGAGGCTCAATCCCAGGACCTGGGATCATGACCTGAGCTGAAGGCAAACTCTTAATGGCAGATACTTCATTGACGGAGGCACCCACGCACCTCTGGAGTATTTTTTCTACCATCAGAAACAATTTATACCAAACAGGGAGCCTCTCAGCCCCCGACTCTTTAATTTTTTAAAAAATATTTTATTCATTTATTTTACAGAGAGAGAGAAACAGCAAGAGCAGGAACACAAGCAGGAGGAGGGGGAGAGGGAAAGCAGGTTTCCCACCAGGCAGGGAACCCGATGAGGGGCTTGATCCCATGGGATCATGACCTGAGCCAAAGGCAGATACTCAATGACTGAGCCACCCAGGCACCCCTAATTTTTTTTAATTAAGCTCTACACCCAAGGTGGGGATTAAGCTCATGACCTGAAGATCAAGAGTCACATGCTTTACTGACTAAGCCAGATAGGTGCCCCTAATTTTAAAATAATGTTTTTTGGGGCACCTGGGTGGCTCAGTGGGTTAAGGCCTCTGCCTTCTGCTCGGGTCATGGTCTCAGGGTCCTGGGATAGAGCCCCGCATCGGGCTCTCTGCTCAGCAGGGGAGCCTGCTTCCCCCTCTCTCTCTCTGCCTGCCTCTCTGCCTACTTGTGATCTCTTTCTCTGTGTCAAATAAATAAATAAAATCTTTAAAAAAATTTTAAAAATTAAAAAATGTTTTTAAAAGCCTCCCACTTTTTTACTGGGGTAATTTGTACTCATCCTTCAGTTCTTATCCTTAGGATGCTCTTTACTGAGTCACCCTAGCTTAGTTGTCCCTGTTCCATACTTCTCTGTGCACATTTTATTTCCTCTATCATAACTCACTTCACATTTCATTGTAATTTCTTACTAAATGTTAATATTTTCAGCTGGGCCACAAGCTGCATGAAGGCTGGGACCTAATTTTTTGTTAACTACTACTCCAGGGGTTGGCACACTGATGGCACAAAGTTGGCCATCAATATTTGTTGACTGGTTATGTGAATGAATAAGAGAAATAGCCTCAAAATGAGACATGAATCAAGTTATCCTTAGATACGGGCAAATTTGAGCTCCCTAGGAAAGCCTTTTGCTTCAGAGCAGGTAAAAGATAAGAACTAAGAAAGACCATACAACCCCGGCTGTGGAAGCAGAGGCCTGTGGATAGAGGCAGATGCCCCATCCTGTTCCCTCTATGCAGAAGCCCAGTATAAAAAGATAGTGATGGCACAGATGTGTCAGCACCAAGGACCCCATCATCACTGGAGGTTTGTTAAAACCCCTGGAATTCAGGGTACCTGAGCGGCTCAGTCGGTTAAGTGTCTGCCTTCAACTTTGATCATGATATTGGGGTCCTGGGATCGAGTCCCACATTGGGGTCCTTGTTCAGCAGGACCCTTCTCCCTCTACCTGTTACTCCCCCTGCTTATATTCTCTCTCTCTCTCTCTCTCTCTGACAAATAAATAAGTAAAGTTTAAAAAAAAAACAAAACACAGCACAACCTTGGGCATTCATCATGACACCTAAGAGCCAAGTGCTATGTAGGGTCATGGGGAAGACCCTGGAGATACTCTCACAGACAAAAGATTGGGGCTTGGACAGGTGTAGATTTCTCTCTCTCTCTCTCTCTCTCTCTCTCTCTGTCTCGCCTTTGTTTTAAAAAGTTTTATTTATTTATTTGATGGAGAGAGAGAGAGTGAACAAATACAAGCAGGGGGAGCAGCAGGTAGGGGAGAAGCAGGC
Source organism: Procyon lotor (assembly GCA_028646535.1). NCBI lineage: Eukaryota > Metazoa > Chordata > Mammalia > Carnivora > Procyonidae > Procyon > Procyon lotor. The sequence continues at coordinate 101,019,408 of CM053608.1, forward strand.
TCCTCTCTGAGCAAGGAGCCTGACATGGGGCTCGATCCCAGGCCCTGGGATCGTGACCTGAGCCAAGGCAGCCACCCAATCGACTGAGCCACCCAGGTTCCCCAAATTTCTCTTAACAGGAGGAGGAATCCTTCAAAATATTATTATTAAAAAAAATTATTCAAAACAATATAGTTGCAATTATATATATATGTATTTTGCACTGTGTGACAAAATTACGTCCAAACCTGAGAAATAAGAGTACGCTTTCAAAACTCCCAAATCCTCTCAAAGCAGAGATGGCTCAATGTCTTTTGTGGGGAGCTAAGGAAACCTCACTCACCATTTCTTCACCCCCCACAATTCACGCTCAGTGACGATCATGTTTATTCTGCATCTATCTGTCAGTACTAGGAAGTGCCTTGGACAGAGGTATAAGAAATCTACTCACTGGAGGGACATGATATCCCAGGTATCCAGGCTGATCTGCCTCACATGACTTTGACTAGCATCAGTTAGTTAACCCTTGAGTTTCAATTACTCCAAATACACTGGCCAACAGACCTCTAGACTTACAGTGAGGATCCTCAGGCCCTGATCCTGGATTGCGGTTTGCTCATTCATTCAGTAAACCTGCCTGAACACCTCCTGTGTGGGATATAATTGTTGAGTCAGCCCCTGGTATCTACCTAGACAGCTATTTCCACATTACCCAGAAATCTTGATCTATAGAATAGATTTGAAGATTGATGACTTAGGCCTGCTATTTGCCAAATTTCCTTTCATCATTTCAAAGAAGAATGGGGGAATTGAAGGGAGAAGGTACTTGAGAGGGCTTGTTTTAACTGTGTAGGTTGATTAAATTATTGAGTGGGGTCACCATCACATAACATCTCTTCCTGCATAAAACCCAGGGAAACTCCAGGACTAGCCCTCCATCTGAGTAGAGTCCTATATCTGAGTAGCCTCTGAGGCCTGGTCCTGACTCTTCTCCGAGTTGTATTGGCTACAGGGCCAGACCAAAGTCATGTTGGTATTTTTTCCTGTTATGCCCAGATTTTCTGCTTTTTCCACCATGGGGGCATTTAACTGTATTATCCTTTGAATCAGCTGACATGTATGTTAAACACTTCAGACTCAGACAAGACTTGTAAGGCCAGGTACCATAGTAAAGTAAAAGCATGTGCTCTGTAGACAAAGCTTGAGTTCAAATCCAACCTCCAGCACTTACTTCTCTAGACCTCATGGGAGAAATAGGGCTAAGAAGCCCTCAGCCCCAATTGACAGAAAACTCAGCTAATAATGTGGACATTAAATTGTTTCATATTACAAAAAGGTCTATAGGTAGGTGTCTGCTGAAGACCTTCAACTATATCATCCAAGACCTAGGCTTTCGTCATCTTGCTCCATCATGCTTGGTAGCTAGCTTTTTTGGGTCCTCTATGATGCTCCACTGATACTCTTTGCACAAGGGAAACTTTGCATCTATACTTCCTAAATCAATTTGGGAATATTGCTGTTTGGGAGGGGGTG
>CM053608.1:101021419-101089845 GCA_028646535.1 Procyon lotor
TCCCTTTAGGGCAACATTCTTTGAAAGAACTGGCTGTGCTCTTGTTCTCCTTACTCACCTACCACTCTCTTTTGAACTCTCTCTACTTCATTCACCAGGAGCTGGATTTATGAGATCTCTATCTCCTCCTTATAAATCTGAACAGGTTTGTGACTCTCTTATAACAAATAAAATGCAAAGAAAGCATGCTGTATTATTTCTGAGACTAGATCTAAAAGGTGATGCACCTTCTGCCCTTTTCACTGCAACACTTGGTTTCTGAGTCATGAGGGCCATGTAAGAATTCTAACTACCCCAAGGTTACCATGCTGTGAAGAAGCCCAGGTTACATGGAGAAGACTTGTGTAGGTGTTCTGGCCAACAGCTCCAGCAGAGATTCAGCTGATGCTGACAGCTAGCATCAACTGCCAGAAGATGCCTCCCAATGATTCCACCTCAGCGGTTAAGTCACCCACAGCCTTCAAATCTTCCCAGCTGAGGATCCAGGCATCACTGAGCAAAGACAAGCTGTCCTTACTGTGTCATTCCTGAATTCCTGACAGCATTCCACAAGCATAATAAAATGGTTGTTTTATACCACTAAGTTTTGGTTACGTTAGGTGTCAATAGTAACTGGAACAGTGTGTGTGTGTGTGTGTGTGTGTGTGTGTGTGTGTGTGTACATATATATGTTCATGTATTTCCTTGCTTGGTTTGCAGATTGGGCCTAAAAACAATGACATCCCTGTAGCAATGAGGATATCTAGCACCCAGATCTTGATTTCCAAGTGCCACCCTGTTAGAAGAAGCCAGAAAAAGACATGGTTGAGTCCTGGGCTGAGGCAAGAAAAGTACAAATTGAAAGCGTGGATAACCTCTTGCAGAGAAAGTAAGGAAGTGCTCAAATAATATTGAGGATATTTCAAAAGGACACAGGATCCAGCTTGAAGGGATATTTCAGTTGCCAAATTTGGGATAATTTGTGCATCAAAATAATAGTGATAGTAGCCTATTATAATTCATTAAGTAAAATAGAAATCCATAGGTGTAGACAATAAATATGACAGTAATGGATTACGGTTTATTGAGTAAGATAGGAATCCATGACTCCATATCAACAAATGAATAAATGAGGGAGAAGGGAAAGCTCTCTTTTATAGCCGATTGTTGACTAAAAGCTGAAGAAGAAATTATGGAATTAAAAATCAGTATTTAATAAGCATTATCATGGTGGTTATTCCAATGGAGGTTATCAATGGATGCTAAGGCAGATAGATAGAGATCTCGTGTTGTAGCAGATACTTAGGAATTAGAGACAAGTGGTAACTTTATGGAGGAGAAACCTGCCAAACTGGGTTGGTAGTACAGAGGTGAGATGGGTTCACCTCCTATACTTCCTTATGTGATGCACTGAAAAGGACACGGCATCATTTTTCTCTTGCCCTTATGAGGCATTTGGGTTGAGGGACATCTTGCAGAAATGAAAAGCCTGTAATATTTATTTTTTTAAAGGATTTTATTTATTTACTTGAGAGAGAGATATCAGGAGAAGGGGGAGAAGGAGAGGGAGAGAGAGGAGGAAGAATCTCAAGCAGACTCCATGCTGAGCACTGAGCCCAATACGGGCCTTGATCTCATGACCCTGATATGACCCTGAGATCATGACCTGAGCTGAAATCAAAAGCTGGATGCTTAACAGACTGAGGCACTCCGGAGCTCCTGGATACTAGAGTTCTTGATACCTTTCTTAAATGTTTTCTGTAAACTTGAAATTATTTCAAAATTAAAAAAAAAAATCCCATGAGTATACATTACACAAGACCTTGGTGCTGAACCTGTCATGTGGAAGGAAAGATAAAGGTGTTTGTACAGCCTTATTGTAAACTTGCTTGAGACACAAGACAGGGTATCAGGAATTAATACATTATATTAAAGTAGCACTTTACAATTTACAAAAAAATGAAAACAAACAAACTTGTGTTGTTTGCCCCTTTTAACAATTCTATGAGGCAAGAGATTTATCAGTTTTATAAAAAAGAAAAAGAAACTAAAGAAAAGTCAGATGACTTCCCCAAGGTCACACTCACAGACAGACAAAAGATAAACTGAGGCATAGTAAAAACTTTAAGCGTTTGAGGAAAAACAGATTTGAATGGGGGCAGCACCAAACTGGAAGTGCTTAGGCATTTCCAGTAGACAGGAGCCACGGGAAAGACTCACGCAGATGAAGTACAGAAGCAAAGAAAGGCAATTACTTGGCCAACTGTATAGCTTAAAGCCTAGCTGGCTGTGACTGTCCTCAGCGTTTTGATTTCCTAACCTTGAGGAATTTACAGGCTTAGATTTTGATTTGCTAATGTAGGCCATCACGCCATTAGTGCCACCTCAGTTTAGTGGCCTCTTTGTTTAATTTAACACATATGCTCACTTCAGCAGCACATGTACTAAACAAAAATTTAACACACCTTATAAGTAATTAGTTTGACCCCATCCAGGTTCTTTTACTCTTAACGCAACCCTCTTGTGGCAACAGCAAACAATAACATAAGCTCACTCTGAACAGAATTGTGACATCATTTGTACCTTTTTGGGGGTGAACAAGGTCTTCCTACTAAGGTAGGTAAGAGACCCTAAAGGATCCAGGGGATCCACTCACTACTTCCTGGGCGGACTACCCTATCCCCACTGCCCCACTTAACCCAGGAGTCCACAGGTCTCCACATGGGCTTCGATTTCCATCATGGACCTTCTAGCCAGTGCCTGGGGAACAGGGCCAAGAAATGGCCTTCAACCTTTGCCCCAACGACAATCTCTGGGAGGACATTCCCAGTCAACAATTCTTTCTCAGGACCCCTCACTCTCCCTCATTATTGCCCCAATATTTAAGTTCCCATTGCTTACTCTGGCCCCGCTGGCCAATCATGATCTTTCTCTTTTTATAGACCTCCCCTTGGGCTCCTGTGGTGCAATTACAGCTGTCCTCTGGAACGCAGGGCCCGGAAATTAGGAAGAGGGCGGTGTAGGTCTCGGTGGGCCACACTCAGGGGCCTCAGACTTGGGGGAGAAGTAGACCTGCGCAGCCTCCAGCCCGCCGCTGTGCTTCCCCACCCACGTGGGCTAGGAGAGCCCTTCCCCTAGGCCTCTTCTCACCACCCACTGTAAAGCTGGAACGGGCGGACAGCGGCTCACGGTAGCACACTAGCTCTGCTTGCTCACCCTCTGTCTGTAGGGCCCCAAGACGTTGGGCCCTGAGCCTAGAGACCTAGGACAACTTGAGCAGTTCCAGCTTGCATCGGTCTGTGTCGGGCCTTCAGTTGCCAGGTCCCAGTTATAGTAAAGGCGGATGGAGAGAATCATCTAGTCCAGACCATTCGCATTTCACCAGATGATTATGACTGTTTCAAAGGCTCAGAGGCCCTTCTCTCCTCTCTCTCTTTGGCGGGGGAATTAGGGTCAAGCCTGACCCATGCAGGACTTGCTGCTGCCATGCCCCTTAATCCTGGTGCTGCTGAGCAAGGGTTTCCATCCCAGCCTCCCTGATCCAGTCGTCTGGGAGACTATGAGTTAGTATGGCGGAGGAGGAAGGTGATGTGGCTGAGGAGGATGTGTTCCTGGCATTTGCCCAGGGCCCCTGTCCTCCTAGGGGTCCCCTGCGTCGGGCCTTGGACAAGGCCTTCATTGTCTTCTTGGCCGTCATCCTCACACTACTGACACTGGAGGCTGTTTGTAGGCTGCTGTGGCTGCTGCCATGGGCAAAGTTTGGGGACTGGCTCCTGAGAACACCTTGGAAGGAGGAGGAGCTGGAATTGTGACCACCTTTCCTATTAACATTCTCTTCCCCTGCTACAGAGGTGAGAGCGGAGGGAAGGAGGGGGGGGCTGTGGAGGGGACACTGGGATAGCTCAGAGCCGATGTCTTACATTTTTTTGCACCTACAGGCTGGAAATTAATTTTGAAAAAGTTTGTACTTCTCACATATTTTTAACCATCTAAAATTTTTCATCATAAATTAAAATTGTTTCAAGGGTGTAATTTCTGGCATATTGAAAACATTCACATTTAAAAATAAAACAGATCACCCTTTGAATGTCCAGGGGAAGGGTAATATCAGAGTGACTTGATACTCACCGCTACTCATTTAAAAATAGATAAACAAACTCCTAACAGTTGGGATTATTCCTTTCCTTCTTTCATGACTCTTTTCTCCTTGAACACCTGGTCCACTTCCGCGCAGACAATTTTAGGCTTTTACACTTGAAAGTCTTTTATTGACCAATCTATCATACTTATCTGCATATACATATATTTTAATTGAGATGGAAGCATTTTTCTTTACTGTGATCATAGAAAAGTTTTTTAAAAAAATTCCTTCTGTGCTATCATTACAATTATGAAACGGAACTGATTAAATGGCATAAAGATTGCACACCTTTTTAAAATGGTTAAAAATTAAAAGTACATTTTTAATGAGATAAGGTAGGGGTGTTTATGGTACCTTGATGAAAGAAATAGGCTGTGTATGTGTGTTTGTGTGTGTGTGTGTGTTTTAAGATTTTATTTACAAGAGAGAGTGAGAGGGAAAGTACAAGCTGGGGGGAGAGGCAGAAGGAAAAGGAGTGGGAGCAGCAGACTTCCCACTGAGCCTGGATCATGACCTGGGCAAAGACAGACCACTAACTGAGCCACCTATGTGTCCCACTATGTGTTTATTTAAGACAAAGTAAGAGTTTATGATTGACAACCACAGGCATACCTCAGAGATTTGCAGGTTCAGTTGCAGATACCAACAAACCAAATACTGAAATAAAGTCAAAGGAACTTTTTTGGTTTCCCAGTGCATAGAAGTTATGTTTACACTATAGTTTATTAAGTGTGCTTTATATCTTAGAAAAACCAAATGTACATACCTGAATTTAAAAATATTTTATGGAAGGGCACCTGGATGGCTCAGTCAGTTAAGCCATTGACTCTTGATTTCTGCTTAGGTCATGATCCAGGGTCATGAAATCGAGCCCCGTGTTGGGCTCTGTGCTGGGTGTGGAGACTGCTTGGCATTCTCTCGACTTCTCTCCCTCTGCCCCTCCCCACCCAGTCACACACACACACAGACACACACACACTTTCTCTCTCTCTCTCAAAATAAACAATAAAATAAAAATACTTTACTGCTAAAAGATGCCAGGCATCATCTGAGCTTTCAGTGAGTTTTAATCTTTTTGCGGGGGAAGGGTCTTTCCTAGATGCTGATGGCTGCTGACAGATCAGCTTGGTGGTTGCTGAAGGTTGGGATAGCTCTGCCAATTTCTTAAAATAAGACAACAAGGAGGTTTGCTGCATCAATTGACTGTTCTTTCACAAATGATTTACCTGTAGCTTGCGATGCTATTTGGTAGCATTATACCTACAGAACTTCCAAAATTAGAGTCAGTTCTCTCAAACCCTGCTGCTACCTTATCAACTAAATTTATGTAATATTCTAAATCCTTTGTTGTCATTTCAATAATCTTAATATCATCTTCACCAAGAGATTTCATCTCAAGAAAACCCGTTTTTTGGCTCACCCATAAGAAGCAACTCTTCATCTGTTGACATTTTGAACCCCTCAAAGTCATCCATGAAGGTGGAATCAACTTCTTCAAAACTCTTATTTTGTTGATATTTTGACCTCGTCCTGTGAATCACAAAGGTTCTTAATGGCATCTACGCTGATGAATCTTTCAAGAAGGTTTTCAATATACTTTCCCCAGATCCATTAGAAGAATCACTACGAATGCCAGCAATAGTCTTATGAAATGTATTCTTAAACAATAAGACTTAAATGTCAAAATTACTCCTTGATCCATGGTCTGCAGAATGGATGTTGTTTAGCAGCCATAAAAACATTATTAATCTTATTGTATATCTCCATTAGAGCTCTTGGATTACCAAGTGCATTTTCAATGAGGAGTAACAGAAAGGAATCTTTCTGAGAAGTAGATCTTAACAGTAAACTTTGTTTCCAAGATATGTGCTGTCATCCAGGCTTTGTCGTTATTTATAGAGCACAGTCAGAGTAGATTTAGTGTAATTCTTAAGGCCTCTAGGATTTTTGGAATGGCAAGTGAGCAATGTCTTTGACCTTATGTCCCTAGCTGTACTAGCCCTCGACAAGAGAGTAAGCCCGTCATTTGAAGCTTTGAAGCCAAGCACTGACTTCTCTCTAGCTATGAAAGTCCCAGATAGTATCCTCTTACAATATAAGACTGTTTCATCTACACTGAAAATCTGTTTAATGTAGGCACTGTCCTTGATTATCACAGCTAGATCTGCTAGATAACTTGCTATATCTTCTACATCAGCACCTGCTGCTTCACCCTGCACTGTTATGTTATAAAGATGACTTCTTTTTTTATACCTCATGAACCAACCACTGCAAGCCTCAAACTTTTCTTCTGAAGCTTCCTCACCTCTCTCAGCCTTCAAGGAATTGAAGAGAGAGTCAGGGCCTCTGGGGGTCTGGCTGTAGCTTAAGGGAATGTGTGGATGGTTTGATCTTCTATCCAGACCATTCAAGTTTCCTCCATGTCAGCCATAAGGCTGTTTTTCTTATCATTCATGTATTTACTGGAGAGGCCTTTTAATTTCCTTCAAGAACTTTTCTGTTGCATTCACAGCCTGACTGCTTGGCATGAGGGGCCTAGCTTTCGGCCTGTCTCAGCTTTCAACATGCCTTCCTCACCAAGCTTAATAATGTCTAGCTTTTGATTTAAAGTGAGAGGCAGGTGACTCTTCCTTTCACTTGAACACTCAGAGGCCATTGTAGAGTTATTAATTGGCCTAATTTCAATATTGTAGTGTCTCAGAGAATAGGGGGAGGCTGAAGAGAGGGAGAGAGATGGGGGAAGAGTTGGTTGGTGGACCAGTCAGAACACAGAATATTTATTAAGTTCACTGTCTTATGTGGGTGTCATTTGTGATATCCCAAAACAATGACAATAGTAACATCAAAAACCACTGATCACAGATCACCATAACAAATATAAAAATAATGGAAAAGTTTCAAATATTGCAATACTTACCAAAATGTGACACAGAGACACAAAATGAGCAAATGCTGTTAGAAAAATGGTGCCAATAGGGGCAGCTGGTGCTTAGTCCATAGAGCATGCAAGTCTTGATCTTGGGGGCTGTAAGTTTGAGCCCCACATTGGATGTAGAGACTACTTAGAAATAATTTTTTTTAAGATTTTATTTATTTATTTGACAGAGAAGAGAGAGATCACAAGTAGGCAGAGAGGCAGGCAGAGAGAGAGGGGGAAGCAGGCTCACTGCTGAGCAGAGAGCCTGATGTGGGGCTCGATCCCAGGACCCTGAGATCACGACCTGAGCTGAAGGCAGAGGCTTTAACCCACTGAGCCACCCAGGCGCCCCAAAAATAATTTTTTTAAAAAAGAAAAATGCTGCTGAAAGATTTGCTCAGTGCAACCCTTCTATAAAAAAAAAGCAACCCCACAATATCTGTGAAGCACAATAAAATGAAGTATGCCTGCACACTTTTTTTTTTTTTTTTAAGAGAGAGGATGTCTTTTATAAAAGGAAACAGCAAGAGGGCGACCCTCTACTGCAGGCATTTACTCAGTAAGACCAATTTTGCAGAAGTTGAGGATCTGGAAATTAAATTCCTCTACCTCTCTATCTCCTAAGTCTGAGTACGCTTTTGGAGAGTTTTCATGTTCCCTAATTTGAAGACTATAGGTTTAGACATAGTGTGGGATTCTTTAATGGAAGGGAGGGTCTGAGCTTCTGGTACTCTGACGGCTTAGGGATATAAGGACCTCTGCGGTCTTAGAAAGTGGCAAGATGCTCACCATTTGTGGAATGTAAAAGGTTGCAGGAGAAAGGAATCTCTGCGTTAACCCGTTTGACTTCCCCATAAGCTCATATGTGGACCCAGCTTGGCCTCCATGAGTCCTTCCGGCCTTCCTGAAGTTGGGTGAGATGGGCGTGGGGATAAGGCGGCCGTCAAAATCGGTTTCTTGTCTCTTCTCTTTCCTCAGTTCTCCCAGAGGAAGAAGAGGAGACGAGTCGAGACCCAAGGTATTTTACAAGTCTCATTTCATCTGACAGCCCTCACCGCGGCAATATGCAGAGCTTCCTCAAAGCTCCCGCCCCATATCGCCGTCCTAAGGCCCTGGAGCTCCTGGACAGAGCTCAGCCTCCAGGTCATCACTGCCCGCGCCTCGGGGACCCCCTCCAGAAAAGAATGGAGAACTACCTAGGTCCCACCTGCTTGGTTGGTCATTAGTTCCGTGGAGGCGCTTAAAGAGAAATCAGTAACAATAGCAATAATAATAACACAACTTGTATAGCGCATTGTGCTCATTTGTATGCATGTGTTATTATTTCACGATTTGGAGCGGTAAGAACCTGGAAGTAGAAGTAGCTGCTGGACAGCGGCAAGGGAGTGTGCAGCCTGCGGAAGGGAAGGGGCAGGCGCAGTCGATTAAGTCCTGGAGAGGGTACCTGGCAGGTAGGAAAGCACCGCCGGAAGGCTGGTCAATGGCCGAGCGGAAGGAAGAGGGTTTTTTTCCCTCTTAAGAGACTCTCGCTCTTCCCTGCACCCCTGCGCAGTCTTGGAGGGCCCCGTTTCTTAGCTGTCCTGTTCCGTTCCCCCTCCCCTACTTGGAAAGGTGGCTCAGTCCTTCCCGCACGTGACCCGCCGGCGGTTGGGCCGGATGCAGGAAGTTTCTGATTGGTGGAGTCGAGGAAGCACCGGGTGAAAAGAGCTCTGTAGGCTGCGCGCCCGAGTTCTGGCCTGACCAATACCGTACGGCAAGATGGCGCCCCCCTCCAGTACTTTAGGACGCCCTGGGGGACAAGCCCGCCCTCTACTGGTCACAGGAAAGAGGGCCGCAGACCGTGTGGGCGGCACTGAAGGTGGAGGCGGGCCTACCTCCACTTCCGGCCGCGGCGGGGCCGGGCGCCGTACGACAATATGGCCACGTCTAGGTGGCTGTAGGCGGAAGCTCGGCGACTTCCGGTCCAGAGAAGGGCCTGCGGTGGGAGGGGGAAGGAAGGCGGAGGGAACCATGCGAGGTTCTGAGATCAGCAGCGAGGGTCGCCTCGAGAGACCGTTTCTGAGGTGGGGGCCGGACCGTGCGGGGAGCGAAGGCGGGGGCGGGAATGTCGAGGGAGAGGTACTGGGGAGTCCCGGACGCTGAGTCTGAGGGGCAAGCTGTGGTACCTTCCTTCCAATCCCTGAAGGGGTGGCCGGGGGGCTGAACTGGGGGAGGGGGACTTGGCGGGAAGCTCATTCAGGGGAAGGGGTCGGACGCGGGGTTGGGATCGGAGAGGAATCGGGAGAGTTCAGTGCTGGGCTCGCCATCAGCTACAGGGCACAGAGAGAGAATGGGGGAAATCGGGTGGGGTGAGAGGGAGGGGACTTGAGGTGAGCTCTCTCCCAACCTAACGCCCGGGTTTGAGGAGACCCGTCAGAGGGCGGAGTGTGAAGATAATTCAAGGAGGAGAAGGGGGAATGGATTGTTGGGAGGGAACCTCCCTCGCCTCAGAGAGTCTCGGAGTTGGGGGTGATTCTTCGGGATGGGGTGAGGGTGTGGATTTGCCGTGCTTGAGAGCGAAGCGGGGAGGTGGTGCTGACGGGGGTGTGGTGCCTGCGTGAGGGAATGTCAGGAAATCCCGAGTGCAATGCGGGAGGTGGGCCAGGGGTTGGAAGAATCAACTTGGCAAGTATGAGAGAGAGTGGGGAAAGGAAACCGAGACTGGCTGTCGACAGGAGGGGTGGAGCTGGGGGCGGGGAACTTAAGGTTTTCAGGTGGTTTGGGGCTCCCGTAGCAAAAGGCCAGAAAAGCGTCCGGTACTGATGGTTGCCGAAGATGGTTGGTGAGGACACTGTTGGGCAGGGCTGGGTGTTACTGGAGCCCAAGAAGATTGGAAAATGTGTGCGATGAAGGGATGGGCTATGCTGGAGGGGCTCTTTCTGAGGCCCCATCCCCTTCCAGCAGGAATCCCGAAATCCCCAACACTTCCTCCCTCCGGGGGATTTGATCCCCCCATGGCCACCGCTAACAGCATCATCGTGCTGGATGATGATGACGAAGACGAAGCAGCTGCTCAGCCAGGGCCCTCCCACCCACCCCCCAAACCGGCCTCACCCCGGGCAGAAGCCCCTGGCTCCTCCCAGCCCCTTGGGGCTGGAGGAAGCAGTAGTTCTGGCGGCAAGAAATGCTACAAGTTGGAGAATGAGAAGCTGTTTGAAGAGGTGAGCTTTAGGGGAGAAGATTCTTGTGCCTCAGGGAGGGGGATGGCCGACCGGCTCTCCTGTCCTTTCTTCCCCACTAACCCCGCCTCGCCTTCTTTCTCTCGACCCCTCCCCTTGTCTCTTTCCCCCCTCCTTTCTTCCTCGGACCCCTCTAGTTCCTTGAACTGTGTAAGACGCAGACAGCAGACCACCCTGAGGTGGTCCCATTCCTCTATAACCGGCAGCAGCGTGCCCACTCTCTGTTTCTCGCCTCGGCGGAGTTCTGCAACATCCTCTCTCGGGTCCTCTCTCGGGCCCAGAGTCGGCCAGCTAAGCTCTATGTCTACATTAACGAGCTCTGCACTGTTCTCAAGGCCCATTCAGCCAAGAAGAAGCTGAACCTGGCCCCTGCTGCCACCACCTCTAGTGAGCCCTCTGGGAATAACCCTCCCGCAGACCCCTCGGACCCCACACATGCCGAGACCACTGCCTCTGAGGCCCCAAGGACCCGTGGTTCCCGGCGGCAGATCCAGCGCTTGGAGCAGCTGCTAGCGCTCTATGTGGCCGAGATCCGGCGGCTGCAGGAAAAGGAGTTGGATCTCTCAGAATTGGACGACCCCGACTCTACCTACCTGCAGGAAGCGCGGTTGAAGCGTAAGCTGATCCGCCTCTTCGGGCGGCTGTGTGAGCTCAAAGACTGTTCTTCCCTGACGGGCCGTGTCATAGAGCAGCGCATCCCCTACCGTGGGACCCGCTACCCAGAGGTCAATAGGCGCATTGAGCGGCTCATCAACAAACCGGGGCCAGATACCTTCCCTGACTACGGAGATGTGCTGCGGGCCGTGGAGAAGGCAGCTGCTCGGCACAGCCTTGGCCTCCCCCGACAGCAGCTCCAGCTCATGGCTCAGGATGCCTTCCGAGATGTGGGCATCAGGTTACAGGAGCGACGGCACCTTGATCTCATTTACAACTTTGGCTGTCACCTCACAGATGACTATAGGCCAGGTAGGGATTGGTGAGATGCCGGTCGGTAACCCTTATATGTCAGATGTTTGGTGGAGGGGGGCATCTGTCTAGTCCTGTCTTCTAGGGTCTGGGCTGCGTTTTTATACTCTGACATTACGTTTTCCCACATAGGCATTGACCCCGCACTATCGGATCCTGCCTTAGCCCGGCGCCTGCGAGAGAACCGGAGCTTGGCTATGAGCCGGCTGGATGAGGTCATCTCCAAATATGCAATGATGCAAGACAAGAGTGAGGAGGGCGAGAGACAGAAGAGAAGAGCTCGGCTTCCCCAAGCTACCTCTTCCCACACTGCAGACCCCCCCAAAGCCTCCCTGGATTCTGGTGAGGTATGGAAGGGATAAACCCTTCAGACAGACCCTTGTCCTTCTCCTGCACTGGCCGGCAGGGATTCCCCCTTGCTCTCTGCCCCTGTCCCCTGAGGGGGAACAGTGCAGAAGGAACAAGAGAACCAGACCCTCTGGGGCAAGGGATTCCTTAGATAAACTCCTATGTCCCCCAGGGCCCTAGTGGAATGGCATCCCAGGAGTGCCCTACCACCTCCAAGCCCGAGACAGATGATGAAGAAGATGAGGAAAGTGACGAAGAAGAGGAAGAGGAGGAAGAAGAGGAGGAGGAAGAGGAGGAGGAAGAAGAGGAGGAGGCCACAGATTCTGAAGAAGAGGAGGACCTCGAACAGATGCAGGAAGGTCAGGGGGACGATGAAGAGGAGGAGGAGGAGGAGGAGGAAGCAGGTATGTCAAGAACAGTCCCCTCATGTGTCAGTTCCCTCTACTCTGTTGGACGTGAGCCACCTGTTTGAGACCCTTCCCTTCCTCCTCTTACTCTTAGCAGTATTCTTTCCCCGAGCTCTCGTGCTACCTGTCCTCTCTTCTTTTCCAGGTCAGGATGGAGACAAGAGCCCTACGTCCCCACCACGGATGTCCACGGAAAAGAATCTGGAACCCAGCAGGTCTGTGGGGGAGCAGCAAAACAAAGGACTCATAGTGTCACCGTCTTCACTGTCAGAAGAGCCCTTGGCCCCCTCCAGCATAGATGCTGAAAGCAATGGAGAACACCCCGAGGAGTTACCCCTGGAGGAAGAGAGCCCTGTGTCTCAGCTCTTTGAGCTAGAGATCGAAGCCTTGCCCCTGGATACCACCCCTTCCCCTGAGGAGAGGGACATTTCCTCTTCCAGGAAGCAATCAGAGGACCCCCTCACCACTGTCTTGGAGAATGGAGCAGCCATGGTCACCTCCACTTCCTTCAATGGAGGTGTCTCTCCTCACACCTGGAGAGATTCCTGTCCCCCCTGCAAGAAGTCTCGGAAGGAGAAGCAAACTGGAGCAGGGCCATTAGGAAACAGGTAACAACAAGGAGGAGGAGGAGGAGGAGGAGGAGGAGGAGGGAGGCCAAAGAGAGATTATAGGAGGAATATTGAGAAACTGGGTCTGCTGGGAGAGACCAGACGGTACCTCTCCAGCCTCAGACTCTCCATACCCCCGTACGTATTTGTATTTCTGTCCCTAGCTATGTGGAAAGGCAAAGGGCAGTGCATGAGAAGAATGGGAAGAAGATACCCACCCTGTCCAGCCCACCTTCTCCCCTGACTTCCATGGCCCCGGTTGCTGATTCCTCCACAAGGGTGGACTCTCCTAGCCATGGCCTGGTGACCAGCTCCCTCTGTAGCCCATCTCCAGCCCGGTTGTCCCAAACGCCCCATTCACAACCCTCCCGGCCTGGTACTTACAAGGTAAGAGGCGGAGGCAGTTTTTCCCTAACCTAATTCTCTTTCATTGTTTAGTTTCAGGCGTTCCATCTGAATATTACATGTACCACATCCTCTCTCTTCCTTTTTCCTCACCCCCATTTTTAATTTGATAAAGTCCTTCCCTCTGCTTCTCGTCTGCCTATATTCTAGACGTCTCTTTCTGACTCCGTCTCTCACTCCCCTGCAGATGAGTGTGGCCACACAGTGCGATCCAGAGGAGATCATCGTGCTCTCAGACTCTGATTAGCTGCCTCTCCTCCCACTGCCAGCCTCCAACAAAATGTTTTGGGATAGTATTTGGAGGATGGTGGGAAGCTGATGACTGAGGAAGGGACTGACTGAGCTAATCGCCTTTTGGTGGTGTTTCTTTTAAAAAAAAAAAAAAACAACAAAAACTTAAGTTTTACACAGAAACATTAATAAACAATAAAGTTCTTTTCTTATTGTATCCTTCTTTTCCTTGTCCTTCTTTGCTCACTGCTCGGCACCAGCTGTTCCCTGGTTCATGGTTACCCTGACCCCTGGCAACTCCTTGGAGTTGTCCTCTGTAGCTTGTCCTCAGATTGCCTCTCTCGGAGTTCCCTCGCCCTCAGGCCTTCCCCTTGCTCTCAGCCTGGCGCTAAAAAAAAACGTGCTTCGGCGTCCAGAACGCGCTTTACTTTCCCACTTTGAGCGGTAGGAGTAAAAAGGCCAATGAGGGGCCGACTCAAGGTTATTTGGCCAATCCGTGCCTGGAGGAAGGGGGCGGGGTTTCAGGGGACTGTCAGAAGCTGGGAGCGCAGGGCGATTAGATCCCGCTAACCCGCTAATGGCCACAGTTCAGGGGCGGAGCCTAAGCAACGATGGCCAAGACCCTTGGCCAATGGGAAGGACAGGCTTACAGAATTAAAGGGAAATGAATGCTTCGGCCGAGCCACGAAGTCCTGAGTTCTTCAGCGGCAGAAGAGGCCTGGTACCTTTAAGGTGGAATGAGACAGCTGTTTTTTAAAGGAGAACGGTCCGAGTCGGCCGAGCATTGCCCAGCGGCACGGGCGGGGGGTGCCCGCCTGTGCCTTTAAAGCCGGAGGGGCGGGAGGCGGAGCGGAGGCGGAGGGCGGAGGGAGTCGGCGCAAGATGGCGGCGGGAGGGGCCCAGGCTGCGGCTCTGGCCGCCGAGTGAGGGGCGGGGGGGCCCGGGGGCGCGCGGCCCGGTAAGCGGGGACGCGCGGGGTTGGGGGGCGCCTTCCGGGTGGGAGAGGAGGTCGAAGTAGCGCTTGGGGCGGAGCAGAGGGGGGCGGGGTCCGGTGTGGGCGGGGGTAGACAAGGGGCGGGGCCGAGAGGGCCACGGGGGTGGGTCTTGAGGAGGCGGGGCCGAAAGGGCCAGGGGGCGTGTCTTGAAGGGGCGGGGCTAGCGGTAAGCCGGGGGGGCAAAGGGGGCCTTGGCTCGCGAAAGAGCTAGGGGGGCATAGGCTAAAAAACACATGTAGGGAGCATAGTTCTCAGTACAGGGACAGACTTGCCCCCCTCCCAATAAAAGGGTGCAAAACACCAATAAGATAATGTTGAAAAGTCAGGCTCTCAGGCAAATGGGAAATTACAAGGAGAGGCACCCCACTCCCCAAGAGCACCTTATTTCTCTAATCTCCAAGGAAAGAGCACTGGATTTGGAGTCAGGACTTCTGCGTTTGCTGGCACTGTCACTTGCTGGCTGTGTGATCTTGGATAACCTAATCTCTCCGAGCCTCAGTTTGCTGTCTGTCAAATAGGGTTTAGAGGGATACCTACCTTAGGGTGCTGTTGTGGGGAATTGCTCAGATAAAGGGTGTGAACATGTTTTTAAACTATAAAGGGAAGGGCTGTGTCATTATAAGATGTTATCATTCTTCTCTCTTTTTCTTCCCAGAGACCCCCCCGGCCGCCCTCCTCCTTCCCTTGTTCCTGTGGCTGGGGGGGTACCCCCTCCCCCCACGCCATGGAGCCATCTCCTCTCTCTCCTAGTGGGGCAGCACTGCCCCTGCCTCTGTCACTGGCCCCACCCCCACTGCCCCTGCCTGCAGCTGCGGTGGTACACGTGTCCTTCCCTGAGGTGACCAGTGCCCTCCTGGAGTCCCTCAATCAGCAGCGGCTACAGGGCCAGCTCTGCGATGTGTCCATCCGCGTGCAGGGCCGGGAGTTCAGGGCTCATCGTGCGGTCCTGGCTGCCTCCTCCCCTTACTTCCACGACCAGGTTTTACTCAAGGGCATGACCTCCATCTCGCTGCCCAGCGTCATGGACCCAGGCGCCTTCGAGACTGTCCTGGCTTCGGCTTACACTGGCCGCCTCAGCATGGCCGCTGCTGACATTGTCAACTTCCTGACAGTGGGGTCGGTGCTCCAAATGTGGCACATCGTGGATAAGTGCACTGAACTCCTCCGCGAAGGCCGGGCCTCGGCCACCAGCACCACCGTCACCACTACCGCAGCCACCTCTGCCACTGTCTCTGGGGCTGGGCTCCCATCAGGGAGTGGGGCCACCGTGGCCCCTGCCACCATGGGCTCTGTACGCTCCCATGCCTCCAGCCGGGCCAGTGAGAATCAGTCCCCGAGCAGCAGCAACTACTTCAGCCCCCGAGAATCCACTGATTTCTCTTCTTCCTCCCAAGAGGCATTTTCAGCTTCTGCAGTGGGCATCGGGGAGCGCCGAGGAGGTGGCCCTGTATTCCCAGCTCCTGTGGTTGGTAGTGGGGGGGCCACCTCGGGGAAGCTGCTGCTGGAGGCAGATGAGCTATGCGACGATGGCGGCGATGGGAGGGGTGCCGTGGTTCCCGGGGCTGGGCTCCGGCGGCCCACCTACGCGCCACCCAGCATCATGCCGCAGAAGCACTGGGTATACGTGAAGAGGGGTGGAAATAGCCCAGCACCAGCACCCCTGGTTCCCCAAGACCCAGATCTGGAAGAGGATGATGAGGAGGAAGACCTGGTGTTGACCTGTGAGGATGATGAAGATGAAGAGCTGGGGGGTGGCTCCAGGGTTCCCGAGGCCGGAGGACCCGAGGCTACCCTTAGCATAAGTGATGTCCGGACCCTAACTGAGCCTCCGGACAAGGGAGAGGAGCAGGTCAATTTCTGTGAGTCTTCCAATGACTTTGGCTCCTATGAGGGGGGGGGTCCTGGGGGAGGGCTTGATGATTCAGGGGCGCCAACCCCTTCCTCCTACACCCCCTCCCACCCTCCGAGGCCCCTGCTTCCCCTGGACATGCAGGGCAACCAGATCTTAGTCTTCCCATCGTCTTCATCTTCGTCCTCCTCCTCACAGGCTCCAGGCCAGCCCCCAGGGAACCAAGCTGAACACGGGGCGGTGACCCTGGGGGGCACCTCGGCCGGGGCCCTGGGCATGCCGGCTGGTGCGGGGGGGACCCCTGGAGGGACAGGCAGTGGGGATGGGAATAAGATCTTCCTGTGCCACTGTGGGAAGGCCTTCTCCCACAAGAGCATGCGCGATCGGCACGTGAATATGCACCTCAACCTGCGGCCCTTTGACTGCCCCGTGTGCAACAAGAAGTTTAAGATGAAGCACCACCTGACGGAGCACATGAAGACGCACACAGGCCTCAAACCCTACGAGTGTGGCGTCTGCGCCAAGAAGTTCATGTGGCGAGACAGCTTCATGCGCCACCGGGGACACTGTGAGCGCCGGCACCGCCTGGGCGGGGGCGGGGGTGGGCCGGGCCCCGGGGGCCCCGCCGGGCCAGCCCTGCCGCCCAAGAGAGAGTCCCCCGGAGCGGGCGGGGGCAGCGGCGACGAGGCGAGTGGGGCCACGCCCCAGTCCAGCCGAAGGGTCTGGTCCCCACCCAGCGTGCACAAGGTGGAGATGGGCTTCGGTGGAGGTGGAGGGACAAACTGAAGGGGTGGGCTCCTGGAGGTGGCTTTCCGGATGGAGAAAGCAGGGGGCGCGAGGCAGGGGCGCTGTGGCCCTCAGGTGATCTCCCCACGCTTAATGTCTTCCTTATCTCTCTGGACTTGTATATATTTTGGAGGGGGGAACCATGTGGCACCATCCGCCACCCCCTTCCGTTCCTTAGGCCCTCTCCCGCGACGTATCCCCGGAACTAAGTCCCCTTCCCCTCAGATGGGTGGGAGCCCCAGCTCCAGACTCGGGCACATATGGTGGGGGGAGGGGGGCCATGGAGCATTCTGGAGTCACAGGGTCAAGGGTCAGGTGGTCGTAGTCTGTACCTGAAGTCTGTGTTTGTGTTGTTGTGGGGACCAGGCCTTTGAGCCCCACCCTTGTCCTAGAACTCACCCCACCTCCCTAAGGACGTGCCCTGTATTTCCACCCTCATCCCTCCTATCCCTCCTTGGGGGCCCCCCAACTGGATTCTCACTGAGGAGGGAGTGAAGACGAAGAGGGAGTAAGGCGTAAGAATACACGGTTTTTATTTTAAATCTTATTTTTTTTAAATGGTGATTAAAATATTTATTGGTCATTTCACTCGGCTTACCAACAGCCCCTCTGTGTTTGCTGGGGCCCAGGCGCAGGTGGGGGAAGGCGGAGTAACCGAATTCGGGGAAATCGGGTCTGGGGGGAGGGGACGGAGGGAGGCGGAGCCTAGGGTTGGGGAGGGCCGCGGGACTGGGTGGTGCTGTGTGGTCCAAGAGGGCGGGGCGGGCCCGGGATCCCCGGACCAGAACTGGAGATACCGTTTCGGGATCCCCGCCCGGCCAGTGCGGAAAGCACCTGCCGCCCGCGCGGGCCCTCACCCAACCGGAGAGGGGACTTCCTCGCCTCTCCTGCCCGCCTTTCAAGGAAAGTGAAAGTGAAAGGGAGAAGTGGAGGCTTCGGGACGGAGCAGATCGCGGCGCCATGAAGCCCCTGTCTCTGCTCCTCACCGTGGCTTTGGGTGAGCGAACCCCGAGACTCTGCCCAAGAACAAGGGGGAGGCGGAGGGAGGTGAGCCCATCACGCGCCGGACGCAGGGTGGGGCGGGTCGCCCCCTCACTCGCGCCCCTCTCCCCCAGCCTTGGTGACCGCCGTCTCGGCGGGACCCACGGTAATAGAGTGCTGGATGGTGGAGGACGCGGGCGGGGGCCGCCTGACCAAGAAACCCGCCGCACTGCTGCTGCGCCAGGGTCCGGGGACACCACCTCCCCGGCCGGACCTCGAACCCGAGCTCTACCTCAAAGTGCATGGTGAGTCAACCCGGACTCGCCCTCAACTCTGTCACTTGCCACCGAAATCCCCTCCTCTTTAGGTCGCGCGCTGTGACCTCGGGCCTCAGTTTCCCCCTGTAAAATGAGTCTGGATTACCTCTTAATCTCTCACTACTGCGTAGTTTGTGCCTTCGGGATTCCCTGGACGCTGCCCTCCCCGTCCCTCTCTTGGCGGCGACTGCAGCAGCAACTCCCTTCTCCCGGCTCGCAGACCCCGCGGGAGCGCTCCCGGCTGCCTTCAGGCGGTACCCCTCGGATGCCCCCGCGCCCCACTGTGAGCTGAGCCACTACATCCCGCTCCCCGCCTCAGCGAATTGGGCCAGGGGCCTGACCCCGGAGCAGAGCTGCCCGCGGTCCCTGGACGGGGCTTGGCTCATCGTCAGCGTGTCCAGCCGGATCTTCAGCCTCTCCAGCGTCCTCAGACTACAGCCCGAGCCTCAGCCGGAGCCCGCTCTCATCACCTTGGCAACAGGTAGGGAGGGGCAGGTGGAGTGGGGTGGGGCGCGAGGGGTGGAAGTGGAGAGGAGTGGGTCAAGGTCAGCCTGTGACTCGCCGCGTGAACTCGTTTGCCCAATCGGGCCTCATTTGTATTGTAAAAGAGGCGGTTTGGCTAGGATTGTTTAATCGATCTCAACAGCTTCTTCTAGCTCCTGCCCAGTTTCAAACAAATAAACAAACAATCCGATCCTCGGTTTAGGGGCGGGGCTTTGGAGAAAGTCTGACTTTCCTGACCCCGGACCTTGAGAAACTTGTAAGGGGATGGGGTTGGGAGGGGCTCAGAAGCAGGAACTTTTTTTCTCCTCTCCTCCCCGTTTTTGCGGTTTTCCCTGTTTGGGAAACCGGCGTCCAAGCCTCACCTGTGCCCACATCCGGAGCTGTGGCACTTAGCCTTGACCTTTCTGTGGCACTTAGCCCGTTTCTTCTGCCTCGTGAGGACGCACTGATTCTGTGGTCACCTGATGGTGGGCTGGCCTGGGTGGAAGAGACAGGAGGCCTGATGGCTCCCACCGCCAGCATCGCTCATTGCCTGCGCGAGGTGGTTTGATGGGCAGGGATCTGGCGCTTTGCCAAGCTGAGGCTTGAGGAGGGAGTGGGCGGATAAAGCAAGAATGGGGCTCACCCTTCTCGAGGCAGAGGGTGCTTAGGATACCAGTAGAGTCATTGGCTTCCCTCGGTCTTGAAGCTTTTTTATTTTTTAAGGTTACCTACGTATCTCCATACCCAATATGGGGCTCGAACTCAAGACCCTGAGATCAAGAGTCACGATGCTCTTCTGACTGAGCCAGTCAGGTGCCTCTTGTGCCATTTTTTGTAAACATCACAGCACAACTGGCAGGCCAACCCTCCCTTCTCCCTTCCCCAGGATACTTTCCTGCCACCCCCCACCCAGAGTGGACCACCCACAGGACCAGGGAAAGGGACTCAACACCCATACGTCACCTGTACCTACACTGCCATTCTTAGCTCCCAGGCCCCATCCTAGGCAAGGGCAGAAGCAAACCACTCCCTGTGGGGATAGTAGTTCTCTCCAGCAGGCAGGAATATTTCCCAGGGCTTCTGGCTTCACCCAGCTGGAGGTTGGGTGAGAAGATGCTTTTCTCTCTGAGTCTGTTCTTCCAACTATAAAATGTGGATGCTATTTCCTATGTGCCTTTTCATTTGTTGTGACTCCCAGGGGAGACCTTTGTTAATTTATTCACCAGTTCGATATTTATTAGCACCAAGGAGAAATTAGAGCCCAGTTGGTTCTCAGTTCAGGCTGCAAATAAGAGTCCTCTTTTTTTTTTTTTTTTTAAGATTTTTATTTATTTGACAGAGAGAAACACAGTGAGAGAGGGAACACAAGCAGAGGGAATGGTCAAACCTGTTTTGTTCAAGGGTCAACAGTATAGGCACATTGGGGGTTAAGGCTTTAACAAATGAACTTGGGGGGGACCACGGATAGTTTTATCTCTTAAGTCTCCATTATTCTATAATTGCCCCACCCCCCCAATGCTATGAGTTTGTCACTTGTTCTGTCAAACTTTCCATATTCTGTATTTCACCGAGTGTTTCCTCATTGTGTCATTTTCCCTCTTGTTCCTTTTTCCTCCATACTTCCTATGAATTTGATAGATCTAGAAACTTGATTAGATTTGGGTTTAAATTTTTTCAGTAATGCTTTACAATGGTTGTTACCTTTCACTTTATTTTATTATTTTTTAATAATATCAGATATCATATAATTACTTCAGTAAGCATCTTTCTTTCCTTATTTATTTTATTTATTTGAGCGAGCACAAGCAGGGGGAGCTGGCAGAGGGAGAGGGAGAAGCCAACTCCCCGCTGAGCAGGGAGCCTGACATGGGGCTCGATCCCAGGACTCTGGGATCATGACCCAAGCTGAAGGCCATCACTTAATGGACTGAGCCACCCAAGTGCCCCTAGCATTCACTTTATTAGCAGTAAAGCAAAAACCCATGTAATGCAAGCTATAAAAACAGGTACACATTTCCTTAGGGTTCTGGGTCTGTTGTATTCATATTTGTATTTCTCGGAGTCCCCTTTGTGGGATGGATGTCTAAAATTGCTCCATCAACCAATATTAAAGAGTTATGTTAGGTTAAGGGTTAAACCGTAAAACCTTCAGATTTTATTAATCCCGTGGATTGTTTTTAACAGTTCAAAAGTATGTTTCTGGATTTTGGTAAACGAAAAATTGCCTACCTCTTTACTTCATTGAACAAAAATTGTCCCATGAGGTTGAGAGAAGTTTAATCTTGTGGGGCTCAGAAGCTAGTATTAAACATTACATAATCACAATTAAAAATTATATAATACTTTTATGTGAAGTACCAACTTTTCTGGGAAGAAGGAGCAGTAGAACTGACCTTGAGGGACATGGAGTATTTAGATATTTGGGAGACAATGGGGAGGGACCCGAAGGAAACTTATGATTAAAGTTTTTATTAGCCACAGAAAGAGATTTTTGGAGCTGGTTCTTAGGGTACAAGAGAAGACTGGAAGGGTGGGTTGGAGGCTAGATTATCAAATGCTCTGAGATCTAGGTTTTATAGGTGACAGTGAATCATTGGAAGTTTTGTGTGTGTGTGTGTGTGTGTGTGTGAGTGTGTGTGTGCCTGTGGTGTGTGCGCACGCCCGTGCATGTGCATGCATGCACACACATGCCATTTTCCCAAAAGTTTGCTATTTTACTTGATTCTTACAAAGGTAGGCAAGGATCAGATCATTGGACAGATGAGAAAAATAGAGCTTGAATGATTTTCCTGAGATACCCAGCAAGTCCGTGAGGAGAACGATGGCAGTAGTGAAAATAGCAATACCTAACCTTTCTTGAGCATTTTCTATAGCCAGATCCTGGCATTTTATTGGCATAATCTCATTTATTCCTGTCAGCAACCATAGGAATGAGGTATTGATATCCTTTCCGTGTCACAGATGAAGAGATCGGAGACAGAGCACTTGGGGAACTTGTCCAAGAACCCCCAGCTTGTAAGAAGCCCGGCTGGGAATTGAGCCTGGCCCATTTAGCTCCAGCCTGGGCCTTAGTCACCGACTTTGTAGGTAGCTGGGTTTTTTAAGCAGGCACGTGACCCGCCCAGACTTGCACCCACACTGTGTGGCTCCAGCGTGGATTATGAATTGAAGAAGAGGGAGACTGAAGATAGGAAGACTGAGAGGAGGTTGTATTTGTCCTCATGTATCTTGGTGAGAACTTGAGCTAGAGACAGAGGTGGGATCTCTCTGGAACACTGAATCAGGGGCTAGTGGGGACAGCCCATGCTACATTATATTTGCCAATTTGTTCCTCTGGCTTCCTTACTAGACGATAAGAAACTCGAGGGCAGTCCCTGTCTCATTCACCGCTCTGTCCGCTACCTTGCACATCATAGGTGCTCGGTAAATATTAGTTGAGTGAGAGAGTTGGAGGAAGGAGTCTTAGTGACTCCAAGTGTTTGCCTTTAGTGTCTGGGGGGCTGCTGGTGATCCTTCATCAGGGCAAGGGGAGTGGGCATCGGAGCAGGCAAGGGAATGCTACAGAGATGCTGTTGAGTTGAGGCACGTTAGGTTGGTCCGGCAGATGGTTAGATGAAATCACCATAAACACTCTGGTGGCCTTACTGTATTCTGGACACTGTTCGAAGCATACCTTCCAGATACATAGGTGTCTTTGTTATCCAGAATCTGGAACTGAATAAATCTGGGTAGCAAGAGGCACTAAATGATTTAACCCTCATTACAACCCCATGAGGTAGGTACTATTACCATCATTATTATCTCATTATTTAGGAGATTAAGCTGAGCCATGGCAAAGTGAAACAAGCAGCCCATGGGACTGTGTAAATAGTGGCAGAGTGGAAATTAACCAGGGCATCCCGGCTCCAGGAACTTAACTATGGTACCCTGCCTCAGCAGAGCGTAGAGGTCTGTGTTCAGGTCTAGGTTAGAGCCAGAACCTTCCAGAGTCAGTAAGTGCTCTGTACAGCACCAGGGGATTGACAGCCTGAGTCATCCTGGTCTTCTCGAGTGAACCAAGAAAGGCCTGGCTCTTTAAGGGTGGGGCATGGAGGCCAGACTGGTTCAGGCTGTGTCAGAAGTGCACTCAGAGCCCAAGACGTGAGGGGGCTCTGTGCTCAGACCAGCCTTCAACAGTTGTGCCCACTCACTGCCCCTGTTCTGGACCCGTCTGCTCACTCTCAGCCACTCTGGGTCCCATGCAGGCCCAGAACAAAGGGGAGATTTGCAGGAAGGACTAGAAGGTGGTGGGTATCAGAAAAGGAGGTGTCCTCTGAGGGGTGGGTGAACTCGAGTTGGGTCCTCCCTATAATTCTATTTTTCTCTATTTTTTCTCTTTCTTTCTGTCCCTCCTGCCCCTTCCACTCCTTCCTCTCCTCATCTTCCTCAGCTGTGCTGACTGTCCTCACCCACACCCCCACTCCTCGGATCCAGCTGGGACAAGATGCTCTGCTGGACTTGAACTTTGCCTACATGCCCCCCACTTCTGAGGCCGCTACGTCTCTGGCCCCAGGTCCCCCTCCCTTCGGGCTGGAGTGGCGACGCCAGCATCTGGGAAAGGGGCACCTGCTCCTGGCTGCAACTCCAGGGCTGGGTGACCAGATGCCAGCTCCCCAAGAGGGGGCCGTGGCATTTGCCGCCTGGGATGACGATGAGCCGTGGGGTCCATGGACTGGAAACGGGACCCTCCGGCTGCCTGCCATACGGCCCTTCCAGGAGGGTGCCTATCTCGCCACCATACACCTGCCATACCTGCAAGGGCAGGTCACCCTGGAGCTTGCTGTACAGAGTGAGTTGGGGTACCAGGGTCCCCACGGGTCAATGGGGGGATTAGGGGACACCATGACAGCAGAGGGATGGCGGGGAAGACAGTGCTGGGTGAGTGGCGGGAGGTACGTGGGGGTCTCTGGGAGTCAGAGGGGCAATGCGGGGAGGTTCCTGGGAATCTGAGTGACGGAGATGAAGGTTCCTGAATCCGAGGAATAGGGCATCCCTGAGAATAAGGGTTTTAGCATGGGGTTTCCTGTGACGCACCAGTGGGGAGACAGCGGGTTTCCCATCCTGGAAGAAAAAATCCAAACCCACCTCAGTTTGGGTGAAACCATAGGGCACACTGAGGGTCTCTGAGGGAGGACAGACGTGGACTGCTTCCCCCCATGCTCCTTTCCTGTTTTCTCCCCAGAACCCCCCAAAGTCTCCCTGATGCCGGCACCTCTTGTATGGGCTGCCCCCGGGGAGGCACCCCCCGAGTTGGTCTGCCACGTGTCCCACTTCTATCCCTCTGAGGGCCTGGAGGTGGAGTGGGAGCTCCGGGGTGGCCCAGAGGGCAGCTTTCAGAAGGCCGAGGGGCAGAGTTGGCTCTCCGCACTGCGCCACCACTCGGATGGCTCTGTCAGCCTCTCCGCGCACCTGCAGCCCATCCAGGTCACGGCCAAACACCACGGGGCACGCTACGCCTGTCGCGTCCACCACCCAACCCTGCCCTCCTTGGGCCGCAGCGCTGAGGTCACCCTGGAGGTGGCAGGTAAGAATCAGAAGGAGGATGGACCTGCCAGGGGTGGGGTGGGGGTGGAGGTTGGCACCCAGGAAGATACTACTGAGTTCACTCTCCCCCCTTCCACCTGCCAGGTCTCTCTGGGCCCTCCCTAGAGGATGGCGTGGGCCTCTTCCTGTCTGCCTTTCTCCTCCTCGGGCTCATCAAAGCACTGGGCTGGGCCGGTGAGTGTGACCCTCACTGCCACAGTGACAGTCCCTGCCTACTCCCAGAAGCCTGTCACCAATCCCTCTGCCCTTCCACTCCCTCACACCATCCCTTCTCACTCTCTCTCCGCAGCTGCCTACAAGTCCACTTTGAAGGACTCACCTTCAAAGGAGAAGGTAACAGCCCTCCTTCTTTTCTTCCCATTCTCATTTGAGCCCCTCCCTGTAACTCCTCACCCAAGGACTTCTCATCCAGAGTCCACCCTGAATTTGGAATTCACACAGACCTGGGCGAGTCCTGCCACCTTGAATGTTCTACCTAACACCTCAGTTTCCTTGAGCATAAGGATGAAAAAAATTACTTAGGAAAAAGCACTCTGCCCAGTGTCTGCCAACCAGAAAACTGACAAACTATGAGCCCTGTTCCCCTGCCACCCTCTGTGCCCATGAGGGTTCATTTATCTCTGGACCGATCATGAACGTTTCACCTCGCTTTCTAAAACCCGGAATTCCTCACCTCCTTTTCTATTTCTCTTCCAGAAATCAGAGTGAGGGCACTCGTCACCATCCTGGGAATGCCGCCATCATCTCTGGCCCGAGTTGCTGCAGTAGCACCCCCAAATAGTACACCCTCCCCTGCTCATGCTCCCTCCACTCTCTCTCCCCAGAGCAGCTGGAATGCTTTTTCGAAGGACACAAACCTATAGCATTTCCTTTCTTAGAGCTCTGAGGCAGTGGTTCGCAAAATTTTTAAATCTCAGGACTGCTTAAAAATTGTCAAGAATGCTAAAGAGCTTTTGGTTATGTGGGTGATAAAGTATAGATATTTATGCTACTAGAACTTAGTAAGTTTATGCTACTTATAAGTTCTAGTAGCATCAATTGCTTAGTAAGCAAGCCTGCGTTCTTTTAGCTGTGAGGACAATGATGTCAATAGGCAGCTTCTGGAAAGCTCCAGTGTGTATTTTTTCAGAGTGAAAAAGGTAAATAACATCTTAGTATTGTTATGAATAGCCTTAACTTCGCACACCCACTGAAATAGTCTCCAGGACCTCTGGGACAAGGGCCGCACTTGGAGAACCAGTGCTCTAGAAGCCAAATGCATTTCTTGTCCTGGCCGAGGAACCTCCTGCGCTGGAGCCACTGCTTGCCTCTTCAACCCAACCTGGTGCCCTCCAGCCCTTCCCTCAGTGTCCGTCACACCGTCGCCTGTCTGTTCCCTTTGTCTGGTTCACCCTCGCCGCCCTTAGGCTCCAGACCAGGCCAGCCTCGTTACTCCCTCAGACCGCCCTAGTCCCTCTTGTGCGGTTCACCACAGTTGTATTTAAGTGATTATGCGAGTCCCTGTTAGATGCCTGTCTCCCCTCCCGGGCTGTCGTCGGTTCCTCAAAGGCTGGAACGTGCCTGTCTGTCCCCTGCTGTGTCCCCGCTCCGGCAGAGGGCCAGGCGCCCACTGGAGGGCGCTCAACACATGAAATTAGTCATTTTTTTCGTCCTAATCATTCAAAAACAGGTGTTCGACCAAAGAACTACGGGACGAAGGAAGCGGCAGCTGGCCTGGGGACCTCCGAGGGGGAGGACGGTCGGCTAGACCGACGCGGGAAGCGGATGTGATCGTGTGGGAATAAAGTTATGTTTTAGTGCTCCCAACAGGGTGTCTCATTCTACCCCCACGGGTCCCCTTTACAAGCAAGCACAAAGACTCTTACAGCCACCTCTGGTCCCTTCCAATTACCCCAGGCCTCTCAAACGCTTTGGCGACACCCAACCCTCCGGAACAGTCGGGGTCGAGCGCCCCTGAAGGTGGGCAGGACACCCTCTAGCAGGAGGCTTTGGCGGGGGGAGGGGGTGAGCAGAAGGATGCGCGCGTACCAGCGCCAGGCGCCGGAAACCCCGGAGCGCCGAAACTAGAACCGGAAGTGGCGGCTTCCTGCTCCGCCCCCTTACGAGAGGGCGGGAACCCCGCGCTCCTCGGAAAACACGGAGTGGATTTCGGTCCGCTACACGCGTGGGTGTGGGTGGGGAGCTTAACCTCGCGAGGTGGAGTAACCGATCCCTCTAGACCTAAAACACTGCCCACGGGAATTTTAGCTTCGGTGTTGTAGTGTGGAGGGGAATGTCAAATTCGGCTACTGTCCTCCCTCGGGAGCTGGAGACTGGAATCTATTCCAATTAAGTGCTGGGCGACGTGGGCTCCAGTATCCCCGCATAGGGGGCCCCCGAGGACAGTGGAGCTGGGGACCCTGGCTGCTGGATCTCGGACGCTGGGCGTCCAGCGCTCCCCTAGTCCGCGGCCCTGGCTCCTGTCCTCACTTCCTTCCCTTTTTGGCTCCTGCTGTCTGAGCGGGCGGACGTGGGGGGGAGCGGAAAGGGCGGGAGGGCCCGGGAGCCTGGCGGGGGGGTGGGTAACAGGGGGGTGAGGAAAAGCCGAGGAGGGGACTCAGTCCAGGGACTCGGTTGGGGACCGGAGACCGACGGGAACAGCGGCCCGGGATCCGCGCTGCTCCCACCATTCCCGAGCAGGTCAGAGCCAGAGCACCCTGTGACCCTACCCGTTCCCGTACTCGTGACCCCCCATCCCCAAAATGCACCAGGGACCCCATATTCCACTTTTGTGTTGCTTCTCCCCGAGGACTCCCATACGGTCACCTAGGCACCCACCCGCGTCCCTCCCCTCCCCGATACCCCGCGCCCACCTGACTCTCCACCTGCCTCCCCCCCTCCGTTTCTCCCCAGGCGCCCCCATGGCCCGACCCCGCTGATTCCTTCACTCGGCCATGCTCCCGCGGCCCCTGCGGCTGCTTTGGGACACGAGTCCCCCCGGGGGAGTCGTGCTGAGCAGCTTCCGGAGCCGAGACCCTGAAGAGGGTGGGGACCCAGGTGGCCAGGGCGTGGGCGGGGGGCAGGAGGAAGAGGAGGAGGAGGAAGAAGACGAGGTGAGACGCGAGTGGTGGGAAGTCGGGAAGGTGTACATTTCGGAGACTCTCCACCTTGCTCTCGTGTCTCTCTGTCCCTTTATCTCTTCCTCCCAGCCTCAGTTATTTCCTCGCCTCTTGCTGGGTGTCTGCCTGTCTGCCCGCTGCGGGGAGTCCCAGAGTTTCTGTGGTTCCCCGTGGCAGTGTGCAGTGTGACTCAGGACCTGCCCGCAGGAACCGTCCCTGTTCCTGCCAGAGCGTCTGGCTCTCTATCCTGCGAGTCTCTGGCTCTCTCTGATTCGGCCTGATTGTGCCTGCCTCTCTGGGCAATCGTGTCCTGGTCCCTGTCGCCCTCCTTGTTTTTGTTTGGCGGGGAGGGGTTTGTTTCCACAGTAACCGTCTCCTCTGACTCTGGGATTGGGGAGGGAACCCTTCGATTTCGTGACCCCTCCCCCTCTCCCGCTGGGCAAGGAGTGGAGGCGGGAAGCCCAGGTTCTTGGACTTTGGAGGAACGATCCCAGGCCGAGTTGGTGGGGGGGGGGGTCACCTGCATTCCTCCGGGACTAATGGTGGTGGCCAGGAGCAGGATCTGGGGCCTCAGGAGGGGCCAGAAATTGGATTCGGGGCCCCGAGGCCCTGGACTCTTGGGTCCAGAGACTGGGTGAGGGCAGGGTGACTGGCAGGGCTGGTTTTTCGGGATCGGTTGGGGGAGGGGCTGGGGCCACGTGACTCTCGGAGTCTGCTGGCGCCCCCCGCCCCCCATCATCCCAACTTCCCCTTCTTCCTGTCCTGGGATTGGAGCCGCCACCTTGAGGGGGTCTCCCAGCAATGAGGGACTAGGGAAGGGGGGCTAAGGGGAAGGACTAACTCCTGGGGCTTGGTCAGTTCCTGCGGGGGAGGGCGGAGCTTGCGGCTGTGCCTGTGACTGGGGTTCCAGCTTCTCAAGGTCTCTGCCTCTGGCTCTCTGCCTCTCTCGCTTCCCCTTCCTATCCTTTGCACCTTGCTTCTGTGCTGTCTTGGGGTTCAGCTCTGGGGGGAAAGGGCTACAGCGGTCTCCAGACCCAGGCTTCCTGCATTCCACCCGCCCCTCCACTGCCACCCCCTCGACTCCACCGGGCCCTGAGGCGGCTTGGGGGGGGCTGTCTGGGCCCCAGTGGGGGAGACCTGGGGCCACCAGCCCCCCCCACCCCTCGCACTCGCTGGTACTGTCCCCCGCCACCACAGGTGAGGGGTACAGAGGGAGGA
The DNA here is from genome assembly GCA_028646535.1 of Procyon lotor. Lineage (NCBI taxonomy): Eukaryota > Metazoa > Chordata > Mammalia > Carnivora > Procyonidae > Procyon > Procyon lotor. Next base: position 101,049,953 of record CM053608.1, read on the forward strand.
GTAGGGCCTGGGGGTGAGGGCTGGGCGTAGTGGGGGGTTGGTGTGGGACTGTCTGATCTCCCCTTCCTTGCTCCACCAGGCCCCTGTGTCTGTCTGGGATGAGGAGGAGGATGGTGCCACCTTTACTGTCACAAGCCGTCAGTATAGGCCTCCGGATCCCTTGGTGAGATCCTGATTCTGGCTTCTCATCTCTGACCCATCACCGCCCAGGGCCTCTTCCTCTGCCCAGCTTTGTGGCCAGAGTGCTAAGTCAGAGGTCTGGGGACCTGAACTCTGCCGTGTGACTTAGGTCAAGTCTTTGGTCCTCTCTGAATCTTAATATAACAAGCCTGGACCATCTCCTAGGTCTGGGATTTCCCCCAGAGATCGAGGGGCTGAGTTGAAAAAAGGGCCAGTGACTTTCCTCCTGTCTCCCCCAGGCCCCGACACCTCCCCCACGTTCCTCCAGGAGGCTCCGAGCTGGCACTTTGGAGGCCCTGGTCAGACACCTGCTGGACGCCCGGACATCAGGGGCTGACGTGACCTTCACATCTGCTTTCCTGGCCACCCACCGGGCCTTCACCTCCACGCCTGCCCTGCTCGGGCTTGTGGCTGACAGGTCAGGGTCATAGGGGCCAAGGGTTGTGGAGGTGTCTGGACTTTCCAAAGCCAGAAAATCCCACCAAAAGAGTCAAAGCCACCAGGGGTTTGGAAGACGTGGGCAGATAGGATCTCTTCTCCTTCCCAGGCTGGAGGCGCTTGAATCTCATCCTGCTGATGAACTAGAGAGGACAACAGGGTGAGTGACCCCTGGCTGCTAACCTCACAGTTACCTCTGGCTGAGCTGCGGCTTGATCTCTGACTCCTGGCTGATCCCCCTTCTCCCAGGGTAGCCATCTCTGTACTGTCAACCTGGCTGGCCTCTCACCCTGAGGATTTTGGCTCTGAGGTCAAGGGTCAGCTTGACCGGCTTGAGAGCTTCTTGCTTCGGACCGGGTATGCAGCAGGGGAGGGTGTTGGGGGGGGCGGCGCTGACCTCATCCGCAACCTCCGGTCCCGGGTGGACCCCCAGGCCCCCGACCTTCCTAAGCCCCTGGCCCTCCCCGGCGATCCCCCTGCTGACCCCACGGATGTCCTGGTGTTCCTCGCTGACCACTTGGCCGAACAGCTGACCCTGCTAGATGCGGTGAGACCCTGACCTCTGACCCCATGCCCCCTGCCCCCTTGCTAACCTCTCCCTGACTCCAGATCCTTTCCTTGCTTCCAACCCTTCCTGATCTGGCTCCCAGCCTCCTCTGTCCACTCGGTTTTGACCTTTCCCCTGTTGCCCTTGATTGTTACCCTTCAAGCTCCGTGCCCCTTCGGTTCCTTGGCCACCTGAGATCCTCACGCCCCTGATGTTGGAGGGCTGACCTTCACTCGACTGTGAGACTTAACGTCTGCCCTCTGTCCTGCAGGAGCTGTTTCTCAATCTGGTCCCCTCTCAGTGCCTGGGGAGCCTGTGGGGTCACAGAGACCGGCCAGGACATTCCCACCTCTGCCCGTCTGTCCGAGCCACTGTCACTCAGTTCAACAAGGTGGCAGGGGCGGTGGTCAGCTCTGTCCTGGGGGCTACCTCAACTGGAGAGGGACCCGGGGAGGTGACCATTCGGCCACTCCGTCCTCCCCAGAGGGCCCGGCTCCTGGAGAAGTGGATCCGTGTGGCAGAGGTAAGAAAGAGGCTTGGCCCTCTTGGGGACCCTGGTGTGGAGAGAGGTCCCAGGGCTCAGGCCTACCTCTGTGACCCCCCGCAGGAGTGCCGTCTGCTCCGAAACTTCTCTTCAGTTTATGCTGTTGTGTCGGCCCTGCAGTCGAGCCCCATCCACAGGCTCCGAGCAGCCTGGGGGGAAGCGGCCAGGTGGGGAAGAGGGGGCACCGGACGGGAGCTGAGGGCTGGGAAGAAGGGTGGGGATGAGCCTGGCCCGTCCTCAAGGCTGCTGCCCCGCACCCCCCCAGGGACAGCCTCCGAGTCTTCTCCAGCCTCTGCCACATTTTCTCTGAGGAGGATAACTATTCCCAGAGCCGAGAGCTCCTCTCGCAGGTGAGGCCCGGTTCGCTGGCTGTGGTTCGCTGGCATTCACAGCCGTCCCCGCTCCCCGTCCCACACTCATACCTCCTTGTTCTGTCACCGCCAGGAGGTGAAGCTGCAGCCCTCTCTGGAGCCAAATTCCAAGAAGGCCCCGAGGTCTGGCTCCCGGGGTGGGGTGAGTGACTAGCTGGGGGGTGATCATGAAGGAGGAAGGAGTGTATGCGGGAGGGGTCTGAGGGACGGAAAAGGGCCTTATAGCAGGGGGTGGGGGATGGAGTTAAACTTGTCCTCCGAGGAAATGGAACAGGAAAGTGCAGAGGGACAGAGAGCCCTCAGACTGGTGGGGGATGGGCAGCCGGCTGATCCTGACCTCTGACCTCAGGGTGTGGTCCCATACCTTGGCACCTTCTTGAAGGACCTTGTGATGCTGGATGCAGCCTCCAAGGATGAGCTGGAGGTCAGTGGTGTGTCCGTGTCCGTGTGTGCGTTGTGATGAGGGAACGAGTGGACCTCGGGGTCTGTCAGGTAGACCTTCCAGAAAGGTGCTGCAGGGCGTCAGCACGGAACTCCAGGGCTCGAGCCAGACGGCCAGCATCCTGGTTCTGTTACTTGGGCAGGTTGCTTGACTTCCTTGTGCCGCAGCGATCTGTAAACGGGGAAGCAGCGACAGTGTCTATGCCGCTCTGTTGTTATGAGAGCTGGATCAGTTATTGCTCAGCAGGAGCTTAGAGCATGCCCGAAATGTAAGCCTACATAGCCTGGGTTAAAGAAACAGATACTGGGATCTTGGGCAAGTTCTTCATTCTCTCTGAGCCCTGATGGACACCACTTGCAGGACAGGGAGACGGGGAGCAAGGGGAGGGGCGGAGGACCGAGAGGCCTGGTGGCTGGAGTGTGTGTGAGGTGGATGTGGGTGGGCGTGTTCCCTCCATGGCGGGGTTGGGCCTCACCCCCTCCCCCTTATTCTTGCAGAACGGATACATCAATTTCGACAAGCGGAGGAAGGTGAGGGGAGTCCCTGGGCCGGATGCCAGACAGCCCTAGCCGTGTCCTGGGATGGGGAGACAGGGCGAAGTCTGGGGTCCCTGAGTTCTGGCTCCTTCCTAGGAGTTCGCTGTCCTTTCTGAGCTGCGGCGGCTCCAGAATGAATGTCGTGGCTATGACCTCCGACCTGATCCCGATATCCAGCGGTGGCTGCAGGGGCTCCGGCCGCTGACAGAGGCCCAGAGGTGACGGGCTGGGTGAGGTCGGGACTCCCAAGGCTGGGGCTGAGTGCGGGGATCGGTGTGTCACATCCTGACTTCTGCCCACTGGCCCTTTTCACAGCCATCAAGTGTCCTGTGAGGTGGAGCCACCCAGTACCAGTGACCCTCCTGCCCCGCGTGTGCTTCGGCCGACGCTGGTTATCTCGCAGTGGACAGAGTGAGGGAGTCGGCGGTTGGGGGGTGGGTAGTGTCTGGGGGAAGCTACTTGGGAGAAGAGCTCTTCTTCCTCTGAGCCTCCTGATCTCTCACTACTCCAGAGTCCTGGGCTCTGTTGGGGGACCCACCACCCTGGTCTCCTGGGACCGGCCCAGTGTGGGGGGAGAAGAGGTACCCGGAACCCCCACTCCTCTCCTGACCCGGCTGGCCCAGGTGAGCTCTGTTCCTGACCCCGGACCTCAACACGGACCCTGCCTTTGTGAAGCTTTCTTCCTTGACCTCTCTGCCTTCATGCAGTCCCTCATGTTGTTTGTCCCTAGCACATGAAGTGGCCATCTGTCTCATCTCTGGACTCTGCCCTGGAAAGCACTCCATCCCTGCACAGTCCGGCTGACCCCAGCCACCTCTCTCCCCCAGCCTCCTCTCCGAGGCCCTCTCGAGGTCACCGCCGCTCCGCCTCCTGTGGCTCCCCACTCAGTGGGGGTGCAGAGGGGACCTCCAAGGGGACAGGATACGGGGGTGGGGGCTCTGGGCCAGGGGCCTCTGATTGCCGAATCATCCGAGTCCAGATGGAGCTGGGGGAAGATGGCAGTGTCTACAAGAGCATCTTGGTGAGGCTGCTGCGGGCTGGGGGTGGGGGTGAAGGAGGATGCCTTGTGGGACTACAGATGTCATCTTAGGTTTGAATAGCCAACTGGGCAGATGAGTCTAGGTTTAATTCTGACTTTTGGTTATGGCCGCTATTTTATTTAAAAACTTATTTTATTTTTTACATAGAGAGAGTGTGAGCCTGCACGCGAGTGGTGGAGTAGGAAGGGGCTGAGGGAGAGGGAGGGAGAGAATTTTAAGCAGGCTCCACACCCAGCACCCTAAAGCCCAATGCGGGGCTCTCATGAGTGAGATCATGATCTGAGCCAAAACCAAGACTTGATGCTCAACCAGCTAAGCCATCCAGGTGCCCCTCAGCTGTTGTATTTTTTATTCCTTTTTTTTTTTTTTTAAGGTTTTATTTATTTGACAGAGAAAGAGAGAGAGACAGTGAGAGGGAACACCACAAGCAGGGGGAGTGGGAGAGGGAGAAGCAGGCTTCCCGTTGAGCAGGGAATCCAATATGGGGCTCGGTCCCAGGACCCCAGGACCATGACCTGAGCCGAAGGCAGAGTCTTTAGCCTACTGAGCCACCCAGGCGCTCATCAGCTATTTTATTTTATTGTATTTTATTATTTTTTAAGATTTTATTTATTTATGTGCGAGAGAGAGAATGAGAGAGAGAGAGAAAGCATGAGAGGGCTGAGCAGGGAGCCTGATGCGGACTCGATCCTGGGACTCCAGGATCATGACCCGAGCTGAAGGCAGTCGCCCAACCAACTAAGCTGCCCAGGCACCCAGCTGTTTTACTTTAAAGTCTACTTGGCATTAGCTGCCGCACCTTGAACTTCGCTGGCCATGTTAGATTGTCAGAACCCACAGCAGTTTCTTCGTAGAGGAGCAGCCCTATTTCACTGGACACCGTGGGGTACAGGGAGCCACCAAATAGAGTTTCCCTGTTCATTCCGGAGTGTTTGACACGGGCGACCATGTTTGGTTGGGATCAGTGGTTAGAGCTGAAAGGATGGAAAGCAGAGGTGATGGCCGATTTATTGCTCTTTTGGTCTCCTGTCCTGCCAGGTGACAAGCCAAGACAAGGCTCCAAGTGTCATCAGTCGTGTCCTTAAGAAAAACAATCGTGATTCTGCAGTGGCTTCGGAGTACGAGCTCGTGCAGCTGCTACCAGGAGAGCGAGGTCAGAGGCCATGAGGGAGGCAGACTCTAGAGAGAGTGCTGCCCACCCATGGTGGTCGTGGGGGGAACGGCCGTGTCTGTTCTTGATGCTCCCTCTCTGAACACACAGAGCTGACCATCCCACCCTCGGCTAACGTCTTCTACGCTATGGATGGAGCTTCACACGATTTCCTCCTCCGGCAGCGGCGAAGGCCCTCTACTGCCACACTGGGTCTCACCAGCAGCCCTTCTGCCTCAGGAACTCCCCCAAGTGAGGGAGGAGGGGGTTCCTTTCCCAGGATCAAGGCCACAGGAAGGAAGATTGCCCGGGCCCTCTTCTGAGGAGGAAGCCCTGCCAGCTCAGCAGAACTCCTGGTGGCCATACCAGATGTGGGGAGCCACCCTGAACGGTGGCGGTCATGTTGAACTGGCAAGAAATCCAGAAAGGTGGCCAAACACCCCGGGGCAGTGAAGTGCCACTGGTTTACCAGACAGCCGAGAGATCCAGCTTTGTGGGAACTAGTGATCTTGGTAACCAAGTTGGATACCTGTGTACACCTCCCTACTTTCCATGAATGCAGCACACAGCTGTTGCTGGAAAAAGGGATCAGTTCCTGATTCCTGGCCACATCCTAGCATGCCAAGGGCCAAGGAAAGGCCTGTAAGGAGGGAGAGAGGAAAAGCCTGGAGGCTCTGAGCCCTGGGGAGAGAGGATGACAAGAAGTGGGTTCTAGTAGGAGTTCCTTTTCCTACTCTAGGGGTTCCTGTCACTGTGACACTAAGATAATAAACCAAAACACTATGTCCTGTCCTGTCCTTGCAGTGTGTATGGTCTAGTGGCTGGGAGTAGGGGTGGGGAGATGGCTGAAGGTAGACGTCAAGGAACAAGAAGGGATCCAGTGTTTTCTATCCCCATTGCTGAAAGCGAGGCGTTGGTGAAAAGTTTCCTCACAATAGTGAACTCCTTCCCAGTAACCTCTCCGCCTGGATCCCTTTATTCCCTAAGTTTTTCTCCTCAGTTGTCACAGACCCACATCAAATACTAGTCACCCAATTGAAGTGATCAGTCTGAACAACAACCCCTGGTTGGAAGAAACAATTTTAGGACAAAGAAATGGAAGGCCAACTTTGTGGGTAATTTGTAAATTTGGAGAACTTAACATCACAAAGCATTTCATGTTGGGATTTTAAATCAGTCTAAGCTACATTCAAACAAATTCTCGAAAGAGACTAAGAGAGATGCCAGGGCTTTTTGAAGAATGACAACAAATCATAGCAAGGAGGGTCACATTTCATCCTGGGATCTCAGTTTAGATTACTGTGAGTTCTGTAATTAAACTGACCTTCCCAACAATTGCTGTGTGGGAAATGCTCTTCTCAGGTTTCCTGAAGCCGTGCACTAACCAAGAGAAGGAAGAATTAAGGGTTGCATATACAGGCAAGAAGTAGGTTTAGGACATGTCAGATTTTAAGTCTCAGGAAAGAAGGAAGGATAACTCTGCTGCAGAGAGATTCCAGTTACAAAAATTTGGGCCAGACGGAGTAATTTATGTGGTATATAAAGTGGAAGGGGGGGGTGCCTGGTGGCTCAGTGGGTTAAAGCCTCTGCCTTTGGCTCAGGTCATGATCTCAGGGTCCTGAGATGGAGCCCGGCATTGGGCTCTCTGCTCAGCAGGGAGCCTGCTTCCCCCTCCTCTCTGCCTGCCTCTGCCTACTTGTGATCTCTCTCCTCTCTGTCAAGTAAATAAGTAAAATCTTAAAAAAAAAAAAAAAAAAAAAAGTGGAAGGGGCCCAGGAAACGGATGGAGACAATTATAGACAGAAAGTGGCTGGTCAGAAAACAGCCAGATGTTTTCACATTTTATTAGCTACAGTATAGACCCTAGAGCTGCCTCATTCCCTCCCCTCCCCTTCCCCCCACCATGGGGTCAGGCCTTCCCAGAAGCCCCCGCTTTGGCTGCCTGTGCCCGCTGGAACTCCTGCTGCAGCTGAGCCAGGGTCTCCCTCTGTTGCTCTGACTGCCGTTCCAGGTCCCGCAGCTGGGATTCATATCGCTTACTGAGGAGAGGGAAGAAAGACAAAGAAGCAAATAAAGAGCAATTCATGGGACTTACTATTGAGGACGCTGAAGGCAAGGAAGAGATTGCTGGAAAATTTGAGATCTGGGGGAGGGTTTGGGGGAACTAGACAAGAGGGGGCTACTCTACAATGGCTCTTCAACCCCTTTACGCCAGCCGTGTCAGGTGCATTGCAGGGTGGCGGAACAAAGACTCACATTTCAGCTGTGATATAGTCCAGCCTCTTCCCCACGGTGGCCCGAGCCTCTCCCAGCTCCTGTTTGACCAGCACAGGACCCAGAAGTTTAAAGACCACGTTGGACCCATCTAGCAGGGCCAGCTCCTGATGAAGGGAGGGGACATACATGATCAGAACCATAGCCAGTACAGGTCCCTCCTCGCCCCCGCAAGTCCTCTCTCACCTCCTTCACGATATTATTTTCTGTTAGTTGCGCCTCAAGCTTCTGCCGCCCTGACATGGATTTACTCAAGTCTGGGGGTTGGAAAAAAAAAAAAAAAGGCTTGATTAGAAACCTCAAATGGAACGCCTGCCCCCAGTCCTGGTGAGAAGAAAATGGAGCTGAGGAAGTAGACAAGGATGCGGCGGCAGGTCAGTGGGTGGGGAAGAGCCCCTGAGATGGGGAAGGAGCTGCACGCAGTGCCTCGGGTGGAGCAGAAATCATTATCTTGGTTCGGCTTTGGGCTGTGAGTGAAGGCACTGGGGCGAGGTCGCTCCGACCCTGCTCCCTTACCCTTCTGTAGCTGTTGATATTTCTCCACTTCTCCCTGTAGCTTCTTCTGGATTAGCTCGGCCATGGCGCGGACGAAGGCCTGCGGGGAGCGGAGAGGGGCGCTGGGTTTCACACTGTGGAGGGTACCTGAACTCCCCTTTCTGGCCTGGCCGGAGGAAATTACAGCACTCCTGAGAGGCAGCCTCCCGGGACACCGCAGGCTCACCCCGTCCTGGAGAGCCCTCTACTCTGGCCCCAGGGAGTGGCGGGCGCAGCAAGACCCCAAAGCCCTCAACCGTAACCCAACCCTACTCACGTTCTCCCTTCACTATTACTAAACCTGGAAGTAAACAAAGAATGCTGGGAAAAGACGGCGCCGGAAGCTGTCATCTGATGCATGCCGGGAACTGTAGTTTTGGCGTGATTAACGAATGGTGTTCCGCCAGAAGACTGGACTCGGGAGGTTTTAGACAAGACGGGGAAACGAAGTCGGAAGAAGAATACGCACTGTTACTTAAACCCCAGCCCCAGACTACCTTTCTTTCATTACTTGGGCATAAGAGGCTGCTCCGGATTATGGGATAAAGGCCTGCCCCGCCCCTCGAGAGAGAGTGAGCCCTCATTTAACATGGCGCCTAGAAGGCTTCAGACCTGGTAGGCGCTGATTGGATAAGGGCAGGCGGACTTCCGGGAGTTTTCAAGCGGACCGTGGGACAGCTGAGAGGAGTTTGCACGTGGATCGTTGTTCGGGTGGACTAGATGGAAACAGCCCCCAAACAGAGCAAGCATGTCCCGCCCAAGAAGGACAGACTTCAGGCCAAGAAGAAGGTAAAGACGTTTCCTCCCTAGGGTGGAAGGGAAGTTTCTAGCTGTAGGATCCCAGGGGGCGGGGCGCGGACTACGGGGCATTAGAGTTTCTGATGTGCCCGTAGAAACCGAGGAGATACTGGGAGGAAGAAGCCACTTTGACCGCTGCGGGAGCCTCTCCGGGGCCCCCTCGTAACAAGAAGAGGAATCGTGAGCTTCGTCCCCAGAGGCCAAAGAACACTAGTATCGCAAAGAAGTCTCGGATCTCCAGGAAGCCCCAGCTCCCGAAGAAACCCCGAGAACGGAGGAATCTTGAGCCTCAGCGGAGCGTGTCCGGGGTGAGCTTGGGACCTGAGAAGGTGGTGGGGCAAGTCTTCTTGTGCTTTACGGGTGCAAGTATTGGGGTCAGCCCTATCCCGTTTGCTAATTGTTCCTTCTTCCCCAGGCCCAGGATCCATTTCCAGGTCCTGCCCCCGTCCCTGTGGAGGTGGCTCGGAAGTTCCGTCGCATTGACAAATCCAAAAAGGTGAGGACCAGCCGTAGAGTGGGGAGAGGTTGCAGCCCCGGAGTATATGAGTAAGCAGGATGGAGGAGGGGGTGCTGTGTGGCTCTCCTGGGACCCCACACAATGTCTGTTTTTTTTTCCCACTTTTCCCCCACCACCGATGTTACAGCTGCCACATTCGAAGTCCAAAACCCGAAGTCGACTTGAGGTGGTCGAAGCGGAGGAAGAGGAAATAAGTATTAAAGCGGCTCGTTCTGAACTGCTGCTTGCTGAGGAACCGGGGTAAGTGGACCCCAGTGTGGGCCTCCCCAGGTCCTGCTTTATGGAGCTTTTCTTTCTCATTTCCGTGTTGGTACACCCACTGCATATTTGGGAGTTTTATTGCAATGCCAGCATGCACTCCTAGGTTTCTGGAAGGAGAGGATGGGGAGGACACAGCAAAGATACGCCAGGCTGACATTGTGGAAGCTGTGGATATTGCAAGCGCAGCCAAGGTGAGTCTGAATTGAAAAGGGGCCACTGGCTGGATTGGTGGTGCCGAGCGAGATGGAGGTGAGGACTAGAAGAGGGAACAACTGAAAGGAGCCACTTCTTAATCCGCTCCCCCCCCGCCCCCCCGCACTTTTTCTTCTCTCAGCACTTCGATTTAAACTTGAGGCAGTTTGGACCCTACAGACTGAATTACTCCCCAACTGGGAGGTAAGGCTGGATAGCAGTCTCTTGAACTAGGATGTGGTTCATCTCCTTAACCACTTCAGCCACACTGTGTCCTTAATTGGACCAGTGTATGTTTAGGCTGATGGTGTGGGGAGGGTCCTGTGATTTGCTTGCATGTGAGGGCGAGCATATAGAGGAGGGGCCGGTGTGGGACAGACCTCAAGTGGTCCGAGTCAGGGTGCTTTCCTGCACTGACACTCTACCTGTCCCGTGACTCCAACAGACACCTGGCTTTTGGAGGGCGCCGGGGTCACGTGGCCGCTCTTGACTGGGTAACAAAGAGGCTCACGTGTGAGATCAACGTCATGGAGGCAGTGCGGGACATCCGGTCAGTGGGGGTGAGGCATCCCTTCCCTCACTGAATGATCGCCCCCTGACCCTCTTTCCCACTGAACCTCTTCTCCCCTCCTTCCAGGTTTCTGCATTCGGAGGCACTGCTCGCTGTCGCTCAGAACCGCTGGCTTCACATCTATGACAACCAGGGCATCGAGCTCCACTGTATCCGCCGCTGTGACCGAGTCACACGGCTGGAGTTCCTGCCTTTCCACTTCCTCCTGGCCACAGCTGTGAGTGGCTATGGAGCATAGGGATTGGATGGCAGCCCTTGCTTCTCGTGCTTCTTTGGGATCCCAGTAGAAGGACAGAGGGCAGTCAGAACTCATTCTGTCTCTATCTCTTTCTCTTGGTCAGTCAGAGACAGGGTTTCTGACCTACCTGGACGTGTCAGTGGGAAAGATCGTGGCAGCTCTGAATGCTCGGGCTGGACGGCTGGACGTCATGACTAAGAACCCTTACAATGCTGTCATCCATCTCGGACACAGCAATGGTTGGTCTCTAGCTGAGCTTTGACTCTGACCACCCAGACCTGCTTTGCTTCTGTGTTTGTACTTTGCAGGTGCCTTCATGTTGCCCCTACTCATCTCTCTCGTTATTCCTTGGCCTTGAAACCCGGTCCTTCCCAGATGTAATCACCTCAGCACCTATTAGTAACTCGGCTCCTCTGCCCTGATGTCCAGGTACCGTGTCCTTGTGGAGTCCAGCCATGAAGGAGCCACTGGCAAAGATCCTCTGTCATCGTGGTGGGGTCCGGGCTGTGGCCATAGATTCTACAGGCACGTAAGTCACTTATTTGGTCATGAGCTGCTGGGGAGGTCACAGCTGGGTAGAAGGATATAGAAGGCAGTGTGCCATTAGGAGCACAGACTCACAGTCAAGCTGCCTAGGTTTAAATCCTGGTTGGGGCCTCTGGGTGGCTCAGTCGGTTAGCGTCTTGATCTCAGCTCAGGTCTTGATCTCACAGTCGTGAGTTCAAGGCCTGCCTTGGGCTCCACGATGGGCATGGAGCCTACTTAAAAAAAGTAAGAAGGTAAATAAATCCTGGTGTTAACCACCACTGATGGGCCACGTAAGTGTGGGCACATTTCGTAACCTCTGTGCACCACACACTTTCTTCGCCCCAAGAGTAGGGATGAGTATCTCACTCCAGGGTCAGAAAGCTTTTTCTGTAAAGAGACTGATAGTAAAGATTTCAGGTTTTGCAGGCCAAGAGGCAAATTTGAGCTTATTTTATAGGTATTTGAGTAAAGAGAAAACAAAGCGTCACAAATTTTTAAGCAGTGAAGTTCAAAATATAATAGTTGCATTATATATTATTTTTGTAACACAGGTATACTAATGGGAAGAATTGGGTTTCGCTTTTGAGGATAACATTTTGCTCAATTGAGGTGCAAAGTTAGTGTTCTAAAACCCAGTTGCAGATATTTCTCTGTTAATGTTGATCTGTGGAGAGATCATACTTATTTTGCCTTCGAAGACCTTTTTAACACAGATGATAAGATAGGTAGCAATTGAAACCCTGTCAAGTTGTAACCGTGTCACCATGAGTGGTCGTGCGCCCACAGTGGTGTGAAGAGATGACATGCACACGTGAGGTCAGTCTTGACCTCTCTCCCAGGCTATTATTGTAGCACAAAAGCAGCCCCAGAAGAAGCCAGTGAACAAGTGCAGTCGGGCTCCCATACGACTTCCTCTGCAGCTGCTGGAATTTGGATTTAATTTTCCTATATAATTTTCACCTGTTTCGAAATATTTTTTTGACTTTTTTCCGGGCACTTAAAAACGGCCAGACCATTTGGAGCTCGAGGGCCGTCCAGAAGTAGGTGGCGGCCAGATTTGTTTGGCCCATGGGCCCCAGGCCGTCCTAGACGTTAACGTGAGTTAAGGCTTACGGAGTTGAGCTTGGTGCCCAGGGAGTTTGGAGCACCGGGTTTCGCCATTGGCGTCATCGAAGGTGATCGTTCTCCTTAGGCCTGGCTGGTGATGTGAGGGGTAGTAGTGGTGGGCCCTCTTTGAGAGTTTGCAGTTGCCCCACTGGGCTGTCTGAGGGTGGGGGGGTGTGTGTGCGCGCACGTGCATGCACATACAGGGTGTGCTGTGGTGCACACAGGTGTCCTCTAATGGGATTAGTGGGTGTTCCTCCTAAGTCCTTTCTTTGTTAGGCACTCCCAGGCATCTGCTGTGGGCGGGGCACTGGGCTGGGGTTCTGGGGGGGCAGGTACAAGGATGAAGGGGCCATGGAGCCCGCCCTGGTGCGGTCTTCCGCTTTGTGTAGAGATGGGACTGTAGTTTATGGAAATGATTATTCAGGAGATGCATTCAGTTTCTGCTGTGTTGCCTTCTGTCACCCTAGACCGAACGTGGATGTCAAGGGATAGGTCACCCCACTCACTCCCCAGATTCCTCCTTGCTTTCTGGAGGTTCCCTTTCTGCCACATTTCCTTGTCACCCAGAATTGGACTTGACACCTCTAGCTACGCAGCCCCATGGTCTTCAGCCAGCAGTGAGGGCAGGAACCAAGCCGCTGTTCACTGGGTGCTTCCCGGGGCCCCAGGCCCTGCTCCTTGCTTTGGTGCTTTCACTTCATTACTGTCCACGACCCCATCTGAATCCCCGGCTGCTCTCCCCGGAGGGCCCTCTGAGGTCCGTTTCTCTCCATCGTCGCTGTCTCCTGTGAAGATTCATCACGCTCACAGCCACTTTCTAGCCTCTGGTCCTTCCTCCTCCTGGCACGTCCTGGGTGCCCTTAGCAGGCTGATCACTGCCACAGCTGCTTTCCTCTTTTCACGCTGCTGCGTGAGAATCTTCTGCATGAGGTATAAGTGACGTAACTTTACTTGTAAATGGTTTTAAAGAAAGTCAGGAAAAGGAACAGCCTAGTAGCCACCAACTTACGAAAACCTTGCAGATGCTCCGAACCCCCCGCCACCCCGGTCCTCCCATAGTTGTTGTATCTTTGGGGCCAAGTGATTTGTCTCAACCGTTTTTACTCCATTATTTTTGCCAGCCTGGCTTTAGGAGGGTGCTTTCTGTGGGCCACTGAATCCCAGCTGTGGTTTGCCTTCCCGGGGCTGCTTCGGTCAGGTACTGCTGATCCCAGGGCCTGATCACGCAGTTTCCTGAGATTTGGGCAACACCCCGAGAACAGCTCTGCTCCTTGATCGTAGGCCCACTTCTGCTTATCTCTGGTCCTCCTCAGGAGCGCCTCAGGCCACAGCAGCTCCATGAGATGGGGCTTGCTGCTTGAAGAGGCATTATGGAAGCTTGCGCTAGGATTGGGTTGGACTGTCAGAGCTGTTTTCTGTAAGTTTAGAAGCGTGGTAGTGTAGCCTGGATGCCCTCTGGCCAGTGGTATTTGTGGTATTTGTGCAGCGGATCCCAAAGGAGGGTGCGTGTGGGGAGAAGCCAGCATGTGCCCTTCAGTTGTGGGTTGACCAAAAGGGGTGACCCTGTGTCCCAGGAGCCCTCGGTAATTCCTGGTTAGCACGGGTGGTCCTTCCACCTGCTGGAGCCGGGGCCCTGATCGTCTTGTATCTGGAGTAGAATCCAGCTGGGCCTCCGCTCAGTCCCGTCACAGGGCTCGTCCCTCTCATAAGAGCCCCTCAGTCCCCTCTTCTGGGGTTCACAGCCAAGGCCAAGAAGAGAGTCCGTGGCCTCTTGGTAAACTTACATCCCCTGGCCTTGCTGGCCTCCCTTCAGCCTCCCTCTCTGAGGAACAACTTGAACATAGAAACTGCCGACCTCTGAAAACAAAGAGCCACAGTACACGATTCCTGGAGAGTGCTGCCCTCCCTTCCTCCAGGGAAACGCACGGTGGGATAGGGGCCTCCAGCGCACGACGGGGCTTTTACTCAGCTCCGTGCAGGCTTCTGTCTGTCTCTCATAGCTGGAGGGCAGTGTCGGGGAATCTGGGTCCTCGGTCTGAGTTTAAGGAGCGCCTGCAATTGGTCCCCTCCTCATCCTGCTGAGCACATGTCCCAGCAGTCCCGAAAGCAGACCTCTGTTTCCATCTCCGCTCTACACTGTGATGTTCATTCATCTGTACCTGCTGGATGTTTCTTGTGCTTCCTCGAGAATGACCTCCAACGGCTGCAATCCCAGTTTTATTACGAAGTCCTCCCTGACCGTTGCTGTCGGTCCTTCTCTTTGCTGAGCCACCGCACTCCCTGTGGATGCGGTGGGACATGTCACCCTGGCAGATGTGATTAAGAAGACAGACACTGAAGAGACAGGGCTGACTTGAAGTCTAGCGCTACCACTCACCCTGATCTTTCTCTGAGCTTCAGTTTCTTCGTCTGTAAAAGGGAAATAAAAATCATTTTTCCCTAGCGAGACTTTATGCCTGCACTTGGCCACAGCCCTGCTCAGTAGGCCCACCAAACAGATTAACTTCATTGCCCACCCCTCTCTCCACCAGGTACATGGCCACCTCTGGCCTGGACCACCAGCTGAAGATCTTTGACCTACGAGGGATGTTCCAGCCTCTGAGTGCTCGGACCCTGCCCCAGGGAGCAGGGCATCTGGCCTTTTCCCAGCGGGGACTGCTGGCTGCGGGCCTGGGCGATGTGGTCAACATATGGGCAGGGCAGGGCAAGGCCAGCGCACCCTCCTTGGAGCAGCCTTACCTCACCCACCGGCTCTCGGGCCACGTGCACGGCCTTCATTTCTGCCCCTTTGAAGATGTGCTGGGCGTGGGGCACAGTGGCGGCATCACCAGCATGCTGGTCCCCGGTGAGTGGGCCCGGGGATGGGGTCCGTGTGAATGAACTCTGGGTGGGAGTTTGGGTTGGCTCAAGACAGCCAGGAGCAAAGGGCTTGGTCGGGCTGCAGCTGCTGGACTGGTTCTGTTAATGGCTCCATACTGCTCCGTCCCTCTAGGGGCTGCTGAACCCAACTTTGACGGCCTGGAGAGTAACCCGTACAGGAGCCAGAAGCAGCGCCAGGAGTGGGAGGTGAAGGCCCTGCTGGAGAAGGTGAGCATGAGCCCGTGGGGGGTTGGGGTCGGGGTTGGGGAAAGCTCCCCATGCCCCAGGGTCTTGGGAAGAGTGGGACTCAGCAGCCCCTGGCCTCCATCCCTCTTTGGGTCACTCTCCCGTCACTCCTGACCCTTTGCTGTCCCTCTGTGACACCTGCAGGTACCTGCAGAGCTCATTTGTCTGGACCCACGAGCCCTGGCAGAGGTTGATGTCATCTCTTTGGAGCAAGAGAAGAAGGAGCGGATAGAGAGGCTGGTACGGAGCAGGCCCTGGTGTTCATGCCCTCCTCCCCTCCACGTCCTTCCCTGTGCCATGTCCCCAGAACCCCTTCAGCAGATGGGGGCTGCCACAGTTCCTGGTCCCTGAGGCCGTGCTAGATTTCACCTTTGTCCCCCCGCTTAGGGCTATGACCCTGAGGCCAAAGCTCCCTTCCAACCAAAGCCAAAGCAGAAGGGCCGCAGCTCGACAGCAAGCCTGGTGAAGAGGAAGAGGAAGGTCATGGATGAGGAGCACCGGGTAAAGGATCACTGGGGGGTGGGCTCGGCATCCTATGGTCTTTGTCCTCCTGCTAGTGCCTCAGCCCTTGCCAGCCTGCCACTTCTCATCTTGTCCCCATCTCCCCACCCAGGATAAAGTCCGGCAGAGCCTTGAGCAACAGCCACAGAAGCAAGAGAAAGCCAAGCCCCCGAGGGCCCGGCCATCTGCCCTGGACAGATTCGTGCACTGAGCCATGCTCCACGGTGGCCTGAGAACAACAGTCTCTCCCCACGATTGCCTGTGGGGAGATGACCCTGTTTCTTGGAATAAGAAGGGGGCAGTGTGCCCCTTCTCTGACTGGGGAGGGACAGCTGCCTCCTGGGCTGGGTTGGTATTAAAGAAGAAGATGGCCCTTTTTTTTTGGGATAATGTGTCTAGATTGGGGACCTGTTCCCCTTCCTTTGCCCAGCATGGGACTACTCTAGGATCAGAGGGGATCGTGGTATCCCGCTTCTACCCCACCCTGTATCTTATCACCATGACCTTAGCCTTGTTCTGTAGGGCCCTTCCTCCTCTCTTTCCCACGTCCCTGGTGATCGATGTCCTTCCCGTCCAGCACGGTCTGGCAGCCTCCAGGCTCCCCGGGTTTGCGTTCTTGGACTCCTGGTGAGGACCACGCTGCACTCGAAGAGGTAGACAAACAAGTTTATTGAGGAGCTTGTGCCCCTCCTCTGCCATAGCTGGAGAGAACCACCCCAGCACTGGCTCGCTCTTCCTGGTGACCATGATTGGGGCTGGCAGGCCAGGCCCCTAGATTCTCCTCTATCTCCAACTTCAGTAATAGAGCATCTGATAGAGGAAACTGATCAGCTGCAGCCAGTCAGGGCCCCCTGCCTTGGGCCTGGGCTGGAGAAGGTTGTGGGGGTGCCAGCTCGATCCTCAGCTTCTCACTCCTGTGGCCCCGGGCACTCTCAGCTGTGAAGCCAGGCTATTACCCGACAGCGCAGGATGCCCAAGACTTCCTGGAGCCAGGAGCAGAAGGGTCCAGTCCTTTCCCCGTCCGAGCCGCCCACCAGCTTCCAGGCTTCCTGCATCTTCCAGGGGTCCAACTTATGGGATGTCAGCAGGAATTTCCCATAGCAGCACCGGTCCAAGGGGTAGTGGGTGGCCCCAGCCAGCTTCACACAGTGGGTTGGGGTGAGGCCTCCTCGTCGGGCACTTACCCCCACAAAGACATCCTCCAGTGGCAGAGAGGGTGCCCGGCTGGCCACTTTCAGGATGAGCTGTACGGCAGAAGCTGAGAGCACGTAACCCGTACCAGAGGCATAGGGGGGAAAGGGGCCCCAGGTAGGAGGCCACTGCTGCTCAGATATCTGGTGCTTGCTCCCCGGTGTCCGAGAGGGGTGCACCCGCCAGTGCACACGGCCCAGGTACAAAAGAGGCACTGGCTGGCTCCTCAAGATGGACCCGTCTTCCCAGTCTTCATCTCCAGATTCAACTTCTCTGGGAGGCCGCTGCTTGCCTTTCTCCCATTGTTCCCAACGGCCCCCTCGCCGAATGAGCTCTGACACAAGTTCCGGGACGTTGACAAACACATCATCGTCCGTCTTGAGGATGTAGCGGGCCATGGAGCAGTGCTTGTTTGCCCAGTTGAGCCCACTGAGGGTCTTGAGAGTAAGGTTTCGGTAGGAGTCCCGGAAGGCCGCCTGCAAGATGTCCCCCTGGGCAGCTGCCTCCCGCACTAGATTGATGTCGTGCGGTTCCCTGGTAGGATGCCACAAGCTTGGCTCTCCCAGCAGAAAGAGAGTCTGCACCCTGAGCCCCCGGGCCTCTCGCAGCCCGCCCCACGAGGCCCGAATGGCATTTCTTTGGTTCAGGTTCTCTGGGGCCGTGCACACAAGGATGAGCAGGAAGGGTGGGGCGCCGGGACCCCCGCACGCCTCTTTATTGGGGATCAGGAGGCGGGGCAGGGCCAGGGGCGGCCCTGGGGAGGCAGGAGCCGGGCGCAGGGAAGCCAGCGAGAGGCTCAGCAGCTCCTCCCCGATCCCCGAGGGCCCGAAGAGGGTCCAGAAAATCACCAGCAGTAGGGCGGCAAGGAGAAGGCGTCGGAAGAGGCTGAGGGGCATGGTGTGGGGTAATCAGAAGCGACCTGGAGAGAGAGAGGGGGGCGGTTAGTGGGCGGACGCCCCAGTGACCTGACCTGAATCTCTAACCGGCCACGCCTGGGATAGAGCGGGCGGCTGTTGCGCGCGACCAGTACCGGCGCCGAAGATCGCCGAGCCCTGGGAGGGGGGGGGCGGTGGGGCGGCGGCACAGCGAGAACTGCGGGGAGGTTACCTTGTCGGGGCCCCGCCGCCCCAAAGCTCGGCTCCATGGTGGGGTGTCACTGCGGCGCCAGCCAGCCACCCCTCCCCCGCCCGCGATGGCGGCTGGGTCCCGCCCCCCTCCCTGGGAGGGTGTAGCTCCGCACGCACACCCGCCTCCCCAGAAGCAGCTCAGAGGCTTCGCGGCTGCGGCGGAAGGAATCTGACTGGCCGAGCCCCGGCGGCGGGGGCCCTGCGCGAGCCGGCCGTAGCGGAATCTAGAGCTGGGCGCCGCAGTCGCCGAGGCGAACGCCGGGCAGCCCGCCAGCCGCGGCCAACTTCCTTAACCACACACGCGACCCTGCGCTCCGCCGCGGACTCCAGCTCTTCCGGGTCAGAGGATTTCATCCCTACCGGTAGCCCCCAACTTCCCGGCCTCGGCGACCCTCCCCCCCTACCTTATTTTTGAAAAGAAACCCCGGGGCGGTTAAGCCCTGAAAATACTCCCCGGACCTCCAACTGGTTAGGCTCAGGGTACCCACGCCTGCCCAGCCGCTGCGCGCGCCCACCCCAGAGGGCCTTGAAACTGCTCCCCCTCTAGGGAAGGGGGTGTTTTATCGGCGTCTTCCGTAAGAGGGCGGGCACCACAGGGTTGCTTCAGGCGGGGAAGTGGCGCCACCACTGCGGGGCGGCTGGTTTGGGTAGCCGAGGGAGGAATCAATCAGGAAGAAAACCACCCACAGGGCCCAGCGTGACAGCTTTCCCTGTCAGGGTCCCCAGAAGTATGCAGAGCATCACACAGAAGGGTGTATAAACTATTTTATTAACAGACAAGGCCTACAGATTTATTTCTTCTTGGACACACCCACGGTGCGGCCACGGCGCCCGGTGGTCTTCGTGTGCTGGCCTCGGACACGAAGTCTGCAGGTGAAAAGAGAAGGGTCACCGGTTATACACAATGCAAAGGAAATGTCTGGAAAAGAAGGCAGAGCATGACAAATCTCTGGGAGTCTAGGGGCAGGGAGGGAGAGGAGACTCCCACCCCTACTCACCCCCAAAAGTGGCGCAGCCCTCTGTGGGCCCTGATCTTCTTCAGTCTCTCCAGGTCTTCACGAAGTTTGTTGTCCAGGCCATTGGCCAGGACCTGGATTTGGAAGAGAGGGTGAGGAATGTTTTACCCACTGACCTACCACTAATTCTAACTAGACGCCCTGCCTCTTCCCTAATCACTCCCACCCCAATACATACCTGGCTGTATTTTCCATCCTTCACGTCCTTTTGTCTGTTCAAAAACCAGTCTGGGATCTTATACTGGCGAGGATTCTGCATAATGGTAATTACGCGTTCCACCTGGCAGGCCGGACACAGGTCAGATACAGAGGGCTTCCCTTCCATCGCAGGCCCAACCCACAGCCCCCTCCCTTGTCCTCACCTCATCCTCAGTGAGCTCTCCGGCCCTCTTGGTGAGATCGATGTCTGCTTTCCTCAACACCACATGAGCGTATCTTCGCCCCACACCCTGAAGAGAGGTTTTGGAATTGGGGAATGAGTCTGATTTTCTTGGTTCCCTTTATAGCCCCCCCCACTATTCAAAAAGCATACAAAGGTCAGGCTTGCAACCACCCAGTGCATATTTTCTAGACACAAAGCCTAACCATTAAATAGGAGGGAAAAAAAAAAAAAAGCAGAATTTTTTCAGTACTCAGTATATATAACTGTCAAATATTGGCTGTCAAAGACAGTGCAGCAGCACCCAAAAGCAGTACCTTCTAGTCTCTGGATTGTGGAGAACCAAAAGGTTGGTACTCTCGAAGCTAATACAGCACCAATGGAGCCAGACTAGGGGCTTCTGGATCAACACAATTGATCAACGGGCCGGATTGTGATGCTCTGGTTCTCTAAGGGTCCTAATTCTTTGGGCAGGTCACCCCATCACAATGATCAGTTTTCCAAGACCACAAACTTGGATTTTGTCAGTGCCCAGAGATGACCAGGTCACAGGGAGCTAAGTGCCCAAACCAAACTGAAAAGAACCAAGGCTTACCCTGGTGGCACTGTATCAGCACCAACACCTGTACTCCTTGCCACTTGAACTCATGAAGCCAACATCTCAACAGTGAAGGATTATGTGCTAGGTAAACAGTGCCTACCCCCACCATCTATGTCCAACTAGAATCCCAGAATGTGTCCTTATTTGGAAATAGGGCCATTACAAATATAATTAGTTTAAAAGACGTTACACTGGATTAGGGAAGGCCCTGAATCCAATGCCTGGTATCCTTATTAACAGGAGAGGACAAAGTGGAAGGCCAAGTAATAGGAGGAGCCTCACAGCTAAGGAAAACCAAGGACTGCTGGCAACCCCCAACCTCTAGGATTCCTAGAGCCTTCAGAGGGAGCATGGCTCTGCTGACACCTTGATTTTGGATGTTTGGCCTCCACAACTATGGGAGTAAGTTTTCGTTGTTTTTTGTCTTGTTTTAAAGATTTTATTTATTTGAGTAAATAAGTAGGCAGAGCGGCAGGCAGAGAGAGAGAGGGGAAGCAGGCTCCCTGCTGAGCAGAGAGCCCGATGTGGGGCTCGATCCCAGGACCCTGAGATCATGACCTGAGCCGAAGGCTGAGGCTTTAACCCACTGAGCCACCCAGGCACCCCAAGTTTTCGTTGTTTTAAGCCAACAAGTCTGTGGTAACTTGTCTCAATAACCCCAAGAAATGAAAAGTATTTCCTGTGTAAGTGACCTAGAGGAGCGCCTGGGTTGGTTAAATGTCTGCCTTCAACTCAGGTCATGATTTCCTGGTCCTGGGATCAGGCACAACACAGGGCTCCCTGACCAGCCAGGAGACTGCTACTCACTCTCCCTCTGCCACCCCCTCTCCCCGCCCTGCCATTTTTGCACGCTCTTGCTCAAATTTTTTTTTTTTTAAAAGATTTTATTTATTTGAAAGAGATCACAAGTAGGCAGAGAGGCAGACAGAGAGGACGAAGCAGGCTCCCTGCTGAGCAGAGAGCCCGCTTCCCGCTCTCTGCCTACTTGTGATCTCTCTCCGTCAAATAAATAAATTTTAAAACAAAGTAAAAAACAAAACAAAGTGACCTAGAAAATCAAATTATCAGCTTGATTCAGAAGAGATTAAGGTCTTGGACACCTAAACCCTCCACTCACGCATTCTCTCAACTAAATAAATCTTAAAAAATGAAAAGGGGCGCCTGGGAGGCTTAGTTGTTAAGCATCTGCCTTTGGCTTAGGTCATGACCCCAGGGTCCTGGGACTGAGCCCCACATCAGGCTGCCTGCTTGGCGGAAGCTTCTTCCTCTCCCATCCTCCTACTTATGTTCCCTCTTTTGCTGTGTCTTTCTCTGTCAAATGAATAAAATCTTTGAAACAACAAAAATGAGACAAAAAACCCCATAACCCCCAAACAGAAGAAATTAAGGTCTAAGCCTCTCTCAAACTTAAAAATATGCCCAACTGGGGGGAGGGGGGCTTGAATTCATGACTCTTGAGATTAAGACCAGATTGAGATGAAGAGAAGAGACAAGATGCTTAACTGATGAATATGCCCAAGTGCCTCTGGCCAAGATTTTTGATAGCCCTGTTGCAGGCTGATACTGACTTGTCAACTTTCTACATTAGATCCCTTTTCTCTTCCAGGGGTGTTGCAGGCTGATACTGACTTGTCAACTTTCTACATTAGATCCCTTCTCTCTTCCAAGGAGACCACCCCTGTTTTCTCCATCCATAAGTTTAGTATACTCAGGGGACCATCACTCATATTTGTTGTCCAAGGGCCTTGACCATGTAATAGGGAAGAGTTCACACCAACTTAGTATTACTCTTGCAAAATATTTAATAGTGTTACGGGACAGGAAACAAATTTCTCACAAGCAAGGCCAGGGGGTACCTCCCAGTGATTATGCCCAATTCCAACCCCTTCCTCTCAGATTTCCAAATAACCCATAATATCACCCTGATTTAGAGGAAGGGCAGAAGAATCTTAAGGAATACTTTAAGGAATACCCATAGCAAAAGCCTACAAGTTGAAACAAAACAGTTATGAAGAGATCATGGTATAGAATAATCTTATAAGGTCTGTATTACCTCTCAATATCCTCTTCTGCTGCCAACACCCATTCCATTCTTCATCTCTCTCCAGCCAATTAATCTCACTTACCACTTCTTTAGCCACATCTTTTGAAGAATCCCTCCCCATACCCAGCTCCCCACGCCGTACTTTCTTCCAGTTTCCAAGTATTACCCCTCCATTCTGAATCCTTAATGAAAGACCCCTTCCTATTCAAGCTTTAGTTCTCTCACCAGAGGAAGAGCTAGCTGCATTTGCTGCTCCCCCCCACATAATTAGCAAAAATCTGTTATCATCTATCTCTAGAAATAACCTTTCCCAGTGATAAGCAAAGCATCAGGGTCCCTGACACTTATTACAAAGTTCACAAAGTACCTTACAGTCCTTTGGTTAAACTGTTTTAAGAGGACTACAAAGGCCATGACACATTTAATGGAAGTAAATACAAAACCAGTTAATTTCAAAGAGGCAAAGAGAAAAGGTTTAACACAAGCATCCCATCTACCATGACCATCTTTTACAGGCACTCCTTAACTGTCCACAAGTCGAAAGCTTGTGGCAAATCCTGTGTCAAACAAGTCTGTTAGTGCCATTTTTCCAACAGCATTTGCTCTCTTTGTGCTCGTGTCACATTTTGGTAATTCTCACAGTATGTCAAACCTTTTCAATATTATGTTATAGTGGGCTGTGATTATGATTCCTTGAAAACTCATGATGATTTTTAACAATAAAATATTTTTAAATTGAGGTATCTTTTTTTAAAGACATAATACTATTACACACTTAATATTACCTACAGTGTAAATATAATTTGCACATGCACTGGGAAATCAAAACATTTGACTCACTTTATTGCCTGGAATTGAACTGGCTATAGCCTCTGAGATATGCACGTCTGTATTCATCATCCCATTTAAGCCTCACAGCAACCCTTAAAAAGGTACCAGTATATTTTACACTGCCTTCCTAGTTTCACATAATTATCAAAAGGAAGCAATCTTTTTATTTACTAATGAAGAACAAATGAAAGCCGTGCCTGCTGCAATATAACATGAAAAACTAAAGGAATCTGATCTTATCAACCAAAGCGAGGACATAGTTTTGACCAAACCAGTTATTTATGCAGTATTTATGTTTCCTTTAAATTCTTTGAAACCAGGCTACAGTATCCCTGGATCCATTCCCTAACACTGCACGAGCACCTATTATGCACCAGAAGCTGCAGACTGAGAACTAGACAGGAGTGTCCCTCCCCCAACGGTGTCCACATTCAGCCAAATCCGTAATTACATGAACAAAAACAAAAACAAGGTAGAATAATGTCCCCACCTGGAAGGCCAGTTCATTAGGTTGGTGAAAGAAAACATCCAAGCTTGTGCTTATTGACAATACATACAATGAGCACTAATACATACAATGAGCTGGTTCCTATGAACTGGAAATGCATTTCATTCACTCTGGCATTGGAATAAACGCCCTGCTCACCATATAGTGATACCCACCCCACTTCCCAACTACAGATTTCTTCACACTTGGGAATCTGTAGGCATTTCCACCCCTCCTCAATGTACAATTAAGCAATTTCTACGGCATAAAGATTTCACAGGGTTACTGTTATAATGCAATGCTGTAGAGGGCACAAACCAAACTTAGAATGAACCTCACGAGATGACCATGACTGACGGTCCAATAAATTCTAGCAAATTCTAGTAGAGGTGGTAACCCACACCCCATCCCCTAGGAAAGAACGATCTTGGGTTGACCTGACTGGCTTTCGTTACTTACCTTTTCGGGCAAATGTGGTAAGGGGTTAAGGAAACTAATCACTCTTTTAACCATTCTTTATTTTACCCAACAGCTAAGGTCATCTGGTTGGGACATGTTTCCTCAACCTTACCTCACCTACAGCTGTCTTAACAATTCCAGTTTCATTTATACACTCCATTCCTTACCCTATTTTACCTTAATAGCAGTGATGGCAAAGGCTATTTTCCGCCGCCCATCAATATTAGTGTTGAGTACTCGCAAAATGTGCTGGAACTTCTCAGGGATCACTAGAGACTGACAGAGAAGGGGGAGAAATCAGGCACGATGAACTACCATCAGACAGGAGCGTCAAGCTTGTCATACTGGGAGCAACGACCCCCCCCCCCCACTTGTTTTCTCACAACAAACTTCTCAGCCCTGCACGCAGCAGAACATGAAGTGTTCAGGCTCCAGAAAACGCAACCTCGGGGGGGAAGGGGGGCACAAATCTTCCGCCCGTTCCCAAGAGCACACTCTGAGTGGCGGAAACCTGAGGTCCCCAATCACGCCCAAGCCTCTTCGCGCTTTCTAGCGCCCTGGGAGCGAGTCTTCCTCTGGCCCAGTCCCCAGTACTGCATGTCTTCAGTCCTTCCTTCCCAGGGGTGCGACTCAAAAGATTCACACAGAAAGTTGCAAGTCCCCAGAATAGGGCATTTACAGCCCCCTAACAGCAGACTCTCCCTGTCCCGGTTCCGATGTCGCCGGATCCCCGCACTGGTTCTAGTCTTACCATGGCGGCGGCCCGAGCGGCGGCGTGTAGGCCTCCTGTGGAAGAGAGAACGGAAGTGACGTAGTGGCCTTATATAGCTACCAGACGGAAGAGGCGGAGCGATCATGTTGAAGCGCTTCCGGAAACCCCTGGGACCAGAGTCACTACGACTTCTGAGAATCTCTGTTCGTAGTCACAACTTCCGGTGCGGTCTCTTTTTACAGTTCGTAAAATTCTTGAGAGTGAAAGCAGCAAAGGTTCCGGGGTGAGATTGTGCTTAAGACGTCCCATTCCCATTTGCAGTTGGGTGAAGTGGTTGGGCTGAAAAGGGAAGGCTGGAGTCAAACAATTTAATTCAAGTATCTGGGAACGGTTTCGCACTACGCAAGACCCTCCAGGATTTGTTGGTCTACCCCAGGGACGGACTCACCGCGACTGACAGCTGCCGGAAGTGAGACTGCGCGGAATGGCCGCTGCTGCGACCATGGCGGCAGCTGCCCGAGAGCTGATGTTGCGAGCCGGGGCCTCAGATATGGAGGAAGAGGAGGGCCCGCTGGTGAGAACGCGGGACTATTTCTCTTGCGGAGTTTTGTCCGGTGGTCCTCGTGTCAGAAAGGCCTGGGCTGGGTTTAGGCACAAGGGTGGGGGCGCGGCTGATACCGGTGATGGATACCTGTGTGGCTTTCCATATCCCTAATTGGGATAGTGCCTGAGTCTGAGCGGGAATCAGAATGGCCGAGAGTCAGGTTCCAGGGGCAGAATTTTAATTAACTTCCAGATTTTGGGGCAGAATAGAGAAGCAGTGTAGTGTAAAAGTTAAGAACATGGCTTATTGTCAGATTGCCTGGGTTCTAATTCCACCTTTGCCTCTTGCACGCTGTGTGTCTTTGGGCAAGTAGGCCAACTTCTCTGTGTCATACTTTCCACGCTGTAAGGTGAAGGAAATAAGACTTAACCATATAGATTGTTGGTGATGATTAGATGAATGGGTGTATGAAAGATGGCACCTGGCATGCAGGGAAACACTGTTAGCAGACATTTCTAGAAGGGCTAGTGATCTCTAGATGGATTGTGATAGAACACCTAGGATAGCAGGAGTCCGGGTATCCTACATTCAACTAAGTTTTGCTCTGTTCTCTGCAACCTCTGATTTTCCTCATTGGGACATCTCTACTCTCTTGGTGGCTTGTGGGTCTCTTTGTCATATTACCTACCCAGAAGCCTCAGGTAGCAGATTAGGTACAATGTGAGACTCTTGGAATTTTTTGACTCAGTACCTATGGCTCCCAGTAAAAGCCCAGCTTGTCCCCACCTTCCCGTATTCCCTGAAGGTTTGTGGATTATCCCATTATATTTGTCCTCTCTCTCTCTCTTCCTTGTCCTTTCCCATTAACTTGTCCCTCTCCAGGGGGGTGGTCCAGGTCTTCAGGAGCCATTACAACTTGGAGAATTGGACATCTCCTCTGATGAATTCATCCTGGATGAAGTGGATGGTAAGTGATGGTGCCAGGTGGTTGCAGACTGCTTATGATTTGAGAGGCTTGGGGGCTGGAAGTAATAAGGCAGGGTTGGTGTACAGATGTTCATTTGCGGGAGAGGGCGCTGTGGAGCGGGACCCTTATGATAAACTTCTATTTCCAGTTCACATTCAGGCAAATCTGGAGGATGAGTTAGTAAAGGAAGCTCTTAAAACGGTGAGGCTTTCTGCTGTACTGATCTGCCCCTCCACTTACCCTCCCCTCAAAGAAGGAAAAAAGGAAACAGTCTCTCGCTCTTAAAATATTACCCTGGTGTCTCACCCTCTAGTCCTTTGTTATTCTGTCTCAGTGTCTCTTCACTGTGACTTTCTCCTAACCTGTCGTGTTTATGTTCTCCCAGGGTGTGGATCTC
Organism: Procyon lotor; assembly: GCA_028646535.1. Taxonomy (NCBI): domain Eukaryota; kingdom Metazoa; phylum Chordata; class Mammalia; order Carnivora; family Procyonidae; genus Procyon; species Procyon lotor. The sequence continues at coordinate 101,076,582 of CM053608.1, forward strand.
CGTCACTATTCAAAACAGGTTGAGCTGGAGCTACAGCAGATTGAGCAGAAATCCATCCGGGATTGTATCCTCCAGTAGAGAAAAAGGGTGATGTTATTAAAATGGGCATTTTTGTGGAGCATGGTGCAGGCAGCCCAGCAGGGGCTGAAATCTTCTCTCTGAGGTTTCTCTCATCGCAGGGAAAAATTGGAGTGGTCCTGCAGGTCTGAGAATCTCCAACTTTATGATGAGGCCCCTTGACTTTTTGTGGGTCAGATATCCAAGAGAGTGAGAACATAGCGTCTCTACACAACCAGATCACAGCCTGCGATGCTGTTCTTGAGGTTAGTAACCATGACCTGTGACTCCTAATAACCCTGAACCAGATCATGGTCCCTGGTGTCATTCTTTAGGTCATCAGCCTCAGGCGGGGATAGTTAGCTTCACTTTTGGGATGGCCTCAGCAGCCTTTTTTGTTGTTACTGTCATACTGATGTTATTTGCCAGTGACCTTTGGGGTCCCTCTTACCTCATCATCTGCTACCCTCATGGACTGATACTGAAGACTTCACCAATAAACTTAGGTGGCCCATTTGTCCCCTGCCAACCCTGCGGCGCTCCAGCAACACCTTCTGTCCTCCCCCCAGCGCATGGAGCAGATGTTGGGAGCTTTTCAGAGTGACCTCAGCTCTATCAGCTCTGAGATCCGGACCCTGCAGGAACAGTCAGGAGCCATGAACATTCGGCTTCGAAACCGCCAGGCAGTTCGGGGAAAACTTGGGGAACTTGTCGATGGTCTGATAGTGCCCTCTGCTCTGATCACGTGAGTTGCCAATTTGAAGAGTCACAATGTCTGTAGCAGGTACATGGACTAGGGTGACCTCCCCTACTTACCACATAGGTTTCCGGCTTCAGATCATTAGGCACCTTCCAGAAACTGATGGGTGGGTTGACATCTCAACCTTGTTGCCCGCTTAGGCATCCAAGATTAGGGATTATCCAGGGCCGGGCATTTATTTGGGGAGTTCAAGGCTTATGGGCATGGGGCAGCGAGGAGGTTTCAGGAACAAAAAAATGTGTACACACATCCGGACTACGTGATTCAGCACAAGAAGGGAGAGGTGACAAGGCAAATAGGACGGATATGATTTGGGGTCTGGTGATGTCCAGGTCTTCCTCCTTACCCCCTCCACCCACCCTGCTACCCAGGGCAATTCTGGAGGCGCCAGTGACAGAACCCAGGTTCCTGGAGCAGCTGCAGGAGCTGGATGCCAAGGCGGCAGCAGTCCGAGAGCAGGAGGCTAGAGGGACAGCGGCCTGTGCTGATGTCAGAGGCATACTTGACCGGCTCCGGGTCAAGGTGAGGGATGGGGATGACGCCCTAGAAATTACTAGAACCAGCATCCCTGACACCTTCCACCTGGGTTTCCCTGGCAGTGCTCACTGTAGCCCATCCCCAAGAACTTCACCCTGCCTTTACCTGGCAGAGCTCATCTTCATGTCTCTGGATTCCCCTGAGAATTTTTGGAAATACCGAAGAGGTATTTTCCACCCTCCATCCTCCTATATTTAACATGTGGCACTTGCCCCATTGTTTCTCAGTCATAAGGTTGCAGCCTCATGCCCTTTATCTGGTCCCCTGTCTAGGCGGTGACGAAGATCCGAGAGTTCATCCTGCAGAAGATTTACTCCTTCAGAAAACCAATGACCAACTATCAGATCCCCCAGACGGCCCTGCTGAAGTACAGGTCACTGCCCGAAGGAAGGGCGGGAGAAGGCCTCTGAGCTGTCAAACCGCCCAGTGTAGTGTCTGCTTTCTTGGAGGAGGTGGGGAGACTGACTCCTCCCTGCCCCGCTCCAGGTTCTTCTATCAGTTTCTGCTGGGCAATGAACGAGCAACAGCGAAGGAGATCAGGGATGAGTATGTGGAAACACTGAGCAAGATCTACCTGTCTTATTATCGCTCTTACCTGGGGCGGCTCATGAAGGTGCAGGTGAGGCCAAAGAGAGAGGCCTTCCGAGGCGCGTGGGCTGGGAAGAGGGACCACCCCTGGTCAAGGCTGGACGGTGGGGAAAAAAATTTTTTTATCACACCATGGGAAGAGAGGGTTACCAGTTTTTTCTTCTCTTTTTTCATAGTACGAGGAAGTTGCTGAGAAGGATGATCTAATGGGTGTAGAAGATACAGCCAAGAAAGATATCCTAGAGCTGAGGAATCCACCTTGTAGTCCTTGACAGTGAGGGTGCCTCAAAGACACTGCTTTTTGCCTTTTTCTCTGGAACCGAAACCTTTGAGAATGTGATCCAGGCCATGGCCCCCCTCCCCAGAAAAAGGCACATGTCTTTTTGATACATGGTGTCAGGGAGGGTAGAAGGTCTCTGAAGCCCATTCCCAGGTGTCAGGGGGAGTGGAGCCCTGGTACTGGGAAGGAGGAACATGTAGGCTGTGTCTGGCTGCCTGTAGTCCCTGAAGGTACTGAGCCTGAGTCTGTCGCGGTTGTGATCTTATTGCTTTCCTTGACTCTGACCCCTCACGATTCTTCTCGAAGCCTTCTCTCCGCAGCAGGAACACCATCTTCACCCTGGGGACCCGTGGTTCTGTCATCTCCCCCACTGAACTGGAGGCCCCCATCCTGGTGCCCCACACCGCCCAGCGGGGAGAACAGAGGGTAGGAGAGGGAACAAGAGTCAGTCCTGGGGGGACACCGGGCATGGGTGGGGGAGACCAGATCTCTGGGCAAAGCTTCCCACCCTGCAGTCCCCTGTAGCAATCCCCTTAGAACTGAGAGTGGCCTTCTTGGGTCACCCAAGTTTTCTGTGACGTGAAGAGGGTTGAGACCATTGACTTCAGGACAGGTAGAGGGAGAGACTGGCTGAGGGGAGTGTCATGAGGCAGGTGGTGGAGGGGGGTGCTATGTAACAGCAGGCGGGGGTGGGGTCTTCTCTTGTGCCCCTCGTCACCCTCCCCATTTCGGTACCCATTCCTGCACTTGGGGGTCAGATGGGAAGGGCCTCCTGAGCTCTCGTTACCCAGGCTCATTGAATTTTCCAGGGACATCGATAGGGTCAGCATTGGGGTCCATCCCGTCTGCTTCTCTTTACCTCTCCCATCCTAGTATCCATTCGAGGCCCTCTTCCGCAGCCAGCACTACGCCCTCCTAGACAATTCCTGCCGGGAATACCTTTTCATCTGTGAATTCTTTGTTGTGTCCAGCTCAGCTGCACACGACCTCTTCCATGCTGTCATGGGTCGCACACTCGGCATGACCCTGGTAAGGTCCCCAGCTCCTGTGCCCTTGGATCCCGTTGTCCTCAGTCCTCTGCAGCGCCACAGTGGGGTCATAGCTCTGGTGGTACTGAAACCAGGGCCCCCTCATTCTAAAATGTCTGAGCCTTGGACTCACAGAGTATATGAAATCCTCAAAGCTCGGGGCTCCCTGAGGCCACCCCTACTATTGACCCACACCGAGGCAGTGGCATCCGAAAACTAAGGGTCCCGGAAGTGGTGCTCAGCCTTCTGCTGTGATGGGCTTGTGAGCATGAATCCTGATGAGCAAGGCAACAGGACTCCCTGAGTGGCCCAGTGGACCGGGAAGGAGGGGGCAGTTCCCGAGAGCTCCCCGCCTCCCTCCCAGTGCCGCATCCCCAGAGGAGCACAGGCATTTGTCCGTAGCCACTGGAACGACAGACTAACACACATCCTTTTCCAATACTCTGTCCCTGAATCCTAGAAACACCTGGAGTCCTATCTCACCGACTGCTACGATGCCATTGCTGTTTTTCTCTGTATCCACATCGTCCTCCGGTTCCGCAACATTGCAGCAAAGAGGGATGTTCCTGCCCTGGACAGGTCACTGAGCTCTGGTCCTTGATGCCCCACTGCCCTCGAACCCTTGGTCTTACATGACCCTGCCCTGACCTTTGGGCTGCTACTGAGCCGACACCCTGACTCTTACTCCCATTGATCTGCCTGGGGACCGTCCCAGTTTCTGACTCACCTTGCCTACCAGTCCTGCCTCCCCCAGCCCTCAGCTGGTAATTGGGTTCCCCCACAGAAACCCCACCGCCATCCCCCCAAATTTCTTTTTGGCCTTTCATTTTAATTCCAGTTAGCTAACATACAGTGTTCTGTTAGGTTCAAGGTGTATGATACAGTGATTCGGCAATTCCATGTGTCCCCCAATGCTCATCATGACCCCGCCCCCCCACCCCATTTCTTGCCAGCTGATCTCTGATTCTCATTGAGCCCGCAGGTACTGGGAGCAGGTGCTTGCCTTGCTGTGGCCACGGTTTGAGCTGATCCTGGAGATGAATGTCCAGAGTGTCCGAAGCACTGACCCTCAGCGCCTTGGGGGGCTGGATACTCGGCCCCACTATGTGAGAGGGGGCAAGGATAACCGAGGGGTTCCTGAAAGGCAGGGTTCTTAGCTTCACCGTGGGGGTTGGCCAGGTTCCCAGTTGTGCTGTGGGCCTGGCTGGATACCGGGGCGCACTGTGTGTGGGGGGGGGGGCGGAGTCTAGAAGCGTGTGTGAACTCAGGGTGAATCGGGCACCGTTGGTTAGAGAGGTTGGGGGTGGGAGTCACAGAGGTTAAGTGGCCAGCTCCTGGGGACCTGGGCAGCTGTGTTGGGCCAGGGAGCTGGTGTGATTTTCTTGCCACTTTCTCTCCCCCAGATCACACGCCGATATGCAGAGTTCTCGTCCGCTCTTGTCAGCATCAATCAGACGATTCCCAATGAACGGACAATGCAGCTGCTGGGACAGCTCCAGGTGAGCTCGGGCAGAAGAGACTTCTGCGGTGGCCAGGGGGGTGAGGAGGGCCCTGTGCCCCTGCCTCCTCGTGTCGCCTCTTCTTCTGGCTTTTCCAGGTGGAAGTGGAGAATTTTGTCCTCCGAGTGGCCGCCGAGTTCTCCTCGAGGAAGGAGCAGCTTGTGTTTCTGATCAACAACTACGACATGATGCTGGGCGTGCTGATGGTATGGACGCCGCGCGTCCCTTCTTCCTGCCGGGAGGGTACTACTGTTCCCCGCCCGCTCTGCTCCGGGGGCTCTGGGAGGACAGAGATGGCGTTGGTCTGGTTCCATGTCTTGTTCTTGGTGTCTGGCCCGTTGCCTGGCCAAGTACAGTAGACGTTCAGGAAGGGGATATCCTGAAGTGAAGGGCTGCTTCCCCCCGCACCCGAGATTTCCCTCTGTCTTCCCTTAGGAGCGGGCTGCAGATGACAGCAAGGAGGTCGAGAGTTTCCAGCAGCTGCTCAATGCTCGGACGCAGGTAGGGGGATGAGGAAGAAGGGAGGGACAGGCTTACGTGCTATTTTCAGTTCTGTGTGTGTGTGTGTGTGTGTGTGTGTGTGTGTGTGTGTGTGTGTGGGGAGTGGCAGTTAAAGGGCTTCAGGTACACAGAATTGGAACTATTGGTCCGTTTTATGTTCTTTTGTCTTTTTTTAATGATACGCATATCCCTGAAGCCCCCGCATACCTTGGCGATAATCAGTATCAAACAACGAGTTCTTCCTCACCCCATTCATTTCCTCGCCTGTCATGCTTTTAAGTCTCTCCTTGACCTAAATATTGTGTTTAACATACTCCTGCTTTTAAAAATGTAGCTTTAAGTATGGCAAAACAATAATTACATAGTTTTATTTGTTTACTTCTCAAATTTTTATTATTTTGTTTTTAAGTAGCCTCCATGTCCAACATGGGGCTCAAACTCATGATCCCAAGATCAAGAGTCACAGGCTCTACCCACTGAGTTTTATTTAGTTTTATTTTTGAGTGACACGAAAACAATCACAGGATTTTTTTCATGCATAGTTTTTCTAACATTGTCATATGATGACATACAGTTGCAGTTTACTCTTTTTCACTTTATATAATTTTATGTTGTGTGACTATAATATATTTTTCAGGTGGACATTTGGATTATTTCTAGTTTTTTGCTACTGTGAGAATTGTTTTGTGAACAGTTACTTCTTTTAGTACATGTAGGTGGAGATAATAAGTTTTTTTTTTAATTAACATATAATGCATTATTTGCTTCAGGAATACAGGTCTGTGAATCATCAGTCTTACACAACTCACATAGATAAGTTTTATAAAAATTTCTCTTGGAAGTTGGAAATAGGCTTTGGCTTATTGCTTATAGGGTTTGTCAGCATTCAACTTCATGAGACACTGCCAGATTATTTTCCTAAGTGGAAAACTTAGGAAAGTTTTCCTTTCCTTACCAGCAATGTGTAAGAATTATCACTGAGTAATATTTTCTCCAACACATTGGTATTATCAAACTATCTTTGCCATTCTGGTAGGGATTTTGTTGGGGGTCTTTATTTGCATTTTTCTGATTACTAATGACATTGAGCATCATTTCAAATGTACAAAAGTCATACAGATTTTTTTTTCTGTAAAATGTCTGTCATAGCATTTGACCTTTTAAAAATTGGGTTATTTGTGTATTTTTGATTTGTAAGTTTTTTTATGTATTCTATTTATGAAACCAATCTTTTGATTGTATAGGTTGCAGATATCTTTTGGGGCTTTATCTTTTTATTTATTTTTTATTTTTATTTTTTTATGTTTTTTGGTGGACTAATTCTTAGTTTTGTTTTTTAAGATTTTTATTTATTTAACAGAGAGAGAGAGATAGAGGGAGAGAGAGAGAGAGGGAGGGAGATCACAAGTAGGCAGAGAAGCAGGCAGAGAGAGAGGGGGAAGCAGGCTCCCTGCTGAGCAGAGAGCCTGATGCGGGGCTGGATCCTAGGACTCAGATTATGACCTGAGCCGAAGGCAGAGGCCTTAACCCACTGAGCCACCCAGGCGCCCCAAGTTCTTAGTTTTAATATGATTGACTTTACTGATCTTTTCTTGATTTTTCTGTCTCATTTCAGAAATCTCGTATTATCCCAAGGTCAGAAAAATATACTACATTTTCTTCTTAATGTTATAGAATTTTGCTTTTTTATGTTTAAGCTCTGTATTACCTGGAATTGGTTTTGTGTATGATGTGAGTAGGAGTCTAATATTTTATATATAGATAATAACGGGCACACAACCATTTATAGGAAATCCCTTTCTTTCTCCATTTGATCTGCAGTGTAAATTTATTTTTACGGCTAACATTCCATTGTATATACATATACATAGAAAACTATAACGATGTGTGTTTTTCCTCTATTCTATTCCATTGATAAATTTGTCTAACCAGCTTAGTATTAGTTATTATACCTTATAATTATGCAAATTCTGCCTTTTTAAGGAGTATCTTATTGGCCTCTTGATTTTTCATATAAATTTTATTGTCAGCTTGTATGTTTTCACATTGAAAAAAACTTTAAGGATTTTGATTGGAATTGCATTGATCAATTTGGATCAATTTGGAAGAATTGATAGTTGATGATATTGAAACTTCTCGTCCATGAACATGGGCTTCCCATTTTTTAAGATATTCTATAATGTCAAAAAAAAGATATTCTATAATGTCTTTTGATAACCTTTTATAATTTTCAGCACAAAGGCATTGCAAATCTTTTGTCGGGGTTATTCCTAGGCAGGTGTAATATGCAGAATTCATCCTCCTAGGAATAAATAAATCTTCTCTAATCCTTTGCCTTTAATTTCTTATATCTTTGATCTTGTCCTCTTCTGGCTAGGATCTCTTTGACAATGTTGAACAGTTGAATAGAAGGATAATAGGGAGGGGACGCCTGGGTGGCTCAGTGGGTTAAAGCCTCTGCTTTCGGCTCGGGTCGTGGTCTCGGGGTCCTGGGATCGAGTCCTGCATCGGGCTCTCTGCTCAGTGGGGAACCTGCTTCTGCCTGCCTCTCTGCCTACTTGTGATCTCTCTCTCTCTGTCAAATAAATAAATAAAATCTTTAAAAAAAAAAAAAAAGAAAGATAATAGGGAGAATTCCTATCCTATTTCCGATTTTAAAAGGAATGCTTTCATCATTGCCCCATTAGGAGTAATGTTGCTGTGAGTGTTTTCGTAGATGCCTTGTATCTGGTCAAGAAAATTCTTCTCAATCCCTAGTGTGCTAGGAGTTGTTACTGTAGTTATTCCTATTAGAAAGGAATCTACATTTATTTAGGAATAATTACTAGGAGTACTAGAAATTACTATGAATAATTACTACTTATTTTCTAATTGTTCAGACTTTCTGATCTATTTCAAATTTGTCCTTTAAATAAACTGTTGATACTTAAATATTACCATTTAGAAAGAAATTTTCTTTCTGGAACTGCCATATAGAAATGCTATTGGTTTTTGTATATCGACTGTATAGCCAGCCACCTCCTTAATTTACTATTTCTAATAACATTTCTGGGGATTGTGTATGTGTATGTTTCTACCTAGGCACGACAATTTTAGATCTAACTTTCTAATCCTTAAGTCTTTAATTTCTCTTGGCTTTATTCTCTTACTGTACTGGTTGGTACCTCCAGCACAAAGTTGAATAGTTGAGTAGAAATGATGATGGTGAGAAACCTTATCTTTTCCTAATTTTAAAAGGAATGCTTTCATCATTTCCCTAGTAAGAGTAATATTGCTGTTTTATAGATACCCTTTCTCAGGTTAAGAAGATACCTTTCAATCCCTAGTATGCTAGGAGTTATTTTTTCATTACATATCAGTAATTCATTTTTTTAAATTCAAGTATAATTAATATACAGTGTTACGTTAGCAGGTATACAATACTATGATTCAGCAATTGTATACATTCCTCAGTGCTCAAGATAAGTGTACTCTTAATCCCCTTTATCTATTTCACCCATCTCCCACCTACCCACTCTGGCAACCACCAGTTTGTTCTCTGTATTTAAGAGTCTGATTTTTAGTTTGTCTCTTGTTTTCCTTTTTTTGTTTTGTTTCTTAAATTCCACACATAAGTGAAATCATATGGTATTTGTCTTTCTCTGACTGATTTACTCATTTAGCATTATACCTTCTAGATTCATCACGTCATTGCAAATGTCAAGATTTCATTTATTTTTATGGCTAATATCCTATTGTATGTACATATCACATATTTGCTCATCTATTGTATATACACACCACATCTTTGCTCATCTTTGAACATCAGAGATGTTTACCACATCTTTATTCATCTGTTTACCACATCAACACCACTTTGGTCGTTTCCATATCTTGGCTATTGCAAATAAGGCTGCAATAAACATGGGGATGCTTACGTCTTTTCAAATTAGTGTTTTTGTTTTCTTTGGGACAATACCCAGTAGTGGAATTACTGAATCATATGGTGGTTCTATTTTTAATTTTTTGAGGAACCTTCATATTGTTCTCCACAGTGGCTGCAGCAGTTTGCACTCCCGCCAACAGTGCATGAGGGTTCCTTTTTCACCACATCCTCACGAGTAGTTAGTATTCAAGTTAGTATGACAAGAGTTATTATTTATTAAAATCATTTCATCTTTAATTAAGAATGGTTGTTTTCTGTAACAGTTGAAGTAATTGTATGGTTTTTGTTCTTTATCAATTTAATGGTTTATAACATTTGTAGATTTTAGAGTGTTAAACCATTCTGGATTTGGTCTAATTTATGTAGAATTTTTGCTTCTTTGTGCATAGGTGATATTGGCCATTACACTTTCTTTTCTTGTAGTATCCTTGTATGGTTTTGGTACCAAAGTTATACTGGATTTGTAGAAGAAGGTGGAAAGGAAGTGTATCTTCTTTGTTTCTATTCTGAGTTAAGATTAAAATAATCTCTTCCTTGAAAGGTTTCATAGAACTTGCCAGCAAAAGCATTCTTGAAGATTTAAAACAATGCAATTCCCTCAGATTATTGCCTTTATTGATATCTGCAGGTTTGAATACGTAGCATTTTTAAAATAATTCAGTTCTAAAATAATAATAAAAATAAGATAATTCAGTTCTAAGAATTTGTATATTTTGGGTACTTCTTCTATCTATGAGATTTTTTTTGGTGGAGTGTTTTGAAATTTCCAAAAGTAGTCTTCTTATTTATCTTTTTGTTATTAATGTCTAATTTAATTGCATTGTGGATGGAGAATGTGTTTTTTTTTGGTACTGATTTTTGGAAATTTATTTATATTCACTTGTGGCCTAGTTACATGATCAACTTTTGTAAATGTTCCATGTGTGTTTAAGGAGAATGTGTATTCTTTAATTGCTGAATGTGGTGATCCAAGGTTTTTAATTGTATTGTTCACATTATCTGTATCTTCACTGATTATTTTTGTGTGTGCTTGACTTTGCAATAGTTGAGAGAGATGTTTTGAAATTTATAGGTTTGTCACTTTTTCACTGCAGTTCTATCAACTTTTGCTTTATATAGTTTCCACTTATTTTATCTAAATTCCTAAAAGGTTAGAATCATTAGATCTTACTGGTGACTTGAAATATTTGTCACGACATGATGACCTACTTTAGCTGTAATAATTTTGTCTTAAAGCCGATTATGTCTGATACTAACATAGCTCTCTTGGCTTTAGTTTGGTTAGTATTTGCCTGTTAATTGATGTCCATTCTGCTTTTAGCCTTTTTATGTTTTCACATTTTAAGTCTTTTATAAATAGCACATAGCTGGAATTTTTAAAAAACTGGGTTATCTGCCTTTTAATTTGTGATTTAATCTGTTTATGTTCATGATGATAAATGTTACATTTGGACTTCTTCTACTATCTTCAGTTTTCTTTTTTTTTTTAAGATTTATTTATTTATTTGTTTGCTTGTTTATTTTTTTAAAGATTTTATTTATTTGACAGAGAGAGAGAAATCACAAGTAGGCAGAGAGGCAGGCAGAGAGAGAGGGGGAAGCAGGCTCCCCGCTGAGCAGAGAGCCCGATGCGGGGCTCGATCCCAGGACCCTGAGATCATGACCTGAGCCGAAGGCAGAGGCTTTAACCCACTGAGCCACCCAGGCGCCCCAAGATTTATTTATTTTTTTGAGAGAGTGAGAGCACACAAGCAGGAGGGGCAGAGGGAGAAGGAGAGAGAATCTCAAGCAGACTGCACGCTAAGCGTGGAGCTGGCTACAGGGCTTGATCTCACCACCCTGAGGTCACGACCTGAGCCAGAGCCAAGAGTCAGAAACTTGACCAACTGTGCCACCAGGCGCCCCTACTATCTTTAGTTTTCTGTTTGTCCTGTGTGTGTTGTACTTTTTGCCTTTTTTTTCTTATTTTTTTTTTTCGTATTCCATTCTTTGAGAATTTGTCCTTTAGCAACTTCTTTGCATATTCAGCTTAACATTTAAACTTATTTAACCACTCTCCCAAACAATATGTAGACTTTAAAACATTAAAAATAGGGGCACCTGAGTGGCTCAGCGGGTTAAAGCCTCTGCCTTCGGCTCAGGTCATGATCTCAGGGTCCTGGGATCAAGCCCCACATCGGGCTCTCTGCTCAGCGGGGAGCCTGCTTCTCCCTCTCTCTGCCTGCCTCTCTTCCTACTTGTGATCTCTCTCTGTGTCAAATAAATAAAATCTTTAAAAAAAAAAATTGAAAATACTTTAATGCTCCAGTCGTTCCTCCCCCCTTCTGCCTTCCCTGCTAATTATTGACCAGTATTTTATTTCTGTTCTACTTTTTTAAGATTTTATTTATTTATCTGAAAAAGAGAGGGAGCACAAGTGGGGGTGGGAGGAGGGTATAGGGAGCAAGAGAAGCAGACTCCTCACTGAGCAGGTAGCCCACATGGGGCTTGATTCCAGGAACTTGGGATCATGACCTGATCTGAAGGCAGACACTTAACCAGCTGAGCCACCCAGATGCCACTCTGTTCTACTTTTAATTGTTGCCATTTTATAGTGATAACGTTCATCTGGATTTCTATGTGTATTTCCCAGTTCACTATTCCTTTTTAATAGGAATATTAAAATAATTCTGAAATTATTTTATCTGAAAATAATATAAACCTGAAAATAATTCAGATTTTCGGGGCGCCTGGGTGGCTCAGTGGGTTGAAGCCTCTGCCTTCGGCTTAGGTCATGATCTCAGGGTCCTGGGATCGAGCCCCACATCGGGCTCTCTGCTCGGCAGGGAACCTGCTTCCCCCTCTCTCTGCCTGCCTCTCTGCCTACTTGTGATCTCTCTCTCTGTCAAATAAATAAATGAAAATCTTTTAAAAAAATAAAAATTAAAAAAATAAAATTCAGATTTTCTGTTTGGGGTCATTTTTCTTACTGAAGTAATCTTACAGAAATATTTCTGTGAAAGTTTGTTGGTAGTAAACCTCATCTTTGTTTTTATATAAATGCCTTTATTTTATTTAGAAATAAATGTTTATTTCTAACTATCTTTCTTTTTATTTCTAACTATCTTTTAGATAGTTAGAATAGATAGAAAGATAACTAGAAATAACTTCTATTTCTAACTATCTTTTTAACTATCTTTCTAATTAAGATTCTAACTATCTGTTAGAAAAAGATTGTTTTGTTGGCTTACTGTCCAATTCTAAGTTATTTTCTCTTAACATTTAGAAGATGATTTTCCACTGTTACCTTAAATCATCGCTGTGGAGATGCCTGCTTTTATTCTAAACAGCTGTCCGTTCCTTCTGACTGCTCTTAAGGATCCTTTTTTCTTTTGTGTAATGAAGTTTCACCACAATGTGTTTAGATATGGATTTCTCATTTTTTATCTTGTTTGGTCTCTTGTGTTTCCTGGGTCTTTCAATTTATCTTTTTCACTAATCTGGGAAAATTCACAGCCATATCTTTTTTTTTTAAGTTTTAAAAAAACTTTTTTTTTTTAAAGATTTTATTTATTTGACAGAGAGAGACACAGTGCGAGAGAGAGAAGGAGGCTCTCTGCCAAGCAGGGAGCCCGATGCAGTGCTTGAACCCAGGACCCTGGGATCATGACCCGAGCCGAAGGCAGATGCTTAATGACTGAGCCACCCAGGTGTCCCCTTTTTTTTAAAGATTTTATTTATTAATCGGAGAGAGCAAGAGAACACAAGCAGGGGGAGGGGCAGAAGGAGAGGGAGAGGCAGGCTCTCTGCTGAGCAGGGAGCCCGATGTGGGGCTCGATCCCAGGACCCCCGGATCATGACCTGAGCGAAGGCAGACATTTAACCAACTGAGCCACCCAGGCGCTCCTCACAGCCGTTATCTTTTTCAACATTGTTTTTTCCCCATTCTTTCTTTTTTCCTTCTGGGGTTGGGTTAGTTTGAGGTTAAACTTTCCCATTCTTCTTAGTAAAATAAACATGTAATAAGACCAGAAATGAGGGGCGCCTCATTTAGATTTAAAGCTAAATCTAAAAATCTCTGTCTGTCAAATAAATATATAAAATCTTTTT
>CM053608.1:101090345-101165604 GCA_028646535.1 Procyon lotor
GTGGTCTTTTCTGTTTCCATATAAATTTTAGGATTATTTGTTCCATTTCGTTGAAATAAATCAATGGTATTTTGATAGGGATTGCTTTAAATGTGTAGACTGCTTTAGGTAGAATAGACATTTTCACAATATTTGTTCTTCCAATCCATGAGCATGGAACGTTTTTCCATTTCTTTGTGTCTTCCTCAATTTCTTTCATGAGCACTTTGTGGTGTTCTAAGCACAGATTCCTTGCCTCTTTGGTTAGGTTTATTCCCAGGTATCTTATGGTTTTGGATACAATTGTAAATGGGATCGATTCCTTAATTTCTCTTTCTTCTGTTTTGCTGTTGGTGTATAGAAGGGAGAGAATCTTAAGTAGGCTCCACGCCCAGCTTGGAGCCCAAAGAGGGGGTGGGGGTGGGGGCGCCGGATCTGAGCCTAGGTTGGGTCTGATGCTTAATTGACTGAACCACCTAGGTGCCCCAAGATTTTATTATTTTTTAAGCAATCTCTTCACGTAAGGTGGGGCCAAACCTACAATTCCAAGATCAAGAGTTGGAAGCTCTACTGACTGAGTCAGCCAGGCGCCCCAGCCTAAAAACCCTTTGGCTTAGATAGAAACTTGTGATCTCCAGGCTGAAACTCAACTTCTGCGGAAAATCACTGCCCCTCAAATCTCTCCAACACTGCTCAGGGATCAATGTCCTTTAAGAAATTCCATTTCCCTCTGTTTTTGTACTTCTGTACCCTCGGCTTGCCCTGAGTTATTTCTTACCTGGGCTCTCTGGTAAATAGTTACTTAGTGTTTAATAGCTCTGTATCTGTGCAAAATGGGGGTTCCCACCCCAGCATCAATTTCAGGACCATTGAATGAACACAAAAGAAATAAGGGACATCCTCCTTCCTCCTCAACCTGTTATTGACCCGCCTGCCCTCCACTTAAGAAGGGTGGCTTTTTTGATTTCAAAAAATCAGTCATAAGGGGAAGCAGGCAAATTAGCTGATTCCAGGGGCGCCTGGGTGGCTCAGTCGTTAAGCGTCTGCCTTCGGCCCAGGTCAGATCCCAGGGTCCTGGGATCGAGCCCCGCATCGGGCTCTCTGCGCGGCAGGGAGCCTGCTTCTCCCGCTACCATTCCCTCTGCTTGTGTTCCCTCTCGCTGTGTTTCTCTCTGTCAAATAAATAAAATCTTTAAAAAAAAAAAAAATTAGCTGATTCCAATGTAGATCTGGGGTAAAGATTCAAGGAAAGAAGGAAAAAGCAAGCCCAAGACAAAACTTCGAGGGGGGAAGAAAAGATATCAGCTCTCTTCATCCTGGGACTAATGGGTACAGCAATTCTGTTACATTTTGGATTTCCCCGAATGTTTTCATATACAGCATTCATTAAGCCAAAGCATATTTATTGATCCCCTTTTGTGTTCTATGATAGGCGCTGATAGGATTCAGCAGAGACTAAATCAAAGTCATTGATCTCATAGAGTAGACCTTTCGTCTCACTGAATTCACACACCTGCCCTGTGAGGAGTTGTTCTTTCTGTTTCGTATGCTTGAATAAGTAGAGGAGTCCCAACACCACACAGCCACTCAGGGACTTGAACCTTCTCTGTCCACACTCACCTCTTGTTCCATAACTCCAGGCTGGGAGTTGTGGGCCTGTGGCAGTAGCTATCTGTAGAGAAATAATGAGTTAATTCTAAGAGGTAAGAGTAAATTATTGGAAGGTTATTTACAGAAGTGAAGGAAAAATTGAACAGGTAGGCTTTGGAAAAGACAGAAGCCAGGACAGTTCCAGGATCTAGGTAGTAGGGACCAAGAGTCACAAGGCTCATGGGCAGGGAGCAACATGATCTCCTGGCCTGGGTCCCTTTGCATTCAGACATCACTGGTTCCCATGCAGGGCCCTTAGCCAAGATCCTAAAGGCTCTGTGAATGAGGATCAGGGGAAAATTAAAAAAAAAATTATCTTCACTAACTTTGAACTGACACTTGGCATTTCCTTCAATGAAAAGTGTAGGCAACAAACCACAGCAGAATTGACAGTACCTGTAACTGTCATCAATAGAAATCACAGGTGTTGGGGCATCTGGGTAGCTCGGTTGGTTAATCATCACCTTCAGCTTGGGTCATGATCTCCAGGGTTGTGGGATTAAGTCCTGTATCGGGCTCCTTGCTCAGCAGGGAGCTTCTTCTCCCTCTGCCTCTGCTGCTCCTCCTGCTTGTGCTCTCTCTCTCTGACAAATAAAATCTTTTTTTGTTTAAAGATTTTTATTTATTTGTTTATATGACAGAGAGAGGAGAGCTCACAAGCAGGCAGAGAGGCAGGCAGAGAGAGAGGGGGAAGCAGGCTCTCCGCTGAGCAGAGAGCCCGATGTGGGGCTCAATCCCAGGACCGTGAGATCATGACCCGAGCTGAAGGCAGAGGCTTTAACCCACTGAGCCACCCAGGCACCCCAAATAAATAAAATCTTAACAAAAAAAGAAATCATACATGTTTTTATATCTCACCACCTTCCAGCTGCAGTAATTTAAAAATGTCCTGCTTGCTAATCATAACTATATAGTTATGGTAGTGATTACACCTACACGGAATCTCATCTATTACCTACTTTTTTTACATTTATTTTTATTTTTTAATGATTTTATTTATTTGACAGAGAGAAACACAGCGAGAGAGGGAACACAAGCAGAGGGAATGGTAGCGGGAGAAGCAGGCTTCCTGCCAAGCAGGGAGCCCGATGCGGGGCTCGATCCCAGGACGCTGGGATCATGACCTGAGTCGAAGGCAGATGCTTAACAACTAAGCCACCCAGGCGCCCCATCACCTACTTTTTATTTTGATAACTATTTTAATACAATTGTTTCCTGTTGTAATCTTACGTATTTTATTTTATGCAGTTGACACTCCGTAGGCTCCACCACACAGCCAAAGGGGTTCACGCTATTTTACAGCTGTGGTAATTGAGAAGGGCTGGCCCCTTCCACTTTACCCTGGTTGGTCGACTACTGCACACACGGGAGTTTAACAGTGTCCAGTTTACACACACACACACTCAGAGCCTTTTGAGACTTCCCTTTCCCTCCCTCAAACTTCCCATCCCAAATTCCCAAATCTCAAATTGCAGCACTCAGGGTGGGATCTGCAAGGTTTTGGACCAGTCTACTCCAGGGTGAGCATCCAAGCTGCCTGTGAACCCTGCGTGTCCACCCTTCCTGAGTGACAATAATGTGACTGCCACATATCAAGGGCTTACTCTGTCCAAAGCACTGCTTTTGCCCCTCCCCCACTTTGTCAAATTTCTTCATTGGATACTACTTTTTCTATTCTATTGATGCCATCTCTTTACTGTTTCTTTGCTTTGTCGTGTTTGAGTTAGATATGCTAACCTTTTTTTAGTTGTTAAGATGAGTTTCGAATCATTGGTTGTCAGCCGTCTCCTTTCCTAACATATGAACTCAGTGCTGTAACTTCCCCTCTTAACACTGGTTGTGTCTCACATGTTATGATATCTTTGATCTCTTCCTATTGTTATTCATTTTAAAAGATTTCCTAATTTCTGTTGTGGTAGCTTCCATAATCCAAGGATTTTTAGGAGTATATGGCTTGACTTCGGAGCAGTTTGGTATTTTCTTATTTTTTTCTTGATTTCTACCTCCTGGAAAACATATACTGAATGGTTTCAGTCCTTTGCTGTCTTTCTGAAGTTTGTTCTGTGACATAGCATGGTGTAATTTTTAGTAAATAAAATTTGGTATACAAAAGAATGTGGATTCTTTTGCTGTTGGGGGAAGTGTTCTGTATTTGTCAAATAGGTCAAGTTGTTAATTGTGTTCTTCAGATGTTCTATATCCTTACTGATTTTTTCCTTGTGTGTTTTTTTTTTTCCTATCAGTTATTGAAAAGGTGTGCCAAAGTCACTCACTGTGAATGAGGATTTTCCTGTTTTTTTTTTTCATTTAATTTTGTCAAATTCTGTTTTGTGTATTTTCACATGCTTTGGATATATATGACACAGGATTTGGGGAAGGGAGGGCATCATGAGTTTATGGAACCGCAATATCCTATTGTCTCTAAAACGGAATCAGGATCAGAGTTCAACTTTAAGTTCAGGATCTGGATCAGAGTCAGAGGACGTTGACACTGCTCCTGGGAGACAGCTACAGAGATGATCATGGAGCGTTCGGACTCTGGGGCTCTCATCTGGTACCTGCAGAGCCTTGGTATAGATCACCTGTAGGAGGGGGAGAGACAGCGGCTTCTTGAAGGGAATATGGATAGGCCAGGCCTGTGGCTAGTAGTCAAGAGGTGGGAGATCCCAACATCTGCACAGAGAAGGCTTGAGAACATGTGGTCCTCCCATTTATCTCCCGGGATCCTGTGGAGGACCTCCCTATAAGGACAGGACCTGGGATCAGTCCTTGGCCTCTGGTTGGCCTCATTAAGAGTTCAGGACAAGTCCTGCAAACTTAGCATCTGTAGGCATTGCCACCAGCTCTTCCCTATGCCCCTGTGCTTGAGCCCCTTGGCAATTGCTTTTGACACCACCTGATTTCTTCCTCATGTCCAGTTGTATCCTATACTTCAAGAAATCTCTGGGTTTCCTGGTTACTCCAAGGTTTGATTAACTGCCTTGAAGCCTTCCTTGGTTCTAAGCTTCTTTTTCCTCCTTTACTTTCTGAAGACTTCTAATTGTTTTGCCCGGAAGATGTCACTGTCTCCATTTTTATTTCTGAGTTTTCTCTGATCTTTGCTCTACAGCCCCAGGGCCTCATCCAGGACTTGCAGGGAGCAGACTCCCAGGCTGAGCGGCTATAATTGTGGTGTGCAAGGTTGTCTTCTTGAGGTCTTTGCACTTCTTTTTTGAGGCATCATATTCTTCCTTCAGCTTGGAACTTTGCAACCTTGACATGAACTTAGCAGCCCCTAATTGCATCTTTGTCTAAAAACTCTAATGCAAGGTTTGCAGATCCCTTCTTCAAGTAACAGCAAAGCCCATCTCCTTTAAGATCTCTGTGGTTACCTTTTCAAAGCTTGGTATCCTTGAGCTCCTTCGAGGATCTCTCATAATAATGCAGGATTTGGAAAAGTTGTACCAATTCATCCACTGTAATGTCTACAGGCAAAACAGACATAAAATACATTTGTGTTTCTATCTTCTTCAACATGAAACCATCTCGATTCTTCCTTTGTTTGATCTGTCCCCTCTTGGGATCAGTGGGCTTGGGGTTTTTCTTTGCAAAATTTCCTCTGCATCCCTAGCATTGATACCTTTGTACATTTGCAGTAGGGCTAGACTTGCCATCATTGGAGAAGCCATAATTGGCCTGATGTGTGGCAATATAACCTGTGATCTCAGGGAATGAAGCCTTCTCATCCAGTTCCCACTTATAGGAAGTATCAGCCAGCTGTTACCCAAAAGAATCCATTTTTTTTCCACTGGGATCTTCTTGGTGTCTCCACATAATTCTTGCATTCCCACCTGCTCATGAAACTTGTCCTTCCCATCCAAGTGGTTGCCACCTGCGTTCTCCACCTAGCACAGGGGAAGGGCCCAAGTGGGTGAGGAGGCAGCTGCACCAGGCCTGGGAGCCGCCCCCAAGTGTGGGTGAGGCAACTACTCAGACATTTAACACACAGTCATTTAAGGCCCACAGCAGCGCTGCGAGGTCAGTACTCTTGTCATCTCCATTTTACAGAAGAAGAAATGGAGGCCCAGAGAGACCTTGTCCAAGGTTATAGACAGCTGGAACATGACAAGGCTGGGATTTGGATGTAGTCAGCTCTGCTCTAGAGGCCACATCCTTTTTTATTTTTTTAAGTTTATTTATTGGGGCGCCTGGGTGGCTCAGTTGGTTGAGCGTCTGTCTGCCTTTGGCTCAGGTCATGATCCCAGAGTCCTGAGATTGAGCCCCACGTTGGGCTCCCTGCTCAGCAGAGGAGTCTACTTCTCTCTCTCCTTCTGGTCCTCCCCCTACTGATGCGCTCTCTCTCTCTCTCTCTCTCAAATAAATAAAAAAAAAAATCTTTTCCTTTTATTTATTTAATTTTGAGTAATCTCTACCCCCAACATGGGGCTTGAACTCATGACCCCAAGATCAGGAGTCACATGTTCCTCTGACTGAGCCAACCAGGCTTCCCTAGGGGCCACATCCTTAGTCACCACTTTTTACTCCTTCCAAGAGACTAAATGAAATCCAGCCTGCCTCTTATC
Organism: Procyon lotor; assembly: GCA_028646535.1. Classification (NCBI taxonomy): domain Eukaryota; kingdom Metazoa; phylum Chordata; class Mammalia; order Carnivora; family Procyonidae; genus Procyon; species Procyon lotor. The sequence goes on from CM053608.1 coordinate 101,096,537, forward strand.
CCTGTTTTGATGGTTTAGGTGAAAATGTAAATGCCCTAGCCTGCTTACTCTATAGCATTGTTGTCTCCTTGATACTCTGTACTCTGGTCCTGACCCAGCCCTCCAATTGCCCCTCCCTAAGCTACCCTCATGCTTTCTACTAAACTGCAGACCTCCTCATACCCTTAACTTCTCCTTAGCGTGCTCCCTTCACTTCCTGGCTTTAGCTGGAATGTAACTCTCCCTTGCGGGCACTACCTTCTCTGCTGTCTTCTGAAATAAGAGCTGTTTATTTTCTTATAGGTGTGGGTGCTTTCCTTGCTCCATATTGCTGCCTCCTCCAGTCCCCAGGTTTGTGTTTAAAATAGCCCCCTGCCTCTGTGGCTCGGCCATTCAGCTAAATTACCCTCTTCCTCATTGCTACCGTCCGCCACCTGCCAGACCTTACCTCGCTCAGGGAGACAGTGGCACCCAGCGGACTGTGTCTCCCCATCTCATTGTCCACATGAGGACTCATTCCCCACCTGGCCTCGCAACAACTTGGTGACATCGTCCCAGGACCTTCTGCACTCCCAGCCAGCCACCCATTTGTGACACCTTGGACTTTGTCATCTGAAGCAGCCCCTCTTCAAAAATCCCTTGTTCAAGCAGCCTGCCTGCTCAGCTCCCAGCTTCTAATCTTCCACCCATCACCCTGTCTAACCCCTTACCCCCATGTCTCAGTCTTCCGGTATCTCTAGGTCAATGGTATTTCCCTTCTACCAACACGTCAGCCCCTCCTCTCCCCTTTCAGCTGTACGGCCCTTCATTTCAACAACTGTCTTGACATTATCCCGAACTCCCTTGCCCCTCTATATTTTCACCCTTGGCCCTACCTGGAAAGCCCCACCTCTAGATGAGCCCAGCGATATGTTTTCTTCAGGATTTCACTCTGATGGCCAAGAAGTGCTGGAGGAAGCCACACAACCAGGAAATAGTTACCACTCCTTATTCGTAGCCACCAACCCCAGCATTGCTTAGCGACCCAACCACATCGTGCTGGTCAATGGCTACTTTGAACTCCCCGATCCTGGACCTATGATGCTCCTCTCTCTGTCTCGCCTCTCTCAGTCCATGATCTCACTTATGTCACGTAGGAAGCTGAAGCCCTCAGAAGTGAACTCCCTCCAACACCTGTTACCAAATTGACAGTACCTCCTTGTTCCTCACGTTAGAGCAACCGTTCTCCAATTTTGTGTGCACCAGAATTGCCTGGAGGGTGTGTTCAACCATGTGTTCCTGATTCGTTGGTTTGGGTGACGGGCTAGAATTTTCATTTGCAACTAGTTCCTGGGTGATGCTTACTGTTGCTGGCCCCACTTTGAGAACGACTGGAGTAGAAGAGCTGCCTTTCTCCCACCTGAGGCCAGTCTCTACTGTGTTCTGCATCCCTTTACCCTTCCTGAATCTTCAACTTCTCCGTTTAAGAAAATCAACCCCTCCTCCACCCTCCCTTCTTCCACTGCTCCCTGTACCTCTTAATCACCTCTTCTGGTCTGAATCTCACACACAGTGTGTGTGCCTTGATTGCATCGTGGTCCGGAAAAAATATATAAAAGACATTTCAAGGTGAATTGGGGTGAAATTTGAGTATATTTTCTGTATCATATGGTCTTAGGGACCAATGGTTATTCTCCCACTGTAAGCACAGCATTGTGGTTACATAGGAGAAAGTCCCCATTTGTAGGATGTGTATGGTGAAGTATTAAAGTATGAAGCATCATGATTTCCTAAATTTTCACATGGCACAAGAATATATATAAATATTGGGGTACCTGAGTGTCACAGCCTGTTAAGCGTCCTATCTTGGTTTTGGCTCAGGTCATGATGTTGGGGACGGGAGATGGAGCCCCGCATTGGGCTCTGTGCTCAGCATGGAGTTGGCTTGAGAGATTCTCTCTTTCTCCCTCTGCTCTTCCTCCCTCTTGTGCTCTCTCCCTCTCAAATAAACAAACAAATAAAATCTTTTTAAAAGTATATAAATACACAAATATTTGTATGTATGTATAGACAAGAATTGTTAAATCTAAGTAAAGTGGTGGATGCACAGATGACAATTGTACTATACTTTCAACTTTTCTGTATGTTCAAAACTTTTCATGATAAAAATTTGTGGAAAAATTCTCTAACCCCTCCCTTTCACTCATTCCTCAGCCCTTTCAAGTGGGTGTCCACCTCTCTCATGCCACTCAACTGCTTTTGCAATGGCTTCTGTCATTAAATCCATTGTTTCCTTTTCTCCTGCTTGAATTCCCACCAGTAGTCAACTCTATGGACCAGTTCTTTCTTGAAACATTATTTTCCTTTAGTTTCCAGAACTGGGTACTCTTCTGATTTTCTTCATCTCCTTCTGGCTGCTCCTTGCTTCTTTGCGGGCTCATCCTGTACCATCTGGTCATGGTGGTATTCATCAAGGGCAGTGAGTCCTGAACCCCTCTTCTCATGCTCTATTCTTCCTCTAGGGGACCCATCACACCTGACCCATGGCTTCAATGCTGTCAGCCGATCACTCTCAAATTTGTATTCTTCCTCTAGTCTCCAGTCTTGTGTATCTGACTGCCTACATGGCAACCCTACTTGGATATCTGAAAGGTACCACGAACTTAGCATATTTGGAACTTAATCATGATCTTGCCCACAAACAGTATCACCATCCTATCTGGACCACAAGGACTTGCCCCATACTTTGGGGGGGCACTTGTTTATCACACACAACATTTACTAAATGACACCCAGGCACTTGGGATCTGGCTCTCAGTGCTGGCATAGCACAACCTGAAACCCTGAACATCTGCTCTCATAATTAACCCCGTTTAGGCCTCAGGGAAATGCTTCTGCAATCTCTTGTCCTGTATCTTGGAAACAAAAGATGACTACAACTGAATCCTGTGAAAGTTTAAAGTATGTCTCTGCCAGATTCTGAGGTGCATGCTGGTTTGGTGTGTAGGCAGGATTTAAGTGGCGGAAGTACTTAAGTAAGAGAAAATGCAACTTAATTAATTTGTCAAATATTACCTCAAACTGCATGATAAAATATCATTTTATAAATATCATTTATATTGCCTCTGCCTACTTGTGATCTCCCTCTCTCTGCCAAATAAATAAATCTTAAAAAAAAAAAAGAAAATACCTTTCATAACATCTACTAAAATAAATTTTTTATATTTACATATTTTGGTAAAAATGCATTTAAATTTTGAAGATTTTATTTATTTATTTGACAGAGAGAGAGAGAGAGATCACAAGTAGGCAGAGAGTCAGGCAGAGAGAGAGGGGGAAGCAGGCTCCCTGCCGAGCAGAGAGCCCGATGTGGGGCTCAATCCCAGGACCTGAGCCAAAGCAGAGGCTTTAACCCACTGAGCCACCCAGGTGCCCCAAAATTTTGTAAACGTTGGCTATAATCATATATATATATATATATATATACGTATTTAAATCATAGGTCATTGAGAATGAGTTTGAAATTATGATAGAAATAGAAGCTATTGAAATTATGGTAGAAGTAGGAAGTATGGGACACCTGGGTGGCTCAGTTGGCTAAGTAACTGCCTTTGGCTCAGGTCTTGATCCCAGGGTCCAGGGGGAGCCTGCTTCTCCCTCTCCTGCTCTCCCTACTTGTGCTCTCTTTCTCTCTCTTTATTTCTGATAAATAAATAAATAAATAAATAAATAAATATCTTAAAAAGAAGTAGAAACTATGAGTGTGGAACTCAAAGAAAAATGGAGCATCTTCAAGGAAGAATTTCTACTGAAATTTTTAAAAACCGAGAAGAGTACAAATGGAGGTCACACGTATCTTCATTGTTTTTATCCACAACTAAGTCAATAAAGAATATGAAGTTTATGAATTTGATCTGACCTACTCAAGTTGTAGATTTGATAAAATCATTTTTTTGCTCATTTTTCTCAAATCCACAACAGGGAGAGTAAGTCCCTGCAACTTTATATTCTTTACTTGTACTCTGTATCTAGATCCCTCAAATGTGAGGGTTTTCTCTCCTCCCCTCAGGAGGCTTGCTCCCCAGGAACCCAGCCATCAGGCATGGAAGCCAACAGCCTCAAGAAGGTTTCAACCAATTGCCAGTATGAGCTGGCAGACATGCAAGCAAAAACCTTCAGATGATTTCAGCTCCCAGCCATTCCAGTGCAGTCCCTACACATTGCAGAGCAGAGACAGATGGCCCCAACTGTGCCCTGGCCAAACTCTTAACTGTAGAATCCATGGGATAATGCATGGTTATTGCTGTTGTAAGCCATTAAGGTTTGGGTACTTGTCACACAGCATGGGTGACTAATACAACCTCCTCAGTTCACTGCCGTCAGCTCTACTTCCTTCTCTCCAACTGAACCTGTTCTCACTAAGGTTGGACACAGTGGATCTTCCCTTTGCCAAATCTAATGAATATTTTTTATCTTCCTTTTGTTTTTTCTTCCCTGAAGCATTTGACCTTGTTCACTACCCTTGGAAGATCTTTTCTCTGCTGGTTTTTGTGAAACCATTCTATTGCTCTCTCTCCCTCTCATTTGTCCTCCTGCCCCTCTTCCTGGACTTTCTCAGGCTACTTTCCATGACTTGGTCCAGTCTCCCTTCTTTCCTTATCTGCATACTTTTTTAAGGCACTCTCATACCCAACATTATGCTAGCGACTCTGAAATGTGTATTTTTAGCCCAGATTTCTCCCTTGACCTTTACTCCCAGATATCCGTCTCATGAATCTTTCCATCTGAACGTCCCCAGTTGTTTAAAAACTAATGTTCAACTTAAGCTTATTGAGCAAGCGTTTAATATTTCCTAATTTGAAATGTGTCTCTTCTCCCAAACCTGCTCCTTCTTCATTATTCCTGGTTTCAGTAGACAGAATCACCAACCGCCCAGTTGTCCAAGCCAGAAGCCTGGAAGTATCTCTCAGGTCACACTCTTTCTTGCCCCGTCCCAACCCCATCCTAATAACCAAGTCCTAGTGATTTTACTGTCTAGCTCATCAGCATATCGTTACATCACCAACCCTGCTTCCACTGCCTGCCTACCGATCTCTGGCCTTTCCCTAGCGCCGGCACCATGTGCCCACCCACTTCACAGATGAATCACAAGTGCTCCTTGGGCTTTGGAGCCTCTGCTTAGGACCTCTCCTGGTCATTCTTGACCTACTCCCCCAGTCTTTCTTTTTTTCAGCTCCTAACTCTAGCCCTAGGGCTCCAACCTTAATCTCATCTCTGAACTTCTGGATTCCAGGGCTTGACCCAGTTTCTCCTGCTGGATTGTGACAGGGCTTCCAGTGCTCTGTACACTTCAGAGATGGTCTTTATCTGACTTTCTACCCTGAACCTAACTCCCAATCAGCCTCTTGGTCAGCCACAGGTGGCCTAAGCTAGTCCCGATGACGAAGGAATGCAGCACTGCTTGGGCGTCCCCACCCAAAGATGTCTCTTTGCTGGTCTTCCACTTCTAGTTTTCCATCCCCCCCATGCTCCTCCCAGCTGCTGGAGGGACACTTCTGAATTGAATACCAGAACCTCTCACTCTCCTACTCATAATTCCTTAATGGCTGAGAGAGGGATATTCTGAGGACTCATGATTTATATGATTTTGTGAAGTGTGTATCACTGAGCCTGGTGCATAGTAAGCACTCAAGAAATGTTAGTGATTGTTCTCTCTTCCCTCCCATCTTCACGCTTTATGTTCCAATAAGCAAAATTGATGTATTTGGGGATCCTTGATTATGTCACACTTTCCATCGTCCATTCTGTGTGCATGCCTTTTCTTCCTTCTGGAAAGCTTACCACTTACTGTCCATTCCCATTCTACAATAAAAGCCAACATATGCCTTTTTCAAGAATTAGCTCAAATCTCAAATGCTCTGGACCCAGCTCTGACTCTTCGAGATAGGATGAGACTTCTTTTTCCTAATGTGGCCCGTTTTGGTTTTCTATCCTTGTTCCACAAGCCACCCTAATATTTAACAGAAATGTATTGTTTCTCACAAGACCGCAAGTTGACTGGGCAGCTCTGCTTCAGTTACTGTTGGCCGGGGCTCGGGGGTGGTGGGATGTCCCAGCTTCATCACTTGAGAAGTGGACATTGGAGCTCAGCCACTGCTGGCTTCTGCGGGCCTCGGGTCTACTTCATGTGGGTCTCTCAGTGGCTGCTCTTGCTTCCTCACAACATGGTGACTGGGCCCCAAGGAAGCATCTTCCAGATGCCAAAAGTGGAAGCTACAGATCTCGTAAGACCAAATCTCAGAAGGTACACATTCACACCTGCCACATTCTGTTGGTCACAACGGGTCATAGGACAGACCCAGTCTCCAGGGAAGGGGAGATAGACTGAGATAGATTAAGATCCCATATCTTAATGGGAGGATGGACAAAGAAGCTGCCACCATCTTTAATCCCCCATGTCCCCATTGCACTCTGTCATTTGCCTTTCGTGTAGCTCGAATTACACTGTATTTGTAAGACTTGCTTCTGTATCTGCCTCTATGCCAGCCTCCCTCTCAGAGCTCAGAAATTGGCAACCCACTCAAGTATCTCATTGGGTTTCCAATGTGCTTTTATGATTCTTTTGAATTAATTAGAGCATTTAAAAACGGAGATATTTTATAGAAAATTTGAGATTTATAGTTCTTCTTAGAAAAAAAAAAAAAAACCTTAAATGAGGCAATGCTAAGCTGGTACAGCCACTCTGGAAAACAGTATGGAGGTTCCTCAAAAAGTTGAAAATAGAGCTACCGTACCACCCAGCAATCGCTCTACTGGGTATTTACCCTAAAGATACAAACGTCGTGATCCGAAGGGGCACGTGCACCCGAATGTTTATAGCAGCAATGTCCACAATAGCCAAACTATGGAAAAAGCCTAGATGTCCATCAACAGATGAATGGATAAAGAAGATGTGGTATATATATACAATGGAATACTATGCAGCCATCCAAAAATGATATCTCGCCATTTGCAATGACATGGATGGAACTAGAGGGTATTATGCTAAGAGAAATCAGTCAATTAGAGAAAAACAACTATCATATGATCTCACTGATATGAGGAATTTGAGAAATAAGACAGAGGATCATAGCAGAAAGGCAGGAAAAATGAAACAAGATGAAACCAGAGAGGGAGACAAACCATAAGAGACTCTGAATCTCAGGAAACACAGAGGGTTGTTGGGGGTGGGGGGGGTGGGAGGGGTGGGGGGGCCGGGTGATGGGCATTGGGGAGGGTGTGTGCTATGGTGAGGGCAGTGAATTGTGTAAGACTGACGAATCACAGACCTGTACCCCCGAGGCAAATAATACATTATATTTTAATAAAAAATAAATTTAAAAAAATGAGGTAATGCTAGTTCTGAATTAATAAATGGCAACACCAAACCAGGGGCTGCTGCCTCTCCAGAAAACCTTGCACTTGGTGGGGCGCCTGGGTGGCTCAGTCGGTTAAGTGTCTGCTTTTGGCTCAAGTCATGATCCCGGAATCCTGAGGTAGAGCCCTAAGTCCGGCTCCTTGCTCAGCGGGGAGTCTGCTTCTCCTACTCCCTCTCCCCACCCATCCCCCCTTTCATGATCTCTGTCTTTCAAATAAATAAATAAAATCTTAAAAAAACAAAACCAAACAAATTCTTGCATTTGGCATATTACCTGCTTGGCCTTCACAGAAATGTGAGTTTGCCACCTTTAATTTTAGTTGCTTGAAGGCAGAGTTTGGGGCATCTCAGATACTGGGCACTTTCATTGCCAGGTAAGGTTCTTTTAAAATTTTTTTTTTAATTTATTTTTAAAGATTTTATTTATTTATTTGTTGGAGAGAGAGACTACAAGCAGGGGGAGCAGCAGAGGAAGAGGAAGAAGCATAACGTGAGCTGAAGGCAGACACAACCAACTGAGCCACCCAGGTGCACCTAAGAACAGTTTTTTTAAGTTCCATAAAATATGTTGTTGGGGTTTTGATTAGAATTGTACTGACATTTATAGATTTGAGAAAAGTTACCAGCTTTGTGTTGAATTTTCCTCTTCTTCTTTTTTTTTTTTAAGATTTTATTTATTTATCAGAGAGAGAGAGAAAGCGCACAAGCAGGCAGAGAGGCAGGCAGAGGCAGAGGGAGAAGCAGGCTCCCCACTGAGCAGGGAGCCCGATGCGGGGCTCCATCCCAGGACTCTGGGGTCATGACCTGAGCCGAAGGCAGCTGCTCAACCAACTGAGCCACCCAGGCGTCCCGAATTTTCCTCTTCTTTTTTTTTTTTTTAATAATTTTATTTATTTGACAGAGAGAGATCACAAGTAGGCAGAGAGGCAGGCAGAGGGAGGGGGAAGCAGGCTCCCCGCTGAGCAGAGAGCCCAATGTGGGGCTCGATCCCAGGACCCTGAGATCGTGACCTGAGCCGAAGGCAGAGGCTTTAACCACTGAGCCACCCAGGCGCCCCCAGAATTTTCCTCTTCTTGAGCACGGAATAGCTCTCCATTCTTTTTTGTCTTCTTTTCAAAATGTTCAATAAAGTTTTATAATTTTTTCCATTAAGGTCATGCACATATTTTGTTGTATTTATTTCTAAGTATTCTATGGCCTTTGTTGCTATTACAAATCGTATTTTCTTAAAATAAAACTTTCTATTTGTTTGTTGCTGTGGTATAGACAAATTGATGTTTGCATATTCATCTTGTCCCCAGAAAGGGGTGTATTGGTTCTATTTTCTTGTGGGTTCTTATAAATTTTCTTTGTCACAATTATCTATTTGTAGTAATGCCTTCATTACTTCTTTTTCTTATTGTGCCAGTTCAGACCCCCTAGTGAAAATTGAATAGAAACAGTAAAAACGGGGGGGGGGGGCTGGCTGGCTCAGTCAGAAGAGTGTGTGACCTTTGATCTTGGAGTCATGAGTTTGAGCCCCATGTTGGGTGTAGAGATTACTTCAATAAGTAAAACTTTAAAAAAGAATTAAATGTTGGGCGCCTGGGTGGCTCAGTGGGTTAAAGCCTCTGCCTTCAGCTCAGGTCATGATCTCAGGGTCCTGGGATGGAGCCCCGCATCGGGCTCTCTGCTCAGCAGCGAAGCCCACTTCCCCCCACTCTCTCTGCCTGCCTCTCTGCCTACTTGTGATCTCTCTGTCAAATAAAGAAGTAAGATCTTTTAAAAAAAGAATTAAATGTTTTTATATACAACGGATGAATGATTGAACATTACGTCTGAAACTAATAATAGCCATATGTTAATTAATTGGATTTAAATTTAAAAATAAAAATAAAAAAAAGAAGCAGTAAAAACTAGTATCCTTGTGTTAACTTTGGAAGTTATTTTCTAATCTTAGCTAGATTTTTAAAAAGATTTTATTTATTTATTGAGACACACAGAGACAGAGCGAGCACAAGCAGAGGGAGAGGCACAGGGAGAGGGAGTAGCAGACTTCCCGCTGAGCTGGGAGCCTGATGACATGGGGCTCAATACCAGGACCTGAAGATCATGACCTGAGCCGAAGTCAGATGCCCAAGTGTCTGAGCCACCCAGGCACCCAGTTAGCTAGATTAAAATAATAATAATAATGAATTCCTGTTGGGGTGCCTGGGTGTCTCAGTGAGTTAAAGCCTCTACCTTTCGCTCAGGTCATGATCTCAGGGTCCTGGGATAGAGCCCCGCATCATAGGGCTCTCTGCTCAGCGGGGAGCCTGCTTTCCCTTTCTTCCTCTGCCTCTCTGCCTACTTGTGATCTCTTTCTCTCTGTTAAATAAATAAAATCTTTTTTTTTTAAAAAATAATGAATTCCTGTTAAAATTTATCCAATATGTTCTCTGTACCTATTGAGACAATATTTTTTTTCCTTTTAATATGACAAATTATAAGTATCATTAATAGATTTTTAAAGTACAACATCCGGGGCGCCTGGGTGGCTCAGTTGTTAAGCGTCTGCCTTTGGCTCAGGTCATGGTCCCAGGGTCCTGGGATCGAGCCCCGCATCGAGCCCCGCATCGAGCCCTGCATCGAGCTCCCTCCTCCGCGGGAAGCCTGCTTCTCCCGCTACCATTCCCTCTGCTTGTGCTACCTCTCTTACTGTGTTTCTCTCTGTCAAATAAATAAAATCTTAAAAAAAAAAAAAGTACAACATCCTTGTGTTCCTGTCCTGCTTGGTCGTCACACACACACACACACACACACACACACACACACACACACACTTCCACAAACTCCACCAGATTCAGTTCACTTATATCTTATTTAGGATTTTAGCCTTTCTTTTTTAAAGATTTATTTGTTTGAGAGAAAGAGAGTGGGGAGGGGCAGTGGGGAGCAGTGGGGAGGGGCAGAGGGAGAGAGAGAGAAGCAGATGATGTGGGCTGATCCCAAGACCTGGAGATCATGACCTGAGCTAAAGGCAGAGGCTTAACAGACTGAACCATCCAGGCGTCCCTAGGATTTTAGTCTTAAAAGTGTGATTGTCCCTCTTTTTCTGTTATCTGGTATAGTTTGAATAAGTAAATAAACAAATGGTTTTTAAGAGTTGGCAAAATATGGACACTGATGGCTCAGTCTGTAGAACATGTGACTCTTGGTCTTAGGGTTGTGAGTTCAAGCCTCACATTATGTATAGAGCTTACTTTAAAAAAAGTAGTTGGCAGATTAATACATCTATAAAACCACCTAGATAGGGGTGGGTGCGCGTGCGCATATATGTGTGTGTGTGTGTGTGTGTGTGTGTGTGTGTGTGTGTGTTTTAACTTCTCATTCCATTTATTAGAATTTATAGATCTGTTCAGGTTTTCTATTTCTTCTTCTTCTTCTTTTTTTTTTAAAGATTTTTATTTATTTCACAGAGAGAGAGAGATCACAAGTAGGCAGAGAAGCAGGCAGAGGGAGAGGGGGAAGCAGGATCCCCGCTGAGCAGAGAGCCCGATGTGGGGCTCAATCCCAGGACCCTGAGATCATGACCTGGGCCGAAGGCAGAGGTATAACCCACTGAGCCACCCAGGCACCCCCAGGTTTTCTATATCTTCTTGAGTCAACTTTGGCCACTTTTCATCTAATTTCCTCACCCCTTCAAGACCAAGACCTCATCTCCCATCCTTTGGTGGTTGATAAAACATTTTTTACTTAATAGAAGCAATTCTCTCCCAGTCCCCTTCCAACAACTGTTGCCATGGTCTGCTTATTCTCTGGCTTTCAGTTTTCTCTTTGTTTCTAACACTCGGGATTTTATTTTCCTTTTGAGAACTCAGTCATGTTTCCCCCCACCCCCCCATTTTATCCAGTATTTCCAGGTGATGGTACGTTTAGATATTCTACATTCTCCATCTTGCTTGATTCCGAAGTTTTCCCCATTTTATAGATAAGAAAGCTAGGGTTCAGAGTGATTTAACAGCCTGATGAAAGTTGCACCACTAACACTTTTAACCTAGTAATTGAACCCAGATATTATGGTTCTAGATCCTGTGCTCTTGCCACATTATTCCATGCTGCCTTTTGAGGCCAGGGAGGCAAGACCATAAAGGGCATTGCAAAGTTAAAAGGAAGGAAGTTCTCATAGGCAAGATGGAGGGGGCCTGAGATGAAGGCAGAACTGTGGAGATGGACAAAGCTAGGAAATAATGGAGGAAGTAGCGGTGTTAAGAATATGGCATATGCCCGGGCTGCAGCTGTTGGAAGGAGAATCATGGCCTCGAACCATCATCTCTGAGATCCTGAAATATGTAACCCTCTACCCCAGATCCTGGCATGCATGCACCCATTAAACCAATATTTCAACTCAATATATATGGAGTTCGAGGTCCCCTGCATATGACAAGAGTGAGCATCAACAGTCACGATCCTGCCCTCAGGGAGCTTACATCCTCCAGCGGGTCAGACTTCCATCAAATAATGAACACATGTTGAACTGCAACTGTGCCAAGTTCCTCTGAGGAAAGGCACACCTTAGTGTGGGAGCTTGGAAGAGGAGAATCTGACCCACGAAGGAAGGGCAGGTACCTTTCCTGAGGATGTGGCAGAGACGCCGAGATCTGAAGAATGAAGAGGAGCTAGCTAAAAGAAATGGGAGAAAGAGCCTTTCAGACTGAGGGCTCAACCTGCACAAAAGCTTTCTGCAGGAGGAAGTGCGAGGAAAACCGGAAGAGGAGCCCTCCCCCTGGGAGAGTGGTGAGAAGACTCTGGAGAGGGGGCGGAGCCACACCTGGTGGGAGGCCTTAGAGGCCACGTTAACGACTTGGGTCTTTAACCTAAGGTCAGTGGGAAGCCATTGAATGAGTTTAAGCGGAGCGCCTGAAACAAATCAGATTTGCATTTCAAAAAGGCTTCTAACTCAGGTGTGGGGCGTGTGGTGGAGAAGGCCATTCTCAAGGTCTCCGGCTACCGCAGTGATTCAGAAGACAGCCAGATGGTCCAGATGGTGGCTGGACCAGGGAGGTGGAGGGATGGAGAAGAGGGACAGACTCGAGCGATATTAGAGTGGATACAACTGATTGGAGTAGAGAGGTGGATTCAGGACTGAGATGTTCACCACAAACCCTCTCTACTTCACATCCTTCGAAGGTAAGGGGCCACATCATGTGCCCGTTTTTTTTTTTTTTTTATAGATTTTATTTATTTATTTGACAGAGAGAGAGAGATCACAAGTAGGCAGAGAGGCAGGCAGAGAGAGAGAGAGGGGAAAGCAGGCTCCCTGCTGAGCAGAGAGCCCAATGCGGGGCTCGATCCCAGGACCCTGAGATCATGACCTGAGCCGAAGGCAGAGGCTTTAACCCAGTGAGCCTCCCAGGCGCTCCATCATATGCCTGTTTGTAATACCGAGGTCCCCGGGGCAGCCCCCGTCCCCCGTTAGGTGGTGGACTCAATACATACTTTCTAAAAAGGTGAAACTGACTAGCGGTCTCCCAAGTGATCCTTTTACCTCTAAGGTTCTTTCCTTCCTTCTCGCACGTGTCAAAAATCAGCCTCTCTGATATATCCATAGAGAGAACTCTGCCAAATTCTAAAGCGTATACTTTGGGGGGAGTTAATGTGAGAACTGAGGTCTACCTTATCCTTTAACAAGAATAGTAACAATCATCTTACTGGGACTGTTGCCCGAGGGAGGAACTCCCCTAGAACAGAACCTTCTAAAAGGGTGAATGGTGACGGCACCCTCCTCAGTGCCAGGCTGGGACCAGAGGCACCATCTGGAGGGGTCGCTTCTGTGGAAACCCCTGATGACTGTTCAAAACCAGCTGCCCGGGACATTAAGCAAACAATTTTGAGGAAGAAGTGCAAATAGCCAGACACAAAGTACTTGTCTTGGAGCTTGACAACATGGGGGGAAACACTCAAACTGAAGAAGATGAGTGGTCTCCCTGTGACATTTGTACCTGAAGGCAGTCCAAGGTTTTTCTGAGATGTCTCTTGTGTGTATTGTCTTAGAGGGGGGTCTCACTCCTGTGCTCAGATGCTTGATCTGCTATGGTTTAGGGACTGAGAAGCCTGAGCCAGGGAAAAGTGAGAGATGGATGGGTGTGGGAGAGAGAGGCTCCTTTCCTCCTCACCCCCCACCAAAGACTTCCTTCTTCCCTTCTCATTGATCCCAGCCCGGCGTCACCCACTCTGTGAGGTCCTTCCGAACCGCCCGACAGGTTCCCAGTGATTTCCTTGCTCCAGAGGTTGGAACCCCTTCTGCATGGGCACTTACCGTTCACCAGATGAGGACGGAGCTAACATCTCACGGACCATCTACCAGACTGCTCTTCTGACTTGGTGCCCATCAGAATCATCCAGAGGGTTTGTTAAAACTCGATGCCCCGCCCCCAAAGTTTCCTGTGTAAGGACAGTCCCTTTAAGCCGCAGGGTAAGAACTTACTCTCAGGTCTCCCTGACTCTAGCGAACTTTCTTTCCCTGCCTTGCTCCTTTACATAGTTATTTTCCTGCATGTATCTAGTTCAACAAAACAGTCAAGTTCTTTTTTGTATACTTTGTATCTCTGGCTTTTTTTTTTTTAAATAGACTTGTTTTTGTTTTTAAATTTTATTTATTTATTTGTCAGAGAGAGAGAGGACAAGCAGGGGGAGCGGCAGGCAGAGCGAGAAGCAGGCTCCCCACTAAGCAAGGAGCCCGATATGGGACTTGATCCCAGTACCCTGAGATCATGACCTGAGCTGAAGGCAGTGGTTTAACCAACTGAGCCACCCAGGCGTCCCTGTATCTCTGGCTTTGCCTAACCTATATCTGCGGTTGGGAATTAATTGACATGAGACTGAAGGATTTGGGGAACTAACCCAGGGAAGCTCCTGGGGCAACAGGATCTGCCTCCTCACCCCACAGCACCTCCTTCTCCCAGCAGTGTGGAAGGAGAACACCTGGTCAAGGAGGGTAGTTATTTCTCCTGCCGGCGTGGGTCAGGGAGACGCCTAGGGCCACAGTTTGCTGGGTCTCCCGCATGATGTCACGGAAATGAAGAGGCACATCTTCGAAGTTCAGTCATGGAGGCAGCAGAGAGGGGACAGCGGCAGAAATGTGAGAAGTGGAGAGAAGGCGAGGGTGGGGAGGCGAGGAGGGAGAAACGGGCCAGAGGAGGGGCGATACAGGGACCAGGGTCCGCGGGCTGTTCCAGGGTTAAGGGAGAGGGCGGGGAAGAGAGACAGAAGAGGCTGCCAGTCGGTCTCTTCCCTGGAGAGAATGAGGAAAGGGAGGTGGGTGGCGCTCCTGGCAGCCCCTGGAACCACAAGAGAAGCCGGTTCATTCCGCACTCTCCAGTTTCCACCTCGGTATCCTTCCTGACTCCTCCGCGCCTGTTTCTCTCTCTTTGAAACTCCAGGAGCAACGCCCACCGTCCTCGCGCCCCACGGTCCCGGGAGCGCCACAGCCGCTGGATACCTGGGGTTGGAGAGGAGGGGAGCCAGGATCAAGGGTTTTGGGGAGCGGGTATAGAAAGGGACTCCTTCAAGGGTGAAGTGGGTGTTGTCTACTTCTGCAGGGCAAGAGGGCTCTGGGGCGCGGGGAGGTGGAGTTCCAGGCCACTAGGTCTGGACGACTTGCCAGGGCGGGAAGGTGCCCCTGAGTCGGTATTGAAGGTACTAGGGATCAGAGGAAAAACTAAGAAATCTCAAGCGTAGGGTGGGATGCTTTCATGTCTGTGGATCACACGTTGAGGCTAACTCCTCTGCCAGCGGGGCAGAGAACTGAGCGGGCCGCCGGAATTTGGGGCGGATCGGGGTGGGGGCTCGAAGGGCAACGGAAACAGGAAGTGAGGGGCAGAGAGGCTGAAGGGGTGGGGGCAGAGGGAGAATCAGTTACTCAGGGAGAGGCGAGTCCCCCTCCCTGAGCCCCCCACTGCACCGGACGCGGGGCACAGCCGAGCACCCCTGTACCCGGAACGCGGGCTTGGGGCCCAGCCCGTCCGGGCAACTCGAGGCCAGGAGCCAGCGACGGCTTCACTGGAGGCCCCCACCCCTCTGCTCTGGGCCGCAGCCCGAGCTGGAGCTGAACTACACCTCCGTGCGGCCCTCCCCCCACTCAGCCCGCGGCTCGGCGGGCACCGGCTTGCGCACCCCTGGGAACTGTAGTCCCTGGCCCTGGCCGCCTTCTTTGGGAGGCGGCTGGGATGTCCAGCAGGGAGATTCTCGCATCCCTCTCCACGTCCCTCCCTCTTGTCTTTCCAGCTACAGACATCAGCTTCTTGCAGGGATGAGGAATTACTGTGCTTCCAAACATCTCGGTCCCGTGGGCGTTTACAAACGTGCCTTACTCTCGAGTCACTTTCCTACTTTCCCTTTGATGTTGAAACCCTGGAATTCAGGCTGGCCCATTCAGGTTTAAGGGAGCAGGTTTGAGATCTGACTTCAGTCGCCGCTCAGCTCTACACCCAGTCTCTTCCAGCTTCACAGATCGTCCCCCACTATTTTCATATGTATCTGTTGACTTGGAGTTCAGAAAATTGGGATTTACATACCGTGAATACCCTTTGACATTTCCTCCCCGTTTCCAAGGCTGATTTCCACATAATTTCCAGGCTTGTCTCCCCAATCTTCCCCCCCCTTCTAGTAAATCACCCCTGATAAACAGAGACACAGAACTGCAGGTTTCAAAGAGGAAAAGAAGCAAATTTGTTGTTGTTGGTAGGAGGGCATGAAGGGGAGGGTTCTTCACCTTCCCCAACATCTTGTATAGATGGGAGGCTGGGTGGGGGAGCAATAGAAAAGGCAGTAGATGGGGGTGTGTGCCCCTCTCTGTACAATATAGAAGAATCTGATATAGATACTTTGTATAAAAGCCACTTGTCCTCATTTGTGTCCTCTTGCTGGCTGGCTGGGTTGGGGGGGCACTGGGGGACAAAGAAGCTGGGGGTGGTGGGCCAGGACACAGGGACACCCCATGGTCCCCATCCTCTGGCTGTCCCCTTGTGGGGTCACTTTGGATCCTTGGTGGGGGCATAGCAGAGCTCCAGTGGCCGGGACACTTTCCAGAACTTCTCATTCACCAGTTCCAGGGTCAGCGAGCCATTCAGTGTCTACAGAGGGGGTGGAAGAGAGAGAGGCAGAGTAAGAAAAAAAAAAAAAGTTGGAGAAGGCGGTAAAGGATATGAATAAGGCAGAAAGTGACCACGGGAGGAAGAAAGGAAAAAGAGTAATAAAAGGGCTGGGGCAAGGCAAAGCAGGGGCATAGGGAGTGATGGGGAAGGAGATGCAGATCCAGGAGATGCCTGGAGAGAGGAGGGTGGGCCAGTGAGAAGGTCAGGATCCAAGGTTCTGTGTGGCCCCAGGCCCCCCTCCCCACCTGTCCCCTCTTACGGCACTGCCCTCAGAGGCTCTCACCGTGAAAGCTCCGCCCCCAGGGGCGATGTAGATGGTGTACTGCTTTTCGCTGACACCTTCCAGACTGGGCAAGGCAGGCTCCTCAGGGCCGTCACCTCCTCCGGTACCCCCACCCTCTCCACCACCCCCATCAGGTCCCCCGGCATCAGAGGCGCCCCCTCCAGGCCCTCCGGGCTCCCCAGCCTCTTGCTGCTGCCTCCGCTCAAGGGCAATGCGCAGGGCCAAGTACTTGGAAAGATGGTCCACTGTGGCATTCCCAGTTGTCTTCACGTACCTGAAGTGGGAAAGAGGGCAGGCTTAGGGCACAGAACGCCTTAAATGGACAAGGGAAGTAGGGGGCTTTCCAACAGGGCCTCTGGGTTAGGGTTTCTTGCTGGGTTTGGGTGGAGCCCACTTCTGGTGGAAGTCTATGTGATCTCTGGTTTCTCAGAGGTCAGGGGAAAGACAGGGCTCTCACCTAGTCTGGCAGTATTCTCCCTTCTCCACGAGCAGGGGGTGGGGCCGGAACACGAGCTCAATTTCTCCACCTGGCTCCGGGGGACTGGGGGCCCCAGGAGGGCTTGGGGGGCCTAGGGTCCCCCCTCCCAAGGTCCCTCCCCGGTCACCAGAGTCTTCAGAACCAGCGCCCCCACCCACCCCACCAGTGCCACCTCCCCCTGTCCCTACACTGCTCCCCCCTGCGCCCCCACCACGGGGTCGCTTGGGAGCAGGGCCTGGGGCAGAGTCAGGGGCGGAGTCTGAGCTCACATCCTCTCCATCCCCCTCTCCCTCCCCAGGCTCTCCTTCCCCCCCACTCATCGTGGTGGTCTGATCTGACCCGGGCATCGGCCGCCTCACACGCTGGGCCCTGTAGAAGCAAGTGGTTGAGGTTAGAAAACACCAAGGATAAGGGGTTTAGACTTTAAACTTATGAGAGAACAAGAGATCAGGGAAATCTTACTGATGACACCTAATATTTATGAAACACTAACTACATGTAAGCACACTGCTAAGTATTTTGCACTGATTGCTTCACACAGTACAAATCCTAGAAGCAGGTGATTATATTCTCTTTATGGTTGAGCAAACTGAGGCTTAGAGAGGTTAAAAAACTCATCTGCGATCACAGCCCCTTGCCTCTCCTCATGGACTCCCAAGAACCAGAAGCACAGGTTTGTAGAAATGCGGAATTTCAGGCCCAACTCCAGATCCACTGAATTAGAATTTGCATTTTTAACAAGACCCTCGGGTAATCTGCATTCCTACTGAAGACTGAGCAACGCTGGCCTAGGAGGTCATTTAATTCCCAGTGGTGTGAATCCAGAGTCTATGCTCAAAATCACTCCGCTGCTCTAACTTCTAGAAAGCTAGAGGGTGAGCTATTTTCTTAAGGATCGAAGTGCCAGGTGCTAAGAAGCCGCAATTTCTGTCCCTGACTTCCAGGCTTCAACAATCAGGCTGGGGTTACTTAATAGGATGCTAAGGCTTAGAAGCTGGCAGGCAGCAAAAGACAGCACCAGGAGTCTGACCCACGCATCTGTCCCACCAGCCCTGCTACCTCCGCTCTCCTGGCCCGAACCTGTGCATGGCCTGCATGCGCAGCCCCTCCTCGATGCTGGAGCTCAGTGCCTGCTGGTTGTGCAGGCGACTGAGGCGGATGAGCACCCGGTCTTGGTGGGCCTCGTATTCCTCCCGGCTGGGGTAGATCTTAGAGATCAGGGCATCAAAGTTGGGGTCTGGCCGCAGAGACCGCTTGGATACCAGCTTCTTGCGGCAGGTAGGGCACTCCTTGTTCCTGGGGTGGGAGAGAGGAGGCCCCGAACAGTCAGCCACCAAGGTGTTGCGGCCCCAACTCTGTACCCTTCACCCCATCTCAAACACATCCGTCCTGTTACCCGCTCCGCAGGGCCGTGACGATACAGTCCGAGCAGAATCGGTGGAGGCACTCCTTGGTGGTCATTGTATTCTTCAGCATGTCCAGGCAGATGGGGCACATGAGTTCTGAATGCAGTGACCGAGGGGAAACCGCAATCTCTGTGCCATCCATGATGGCTTCCTGGAGGCATCAGTGAGTGGAAACGTGATGGTGGGTTGGGGGGAAAAGGGTTTTAGAAATAAGTGGTCCATGGAATGGGAATTTTGAGAAATACAGTGAAAGAGCAGAATCTGGGAACCCCATGTTGGCCACTTGAGGAAGATGGTAATTCTGAGAGAGAGGAGCTTTGACTTGGAGAGAATGGAAAACAGAAAGGATTAGTGTCCGTTAACTAAAAGTAGGAGCTTCAAAACAGGAGAATTGGAGGTTTGGGGAGAGGTCTGGGGGTGGGGGTGGCATAGATTTGGAGTTTGGGGAGGGCTTTTTCCACAGAATTTCTGGAAGTGTGGTCCAGGTTCAACCTATATCAGAATCCCCTAGGATTCTTGCTTAAAACGCAGATTCTGGGGCCTCATCTCATTACTGTACCAGAACGTTGGGGGGTGGGGGAAGGCCCAGGCTCCATTTTTAATAAACTTGGGAGGAGAGTCTAATAGGCACTGATTTACGACATGGAGCTGAGGAACAGTGAAGGTAATTTCTTTCTGTTTACTATCTTTCAGATGAAGGCGGTCATACTTGCCCTGTGTCTGTGGCACTAGCTGATGTGAGGATTAAATGAGGTAAACGTGAAGTGCTTGGAAAAGATCAAGATGATTCAAAGGTAGGGCCAAGGAAGTCTGTGACATGGGGCAGGGAAGCGGAAGAGAGGCTGTGAGATGGGGTCTGTGGATTGAAAGGTTTGTAAGCTGGGAAGGGAGAGTCCCTGTCACCTGCGGGGTCCGGTGGAGCTCATACAGACTCAGTTCCCACGTTTTGCTGGCATTCTGGGCATTCGCCGGCGTCGTCATGGTGACCGGGCACAGACCCCCACTAGGGCTCCGCAGCGGTGGAGGAGGAGGAGAGGTAGGCTGGGGAGGGGGGAAGGGGGAAGGGGTTAGGGGGGGCCGCCCTCGCGCAGACCCCGCCCCTCCGGTGGCTCCCCCCCACCCCCCTCCGCCCCGCGCCGCCCCTCACCCGGCTCCAGCCGTCCGCGCCCCCGTTGCCGCAGCGCCTCTCCCAGGGCCCGGGCTCCCAGCCGCAGTTCGCTCGGTCCGCAGCCGCGGCTCAGACAGCAGCTCCCGCCGCCGCCGCCGCCATGGCCCGGGCGCTGGGGCCCTACGTCACTTCCGCCTGTCCCTCCACTACACCCCCCCACCCCCGCCAGCGGAGACGTCACCCGCCACTCCGGGCTCGGGTGGGACGCGACGTGGGCGCCCGGGCACCCCGCCCTCGGGACGCGCCCGCTTCGCGTATAGAGCCGGCGTCCCCGGAGTCCCGAGTTACGTGGGGACCCCGGTCTCAGTCCCCGGGCCGGTACCGTCGCGCTGCCAACCGTAGCCACCGTTCCCTTCCCGAGGTCCCCACCCGGGGCCTCCGCTCCGGAGGGCGGGGCCTGGGATCTCTTGGACCCCGGGAGGGGACAGAAGGGTTGGAAAAGTGGCCACCTCCCCCACTCCGCGTCCCCTAGCGGCTCTGGGGAACAGCTGCCCCCCTCCCCGCAACTTCTCTGTAACCCCAGCCCGGCATTCCGGGGAGGGGAGGGGGCGGAAGGCTGCAAAGGATCCTCGGCCGCTTCAGTCCTTCAGTCCTGTGAATGCAACTAAATCCGGATGAACCCAGGATTCCCCTTACCACCCTGGGGACTTGCTCCACTCTCCGCTTTGGCTCCCCCTAGACCCTCCGACCCGCTCTCCCCTCGAGGTTTGGGGGCGGCGGCTCGGGACGTCCAGACTCAACTCTCGGCCAGAGCCATAGACTCGAGAATTGCGTTTGGACAATCAAGAGCCGCGGCCCGGGGCGGGGGAGGGAGGCGCACGGGAGGAACGGGGGAATGGAGACACCACGCGGAAGCAGGGACAGACACACAAGATGGGGCCCCTATAGGGGAGGGGGTGTGCGTGTGTGGGTGGGTGGGGGCACAAGGGGCAGAATGTCTGGAGTGGGAAGCGGGCAGGAGCCTCCTCCAGGACTTTCCAGTAAAGGAAGGGGACGGGGAGGAAAGAGAAGAGGAAGGGGCAGAGCGATCCCCATTGAGGGCAGGGGATGAGATACGGGGCGGGGGGTGAGGGTGGTGGTGGTGGAAAGAGACCGTGGTGGGCGTCCTGTCTCCTCCAGCCTGAGCTGGGGTTCCCGGACTTGGGCTGCAGCTGCCAGGGGGTAGCCTGTTTCTGGGACAAGGCAGCAGTGGGTCCCCTCACCCCCTCCCCCAGTTCCCCCCTACTTCCCTGTCCTCTCCTTCAGTCCGTGGCCAGTCCTTATGTGGGCTCCAGAGTCGATTAGCGCGGACCCCCTCCCCTTCCTCCTCCTTCTCCCAGCCCCCTCCCTTCTGCTCTCCTCCAGCCCCTTTCATCGGCTGGTCCATTCCCCTAATCCTGGCCCCCTCCCCTAATCCCCCCCCCCCCCCGACCCCAGGCCGGCTGCAGCTATTGTAAGGTGGAGAGAAAGGGAAGGGGGGACTCAGAGAAGGGAGAGGGGTGGGGGAGGGCCACCTGTTCAAGACCCCCTCCCAAGGCCAGACTGGACACCGGGATGGGGCCATGGACAAGCCACCCTTGGGGACCATAAGGACCCAGGGAATTGGGGGGAGGGGATTGGGGCTGCAGGACCAGAGGGAGGGGGTGGGGCAGAGACCCCCTCCCTCTAAAAAGACCCAGAATGTCAGGCATACACAGTGACACACACTCTCTCCTCTCACACCCGGCGGCGGGGGTTGCCCTGGGAGACCAGGCAGTGAAAGGGAACAATCCTTCGGGAAAGGGAAAGGAGGGGGAGGTGGGGAAGGGTCTGAGGGCTTAGACACAAGAAGAACCGGAGGTGGCAGGGAAGAGGATTTGGAATTTATTAGGGTCACAAGCACCCCTGCCTCCCATATTCTGCATTCCAGAGCCATACACTGCCCCCCTTTTGTAGCCTGGGAACTCAGAGTCCTCATCAGCAGGAGGCCGGGTGGAGTGGTGGGGGAGTGAGCAGAGTCCAGGGTCCGTGAGGCAGTTACATGAAAAGACCTCCTGGGAGGGGCAGAAACATTTGGACAGATGCATAGGTGGAGACAAATGGGCTAGGGGGCGCCCACTTTGGTCCCTCGCCTATGGGAACTTTTGCTCTTCCCTTTGTGGCTCCAGACTCCCTTCACTTGCTTTCTCATATCATCTGGGTTCCACTTCTCTTCCCTCTCCCTCCCCATGATGGCCTCATACCAGTGACTTCCACTGAGGCCCCTGTGATGTATCCACTGTCTTCAGATGCCAAGAATGCGACCACATCTGCCACATCTATGGGAATGGTGGGGAGAAGGCAGAATCCTACTCAATCTCATGGACCCAAAGTCATCACCTCCCACCAGAACCCCTCCCCACCAACACACACACTCCAACCACCAATCCTAGAGATATCCTCAGATACCACAGACTTGGGGATCTCTTCATTCAGGCCCTCTCCCTAGGGCCTCCTCCTCATTCAGTGCTCACCCTCAGGATCCCCCATATGTCCCATCGGGATTATTCCAATAATCTGTAAGAAAGT
Organism: Procyon lotor; assembly: GCA_028646535.1. Lineage (NCBI taxonomy): Eukaryota > Metazoa > Chordata > Mammalia > Carnivora > Procyonidae > Procyon > Procyon lotor. The sequence continues at coordinate 101,118,886 of CM053608.1, forward strand.
GGGTGAAAGTTTCTTTTACGGATTTTTTTCTTTTTTTTCCACAGGCTGAGTCTGTGACCCTTTTTTGTCTTTATTCCTTGTACATTTATTGAATATCTACTATTTGCCAGGCCTGGTGCCCAGATTCTCTCTGAAGATCAGAGATGTTGGGTATCTGCATGATTCTGCCCTCTGCCCTCTACTCACAGCCCCCTACCTTGTCCAGCACTTTCTGTGGCATTTTCTGTGTCATGGGTGTTGTAATGAACCCTGGGAGGACAGAGTTACAGCGGATCCCATGTCTGTGGAAGGGAGAGTGGCAGCTGACCCTGGAGAGGACTGAGCACTGACCTGCCCCCCAGACCTCCCACATGCCTCAGCAAATCCCTCTGTACCCCGAGGGATGTCTGACCAACCGTCCAAGCTCCCGAGCTGCAGTCTGGGTCAGCCCAATCACTCCGGCCTTGGATGCTGCGTAGTTTGTCTGTCCCATGTTCCCCACCTATAGGTGAGTCAGAGATTTGGGATGAGTCAAGAGTCCCAAGGAGGGGCTCTCCTCTTTATGACCAACTAGCTGGCTGACCTCATCCCAACTCAATCTGACCTTCCCTACGATGCTACTGATGTTGATGATGGACCCACGGCAACCACTGGACACCAGGGCTTGGGCTGCAGCCTGAGTGACTAGAAAGATGCCCTGGTGAGGAAAGAGTAACCAGGCAGAAAGGATCAGCTGGGGTGACAGTCTTCTTCCAGCTCCCTCCCCCAGGCTGGAGGAGCCAGAAGTCACAGGTTCAGAGGTCGCCACCTTGAGATTGACAGCTATGACTCTGTCCCAGTCATCCTCAGACATGCGGAGCAGAAGCTCGTCCCTGGTGATCCCGGCACAGGACACGACGACAGATGGCGGGCGAGAAAAGCAGGCCTATGGAAGGGGGCGGTTACACACCAAACCCAAGTACAGCCGGGGCAGTGGAGGCGATGTCGGCTCTTTAAAGAGGGCGAGGTCCTGTCGCGTTCACCTGTACTTGTTCCAGCAGACGCCTGACGGCCCCGGCCTCAGACACGTCAGCCTGGAAGGCGGCGTGGGCCCCGCCGGGTGCCACTTCCTCGCTCCCCTGCCCGCCCAGCAGCCACACCGTCTCGCATGCCGCCGCCCTGTCCAGGTCGCAAGCGGCCACAGTGGCCCCCTCTCTGGCCAGGCGCATACTGATGGCCCGGCCGATGCCGCTACCCGCGCCTGAGTTGGGAGAGAACACGCGGGAGGGGGAAAAGGGGAGGAGTGGGCAGGGGTCAGAGGTCAACAGGGCGCAAAGTTAGTAAAATTTGGGCCGGGGGCCAGAGGTCACAGCGCCTGTAGACGCCGAGGGCGCGCCCCCGACAACACTCCGGCACCCCAACCCGCCCGGGGAAGTATCCCCTCAACCTGTGACCAGGGCCAGCGCCGAGCGGAGCCTGAGCTGAGACGCCATGTCCGGCAGCGGATGGGCGGGCCCAGCACGGAGCCAATCCTAGCGCAGAGGGGGCGTGGCAAGAGCAAAGCCGCGCCAATCTAACCCAGGCCAGCGTTGGGCCTTCTGCGGCCACCAGCGAAGGCCGACCTCCCACCGCGGGGGCGTGGCCAGCCACCACCACTTGGGGCCTGGGGAGTGGGGAGATGAGGGGCCCCCATTCTTCCAAAAAAGACAAAGACCGCGTGTGGGGCGGAAGATCCGAGGACTTTATTTCCGGTCACCACCCCTACCCCTCGATTCAAACAGTGATATCAAAAGAATAGGAAAAAAAAAAAAAAAAAAACTGGGCCAGATTAGCAACCCACCTCCCCCCTCAATCACTCCCAAATCAGGACACACGATTGATGTTTAATTGACGTACATCCCCGGCTCTTCCTGCTACCCCCACTGTCCAGGGCTCTGGTCTTCCCTGAAGCTTCCACCAACAGGTGGGAGGGGGATGCAGACCTTGGAAGAAACCTGTGTGTGGTAGCTTGGTCCTCTGAAAACAGGTTGGGTAGGGTACACGGCAAAGGCTGTCATCACCTCCTCTCTTTTCCAGCCTTCTTCATGGCCCTATTTAGCCCCTAAACCCAACAACATGGTCAGCACATGACTAACACTATGGTCCCTCTGACTTCTCAGTCTCACTTCTGCAGCTCCTCTAAGACTGCAAAATCCTGATGGTCCTAATGCCAAAGTCACCACTTCCCTAGGATACAACTTCCTTTGGCAGATGTCTCCGGCCAGGGCCCCCTGACCTGGAGGACTTAGAGGCTAGAGGTTTGGGGCTGGGGTGGGGGAGGTTTACCCCACCTCTCACTCGAGGTGGGCTATCAGCACCATCATGGCAACTCCCCCCAGCAGCCCCAGCACCTCCAGAAGTGACTGCAATGGTGACGCCTCCCTCAACAGCTCAGGTAACACGGACACCGTTGCTACGTAGATAAAGCCACCTGCAGTGAATGGCAGAACCCAGCCAGGACCTGCACCACCTGCAACTTCACTGCCCACCACCCCTCCTTCAGTTAGGAGGGCACAGGCTGTGCCTGCCAGCGCCCCTATTGCCGTCAGTAGTTGCAGACGCATCGCCTGGTGGGCAGAAAAGACAGAAGGGTACTCAGCAACATCTAAAAATGATCAGAGGTTAGGCATGTCTGGTGGGGTATAGGTACACATGGGCAGGGTACATGCCTTTGAGAACTAAAGACTAAGGCAAAAAGAGGAGGATCTAGAATAGACACTTTCTGAAAAATCTTAAAATAACAAAGAGGTCCTTCCTACAGACCTTCTGAGTGAACAGGTCAGGGTGAAAGACCCTCATAAACCATTCAGATGGTTTGTGGACCACAGCTGAAGAAACAGAATTTCCTCCCCCTCATTTCTGGAGAATTTGTTGTTTGTCACAGTACAGCTTGTTTGGAACTAATGAGAGGTGACCGTGGGTTCTGGGTGGGTGAGCAGGAGGTAAAGAGTTTGAGGCAATCATGTCTGACACATAACATCACCAACCTGCTTTTTGCTGCACCCAGACTGGACCAGGATGGCAAAGTCCCCAACTTCATGGGGTACTTCATGTAGCAGGACGGTCATGGTAGTCAGGATCCCTAGCCCCCGACCGCCTCTAAATGAGGCACCAATGGCTAGACCATCTGTGAAGTTGTGTGCCAGGTCAGCAGCCAGATTCAGGTACCCTGATACACGTAGGTCTTGTACAAGCGGAAAGGAAGACAAAATGATTAGAGACACCTAACACCCCTAATTCCAGCCCTGGTCAGCCATTATCTTCTGCTGCCCCCCCCACCCCCCCGCGAGATCATTCACACTCAGGCCCTTCATGTTTCCCAGACACCTGCCATTACCCACAGTGCACATTCCATGTGAAACACCACATCCCTGACTCAAGTTTATCAATAACTCTGTCCCTCACCTGAACCTGTTTTTTCTTCTCCAGAATTCTGAGGTCTCACTGGCCCATCTTTGAGCCCTGTGCTTCCACCTCTCCTCTTCCGAGACCCACCTGCTTCCTTTTCTTCTTCCTCTGAGCTCTGTTTCTCCTTTGAAGGATGCTCTGCGGGAAGGAATTGATAAAAGTGGAGAACAGAGATCTCCAAAAATGTCCTCGAAAGGGAAGTCCCCTCCCACCCAAGAGCCATAGAATGAGGGGATTCTGAGGCAGGCAAGGTGTTTTTTAAGGAAAGTTGTTCCTGGACTTACCCTGTTTTCCATGCCCATGACTTCCCTGTGTGTGACCATGAGCGTGTCCATGTCCGTGACTGTGTCCATGTCCTCCTTTCACGTGTCTCACAAATTTCTCCACCACAAGAAAGGCAACAATTCCACTAAGGACCCACAGTCCCACAGACAGAATGGGGCCCTGGCCTGGAAATAGAGGCATTGAGACATTAATGGAGATGTGGATTCCAGACTCCTTTTCCCCAAGTGCAGGAGGAGAAGAGGGAGTGAAAGAACTTCCCCAACATCCCAACACAGCTCCATCCACTCCTTCCTCACCACTGTGAGAGTGTCCATGTCCAGGCTGCTCCAGAGGGTGGTGAGAATGAGGTTCTAAAGAAAGGGGGAGGAAAGGTCAAATGAGAGAATACCCTGCCTAACTGGCATGCATTTGGGGGAATATTGGAAAGTCAGAGATGACAAAGGGGAAAGAACCCCTTTGCCCAAAGAACAAAATATTAAGATTTGCAGTAGTGCCCAAAGATCACTTACCCAGTGCATGAGGGATGAGGTGCAGAAAGGCATCTCCCAAGAGCCCACCCGAAGCAAAACTGAGCAAGATCTGGAGCAGAGAGCGGTGCCGGGGGGAGTTTGATTCCACAGGGATGAGGAAGAGGACAAAAAATGGGGCTGCAGAGATCAGAACGGTGGACCCCAGTGCCTGGTGAGGGGAGAGTCAGGGGTCAAGTGGTGCGGGGTTTCCCAAAAATCCAAAACCGGCCCCTCTCTCCCCCATCCCTTGGGGACTCACATAGGCCCAGAGAGAGACAGTGTCCAGGTCCTGCTTGATGCCTGGAGCCCCAGACTCCCCATAGCCTCCATGGCTGTGTTCATGGTCATGTCCATGTCCTCTGTGGTAGAGGTTCTTATGTGATTGGCCATGGCTATGGCCATGGTGCAAATCCTCATGTGAATGTCCATGTTCGTGACCGTGGGTATGCCCGTGCCAGATGCTCTCGTGAGTGTGGCCATGGCCATGGGCATGACTGTGTCCATGGTGGAAATCCTCATGTGAGCGTCTGTGGCTGTGGCCATGGAAGTCCTCGTGCAGGTCCTCGTGCAGGTCGCCATGACCCCCGTGTCCGGCCACTAGCAGCCCGAAGGCCGCCCAGGTCAGCAGTCCCACGGCCACCCAGTGGGGGGCCCCCTGGCCTCTGGCCATCACGCTGACCAGAGGGACAGAGACAATGACTCCACTTGACCCTCAACTCTACACCTCAGCTTTACTCCGTTCGTGCCCACCGTCCACTTCTATGGGCCGCGACCACATTCCGCTGTCCCCACCCACATTGTTCCCAAGACTCGGTCTCTTTATCTCAGACCCCCTCCCGGATATAGGGCCCCCGGGACACCGCTCTAGGCTTTGATTCTCCACTTTACGGACCCTCTGGGCCCTAGTCTCTATGATCCACTAGGTAGTGGAAAAGGTCTGGAAAGGACGGTAGGGTAAAGCAGGGAATTCTCACCGGCTTCGGGATCCTCTCCTTTCCCGGTTTGCTCGGACGTGGCAGTCCCGCCTCCGGCTCCCGCGAGAACAGGAAGCTCCGTTCCACCTCGATCCCGACACCTTTACCAATATGGCGGCACTCTGGTGGCGGCCCAGTCGCCCTGCTCTGGCGCGCATGCGCGGGCGTGGAGGTTATTTGAGGGGAGGCTGGGCGAGGCCGGCTAACAGGGCCGAGGAGACCGCCTCCTCCGTTTCCAACTAGACGAGGGGGCGGGAACTAGCGCGGAGACTTCCCGTCTATACCAAGATGGCTGCCATATCGGCGCTGTCATTTTGGTACAGAGCAGAGCGAAGCGCTTAATTCGACCCGGTTCAGGCCAGAGTTTTTTCCTCTGGGGCTTCCTCGTGCTCAGCTAGTCCCGTGGCCAATATCTGGGGATCCCTGGTACCTCTCTGGTAACCTTGCACTCAGCCAAGAATCATGTCTTGGGCCGCTCGCCCGCCCTTCCTCCCCCAGCGGCATGCCGCAGGGCAGTGTGGGCCGGTGGGGGTGCGAAAAGAAATGCATTGTGGGGTCGCCTCCCGGTGGCGGCGGCGACGGCCCTGGCTGGATCCCGCAGCGGCGGCGGCGGCGGCAGCAGCCGGAGAACAACAAACCCCGGAGCCGGAACCGGGGGAGGCTGGACGGGACGGGATGGGCGACAGCGGGCGGGGTGAGTGTCCTAGCGGACGGAAAGGCGAACCAGTGACCGCGTTATCTGCGACCCCTCACCCCCGTCCCCTGGCGCTCTTTCCGTGGCGCTCCCGCCCCCTTGTTTGTAAACATGCGTCCCCTCCCTCCCGAGGGCCTTAGCGCCCTCCCCCCCCGGGGCGGGGCGGGGAGGGGGAGCTTCCGCCCTCCGAGCTTTGGCTGTTTGAGGCCCTACAATCTGGAGGTCCGGGGCGTGGGACACGAGCCCTTGAGTTTGGGGACTCTGGACGTTTGAAGGCAGATCCTGCGTCCTAGGAGGGGTCTCTTACGCCTCTTTTCCCTGTACAGTCTTGCTACAAGCTGGTAATGGAGGGGCCGTCAGTTCCACCCCACGTGCTGCCCCACCCACATAAGACATGTCTGGCTTGGGGTGACCAAATGCATTGCTTGGAATTCTCCCTCGCCTGATCTAGTCCTTCTTTTGTCAACCCCCTCCTCTCGCTACAATTAGGAGTTAAACTGTTGTTTGACAACAGGGTGTTTCTGGACGTGAGGATGAGTGGGGTGGGTTGGGGTGGGGTGCGGTGGGGGATTAGAGAGAGAATTAAAGTCTCCAGTTGGATGATCTAAGACTCATTTTCTCTTTTTGTCTTTCTGTCTGTGTGTCTCTGTGCCTGTATGTACCCCTCCCTCAGACTCCGGAAGCCCAGACAGTTCCTCCCCAAATCCCCTTCCCCAGGGGGCCCCTCCCCCTTCTCCTCCGGGGCTGCCCCTACCTCCTTCAGCAGCCTCATCCCTTGGAGGCTCCGGGGCCCCACCCCCACCCCCGATGCCACCCCCTCCACTGGGCTCCCCTTTCCCCGTCATCAGCTCTTCCATGGGGTCCCCTGGTCTGCCCCCTCCAGCTCCCCCAGGATTCTCCGGGCCTGTCAGCAGTCCCCAGGTGAGAGGTCATGGCTCACTGACTGCCTCTCCACTTTCATTTCCTTGTGACCCCAGATCCTTGTGTGAACTTCCCCATGGCCCACTGACCTTCCAGTCCTCTAATCCTGGCAGGCCTGTGGTCCTTGTGAGACCCCTTGCCCTTCCTGAGGTGACTGATCTTTCAGTGCATGCTTCAGTGCATGCCCAAGAACCCTGATATTCTGATGTCCCTTTCACCTATCAGTTATTTTTGCCCTTTTTGTCCCATCTGTCATCCTGAGATACTTGCCCTTCAGGGCCCCTGTATTGCACAATTTCAGGGAGAACTGTATGTCTAATCTCTTTGGGGGTGTGCTCCGGGCGTTCCCCTTCACGCAGACTGTAGTGTAAATCAAGTCCTGTGATGTGCAATGCAGGGCCCTGCCTAAGTGGTTGGGGTTGATTTCCATGACCTCTGAGAGATGCTCCTTCCCAATGAGTCTCCCTGTGACTTCCCTATTTCCCCCATCCCAGATTAACTCAACAGTGTCGCTCCCTGGGGGTGGGTCTGGCCCCCCTGAAGATGTGAAGCCACCAGTCTTAGGGGTCCGGGGCCTGCACTGTCCACCCCCTCCAGGTGGCCCTGGGGCTGGCAAACGGCTGTGCGCAATCTGCGGGGACCGAAGCTCAGGTATGGGGCTCAGAGGATGAGCAGAGAGGAAGAAAGAGAGTGTGACATTTAATTCCCAGGGGCTTATGGGGTTTCATTGGAGCAAGTGGGTGGGAGGGAAGCCTGGTGATATAGGTAAGGGACCTCAGATATGGGGTGGGGGATGGTCAGAGGAAAGAGGGGGCTGGTATAGGGTTTTTGAACAGGGAGGAGCCTGGGACTGGATCATCCCTTGTGTCGAGGTCCTCCATCTCTGGATTTGGCAAACACACCGTGGATTTCAGCTAAGTTTGCTGGAGGAGAAGTTGGCAAGAGACTTAACGGTGAGGGATCTACATGCAGCCTTGTTGGTGCTATTCCCCTCGCCTTCTAGGCAAACACTATGGGGTTTACAGCTGTGAGGGCTGCAAAGGCTTCTTCAAGCGCACCATCCGTAAGGACCTCACCTACTCGTGCCGGGACAACAAAGACTGCACCGTGGACAAGCGCCAGCGAAACCGCTGTCAGTACTGCCGCTATCAGAAGTGCCTGGCCACCGGCATGAAGAGGGAAGGTAAGGGCCTGCTTCCTGGGCCACCCTGTGGGAGAGGAGGGAGGAGGTGGAGGGAGACTGCAGGAAACCAGAGGACTGGACTGTTCCCTCTCCTCCTCCAGAGGGCGATATTTGATTTCTCTCTCCCCTTGTCAGCTCTCTTCCCTGCTATCCTGCTCCCTTCTCTTGAGTTTCCTTCTTAATGGGGGTGCTTCTTTGTGGCCTGCCCCATGACCCCTCTCCTCCTCGTGCTAGGGTAGGCTAACCTTTCCTTACCCACAGTGGGCTTCTCTCTCTCTCCCCTTCAGTTACCTGAATAGTCCCTCCTCTTTGACCCAGTGATTGCTTATCTGTGGGTCCTCCTCCAAAGTCGGGGACTCTACTCTCTTAAGTTACAGACGTAAGACCTCAGGGCTGCCTTCCCTTTTCTTTATCTTTTTTTTTTTTTTTTAAAGATTTTTATTTATTTATTTGATAGAGAGATCACAAGTAGGCAGAGAGGCAGGCAGAGAGAGGAGGAAGCAGGCTCCCTGCTGAGTGGAGAGCCCGATGCGGGTCGATCCCAGGACCCTGAGATCATGACCTGAGCCGAAGGCAGAGGCTTAACCCACTGAGCCCCTTTATCTTATCTTCTTAAGTCTGATTCTGGAATTCTCAGATGCTTTGGTGTGTCTTAGTCAAATCCCTCCTTTTAGAGAAGATGAGCCTGAGGCCTGGTTTTCCTAAGGTCATGGAACAAAGGAGAGGAGGGCTGGGATCCGACCCAGGCTGGTGATCCTTCCACTGCCTCCTAGCTGAATCAGAAGAGCGTCAGATTTGCAGTCAGGCACACGTGGATTTAGATGGATGACTTGTGATGTATTATGTGAACTTGGGCAAGCTATCTAACTTTTCCAGGCCCTACATCCCTCATCTTTAATAACAGGGATAGGAGCTCACAGGATTCTCACAATAACTGAGGAAACATTAAAATGTGTTTTCATATTTTTTAGCATGTAGTCGGTTCTCAGTTTAAATGTTAACTTTCTTCCTAAACCTTTACTGTCCTTTCCTTTCCTCCTTCTTGGTTTATTTATATGCCCTTTTATAACCCCTGCTTCCAGACTGCCCCTAGTCCCCTGTTGCTAGTGACTTCCCCAATTCCTATAAATATTTCCTAAGGGCCATGAGAACCTTGATAAGACCCTAAGGACATTACAGAACCCCTCACTGCTGACTGTTGATGTTCCCCTTTTTCTTTTCTTCCTCTTCCCACCCCCAGCGGTACAGGAGGAGCGTCAGCGGGGGAAGGACAAGGATGGGGATGGGGAGGGGGCTGGGGGAGCCCCCGAGGAGATGCCTGTGGACAGGATCCTGGAGGCAGAGCTTGCTGTGGAGCAGAAGAGTGACCAGGGCGTTGAGGGTCCTGGGGGAACCGGGGGTAGCGGCAGCAGCGTGAGTGATGGGGTCAATCCAGTCTCTTTCCTGACGGGGGATGGGGGAGGGGAGTCTAGGTTGGTTCTATTTCCCTCTCCACTCCCTTTCCCTCCCAACCCCACCCCCAACACTGCCTGGGACTGGAAGTGCTGCCGAACCAGGCCTCTCAAACATCTGAGGTGGGCGTGATGGTTTTCTCTGTCCCCGCCCCAAAGCAACCCAGTGGTGGAACCACAGGCAAGTCCCAAATACATAATTGTTTTCACGGATGCCAGAGGAGAAGCCTGACTTACAAGGATTGGTTCAGATGGTTTTGAAGGGAGACTCCTTTAAGGAGGTGGTGTCAGAAACCCCTTCCAAGGGGGGGCTTCCACTGTACCTCCAGACCTTCCGTAACTCTCCCCCCCCTCCCCTGCAGCCAAATGACCCCGTGACTAACATCTGTCAGGCAGCTGACAAACAGCTGTTCACGCTGGTGGAGTGGGCGAAGAGGATCCCACACTTTTCCTCCTTGCCTCTGGATGACCAGGTCATATTGCTACGGGCAGGTCAGTGACCTCGGATCCCCCTTAGCTCTTGACACGTGACCCCTACTTGGCCTTCTGACTTTTGGCGACCCCAGTGCCTACTTACTTACGTACCAAGGGGGCCAAGTTCATTGACCTCACCACTTCTTCCCTTCCCCCCGTACGCTTTGAATCCCATGGTCTGATCTCTGGCTCCTGACCCTTGCTGCCCCCAACCCAGGCTGGAATGAGCTCCTCATCGCTTCCTTCTCCCACCGATCCATTGATGTCCGAGATGGCATCCTCCTCGCCACGGGTCTTCACGTGCACCGCAACTCCGCCCATTCTGCAGGCGTGGGAGCCATCTTCGATCGGTCAGTGGCCCTCGGCTGGGCTGGCCTGTAGGCAGAGGGGGTGGGGCTGTAGGCTGGTCCGTGTCCAAGGCTGGCTGAGCTGTGACCTTTGAGTGACCTGCAGGTCCCTCTCCAGGGTGCTGACAGAGCTAGTGTCCAAAATGCGTGACATGAGGATGGACAAGACAGAGCTTGGCTGCCTGAGGGCAATCATTCTGTTCAATCCAGGTAAGAGGAGGGTCACGCCTGTATCTCAAGACCAAGGCAACCTTGGAGCCTCCTCCTCTCCAGAGACTCCTAAGTTACCCAGCTATCCCCCTCAACCCGGAAATCTCCCAGCTGGCCAAGAGAAACCCACAGCCACTGATACATTCCCCTTTGGCCCCAGTCCATAACTTGCCCTGCCTCCCTTGCCAGGCATCTGGTAAAGGACCGGTAGGCGGGGCCCAGGAGGGGTGTTGTGCAGGCCACATCTCCGCAGTCGTCCTGACTTGGTCTGTCTTCTTCCTGCCATCCAGATGCCAAGGGCCTCTCCAACCCCAGTGAGGTGGAGGTTCTGCGGGAGAAAGTGTACGCATCCCTGGAGACCTACTGCAAGCAGAAGTACCCTGAGCAGCAGGGACGGTGAGGAGGAGCTGTGGGGTGAGGGGCTGTGGGGTGCCAGGAGCGCGTGTTCAGGGCCCGTGTGGCTCCAGCTGTCTTCTCCCGCCTCTGCCTCAGGTTTGCCAAGCTGCTGCTGCGTCTTCCTGCCCTCAGGTCCATCGGCCTTAAGTGTCTAGAGCATCTGTTTTTCTTCAAGCTCATCGGAGACACCCCCATTGACACCTTCCTCATGGAGATGCTTGAGGCTCCCCACCAGCTGGCCTGAGCCCAGACCCAAATGTGGTGCTCCTCACCTGAGGAGTACACATCTGAGGGGGACTCCAGCCTTGGGGCATGGTGGGGAGGGGCCATGCCCTAGAATCGTGGTAGGGTGAGGAGTAGAGGGCAGAGCCGAGACCTCCAAGGGGATCCCTAAATCCTCCAGGGGGTTTGCGTGATATCCCAAGTCAGAGGGGACCCCAGATCCTTGTGAGGGCTGGACCTCTCCCTTCAGTGGCCTTGAGTCTCTGAATTTGTCTGGGTCTGCCATGATTTGGGGTGATTTCTCACCCCCTGCCTGGAACCATCTCTCCTTCCCCCCAGCACAAAGCACTGGCCTTGCTCACAGGACCTTGCTTCCTTCTCATCTTGCCTCACTCAGCTACCCATGCGAAGAGAGAAAATGGGAACTCTCCCCGAGGTGGATATTGGGGGGCAGGCCCCCCAAACTGACGGACGTGGGAGTAGCGCTCTGACAGGCCCTCCTTGAGGCCTTGACAGCCTTGACAGTAGCCCGGCAGGTGGCGGCTACTCTGGAAGAGGGAGGGGCCCCGTCACCGTCTCCTGTCCAGAGTCCCTCTCACACTTCACCTCCTGCTGCAGTCAGACTGAAAAATAAAAAGGTGGTGGTGGTTAAGGGGTGGGTGAAGAGGTAGGAACCCATCTGCTATTTTTAATTTCCTCTGAGGATAGAGACTTGCAGTTAGACTCAAAGAAGTACTGTACTTTCCCAGGTTGACTAAGAAACGCCAGTGGTGGAGGTGGTGTTTGGGAAAGGCTGGGCCCTGAGACGGTCTGTCCCTGGGGCCCTTCAAGCACTGGCCTCCCCAACCCCCCTGCCCCATCGCTTCTTGTCCAAGTAGGGGAAGGGACCTGGGGGGTGATGGCAGGGCGATGGGAGGGGATGGTTTGGTGAGTAGTCCTCAGGCCCTTCCCTTCACAGCCTTCCTCCAGACCTGGGCACACACGGTGTAGCCCCCCCGGGGACACAAGACCCTGGCCTGAAAATTGAGGGGGGATGGTCAGCCTGCAGAGATGGGGTGCTTGGGCTGCATGATTTTTGCCCCGCAGCTCTTCTCTCTGGGGTTCCTTTCCCTTCTCTCACTCACACATAAAATAGCTTTCAAATTAAAATCGCTGTTTTCTGGATTGAAGTGACTGTATTGGGGGGAGCAGCACTGCGTCGGCCGCTCGGGTGTGGGGGGGTATCCGGTCGCGAGCTCCGGACGCGCTCCCTTGACGCTGCCGCCCGAGGTTCCCTGGGGCCCGAGAGGCGGGCACAGGGTGGGGGACACAAGGCGCGCTTTGTCGGGGAGGGGGGGGAGAGGGTGTGCCAGGCCGGGGGCGGGGCCGGCCGGAGGAGGAAGGGGGGGCGGCTGATTCTCAAAGGCGCCTTGTTCGCTTGCGCCCTCCTAGCGCCAGCGGGCGGCGGCGCCTCGGCTCGCTCCTGTCTTCTCCCGCCGCGCCGCGGGCTCCGGGCAGACACGGCGCCGTGCCCGTCCGTGGGGGCGCACCGGGCGCTGAGCGCCGCGGCCTCCTCAGGCGTTGCCCGCCCGGAGGCGGCCTCTTGTCCCCGAGTGACCCTGTTTCCCCGCACTCTTCAACGAGCTTCGACGACCCGCTCGTCTCCTCGCTGGGTCCCTTGCCACTCGGGCTCCTGGACACTCTGACCCCCGTTTTCATCTCCTTGGACCTGATTAGGCTGCGTGTGTCTGGCCGTTCAGTCTCAGGCTCTCTCTGCCCCTACGCCGGGTCCCTCTGCCTCCCCTCTAACCACCTGCCCCCCGCCCCTGGCAGCCGTCGGGTAGCAGGTTCCCAGTCGCTATCTATAGCCTAGTCTATAAATACCCAGCCCCAGGCCGGCTCTGTAATTACACTGGGCGGGGCGAGGGGGATGTAATTATGGAGACCTGATGGGGGGAGGCAGAGACCCCCCCCCCAGGCCCGCCTCTTCCCTCCCACTGTGCCCTAAATCCCGCCCAGGACTGCTGAAAAGGGGCTCTGGGCCCCCAGGTGGGACGGAGTTGGGGTGGGGGCTTTGACTGGACCTCTGGGTCCTAGAAAAGGAAGAGGCAAGGAAAGAGATATCGGGGTTCCCGAAAAGGTAAACTTGGGTACCAGCCATTCAGTCTGCGAGGAGCAGGGGAGAGCAGTCGGAGGGTCAGCGAAGAAGGGCTCCCGTCCCTCCACCTCAACCAGGTGGAGACCGAGGGTGGGGTTTCCCCTCGGTGTGGGCGGGCGGCTGGAGGCGGGGGCTGGGCCAGGGGCGGAGGCGGGGTGGGGGCTCTGGGCCGCCGGGGTGGCCGGGGACACACAGGAGCGGCGGCCACCGAGGAAGGAGCAGCGCCAGAGCCCCGACGGCGCCCAGTTGCGTGGAGCTGGGCCGCTGAGAGCTGTCGCTACCCGACAGCCTCTGACCTCCGCGGGACCCCAGCATCAGAGGCTCAGAGCCTGCTTATTCTCTCCTGTCAGCTTTGGGGCGTTCAGCGCCTCTGGCCGCCCATAGGTCCCTGGGACCCGGCGTTCGGGTCGCCAGCCATGGAGCGGTGCAGCCGCTGCCATCGCCTCCTCCTGCTGGTACCGCTGGTGCTGGGGTTGAGCGCGGTCCCCGCCAGGGCAGGTAAGAGGAGTCCTGACGCCTGCTCGGAGTCAGGCTGCAGCTCTCAGTATCCCCCTGGGTAGGGGACAGCTGATGCCTGGGGCAGAGCTTCTAAATCCAAGAAGGGGATTTTGGGGGCTAAAGGTCCAGGCTGGAGAGCAGGTCACCTGGGTCCCCGGAAACTGAGGTAGGGATCTCTTTGCCTCCTTGAAGGGACTGGGAGAGGATAGGTAAGGCTGAAAGGTAGGGGCTCACCTTAAAGAATGGGACTGGGTGCCGGGGGTGCTTCAGGGAGAGCCGAAGGTGGCCAGGGCTAGTGTAGTCCAGCAGATGCTGGGATGGGGAGGTCGATGCCAGTGTTGATGGGTGAGCATTGTGTGTATGTCTTCCTGGCTTTCTAGCTATATGTTTGGGGTGAGAGGCGAGCATCTGTGGCTCCGCGCAGAACCTAGTAAGTAGAGAAAGAAGGGACGCCTGGACTATTTGTCCCACTGCCTTCCCGGACAGCATCCCCTTCCCCCTCCCTGTGCCCTCGATGCTGCCACGCGGCTGGCTCCGGGGAGCACTGGGGCTGGCTGCCAACAGGACGGCCGCTGGACAGGCTGGGATCAGGTGTCTGAGGCGGGAGCCAACTCTTTGCATTCCTGCCCCACCCCTCCCCCTCTGGCCAGCGGGGCTCCCCTGGGACCCTAGTGTCCACAACCCCAATCTTTTCCTTCTTTTTTCCCAGGATCCAGAAGTCCTGGCGCCTAGGAAAGGGATTTGATGCCGGACAGGAGGGGGCTGGGAGTACCTGGGTCCAGGGCAGGCAGGAGCAAGCCTCCCACTCCCACTGAAGGCTGATTTGCGTAAAACTCGACTATTCATTTCTTCTCCATTCTGGAGAGAAAATGGTCAGGAGAGCAGCATAAAGGATTTAGATTAGATCACGGAAAGAGGAACTTCCTAGATGCGAAGAGCCTGAGGACAGGAAATGGAAGTGTGAGATGTCTGTGGACTCTTGGAGCCTTTCTTAGGGAGGAAAGGAATCCTTCAGCATGGAGATGGGGGGATGGCTGAGATGACGGTCTTTTATTTTGGGGCTGGGTGGCTAGCCATGGGACTCTATAGGGAAATGGGCTGGTGTGGAATTCATAAGAGTAAAAAAAATGGGGCATTTGGGGCCCAAAGGTAGAGTGGTGGGGGTGACGGGACTGCAGACCGAGGCCAGAGTCAGTGGGCACATATGTGGCCTGAGGTGGGCAGATGGGTGGGCAGACCTGTGGGTAGGTAGTCTAGTGGATGAAACTATCCTCCTATGGGGTTTGGTGAAGGGCGGGGGCCTCTGAGGTCTCCTTGGCCTGGGGTCTCTGTGAGTCTCTGTGTCTCTGTCTCACTCACCCTTCCTCTCTCAAAGCGGCCCTTGTGTGTTGGTGTTTGCAGAGCTGCCACACTCAGGGGCCAGGCTCCGGCGAGGGGGGGGGTGGTGAAGGGGAGGGCAAGGCCGTGGTTTCCCGGCTCCTGGACTCAAAGGGCCTTTTCTCTGCCTGTCCGCCCCACCTCACCCACCCCACCCAGCTCTGCTCTCCTGATCGCTCTGGCCCCTGCCCTGCCCCATGCTTCTATGAAAATTTTGCTGGACTTTTTTTGGGATTTTTCCAATCTGGGGCTGATGGCGTGAAGAGTGTGTGTACCCCGGGGGGGGGCAAGCGAAGGAAAGGTGACCTTTGTTTTCGAGGGAGTTTGAGCCTGAGGAAGCTGAATTCTAGGTGGATGGGGGGATGGCCTGGGTCTTGAATCTTTGGATCCGAGAGGTGGGCAGGGTTGAAGTTCCAGGTGTGGGGAGCTTGCCCGGGTTTTGGGCAAGGACTCTGATGGGATCCACAGATGTGTGGCTCAGGGCCCTGGACCTGGTCCGGCTCCTCGTGGCAGCTTCTGGCCCTCCCTCTGCCCCCCAGCCCACCTCCCAAGCCAGGGGTACAGGCTTCTGGGGTGGCTCTTTCTGCTATCTCCCTCCTCAGCATGGTCAGAGTTGTCCCCACCTCCCCAAACATGAGCACTGAAGCAGCTTGAAGCCCCATCCCCGTAGATCTGCCTCTCTGCTCCCTCCCAAGTGCCCCCCCTCACACCTCCTGTGCCCGGAATGATCGATTGCCCAGATGTTGTTTGTGCTGCGGATACGGGAAAGAGGCCAGAGACCCAGAGACCCAGAGATATGGAAAGGGAGTTAGAGAGGGAGAAAGGCGGGAGAGAGAAAAGCATAGAAGGAGTGTGAGGGAGGTAGAGGAAGACAGAAGAGACAGGGAGACAGAAAGATCAACAGATCCAGAGAAAAGAAGAGTGAGAGAGACAGAGAAGGGGAGATGGTGGAGAGTAGAGAGAGATCCATAGGTTGAAAGACAGAGATAGGGAGAGACTGAGCGAGACACACAGGGAGGGAGAGGGACAAGGGTCACGCGGAGCTGAACACAGGGCCATGCTGCCCTCCTCCAGGTGACTCTGGTTTCCCATCCATTCAGGGCCCATTCAGGGCGGTGAGGGAGGGGTGACCTTTGCCTTCAGGGAGCTTTACCTCCAGGAAGCTGAGTTCCAGACCCCAAATGCCCCCGTATCTTAGCCCTCCTGAAGGTGTGTCTCTTCTCCTGATCCTCATGGACTCTCCCAGGTGCACCCCCTGTGGATGTGCTCCGGGCTCTGAGGTTCCCCTCCCTTCCTGATGGCGTCCGGAGGGCGAGAGGCATCTGTCCAGCTGATGTGGCCTACCGAGTGTCCCGACCCGCCCAGCTCAGTGCACCCACCCGCCAGCTTTTCCCAGGTATGGGTGACATGCTGGAGTAGGGAGAGCCGGGGGAGGTCAGGGGGTGGGGTCTAGAATCAGACACCGGAAGGGAAAGGTTTTATGACTCTTTTTGCCTCTCATTCTACCTGGTTGTATCTCTCTCTGGTACCAGGAGGTTTTCCCAAAGATTTCTCATTGCTGACCACTGTCCGGACCCGCCCTGGCCTCCAGGCTCCCCTCCTGACTCTCTACAGTGCCCAGGGTGTCCAACAGCTGGGGCTGGAGCTTGGCCGACCCTTCCGCTTTCTGTATGAGGACCAGACTGGACGGCCTCGGCCCCCAGCTCAGCCGGTCTTCCGAGGCCTCAGCCTAGCAGATGGCAAGTAAGTCAGTTTGCTCCTCTGGTCTGCCTGGACTGCCCCTTTAGGACGTCCTCTCGGACCACCGACCCCAGAACCCCCACTCCCTGAGCTAGGAAGCCCTATTGACCCTTTTGGCCACACCTCACCTACCTATTGCCCAAACACCCAACACTTCTGGCCCAGAGTTTGGGCTTTAGTGTTTAAATCCTTGCACGTATTACTAGCCTATGCCTTGAGCAGGTGAACTTTTTTAAGCCTCAGTTTCTATGGCTACGATATAAAGATGGTAGAATCACGACAATCAAATGAGGAAAGTATTGCTTCGTGCCTGGTGCATTGTAAATACGCAATAAATATCCACTGTGATTCCTGCTACTGTTATCATTGGCTCCAACCTTTCCATCAGCCGCTCTCCAGCCCTGTTGATGCCCCACCCCCTCAGTCAATCACTTGAACCACCACCCCCGTGACCAGGTGGCACCGTATGGCCGTGGCTGTGAAGGGCCAGTCTGTCACCCTCATAGTTGACTGCAAGAAGCGGGTCACCCGGCCTCTCCCCCGAAGTGCTCGTCCACTGTTGGACACCCATGGAGTGATTATCTTTGGTGCCCGTATCCTGGAAGAAGAAGTGTTTGAGGTAAGCAGAACATAGAGAACAGAGTGATTTCTTGTCCCGTATCTCGCGCCTATTCCGCTTCTGGCCCCAGGGCTCCACCTTCTTATAGCTTAGCCCTTCATTTGAGCCCTCGTGAATCTAATTTCATCTCCTGGGGCTAATTTCCTCTGTAGGAGAATTAGGTGCAGACTTCTACGGCAGGACACCTGTCTCTATCAGTCTTCCTGAGTCAGCCCATCTATTCACCCTTTCAACCAATCTCTCTGTCTGCACCCACCCATTCATGTGCTCATCTAATACCCACCCATCCATTTACGCACTCACTCACCAAGGAAGCATTCAGGCTTATATGCACCCCTTGCCCATCTTCCTCTGCCCAGCCACTTTTTTTTTCACTTATCCATCAATCTATCATCGTTAACCCATCCATTTATTCACTCATTTGTCCACCCACCCAGCCCATCTACCCATACATATGATGATGCATGTATTTATCCGTCCCCCCATTCACCCTCACCCATCCACTCTCCATCCATCCATCCATCCATCCATCCATCCAACCATCCACCCACCCAGCCAGTCAATATTCTCTGAATACTTGCTGTCCCAGTGGCAGGGAGAACACAGAAGAGTAATATAAGGTCTCTATTATCCTCTTTGAAGATGAAACAATAACCCCAAACTATAGTACCAGTCAAGGTGTGCTAAGTACCATGTGTGGGCACAAATAAATGCCATTGGAATTCAAGAGTGTCCTCCCTCTCCCCCATTTTTAGAGGTCCTGAGAATTTTCATCATTACTGCCATTGGAAGGTCAAAGAAACTAAGGCTCGGCCACTGTTTCTAGAAGCCTTTGTGGAAAGGTCCATGCGTTACCACAAAGGGCAGGGGGTGGACAGTGTTGGATTCAGAGTTGGAATGTTTGAATTCTGGTCCTGAGTCTACAATTGCAAGTGACCTTGGGCCAGTCATTACCTCGTTGAGCTTTCCTGAATGGAATATTTGAACAACAGGCATAAATATCCTTGTTCTACTGATTTTTCCAGTTGTGGTGAAGGTCCAGTCCAATGGGATTATGGATGAGAAGGTCCTTTGAAAACTGAAAAGGGCTGTGTAACATGGGAGGGCTGATAATGACCTTCTCCCATTATGTCCGTTTACCTAAGACTGGCTCTTACCCTGCATCCCAGACTCGATCCTCTGTCTCTCTCTGAAACCCTCTCTGCCTCCCTCCCTTGAAGTTTGTTCCCCATGTCTTTGCAGGGTGACATCCAGGAGCTTGTCATTGTCCCAGGGGTGCAAGCTGCCTACGAATCCTGTGAACAGAAGGAGCTGGAGTGTGAGGGAACTTGGAGGGAGAGACCTCAGAAACAACAGTCTCACAGGGCCCAGAGGTCTCCAAAGCAGCAACCATCAAGACTTCACAGGCCACAAAACCAGGAACCTCAGCGACAGGTGAGGGAGCTGGGCGAACCCCAAACCACAGCACACTCCAGGGAGGGAAGTACCCAGACACCTCCCCAGGGGAATTCCCCCAATGTTCCAGAGCTCCCCATTCTATTTTGGACTCCTGTCCCTCCCTCCACTAGAGCCACTCCAACCATGCCTCCCTCTCCCAACCATCACTTCCTCTTCCCAGTCCTCATTCATCAACCTTTTTATTTTCAATTAAAAATAAAAAGAGTCATTATGAAAGACTTCATGGCTGGGAGCTGTGTCTCCTGCGTGTCTCCTTTCCTCTGCCAGTCTTCCTGGTACTGTGTCCTTGGGTTTCCCATCCCTTCCTCGAATTAAGAGATTGGGGGGCAGTGTGTGTGTGGGATAAGACGCAGGGACAGAGGATGGGCGAGCAGAGTAGGGGAGAGACAAAATCAGGGAGAAAAGTTGAAATGGTAAGACCTAGGAAGAGAAATGGGGAGGAGCAGGAGATAGGGAAAATCCCAGAAGAGTGCTGGATTTATGGAATTCTTGGGGGCCCAGTCTCTGTCCCCCTGCATGTGGAGGTACAGAATAAAGGGCTGGGTGTGGCGGGGGGAGGGAGGGAAAGGAAACTCTGAATTGAGTGGGGCCCAGATAGTTAGGGTGACAGATATGATCTGGGCTCAGTGGTCTGAAGGTTGGAGGGTCAATCTCTTAATCATGTCTGCTTCTGTCCCACATGTGGGACCCACGCCCCCACCTTTCCCCATCTCTTTCCTGACCCCTAACCTCTCCTTTCATCCCTAATTCCTACCCTGTTTCCAAATCCCCACACCGTGCCCTCCTCTCCCTCTACTCACCCTTATACCCCTACCTCTTCCTACTATTCCCATTGCCCCTTCCCGGACCCCAGCCCACTGAGTCTTTCTACTATGACTACGAGACTCCCTATTACGATGCGATGACTGCAGGGACGACCCCTGATTATCAGGTAAACTTGAGGGACCCCTTCATTTTCCCCTTCCTCCCACCACCCCTTGCAAACATCTCCTATGGCACCTTCCTCCCCTTTTAACATTTGGGGAGAGACATCATTTATTTAGATTATGGGAGGGTCCTCACTGCTCCCTCCCATGTCTCTCTGCTACAGAGGCCACCGAGCCCCAGCCGCAGGGCTCACTCTCCCCCCAGGGGGCGTCGGACCCCTCCCAGAAAGCCTACCCCACCTGCCAAGAGGTCAGCAGCCCGGCAGGCGCCCCCCTCACCAGGCTGGAGGCCCTCTCGAATTGGAGGTTCTGGCCCAGCGCGGGGCCTGCCTCCCCCCTTCAGACGCCCAGCTCGGCGGGCAGCTCCCCCCACTGCCCGGGGCCCCCCCAGGACCAGAGGAAGCAGTTACCGGCAGGTAGAGCCGGGGCATCCAGATCTGTGCCCCCAAACCTCTTTGACCTCGGAGATTTACTCTCCCCAAACTGTCCCCCCTCCAAAGGGGCTGCAAGATCTGAGATTACCCCCACCGCCCTAGTACAGACAGAAACTGCCCACAGTGGGGGACAAGGTGCTGCTTTGCCTCCCATCCCACTAACCTCTCTCCTTCCTTTCTGCCCCATGTTACTCTTCTCCCCTTTCTTCTTGGGGTTAGGACCCCACCCCAGGTGAAGAGGAAGGAATTCTGGAATCAAGCCCCTTGCCACCCCCTGAGGAGGTAACTCCATCCCCCACCCTCACCCCAGCTGGGGGCAGAGAGCATCTGTGACCCACTCCCCTTGTCCCATGTCATCTTGGTAAATCGACTCTTCCTCTGGCCGGAGGGCTCTTTGTCATTTCCATTTGTGGTCTTCCAGTCACTCCAGACCTATTGACCTGCTTGTCTTTCTAAGTACAGCCATTTTTCTTCAGTGTCCATGTCTCCTTCCATTAGCCTTTGATTCTGGAACAACTCTTCCCCATGTTGGTGTCAAAAGGTTTTCACCATATTTCTGTTCCCAGGAGTCTTCTGTCCAATCCTGTCACTTTTTCTGTTCTCTGTTTTTACATCCTTTTCTTTGATTATTCCCTGGACTCCTTTGTCTACTTATCTCCACAGACTGTCTACTCTGTGTCCAGCCCTCCGGCCACCCTTCTTCTTTCTTGTAATTCATCGTTTCTTCCCACCAGGCCCATTTTGGGGGCATCCCTCCTCATTTGGGGTCTTTGATGGCCTTCCCCTTTCTATACAACCACTTCCCTTACTCTTTTTGGGAGAAAAACTCCAGTCCCAGTAACCCTCATTCCTTTGGGCCAGACCCCACACCCATCGGGTCCAGGGAAAACCTCCTCTCAGCCCTAATGCCCCCATCTACCCCTCTCCCTCCCCATCTCCGGGAAGGAACAGACAGATCTCCAGGTCCCCTCCACAGCCGACAGGTTCCTGACAGAGGAATATGGGGAGGGTGGCACAGACCCCCCAGCAGGGCCCTACGATTACACCTATGGCTATGGGGACGATTATCGTGAGGAGACGGAACTTGGCCCTGCCTTGTCTGCGGAGACAGCCCCCTCGGGAGCCGTAAGTGAAAGGAGCTCCTCTTCCATTCTTGACCTCCAGCGAGAGCTGTAAGAATTGCTTCCTGTTGTTTCCGATTGTTGTCTCTTGGCTGCAAGCTAGTTCCCATTGATGATTCACCTTTTTCTGTTCACATAAGATGTATCTGTTGCTTGAAAGGATGACTTTCTGCTTTTCCTTGCCAAATATCTTGCCCTGTGACAACTCATGGATCCTTCTGTCCAGGAAAGTTGGGATTTTTTTCTTTTTTAATCCTATGGCCACTTCCTGTCTTTCTTGGCCACTTTCTGTCTCAATCAAGCTGTATTTCATAAAGCTTTTGGTCAATAATCCCCTATTTTTTGTCCATTGTCAGTCTGTCTCCATCATTTTTTCTTGGTAAAAACAATTTCCTATCCATGTTGCTGCCAAATGATTTAACTTCCTATGTCATGTTTTCTAACCAAAGGTCACTCCCTGTCTGTCCTTTCCTGTCTTCTGTGGCCATGGCATCCATCTTGGTGACTGTGACAGTTTATACCAAAAGGGAGTTATTTATGTATTGGCTCTAGTTTTTCATGCTGTCTTGTAACAATTTCCTTTGCTAATAAGCCACTTCCTGTGTGTCTCGGGTCATCCAAATCATAAAGTTTCCATTGTGGGCCTAGATATTTATCATGGCTACTTCCTGTGTGTACTAGCCTTGATGTTTGTGTTTTCTGGAAGAATTGCCTTTTGTTGTCATAATCCCCTTTCCAGGAGTCACTTTTTTGTCTGTTTTGTGAGCTTCTTTCTCTTGATCATGGTAGCCATGTTGTTGTTGAAGGTCCACTTCCTGGATCCTCTTTTCTTGGCTGCTTCCTGTCTGTCCAACCACTTCCTGTTTGTCCAGTTCATTTTCTAGCCATCTTGGCCATCTTTAATTTTTCTTGGCCCTGACATCATTCTTGCTTCCAAGTGTTTGTCCCTTTGAAATGTCTCCCTTAATTGTTTCCCATGTCTTCAACCACTCCCTCTCAGCTGGGAAATTTCCTGTCTATTCCACTCATCTTTTGCTTTCCTTGCAATTAGAGCTGCCGCCTCTACCCTGCTGCCTTGTCCCACACTTTTCTTCTCTAATACTGCTGCCTTTGATCCTATGCTGCCTTTCCCTTTTGCTGCTTTCTGGAAATTTGGGGTTGATATGGGATATGGGAGAGTTTGGAAATTTATCATTGCTGTTTGGTCAGGATGGAGGTGGAGGGGTGCATTCTGAAGGACTTTGTTGGGAGAGTTGGAGGAGTGGAGAATGATTTCCATTCTTCCCATCCTTATCTTGGTTCTGGCCTCAGTGTTGGGGGTGGGCATCTGAGAAGTGTGGAAAAGAAGGAACTGGTGGGCTTGGAGTTTAAATGAGGGCCAGAGGAAGGGTGTAGTGTCCTCCTGGGAGAGGAATTGGGGGTCTGCTCTGGGGCTTGAGCAAAAGCCCAAGAGCTATATCTTTCCAAAAACCAGTTATGAGGTCCGACTTTGGGATATCAGTGGTGACTGCCCCCCAATTCTACTTAGAGTATGGATGTTTAACCTTTGGAGAGTTTTTAACTTGTGAACCCCTTGAAATTCTAAGAAAACTTCTGTGCATAAGGCCATATACTTTCCTGGAAAAGACTTCTTAGATTATATCAGATTCTCATATGGATCCATGCTCTCCCTTTAAACCCTGACAAAAATCAATCCACAGTCTTAGAGAGATGCTTATTTAGTGGATTGTGGTAAGGGTGAAGTAGTTGGTAGTTTCTTAAAGTTCTAAGGATTCCTGGAGTCAAACGGAGTTTGGAGAATAGGGTAGGGTCTTCCAGAAGAGGGTTTGGGAAGGTTGGGGAGGGGTTTGGAATTCCAGGAAGTGTGCGTGAAGACCTTACTGAGAGAGGTCATTGGGGAAATGAAGAAGTTTGTTTGCTAAGATGGAGCTGGGAATTGGGAGGTGGAGAGCCCTGAGGTCTCCTTGGAAGACCTGGGAAGTCTGTGAAGAGGGAGTCTCAGGGGAGGGCTGGGAGATTTTACACGTAGGTTTGGGGAGGTCTCTAGAGGATCTGAGAGCGAAGGAAGGTGGGAGTTGGGATGGGAGCAGTCCTGGTGTCCTGGCTGCTCACAGGCCCCACTGGGGGTTACATGTGTGTCTTCTTCAGGCTGCCCGTGGACCCCGGGGGCTGAAGGGAGAGAAGGGGGAGCCTGCAGTGCTGGAACCTGTAAGTCACTGTTGATCACTGAGCTGAAGGCAAGGGGAAGAAGAAAAGGAGGTACGGGTGCTAGCACTGCAGCCTCTGACTTTTAACCTTTGGTTCTACAGGGTATGCTCGTGGAGGGGCCTCCTGGCCCAGAAGGCCCTGCGGTAAGTGTAGCTGTGACCCATTGGCCTCCATTCTTTTCTCAGAGACCCTTCTTACACAATCATCTATGTCTTCCCTACATATGCCCAGGCCTCCTTCTCAGAACTCTGGAGAATCTTTCCAAAGCTTCCCAGATCCTCAAATCTCTTTTGTAGAAACCACCCCTCAGCCACATAACCCTCTTCTATCTGAATGCCCACATTTGACCGACTCCTTTTTTGTTCCTCAGGGGTTGGTTGGTCCTCCTGGCATTCAGGGCAACCCAGGCCCAGTTGGAGACCCTGGCGAGAGGGTGAGGGAATAGCGTGTGTGTTTGTGTGTATGTGTGTGTGAGGGGAGGACTGCAGAGGAGCCTCTAGTACCCAACAGGGGCACCAAGCTCAGTAATTCCTCATTAGCTGGCTGATTAATGAACAAGGGGCTGGTGTGCTCCCCAGCACCCAGAAAGGAGACCAGGCTCTGGTTGGGGAGAGGAGTAATCTGGTATCTCACTCTCATTTTTCTTTATGGGTGTGGGAGGGTTCAGGAAAGATATAGGGAAGTTTGTATTTATTCTGTAGAGGGTTTCACACTGATGCCAGGACGCTAACATTCCCTAACTGTCCACCTAATCCTCATTTTCTCCTTATTCCAGGGTCCCCCTGGCCGAGCTGGGCTCCCTGGATCAGATGGGGCCCCTGGCCCTCCTGGCACATCTCTCATGCTCCCAGTGAGTTGTCTTCTGGGCTTTGGAATGGGAAGGGCAGGGGGATTGTGTTCTGTCACCAAGAACCAGAAGACCAGGAAAGCTAAGGAGGAGTCTCGAAAGACCGCCAACACAAAGAGATTGATCTTTGAGGTGGATGGACTAGGGCCTCATTAGATGACCTAGAACCAAACATGGATTGTCTAGAACTAGGCAGAAGATCCTACACTTCAGGGACTCTGGAAGAAAAGGAGAGTTTTTCTGGAGGAAGAAGCCAGAGAGTTGGGGAGGAAGACAGGAGTAGAGTTTCTGAAAACCTCTTCATGATCATCTGAAAGGCTTTCATGGGAGACACTGGAGGGGTGGGGTGGGGGTGTCCCTGAACCTGGGAGATGGGGGAGAGGTGCTGGATGAAGCCTTTGACTGAGAGGGTCACACGGATTTCCTGGAAGAGAATCTGGACCTTTCTTTCTCTTTACCCCTCAGTTCCGGTTTGGCAGTGGTGGGGGTGACAAGGGCCCTGTGGTGGCAGCCCAGGAGGCTCAGGCCCAGGCGATTCTGCAGCAGGCACGGGTAAGTAAGGCTGGGGGGATTTTGGTGAAGGGAGGGGCATGGAGGGCAAGTGAAGACTTTAGGAGGAGTTGGAAGGGTAGATTGGAGTAAATGTGGGGTAGGGTAAGGCCTGGGTTGGTTTGGGGCTGAAAGGGAGGTAGGTTGGGGAGAATACAAGGCATAAAATGAGAATTAGGAGTGGAAAGGTGAATTTGGAGCGTGTACTGGGGTTGGAAGTTCTCCAGCTGCCTCTTCCTCAGCTCTGCTGTGTCCTTTGCTCCCCTAGCTGGCGCTCCGGGGACCCCCCGGCCCCATGGGATACACAGGCCGCCCTGGACCCTTGGTGAGTGTGTTGGATATTGGTGTAGGGAGTTCTTTATTTGTGTGTGTGGGTGTGGATAATTCTGGAAAGAGACCAAGTTGAAAGTTATTTTGCTACTTTTGGGGAGGGCTTTGAAGTCATTGTTGGGTATGTCCTTCAACATAGCCACTCTTCTGTCACAGGGACAACCTGGGAGCCCTGGCCTGAAAGGAGAATCAGGAGACCTAGGACCTCAGGTGACAAGCCTCACCCATCTGATCTCCCATCCAGTGCCTCCCTTTCTGTCTATGCCCTTGAACCCTGCCCTGACTCTCACTCACTAGGGCCCCAGAGGACCTCAAGGCCTCACAGGCCCTCCTGGCAAGGCTGGGCGAAGGGTGAGTGGGGGTGCATGGGTGTGGGTGGGAGACAGGACTCAGAGTGTGGGGGACTGTGCCTTTGTTTGCTCTGACACTTCTTTTGTACCCCAGGGTCGAGCGGGTGCTGATGGAGCCCGAGGGATGCCTGGAGAACCTGGAGTAAAGGTAACAGGCATGGGTCCCCCTCTGGTGCCTGTGACTTCCAGCCCCATCTAAGCCCATTTGTTTTCTGTGGATAACCAAGTTCCCAGGGTTTCCCCATAAAGTGGCACCTCCCCACTCAGGACACAGTTGGGAGGGATGGGGAGGGAAAAGAGCTGGGACCTCACTTGGGCTGCCCCTCTTCCCCTAGGGTGACCGAGGTTTCGATGGACTCCCAGGGCTACCTGGAGAGAAGGGACACCGGGTGAGTATATTGGGGGTAATGCATTGTGATGAGGGGATAGGCCTTCTGTGGAGGGGTGGGGAGGTAGGGAGCTCAAGGCAAGGGAAGGAGGCTGAGGGTCCCAGCAGAAGCTCAGTGGGTGAAATTGAAGTTGGTTAATCGAAGGGGGTCAGTGTCTGCCTGTGCTGGGGGTTCCGAGGCTCTTCTTACATGGTCCCCCATTTTCCAGGGTGATACTGGTGCCCAGGGCCTTCCTGGACCCCCTGGTGAGGATGGAGAGCGGGTAAGTATTGTGGCCGGGGCAGGGGCTCAGTATGGGAGAGGTGTGGAGGGTGAGGCTGATTTCACCATGTCCTCCTCCTCCAGGGAGATGATGGGGAGATTGGGCCTCGGGGACTGCCTGGAGAGTCGGTGAGTGACTAGGGGGCCGGGGGTAGGGCTCTGGGGATGCCAGGGAAGGGCTATGGACACGAAAGGGACATATTTTCTCTTGCCCATGCATTTCATATCTCCCCCTCACCTGATTGCAGGGACCTCGAGGTCTCCTTGGCCCCAAAGGGCCACCCGGTATTCCTGGACCCCCGGTATGTGAATGTCCCTGACTTCTGACCTTGACCTTACCCCCTGACCTTTCCAACTCTCCACCCTTCCTAGCTGCCTCTCTTCCCCCACCTCCAGTTCCCCCTTCCTGGCCCTACCTTGCTCTGCTCCAGCCTTTAATCCCATGTGCCCTTGCAGGGTCCTGTGGTGCAATGCACCAAAGGCTCTGAGCATAGCTTAAAAAATAAATCTTCAAGAAAAACAAAACAAAACCCCACAAACCCACAGACCCATAGACCCACGCCCTGTGGATCTGGGCCAGCTATGTTTGCTTAGGTTTGGGATGGATTGGAGGTCTGACCAATGTGAGGCTGCCCCGTCCCACCCTCTGGAATGGCTGGGCCTCCCAGAAACCACAGGTCCTTCCAGGGCCCAGGCCCCACCTTCCAGCCTGCTCAAGCCCCTCTCATGTTTCAGGGAGTCCGAGGCATGGATGGTCCCCATGGTCCCAAAGGGAGCTTGGTGAGTAGTGGGCATGAAGAACCTTAGCCAAGGTCTTATTTCCTTGGTGACCATTTGACACCCTGCCTCCTTCTGGTTCTTGTGCTCCTGCTGTCCCAGCTAGGACTCAGCTCTCCACCCTAAGTTTGTTGTCACCATCTTCTTTTGACCTCTGCCTGGTTGCTTGTTTCTAGGGACCCCAGGGAGAGCCAGGTCCTCCTGGACAACAGGGCACTCCTGGAACCCAGGTGAGTTGTCCTGTCCAACTCCTCCCCATCTTTAACAACATCCTCTGGGCTTCCACAAAGGGTCAGACCCTGGATAGAAATTAAGAGTCTCGGGGCACCTGGGTGGCTCAGAGGGTTAAGGCCTCTGCCTTCAGCTCAGGTCGTGATCTCAGGGTCCTGGGATCAAGCCCCGCATGGGACTCTCTGCTCAGCGGGGAGCCTGCTTCCCCCTCTCTCTCTGCCTGCCTCTCTGCCTACTTGTGATCTCTCTCTCTGTCAAAAAAATAATAAAAAAATCTTTAAAAAAAAAAAAAAAAAAGAGTCTCAAGCTCCATTGCTTCTGAATGGGGATGCTGGCTACAGGAGAGAGCAGCCCACCCCTGTGGGGTCCTTGTAACTTCTCTCTGTCTCTACGTAGGGTCTCCCTGGGCCCCAGGGTGCCATTGGGCCTCATGGAGAAAAGGTAAGTGACTAATTGATAAGGTGACAGGGGATGTGCTGGGGGGGGTGCAGGGAGAGCCTTAAATGTGTGGCTGGGACTTCAGCCATGGTATGATCTGATCCTTCTTGTGACTCTGCACCTCCTCATCTTCCTGCAGGGTCCTCAAGGGAAACCAGGGCTCCCTGGCATGCCTGGCTCTGATGGACCTCCGGTGAGTGGGTCCCCACCTCTTAATCTGAATTCCACTTGACCCTCCACCTCAGTGAATGACCTCCAAGTGCCTTTGGTGACTATCCACACGGTGTGTCCCTCACACTGGGAGGTCACTGGTGGTCCTGCCCCTGGGGTCAGTTGGCTTCATTAGGGTCACAAGGGGAAGTGGGGTTAAAGAAGTGAAGGGACGGGTGCAGGGGAGGTGACAGTGGCCAGTGATTACATTCTCCTTCCCCCTACCCACAGGGTCACCCTGGAAAGGAAGGTCCTCCTGGGACCAAAGGAAACCAGGTGAGATCTTCCATACCTGCTTTCACCCAGAGGCAGTTTCCACCCAGACTCTGGGGCCCCAAAGTCCTTGGGTTCTCCCTGTCTTACCATTCTTGCGGCTCTGAAATATTCTTGGTCCCATGCCCTGTATCCCTATCCAGACTCCAATGCTGTCTGTACCGTTTCTTCCACCCCCTGAGGCCTCCATAGTCACACACTGAGACCCCTTTCTATATACCTTTTCTATTTTTCTTCTCCTAGGGTCCATCTGGACCTCAGGGTCCTCTAGGATACCCGGGACCTCGAGGTGTCAAGGTAATGGACAACCAGGCTGGGAGATAAAGGACTGTGGTTGGGGGAGCCAGCTGGGGTCTCAGGAGCTTGTTCCTTCCACTCCAGCCTCTGTCCCCGATCTGTCTCTGTCTCCCTTCTAATTCCAGGGTGTGGATGGAATTCGTGGTCTGAAGGGTCATAAAGGTGAAAAGGTGAGAGATGTGCCACTAGCGTCCCAGAACCTCCACCCTGCCCCGAACCACCCCTTCTGCCCAGCTCTTGCTCTCCTTCCTTCCCTCCAGCCTGCCCTGAGCTGCTCTCCAGCTCTGAAATCCACCCTTCCACCCATGTTTCCTGAAATGTTCCTTTTGACCTCCTGACCCCCCACCATCCCTGGTGACCTCTCACCCCATCTTTCTCAGGGCGAGGATGGCTTTCCTGGGTTCAAAGGAGACATGGGCGTGAAAGGTGACAGGGTGAGTAGAAACCCACACATTGGCCCCTTAACCCAAAGTCCTGATGTTCCTCCATGTTGGAGCCCCCAACCACCAGCCTATTTCCTGAAACCCCAGAGCTCCCGTCTCCAGTGCTCTTCTCCCTTGGAGCCTGACCCCGGCAGGATGGCAACCTGCAGTCTGCGTCCCATCGGCCCAATAGTCAGGGTGCTCTCCCTGTCCCTGTGGGACTCCCTGTCCTGCAGGAGCTCCTGGGACCCTACTCGGCCCCACTGGGACCCACCTCTCCTCTTGGGGTCCACCCCATACCACCAGTCCCTGACACCTCTTCGACTGTCTTACCCAGGGAGAGGTTGGAGTTCCTGGTTCCAGGGGAGAAGATGGTCCCGAGGGGCCAAAGGGACGCACTGGACCTACTGGAGACCCTGGCCCCCCTGGGCTTATGGGTGAAAAGGTAACAAGGGGACGTGGAGGGGGTGAGGCCCTGGGCACTGGGATCAGGATGGGTCTGGGGATGCCCACAGCTGGAGTCAATGAGTCATTTGAAGACCGCTATATGTTAATTATGCTCCTCTCTGTAGAAGGCACCCCTTGGCCACCGACAGTTGGGGGTGGGGGTGGGGATACATAAGAAGTCAAGGAAAAGTCCCTGTCATGAGAATTTACATGGCATAGAGGTGGGGAGAAGGCACGAGACTGGCATAAGGCGTGTAGGTACAAGGCAGAGGGAAATGTGTCCGGACTTAGAGCAGCAGGAATTGCAAGAAGGGACAGTCAAAGAGGAGGTGCGGGCAGACCTGCAGAGCTAAGCTCAGTAAGCCCTCGCTGAGGGCCAGCCCTGTGCCGGCTTGTCCTAAGTCCCGGGCTGCAGAGCGGTCACTATAACAAGTAAAGATGCTTGTTAGTACCACAGCCAGTGATGCGCATGGCCTGCGTTTGAGCCCAGGCCGGCCGGCTGCAGTATCCCGGCTCCTAACCACTGTCTGGGCAAGGCGGGCCCTGAAGCATCAGGAGGAAGGGGGTGCATGCCAGGGGGGCTTGGGGTGGTGCAGACATGGGGGTGGAGGCCGTCCTGAGCATGGTGTGTGTGAACCTGCAAGGGGACTGGTCTCGGTGGCGGTGGGGGTGGTGGTGGTGGCGGTGCAGGAGTCTGTGCTGGGGAAGGGAAGCCGAGATTGGCCGGTGGGCAGGGGCTAGATCGCGGAACTCGATGGAGTTGAGGATTTAAAGACACAGAGGAGATCCCAGCCCCAGAGCTGGGGAAAATCCACTCTCAGGAAGAAGACAAAGGCCAGGCAGCCTGTGGAGTAGGAGAGGCGGGGCCAGGGGCTGGAGGTTTGCTGGGGAGGCTTCCTGGGTGGGGGCCGACTCCCGTCTCTGGGGCTTAGGGTCTCCAGGGCTGGTGTGGTGTCTGTGATTCCTTCCTAAGTGCTCCCTGTTGCTCCACAGGGCAAGCTGGGTGTTCCTGGTCTGCCTGGCTACCCTGGACGTCAGGGTCCCAAGGTAAAATGATGCCCCATTTGTGCCCCCTTCTCCTCTTCCTTTCTCTGACCCCTGATTCCAGGAAGCACAGACTGACAGAGCAGTAGGGGGCCCTAGAGCAAACTTAGCCTAGCCCCATTCTACAGGTGGGGAAACAGAGGGCCAGGCAGCAGTGGGGGGTGAGGTGGGGGGTTTGTCTAAGGCCACCTAGTTAGTGGAAGAGCCAAGGCCTCCCTCCCTCCTGCTGCCTCCATCACCTCTCCTGACCCCCGCTGCCTCTTCTAGGCCCTCCATTTTCATGACATCTCAATTTTCTCCTTTTCCATCCTCACTAGGGGTCCCTGGGATTTCCTGGTTTTCCTGGCGCCAGTGGAGAGAAGGGAGCCCGGGTGAGCTGGGGGAAGGGAGGGGGCGTGGAGGACAGGGCTGCCCTGTGGGCGGGATCACGCCCTGGGTGATGTGTTGTTTTTATTTCCTTCCCACCAGGGCCTGTCGGGGAAGTCAGGGCCTCGGGGAGAGCGGGGCCCCACGGTGAGTGCGGGGGGCAGACGTGTGGTTCAAGATCCCAAGAGGTGCATTTGAGTTTTTCTGACTGCTCCCCTCCCCTCTCTCTAGGGTCCACGGGGTCAGCGGGGACCCCGAGGTGCCACTGGGAAGTCTGGTGCTAAGGTTAGTGGTCTTGGCAGGGCTCCATCCACCATCTGCCCCTTAGCCTGGCTCCCCATTGACTCCTCTGACCTCCAGCAGAGCTAGAGGGCATCGCCTCTTGCCATCTGACTCTCTTCCTCCCCACCCCCCGCCCCGCCACAGGGAACATCAGGTGGTGATGGCCCCCATGGGCCCCCCGGAGAAAGGGTGAGTACGGCTGAGTCTCCTGTTCTCCAATGCTCCCCAGGGAGCCTGAGTGGACCCCTCACCCACTCGCCCTGGGTAGGAGGCCGGGGAAGCTGCACCCCCCTGCCCATTCTCCTCATTCAATTGGTTCCATCGCTAGGGTCTCCCTGGACCTCAAGGCCCCAATGGATTTCCTGGCCCCAAAGGACCTCCGGTAAGCTGACCTCTGATCTGCTTGGGTTCTGTGAATCCTTCTCCATCCTCCTTCCCAGCCCAGAGTTCACCTGACGCCTGAACCCCTTCTAGGGTCCCCCTGGGAAGGACGGGCTGCCGGGACACCCAGGCCAGAGGGGAGAAGTGGTAAGTAATGCCCCCGGCCGCCCCAGACCTTCCAGAACTATCTGGAAGGCCCACCAGGGAGATTCTTCTGACAGAGTGATCGTCCTGGTGCTGCTCAGACCCATGGCCGAGGACTCCGTGGTGACTCTGCCCTTCCTCCAGGAACCTGGGGTCCATCCCACAGTGTCTGTGCCTGACATGCTTTGATTGCTCTTTCCTCTTCCTCTCTCAGGGTTTCCAAGGGAAGACTGGCCCCCCTGGCCCTCCAGGGGTGGTGGGACCTCAGGTATGGCTGCCCCCTGGGGAGAGTGGACCCCCCCAGACCCTGGAGTTAGTCTGTCTGCCCCTCTTCTCCCTTCTCCCGATCACATGCCCCAGCCCCTGCTCTGCCTGACCTGGACGCCAGGGCTGAGGTTTGGGACAGGGTCCCCTGCCAGAACTGGGCCAGTTCTCATCTCATGTCCCAAAGGGGCAGCTCCCCAGTGGGGACGTGGGGTGGTGCAGTTACCCCAAACTGGGCAACTAAACCCCGGCACAGTGGCCTCGGAGAGCCCGAGGAATTCCCCACTAGCTTTGGGGTGGAGATAAAGGGGGTCCAGAGGTGTCATCTTTCAGTGGCATGGTGGCCTCTTTGGGCAGGGAGGGGGCAGAGGTTCTGAGCTTGGAGTCTTTCTATCTCTTTCTTAGGGAGCAGCAGGAGAAACTGGGCCCATGGGGGAGAGAGGTCACCCGGGCCCCCCAGGCCCCCCAGGAGAGCAGGGACTGACTGGAACAGCTGGAAAAGAAGGAACAAAGGTCAGTAAAGGGCCAGGCAGAGGGGAACCTGGAAGACCAGGGTTGGGGTACTGAAGGGAACAGAGAAAGGCCAGAGATATCTCTGTCCAATTTGGGAGCATGGCTGTGGCTCATGACCTTTTGTTTCATCTCAGGGTGACCCTGGTCCCCCAGGGGCTCCAGGGAAGGATGGACCTGCTGGTCTGAGGGGCTTCCCTGGGGAGAGAGGCCTCCCCGGCACTGCCGTGAGTGTGATCCCGGTCTCCCAACAAGTCACCGGGCGTCCCGGAGCTGCTCAGTGTCACCCCCACGCCCATTTCTCCAAGTCTGCCTCCCCTCCCCTCCCCTCATTCTTCCCTGCATGTCTCCTGGACCCTCATCCTTGTAATGTCCCGCCTTCCTGACTCACATCTGTGGCTCCCAATCTCTGGTTCATAGGGTGGACCCGGTTTGAAGGGAAATGAAGGTCCGGCTGGTCCCCCTGGCCCTGCAGTGAGTCTGGGGGTCCTCAGGGGCGGGAGGGAGGAGCCAGGAAAGAGTGGGTGAGGAGAGATGAAGAGGAGCATCTGGATCAAGGCAGGGCTGTGGGACTGGGCAGAGGGGGTTGAGGATCCGCCATTGTGTATTCAATTTGGGGCTATTCTCCTGGGAACCACTGTCAGGGTTCCTCTGGTGTGGGTGGGCTGTGGTGTCCTCCATGGGGGTCTGACTCCATTTCCTGTCTCAGGGCTCCCCTGGGGAGCGAGGTGCAGCAGGATCTGGGGGACCCATTGGCCCCCCAGGGCGCCCAGGCCCACAGGGTCCCCCTGGAGCCGCAGGAGAGAAAGGTGTCCCGGTGAGTGTGGGGTCCCTGGGGAGAGACACCAGGGAGGGGTCCTAGCTGTGAGCTGCTGGGCTACCGAGGGTTTCCTGTGAGGGTGTTGGAGGGGGCGGGTCGTCTTCGGCTCATGACTCCTTTCTTCTTTTCTTACAGGGTGAGAAGGGCCCCATTGGTCCAACTGGCCGAGATGGGGTGCAGGGTCCTGTGGGGCTTCCTGGTCCTGCTGGACCCCCGGGCGTGGCAGGAGAGGATGGAGACAAGGTGTGGGAACCTTCAGACCCTGGGCCCGACCTTTCCAGATGAGATCCCTGATCTGCGCATGCTTCCCGCCCCCAGCCCTGTCTTACCCTCCTTGCCCCACCTGGGTCCTTTCTCTAATATCGCATCTGCCTTGTTCCCATAGGGTGAGGTGGGAGACCCCGGACAGAAGGGCACTAAAGGGAATAAGGGTGAACATGTAAGTGGCTGTGACTTTTGGCTTCTGACCTCTAGTCTTTAGCCTCATTTCTACCTGGTCTCTCTCCCTGTCTTGGTGTCTCTGACTCGTCTCTTCCCCCTAGGGCCCTCCTGGACCCCCTGGACCCCTTGGTCCTGTGGGGCAGCCTGGAGCCGCGGTGAGTGACTGATGCCCCCTATCCCCGCTGCCCCCCAGGGGCACCGGCAACTTCTAATCTGCCCTCAGTTCCCCTTTGCCTTTGGGGTTGAGCATGGGAATGGGGGCCCTGGGTCTGCTGCCTAGCTCGGTGTGGCGTTTGTGCATAGAGAACTCCTGACCCGTGACCTTCTCTGTATCCTTGTCCCTGCCCTCCCTCCACCTCAGGGAGCAGATGGGGAGCCCGGGGCTCGGGGACCCCAGGGACACTTTGGAGCCAAGGGCGATGAAGGAACAAGAGGATTCAATGGGCCCCCAGGACCCATTGGCCTACAGGTGAGTTGGGGGGGAGTAGAGGCAGGGGCTGAAAGGTGGGGTCAAGATGGGTCTGAGGACCAGCCCCTGCTGCTTAGGACTGGCGGGGGGGCATGTGGGATCGGAGAGGAGGGTGCTGGAGGCTCCGTGTACCTGGAGCTGTTCTCTGGTGGGTTGGTCATCCGGGTCTGTGCTGTGTACTCCCGCACCACAGGGTTTGCCAGGCCCCTCGGGTGAGAAGGGAGAAACAGGAGACGTGGGCCCTATGGTGAGTGTGACCCACTGACAGTGTGTGACCCCCGGCCCCAGTCCCATCTGCTAATCTCCCCCCCCCCACCCCGTCCAGCACCTCCAGCATCCCCTGCGCCCTGCATGCTGCTTCCTGGGGGGGCTGCCCCCCTCCCCTGCAACCCCCTCACCCCAGGACATCCACCTCACCCAACCCTCTGCCATTCCTGTGTGCCTAATGCTCTTCCTTTCTCTTCCCTTCCCCATCTCTGCTGTATCTGTTTTCCCCAGGGACCACCCGGCCCCCCAGGACCTCGAGGCCCAGCTGGACCCAATGGAGCCGATGTGAGTCCTCTCAGATCACTGTGGCCAGTCCCGCCTCCCTTTCTCCAGACTATAAACTCTAGTCACATCTCAGCTGCCATGAGAAGTCGCCGGCCCTGGAAGGCCTCCCACTGTTTCACTGCTGTGACCTCGGGGTGCTCATTCAGGCTCTGCCTCCTCCCTTAAGCAATGACTCTTACTTCTGTTCCTCTTCCAGGGTCCGCAAGGTCCCCCGGGAGGTGTTGGGAACCTGGGTCCCCCTGGAGAGAAGGTAACTGGGAACCAGGTGGATGAATGGACTTGTCCTGGGGAGGGTTGGACTTCTGCCAGTTTGGGTTGGGGTGGGGCAAAAAAGAATGAGATGTGGGGAATATCAAGATTTTGGGGTTTTTGAATGGAGGTTTTTGAACCCAATCTCCTTGCAGGGGGAACCAGGAGAGTCAGGATCTCCAGGGGTCCAGGGTGAGCCCGGTGTCAAGGTGAGTGAGATGTCTGAGACCTTGCTCCCCAATCCCCGTCCCCTCCTCAACCCCAGCCCCCTGTTACTGCGACTTCCCGGAACTGGAGCTCCTCTGCAGCCCAGGAGCCTGTGCTCCTAATACCCTGTGAGGCTGGACCCCTGGGTCTGGATGAGCCCCGTGCTCTTTCTTTGAAGGGAAGAGGGACCAGAGGACTCCCTATGGGCTTGACATTCTGTGAGCATCCCGCTGTCACTGAGGGGGTGGAGGGGAGGCTGAAGGTGTCTTGGAAGCAGAGGCTGCATCCGTGACCTTCAGGACCCCTTCGGGACCATCCGTACCCTTTACTCATCCTTCAGGGCCCACGTGGGGAGCGTGGGGAGAAAGGAGAGTCGGGGCAACCAGGAGAGGCAGGACCACCCGGGCCTAAAGGCCCCACCGGTGATGATGGCCCCAAAGGGAACCCTGTGAGTTTGGGGGAGGGGCTGGGAAGAGGGCCTTGGGATGAGAGACCTGGGAATAGGGGCGTGTGTGAGTGGGAGGGTCTTGGAGTAGGGGGAATCCAGGAATGGGGGGATATTTGGGTGGAAGGCTCTGGAATGAGGTCTCCTGGGAGAGATGTATGGGGTGTGAAGCCAGAGAGAGAAAGTGAGAGATGCCTTCTAACTACTTCCCCGAAAGCATCAGAAAGCATGAAGTGCATGAGGTGGGGAAAAAAGAGTGCAAGAGACCATCTCCCCAGGGTGTGCGGCTGGGCACTGGCTGGAGAGGGAGAGTGTGACATGTGCCCCGGGCATCTGTGTTGGCTCTGGGTAGGCGTAGGGCGTTGGGACCTTGACCCTGTTCTCTGTATTAGGGTCCTGTTGGTTTTCCTGGTGATCCTGGCCCCCCTGGAGAAGGTGGCCCTCGGGTGAGTCTGCCCGAGGGAGGTGAAGGGGGATAGAGGGTGAGCTCCTGTGTGGGGCCTTTGTGTGGCTGACGGGCTTGAGTGTGGGAAGCTGGGGGTAGGGCAGGGCAGGCAGAGGGATGGGAGGATTGGCAGTTTTGGGGGTGATGCCGGCCAGGCTGGAGCAACCCCTGACCTTGCTCCATCCCCGCAGGGACAGGATGGTGCGAAGGGTGACCGAGGAGAGGATGGCGAGCCAGGACAGCCTGTGAGTGACCAGTGACTCCTCCCTCCACTACAGAGCCCAAGCCTTCAGGCCTGTTACCCCCTTTTTATGACCCACTCCATTGGCTGGAGGCTAAACACTCACCCACCCCTATTCCTCCCTCCATAGGGCTCACCTGGTCCCACTGGGGAGAATGGACCCCCCGGACCACTTGGAAAGCGGGTAAGTGAGGTGGACATCCGGGACGTTGGGGGGCAGTCCTTGGGCCGGGTGGATAGAGGATGGGGGCTGTGGAGATGGGATGGGCAGGGAGGTGCCTGGGGACGGGGTGCATGTATGTGAACATTTGCATTTGTAAGCATGCCGCGTGTAAGTATGTCTGTTCCTGGGCTTTGCTGTGTGTATTCTTTTGGGAGGGTGGTACTCATCCACTGATCTGAATGGACACTGGAGGAAGGGTCTAGCTTTCCCGGAGGGCCCCTGCTGGCCAAGGATTAACCCTCTAGTTGCGAGGGTAAAAGGTGTGTGGATGGTAGATGGTGTGCGGGCAGGTGGCTCTTCGCCGAATACACAGAACTCCTCAGTATTTTAACAAGCGGTACAGCTGTACCAGCTCATCTGTGAATCAGCTTCTGCGACTCTGTTGGTGCATGCACGTGCGTGTGTGTGTGTGTGTGCGCGCGCACGCGCGCGTGCATGCACACGTGTGTGCAAACACATGCACAGGCTCACGGTCGCCGAAGCCAGGAGGACAGGAGGGGGAAAGCACCTGAGCCTGGCCATGAGCCTGGGGACTCATTGACTTTTCCTTCCTGTCTCCACCTGCAGGGTCCTGCCGGCACCCCTGGTCCTGAGGGGCGGCAAGGAGAGAAGGGAGCCAAGGTGAGGGAGAGGCCATCCCGGGTGCCAGAAGATTCCCTCCATCTTCTGGCACCTCCGGTTCCTCAGATCCCTCTCTCCAGATGTCTACCCCATGTTGAGCCTCTTGTCTCAAGGGGGGTTCCCTATACTTACTCCTGTTCCTGCTCCAGGGGCTCCTGGGGTTTGACCCCTCCTCTCTGCCTCATCCTGTCCACCTTGGACTCCCTACCCCCACCCCCACCCCTTTGCTCTGCCCTTTATAGCTCGTTCCTTGTACGTGTTTCAGGGGGATCCTGGTGCTGTGGGTGCCCCAGGGAAGACAGGCCCTGTGGGTCCAGCAGGCCCAGCAGGGAAACCTGGTCCTGATGGTCTAAGGGGACTCCCGGGCTCCGTGGTGAGTCGTGGAGTGGAGAGGCTTGGCTGGGGGTAGGAGGGGTCAGAGGCCTTTGGAGGGGTGCCCATGTGGGGGCAGTTCTCCTGATCTCTGTGGTCCCCTTGAATCTGCAGGGTCAGCAAGGCCGTCCTGGGGCCACAGGCCAGACGGGACCTCCAGGTCCTTTGGTGAGTGACTCTGGATTGGGTGGGGTGGCTGGGGGTGAGGACGGTGGTGCCCTCGGGCAGTGGGCATCCAGCTGAAGCCCTGGAGGAGGTGGGACATGGCGGTGGGGAGAGCTTGGTCCCAACTTTCTGTGGAGAGAATGACTTTCTATCTCCCCACAGGGACCCCCGGGGCTTCCTGGCCTCCGAGGTGATGTTGGAGCCAAGGGCGAGAAGGTGAGTGACAGTCGTTTGGCCAGGTATCTCCCCTTACCCTCACCTGGAAGCCTATGGGGACCCTGAGTGCCCACCACTGTGCTTCAGGCTTCCCGCGCTGAGTCTTCGGGGGTCCTTACTCAGTGAGGACTATTCACAGGCCCTGCTCTGTCCTCAGCCCCCACGTCCGAGTCTCCCTTGCCTTTTGGGCTCTGACCCCTGCGGGCTCCTTCTTCTGCATCTGTGTGTCTCCTCTCCGCCTCCCCCTGACCACCTGTCCCTTCTCCAGGGTCACCCAGGTCTCATCGGACTGATCGGACCCCCTGGGGAGCAGGGAGAGAAGGGTGATCGGGGACTTCCTGGCCCTCAGGGCTCTGCTGGACAGAAGGGAGAGACGGTGAGGACATGGTTCTGGAAGGTCTGGGGGGATGAGCGTGGGGATTCTTGGCGGGGGTGGGGAGGGTGGAGGTAGAGACTCAGCCGGGGGGTAGGAGGTGAGGAGGGGGTGTGGAGGAGGACCCAGCTGAACCACACGCCTCTCCTTCCTAGGGCATCCCGGGAGCATCTGGCCCTATCGGTCCTGGAGGGCCTCCTGGCCTCCCCGTGAGTATCCCATCTGTTCCTCACTAAATCCCCTAAACCCCACTGCTCCCCCTTCCATAATCCCCCAATGGCTTCCATGGCAACCACCAGCCAAAGCAGAATAGGCCCCAGTGTCCTCCATATGTCCTTACGGTGTTTCCTCCCCCATCCTTCCAGCACCTCCCAAATGTCCCCATGTTCCCTCACGCCTGCCCCCCCATAGTAAGGGTCCTGTGGACTCATGACTCTGCCTCTCCATTCCTCCATGTCCCACCCTCCCCCGTGGTGACCATCTCTTTCTTGTTCCTCATTTCCCAGGGACCTGCTGGCCCCAAAGGAGCCAAAGGAGCCACAGTGAGTGACCCCCAGCCAGCCCGGAGCTCTGCCCCCTCCCCCCAGCTGGACTTGACACTTTCTCTCCAGGGCAGACATGCTCCCTCCAGCGGAGCTGCTCGTTCCCAGCCCAGAGACTGACTTGACCCTTCTGCGGCCTTGACTGCATGCGTGACCCCTTGATTCCTCCATGAGCTAATTTACTCCTTTGGCAGGGCCCAGCTGGACCCAAGGGAGAGAAGGGCGTCCAGGGTCCTCCAGGACACCCGGTGAGTTACAAGTCCAGGCCTGCTGCTCTGCCCCTGCCTCTCTTTCTCGGAGTTTCTTGGCTTCCGCCTCCCATCCGCCTTGTCTCTCACCCTCTCCATCTGTCCCTCCACCCAGGGGCCCCCGGGCGAGGTGATCCAGCCCCTGCCCATCCAGATGCCCAAGAAGACTCGGCGCTCAGTGGACGGAAGCCGCCTGATGCAGGAGGATGAGGCCGTGCCGACTGGGGGGGCTCTGGGCAGTGCTGGGGGGCTGGAGGAGATCTTTGGCTCCCTCGACTCCTTGCGGGAGGAGATTGAGCAGATGAGGCGGCCGACAGGGACCCAGGACAGCCCCGCTCGCACCTGCCAGGACCTGAAGCTCTGCCACCCGGAGCTGCCGGACGGTCAGTGCCAGGCTCGGGAGACGGAACAGCAACATGGAGAGCAGCGCGGATGCAGGGACTTCTTGGGGAAGGCGTGGGGTGGGGGTGAGGGTCGAGGGGCTTGGAACGGCAGCTCTTCACCAACTAGGTCAGAAGTCTTTCCACATTTGACAACTGATCTGGTCCTCTGGGCGCGGACCGGCTCACCAGCAGCCCGCTGCCTGCGGTACACACGTGCTTGCATTTGCACAGATGGGCACGTGTGCCAATCTACCACCACATATTGTACTGACGTGAGGTGTCAGTGCTCCTGCCCCCCCTCGGGGGCCTGGGGGTACTGCTGCGGAGGGGGGTGCCACAGGCGCGCAGGGGTGTAAGGTGGTGATGAGGCATGAAGTGGGGGGGCAGCGCTGTGGGATTCTGGGGGACACTGGGACCTGGAGACTGAGGGCGTGATGGGGAGGGATGGTGGGGAGGGTGGGGGGTCGGAGCAGTGGGGCGGGAGTGAGAAGAGGGGCAAGGAGCGTCTTGGGTCCCGCCTGTGGGGGCCCTGACCCCTCCCTCTCCCTCACCCAACAGGAGAGTACTGGGTGGACCCCAACCAGGGCTGTGCTCGGGATGCCTTCCGGGTTTTCTGCAACTTTACAGCCGGAGGGGAGACATGTGTGACGCCCAGGGATGACGTCACGCAAGTGAGTGCTGCCTCCCCTTCCCTCCCCTGCCCCAACCCAGCCCCAGTGGCTTCTGGGTTTCTGTGATGGGCACCCTAGCCCCACAGAGCCTGCGCCCCTTCTTTCCTTGACTCTTCCCTTCTCACCACCAGCCCGCTGCCCCTTCCCTCAGACAACCCAAGACAAGGCTTGCCTTCTGTTTACCCTCAGTCCCAGGCTGCTGCTCTGGCCCCTCATTTCTCCCACAGCCCTTTCTGCCCGCCCGTTCCCTGCCCGTGACTCTGGCCCTGGGACCCCACTTCTGTAGATGCTCCGCAAGCCCTGCTCTGTCTGCCTCTCTCCCGCCAGTTCTCTTACGTGGACTCAGAAGGCTCCCCGGTCGGCGTGGTCCAGCTCACCTTCCTGCGGCTGCTCAGTGTCTCAGCCCACCAGGATGTCTCCTACCCCTGCTCTGGGGTGGCCCAGGGTGGTCCGCTGAAGCTCCGGGGGGCCAATGAGGACGAGCTGAGCCTGGAGACCAGCCCCTATGTCAAGGAATTCAGAGAC
Organism: Procyon lotor; assembly: GCA_028646535.1. Lineage (NCBI taxonomy): Eukaryota > Metazoa > Chordata > Mammalia > Carnivora > Procyonidae > Procyon > Procyon lotor. The sequence continues at coordinate 101,159,495 of CM053608.1, forward strand.
GGCTGTCAGGTGGGAAGCAGGAAGAGCTAGGTCCAGGTGCAGCCCGAGTCAGGCTGCAGGAAGACCCTTTGGGTGGAGGCACCCAGGAAGAGCAGGAGGCGTCCGGCTTCTTGGTGTCAGATACACCTGAGGGGGCGCTGACGGGGGCGAGGAGAGTGGGAAGGGTAGAAGGGGGGGGTTCACCTCTGTGCGCACAGCAGCATCACCCAGAGTGAGTCACGCAGGCTCCTGCACACATTCACACAGGCTGCCGGACAGAGACACGCAGGGGTGCAAACCACCCCCGCCCCATGAAAGCACAGGAGCACACAGATGCCCACAGAATGTGCATGGACCCCCAGGCAGAGGCTGCCTGGACAGGGTCACACACGTACACACATGGGGAATAATGTCCCGTGTTATCACGCAGTTACCCCACAGACGTGTGTTTACATGCCCCTGTGGAGTCACACCGACTCACACAACTACCCCAAGGGGATAATCTCAAAGACCAACCCAAACCTGCACAGACTGGCTCGTGGGCACATGTGCGTGCACACGTATACACATACACTCAATCTCCCCAGCTTTCCCAATCCTGACTCTCTGGAAGACGTTTGAGGAAGAAAACCTAGCAAGTCTGACCACATGACAAGGATTGGGAAGCACAGCATCTCGGGGCGCTCAGAGGAGAGGCGAGCCTCGTCCCAAGGCTGGGGGATCTGTGGGGTACGTGTGCGCACGTGCCCCTGCACCACTCTCACCGCTCCCTCTCTCCCCTCTCCCCCAAAGACGCAGCAAGGCCGGACGGTGCTGGAGGTGCGGACACCTGTGCTGGAGCAGCTGCCAGTGCTGGACGCCTCCTTCTCAGACCTGGGGGCCCCCCCTCGGCGGGGAGGGGTGCTGCTGGGGCCTGTCTGCTTCATGGGCTAGGACCTTCTCCGTCTGACCCCGTCCACCGAAAGCAGGCCCACCTGGAATCCCACAGCATCAGCTCTGTGCCGCCTCCCAAGAGGGCTCCTCACCATCTAGGGGGCTTTGGGTTTGGGCGCCAAGAGCCCCCAGTCGGGGCAGACCAGGGGAGGGGTGAAGCGTGCGCCAGGTACCCCAGGGGAGGGGGGCATCTGGGGCTCTTGGCCCCCCCACCCGGAGCCGTGACCTGTTAGACAGCTGGGACCCTTATTTAAAGCTCACCTCCCAACCACCCCCAAACAAGAGGAAGAGAAGAGAAAGGACACTGTGTATTTTGTATTTAAAAGTAATTATATTAATTATTTAAAGAGTGGAAACAAAAGAACAGAAAAAGATAAAGAGAGAAATGCCAACGAAAATCAGCAGACTTTGGAGACAGGGCTCTCCAAGGGTGAGCCCCGGCCCCCTCCTCCTCGCCTCAGGGCTTTCCTCAGTGACTGTGGGGGGGCGTTTTCAGGCCAAACCCCCTTCCTCACAGCCCGCCTGTAGCATCCACTGTGAATGTTGGAATATATGGTCCCCTTTGCCTCAGGGTCTGACTCTCTCTGCCCAGGGTAGGGCTTTCTCCGCTCCGCCTCCCCGGTGTTGGGCTCCCTGACCCACACACCGGCTGTCTCTCACTTGGTCTGAGGCTTGCAGGCGAGGCCTGCAACTTGGGGAGCGGGCCGCACCCCCCCCGGGGGGGAAATGGAAGGGTGAGGGGTGAGAACAGGGCCTGTATTGAGCACTGTTGAAATATGGAAATTTATCCTTATCAGCTCATCAATCCCATGGCTCTGAGCCCCCAAGTGTCCCACTGCCTTCCTGGCCACCCTGGTTCCACCCCTGAGCGCCCCCTCACCTTCCCTGATCCCGCTATGAAAGGGTTAATGTGTGGCGTCTGGATGGAAGGGACTCCCAGGACTTTGTCCAGCCCCATGACCAGTGTCCTTTCTGACTGATGGTTAAATAATGTGATGGTCCCCTCCCGGGGCGCATGTGTGTGGTGCTTGTGTTATTTCAACCTCCACCCCAGACCCTGACCTGTACCCCTATTTGCTGGCTGAGCCTTTACCAGAAATGGAAGGCTTAATCCCTTTCCCCAGAGGGCCTGCCCTTTTGTGGCTCATAAAACCTGGCTGACAAGTCCGGACTCACGAACTGATCTCCCAGTGACATCAGGTGGGGAGCCAGGGTTCCGTCTGACACGGTGCTGGATTTTTGCGAGGGGAGGGTGTGCCTGTCTTCCCGCCTTGTCCAGGTCAAACACGATCTCCCTGCACTGCCGTTTCCCATCTTTAGGGACCTCAGGGCTGGAAGGGGGCCTCACAAGATCTAGTCTAAACTCTGCAAATGAGGAGACTGAGGCTCACGCCCAAGACGTTTCCTGCCCCTGTGCCTCTGGTCACCCTTCAAGTGCGCCGTTGTCCTGGCTGTGGGGGTGGTCGAAGGCTACTCCCACCCGCTAGTATTACCGGCTATGCCCTTCCAGGCTTCCCTCTGGGTCTAGTGCACAGTCCCCCTCCCATCAAGTACTGGGCCGCCCCCACTTACTCCTTCCCCAGCGGCCCCTCTCAAGGATTATTCGGTAGCTCTGAATGGCCCTCTGGGTCTGGGTAGGACCTTCCGTTCAGGGCTGCCGCTCAGCCAAGCATCCCTAGCAGGCGCCCACCTCTCCTGGGGCTTCCCATTCTCACACACCATTTCCTGGCTCCCTCCTGTCCCGGCAGTAGAATAAAACTTACTCCAGGGCCTCCTCCGAATCGGGACACCCCTTCCTCGCTGGACGCGCGTGGCTGCGGGTGTCCGAGAACGCGTGGGCCCCTGTGCGCGTGTTGGCGGCCGCAACCCTGCCCCCTGCCCCCTCCCCTCACTTCACCGACCAGGCGGGCGGGGGACGTACCTCGAGTCCCGGGAGGCAGCGCCCCGCCCCTCCTGGTGGATCCCCCACCGCACAGCCTTGATCGTCCAATCCCTGAGGACGGAACGCCTTTCTCTGAAACCCTAGAGTGGTGGCGCTAAGTTCATGGTCGATCCAAGGAAGCTCTCTTATGGGGTCTAGAAGCCCAGCCTAGCATCGACGGTGGGCAGGAAAACCGTTTGCTGGTGAAAACAAACTCCAGCCCCCACAAAATACAAACCCTCCTCTGCGCATCTCTCCGCCTCTGCTGCCCCCTGGTGCCGGCGCCAAGACCTCGGTCCGCCAAAGGGCAAGCGGAATAAGACATCCCTAACACACTGCCCCTTTCTTCGTCACCTAATGAACCCCCACTCTCCCAACCCAAGAGGAGGCCGAATGGAGGGGAAGCCCCCTGAGCTCGTCTTTCCCACTTTCAGGCAGTGGGTGGGGTTTTGGGATCATTCATGCCTTCGGTCTCGGTCTCCAAGTCCTGAAAGGCTTGGGGCAGCCCCCTCCCCTTCCTCCTGGGCCTCAGCTCAAGGGAAGATCAGATCTAAATAGATCCTTGCTCACACCCACTCCCAGCAAAGCTGGGCCAGAGCTGAGGCTTCTGCGGGCTCTCTCTGCAATTGGAGCCAAACCCACAGAGGTTGTCCCCAGAGCACAAAGGGGAGTGTCCCCAAAGGTCACTTTTGGTCAGATGCTCTTAGCTCAGAGGGCTTTTCTCCTTGGAAACAATGCCATACATTCACTCAAATAACACTTATACACGGCAGTTGGGTCCCAGGCCAATCCACAAAAGCCTATTTAGCTAGAATGCAACCAACCCCAGACAAGAGTTTTACGAGAGATTCTGTGCCAAGTTGCCGCGGAGGATGCCAGAAACACAGCCCTCTCCTTGCGGCAGGACTTCTGCCTCCCGTGGGGCAAGCCAGAGCCTGGCTCTGAGGAAAGGTGGAAGGATTTGAAGGGCAGGGCTCCAGAGGTGGGAGTTTGGGGATGGCGCTGGGTGTGGGTAGTGCAGGGGCCCAGATATCCAAACATGTGGGTGCTGGCAGTGGCTCCAGCAGCTGTGGGCAGTGGAGGCTTCTGGATGGGGTGAGGAGTAGATAAAGAGGAGAGAGGCAGAGACTTTGAGGAGCTACTTTGGGTTTGACTGGGTCAGAGCACAAACTCTTGCAGGAAGGGCTGGGTTCTGAAACTCTTGATTGCTGTCTCAAACAAGTTGAACTTGAACCCAGGAAGGAGGAGGGAGGAGGGAGGAGGGAGGGTCATAAGGAGGAGGGAGTCATTGATGATGTTTGGAAAGATAAGCGATATGACAGGTTTGTGCGTTAGCAAGGCCCCTCCCAGGTTGGATGAGGCTGCGAAGGGCCTGGACACAGGCCCCCAGCCAGCCAACCACAGAGGGGTAGTGAGATCTAGCATGAAGGCTGTGGGGATGGGTGCTCTAGTCCTTCATGCTCTTGGAGCTGAACCTTAGTCTTGCACTGAGATTTTTGGCGTTGTAACTTATGGTCAGAAAACAGCTTGTAAAATTCGGACCCCTTGAATCGCTTTACCTGGGAGCACTACATATCCCAGAAGGCCTCCCGCTCTTTGTGTTGCACGCTGGGATTTGTAGTTTCTGAATGGATCAGCATAGGTAGGGGTAGAGATGGACAGAGAAGGGAGTGGGTCAAGGTAAAGCTATAGTTGCCTCACAAAGATGTGCCTGTGGAGTAGGGGGTGGTGACCCAGTTTTGTGGGTATGTAGCTCCTGTTCTGCAAGTTTGTTAGAGGCATATCCTAACAGACCATGGTAATGTTTCCCAGCTCAAACCTGTGCAGGTGAGCAGAAATCTCTGTTGAGTGCTTGCAATCGGCTTCCTTTTATTTTTTTATTTTTCTCACCTTCAAGGTAGTTTCATGGGAACAGGCACTACCAGCTGACTGCCATCTCAGTTGGGAAGACTTGTCCCACTAGTCCCTGAATGAAGACCGGGGACATCTACAAGGGCACCTCCTTTAGGGCTCAAGTAGCCAAGATGGTAGAATAAGCCTCAGTGAGAGCCAGCCCACCACGACTGCCTTCCCACAGGTAACGGGGGCATGATGACCCATTTGCTCTAGCTTCTCTTTCTAGTAATAACTTCTTTTTTTTTTTTTTTTAAGATTTTTATTTATCTATTTGACAGAGAGTGACACAGCAAGAGAAGGAACACAAGCAGGGGGAGTGGGAGAGGCAGAAGCAGGCTTCCTGCTGAGCAGGGAGCCGGATCTGGGGCTTGATCCCAGGACCCTGGGATCATGACCTGAGCAGAAGGCAGACGCTTAATGACTGAGCTACTGGGGTGCCCCAGTAATGTCTTTTAAAAAGACTTTATTTATTTATTTGAGAGACAGAGAGAGAGTGCAATAGAGCATGAGAGAGAGAGCCAGCACGAGTGGGGGAGGCCAGGGGGAGAAGGAGGAGCAGACTCCCTGTAAGCGGGGAGCCCTACGCAGGGCTCCATCCCAGGACCCTGGGACCACGACTTGAGCCAAAGGCAGACGCCCAACTGGCTGAGCCACCCAGGCACCCGTCTGTTAGTAACATTTTACCTCCAGGTGGAAGGCCTTTTGAATAGGTACGAGGTTTTATAAAGTGTGACAGGTAAAAGCGACATTGGATACTATGGCCGCTGGTGTAATGGTCCCGTTCCAGGTCTTGCCTCTTCACCTTTATAGGGCTGGGACTCTATAGGGTCTCCGGCCAAAGTAGTGGGTCACGGTGATATATTCCTATGTTAGTTCATGTCTCCCTTCAGTCTGGGCCCTATTGGCGGGTCACACAGTGGGCCAGTTCTTCTCACTAACTCAAGTTCACTTATACTACTAGTGCTGGTAGAGATTTCGTATAACTCTGCAACTTTCCACTTGTATTTTTGATACCTTGATATTTCTCCTACCTTTCAGAATTGAAAAATCTATAGGAATACACAAATGAAAACTAAAAACTAAGAAGCGTGTTTCAGAGATATTCGGGTTAGGGAGAAGATGGGAAATAGCACCGCATTTGATTGGAGCCCCTGTGGCAGAGGGAGTCAGATAAAGAAGTCAGCCACGGCAGCTGGTCTAGGCGGGGTAGGATTGAGCAGACTTGGGGCGGGGGAGAGCACTGATTGATGCTAGCTGGCAGATCTCTCTGCGCTCCTAACTAGGGCTTCTCTTGCGTTTAACTTGCCAGTGATGTTTTGCTTCTGATGGGGCTACTTCTTTGCTATGAGCATCAGTTTTCTCGTCTGCAAAATGGGAGAGC
>CM053608.1:101166104-101186906 GCA_028646535.1 Procyon lotor
TTCATCAGTTTAGAATTCAATTACATTATGGCCAAAGAACATATGTGATATTAATTTGAAAACACTGAAGCTTTCTTTGTGGCTTAATAAAAGTTGTCTTCATAAATATGCCATGTAGGCTTGAAAACAATGTGGATGTTGTTGGTTGTGGAAATCTCTATGTAGCTATTCAAGCCTTTTACTTGTATTATTTAGATTTATGGGACCTTCCTTCCTTCCTTCCTTCCTTCCTTCCTTCCTTCCTTCCTTCCTTCCTTCCTTCCTTCCTTCCTTCCCCTCCCCTCCCCTCCCCTCCCCTCCCCTCCCCTCCCCTCCCCTTCCTTCCTTTCTTTCTTTCTTTTCTTTCTTTATCTCTCTCTTTCTTTCTTTTTGATTTTATTTATTTATTTGACAGAGACAGAGAGACAAGGAAGAGAGGGAATACAAGCAGGGGGAGTGGGAGAGGGAGAAGCAGGCTCTCTACTGAGCAGGGAGACTGATGCAGAACTCGATCCCAGGACCTTGAGATTATGACCTGAGCAGAAGGTACACACTTAATGACTGAGCCACTCAGGCATTCCCCACATTTTTCTTACTTAAAAAAAAATTTAGCTTCTGCTTAAGATAACAATAACTTTTAAAAATTATTTGATCTTTCTTATTTTCCACATCTCTCTCAGATGTGTTTCTCTTTTTTGTGGGGTACTTTCTAAAAAAGTATTTTAGGGGCACCTTGGCGGCTCAGTCAGTTGAGTGTCCGCCTTCAGCTCAGGTCATGACCCCAGGGTTTTCAGATGGAGTCCTACATTGGGCTCCCTGCTCAGCAGGGAGCCTGCTTCTCCTTCTGCCCCTCCCCCCACTTGTGATCTCTCTCTCTCTCTCTCTCTGATAAACAAATAAAATCTCTTTAAAATTTTAAAAAGTATTTTAAAAGTGGTTTTTTGAATAGCAAAACATCTAAGGTTGAAATGTTTGAGAGTAATCATGCTGTATTAAAATGATTTTATGTTGTGGGTATACATTTTGGGATTGAAAGTTCTTTTTCTTTAGTTCTATGCAAGTAACATCCCATTAAGTGCTGCTGTTGATAAGAATGATGTCTATTTGTTCTTTTCCAGATGGATCTGCTCTTGTTCTTTTATCAGTGGAACTGCTCTTTCTGCAAGAGTTGAGAATTTTTCTTGTCTTTGAAGTTCTTAGAGTTTTCTTATAATGTATCTAAATATGTGTGCTTTTTAAAGAGATGTGTTTTTAAAAAAATCTATTTGCCATCAGTGCCATGTCAAACTAAGTTATTTAATCTTCCTATAAAGACTAGAAATCTATTCTCTTTTTTCAGGCATTTCATCTCCTTTTATAGGTGTCTGATTAGCAAGATGTCAGGATGTCAGTTTTGATCCTTCATGTCTCACAGTTTTTCTTTTATATTTCCTATTGTTTGATCTTTCACACTGCCCTTGAGAGCATTTCTCAGTCTGTCCTCTTGTTTATTAATTATTCTTCAGTTACAGAAGTCCCACTAGTTGTTTCATCTAAATATTTTTATTCCAACCATTATTAAAACTCAATTATTTCTGCTTGATTCACTGGTTTCTTGTTTTTACCTTAAATTACCAATATCCTTCTTTACCTGTCTTTTTATTTTTCTTAAAGATTTTATTTATTTGACAGAGAGAAACACAGCGAGAGAGGGAACACAAGCAGAGGGAATGGTAGTGGGAGAAGCAGGCTTCCTGCTGAGCAAGGAGCCTGATGTGGGGCTCGATCCCAGGACTCTGGGATCATGACCTGAGCCGAAGGTAGACGCTTAATGACTGAGCCACCCAGGCGCCCCTTTACTTGTCTTTTTAATCCTTTACTGTGAACTAGCAGATATATGTAAGAAATACACAAAACATTAATGCACAGCCAATGATTATCAAGTGAACACCCAGGTAACTAGTACCTAGGTCAGAGTATAGAACATTGCTAACACCCCAGAGGCCCTCTTTAGGCCAGTAGATAATTTGTAAACCTTTTAGGAGCTAGAATCTCCTTTTATCCACAAGGCCTAGCATAGTTCCTTATACAAAACAGGTCCTCAATGCATGTGTCTGGTATAAGTGAGTAATATATTATTTATTTAATGTCTACTTATTGAATACTTTCTACCTCCAAAGATTCCCACTCTTCTGAAGTTGGCTACATCCATGTGATTTGCTCTGGATATCGAAGTGTGAGAAGTGACACATCATTTCCAGGAGGGATCATTTAGAGCCAGTGTATGATTCAGTAAGGTCCTTCACTCTGCTTGGGAAATTATGGGAGCAGGTGTCAAAGAAGGCTTGTCAGCCTGGCTCGCTGAGTGACTGTAAGTAGCAGAGCTACCCTGCTAACACGCTGGACATGCAGCGTGAGTGAAAACTGGATGTCACGTGATTTGTACCCCAGTACCTCCTATCTTATGTTTATTATATAAATTGCAAGGGGGCTCCTGGGTGGCTCAGTCGGTTGGGTGTCTGATTCCTGATCTCAGCTCAGATCTTGATCTCAGGGTTGTGAGTTCAAGCCTGCATTGGGCTCCATGCTGGGCATGGAGTCTACTTAAAAAAATTCCAGAAAGAGAAGTGTTCAAAGAGACTTCAAAAAGAAGCAGAGAGGCAGAAGAATTAGGAATCACTTAAGAATCGCTTAAGTCAAGAGAGCAGAAATTTCAGGAACAAGGAAGTAGTTAGTGATGTTAGATGTTTATAATCTGGCAACTAAGGTAAATATCCACTGGGCCAGTACTGAAGGGTTATTGGTGCCCCTTTAAAGAGCAGCTTCACATACTGTGCCCAATCCTGCCTCCTTCAACTGTCATCACTCCCTCGGGAGTTTCAGAGCACTGTGGCGAGCTGGAGAGTGAAATGACATCTCCTTAGTGTGCCTTGTGACTTCTCACTGACCCTCCTCTGGGGGCAGCAACATCTACTGGGACCCCAAGGGGTTGGTAAGGAAAGAAAATGAAGGAGGCAGGTGTAAAGGGATAGACAATGCAAAGTAAACCGGGAGTCCTAACCCCACTGTATTTGTCCTATTGCAGGTGACAACACTTATGTGACAGAAGAGGACATAGGGGAATCCCCAGCATCAGATCTACTCTAAAGCTCCAATGCCTCTGAATGTCTGTGCTCCTCAACACCAGTGATTGATGTCCCCAAAGACCCCTTCAGTTCCTGCCTGTCTGTGGATCCTACTCGCACTTAGCACCTGCAAGGGGCCTGATACATAGAAAGTACTCAATAAATGCTTAAGTTTGATGTATGGTGACAATTTAGTCCCCACACTGGATGATCTATAAGCCCTGGTTTCCTCTGAGACTCCTCCCTACCGAGTATCCTTTCTGAGTAATCACAATAAATACGGGTGTGTGTCAGACATTTCTGGTGCCTTCTTTGTGACTCCAGGGCCTTTCCTCAGTCTCTGTATCTTCAGTTCCCTAGGAGCGCATATCCTGGACCTGTAATGTGGATGTCGTTATTGCAGTTTCTGAGCCTGGTCTAGAGCATGTTTGCTTTGCCCTGGGTACTTCCCTAGCCTATAGCATGGAGTAGAGGGCATAAGGGGCACAAGGATGGTTGATGTCACTGTGAGGTTGATTTCTCTGAACTATTCATCTCATCTTCTCCATCTTGCTGCTAACCTCCTTTGTTCACCCCCCTTTATTTCATCCAAAATTCTGACCACTTCTGGACTCTGACCCCCAGAGTTCCCCTCCTTCTCCAAGCAGCAGAAAAGATCCATTTTCCAGTAGACACACTGTTCTGCAGGAGTTTCCCATAGTAAAGTTAAGCCTTTAGTGACTTAACGTCTTCTTTTATACTACGTCATACTATACTCCATCCACTAGTCCTTTACCTGCCCCATCCTGCCAGGGTTTACTTTATTCCCTTTATTCAGAGGCATCTTCAACCATCTACACAGATCCTAGCATGTTAGCTGGTTTACTGATGTCTGAATCCCAATTGTCAATTAATGTCATGTCTTCTGCAGAGTCATTGGGCCTGGAGCAAAGAATGGGGATATGGATGAATATATGTTTCAGATGGAGAATTTTAACATAAACTGCTCACCATTCTATTACAAATGGTCTTGGCAGTGAATTGGAACTAGAAATTAAGAGGTGCTGTGAGGATTTGATACAGAAAACTAGAAGTTAAAATATTAATTATGCATAAGGGGCAGCTTGAGGAGGATGCCACTTCCTGTATCTCGCTTCCTCTCTGGCCCTATCCTAATGTGTTGGATGTGGGAGTTCTGGACATAGGGGATGTGGGGGCGTGGTCAGCTGCAGTATGTAACCTATGGGCCTTAACCATAGCTTGTCCTCATCACTCTCCTCTGCTACTCTGGCCATCACTGGTTCCTCACTGGTTCCAGTGAGGGTTCCTGCCTGGTTCTGTGGAGGGGGCCCCTACCTGGAGCGCTGATTCTACAGAGTGATCTCAGATCTTGGACAATGCAGACTAACCCTAATTTCCCCCTTCTGATCTTTGATGGATGTTGAAATGTCATTTTGATGACCCTTTAGTGACAACCTTGTCCCTCCAAAATCACTCCAGACCACCAGGTACCATTGTCCCCATCACAGGCACACCCCGATCTCCTTCTCTCTCTGATGAGAATAGCAGCCCCTACACAATGTCAGAGCTCCAGAATCTTTCTCAGGGACTGGGCCCACATGGAAAGTCCCCTAAGGTCATTCCCCTGAGCTATATCCTCCAAGAGGAGCAGTTCTGCACTTACCTGGGGTGCCTCTGCTCTGAACCAAAGGGGAGCTCAGCATCACCAAGGACATCATGAGGGCTGCCATCCCTGGGACCCCAGGGATCCTCAGGAGCAGCATCCTGGAGCCTGGGAAAAGATGTGGGCTGTGAGGCTTGTAGTCAGAGCAGCTCTCACTCAATGGGCCCCACTCCTAAGATATATTAATATGTTATTAATATATTAATTTATATAGTATATACTATAATATTAAAATACTAGAGAAGATGAACCTGGACGGCCTTCTATAACCCCTGGGTGTGGCCAGATTCTGAAAAAGGAACCAATAAGCAGGAACTGTTACTCACTAGACAGAAATGTAAAGCACATGACTTTTTAAGGTGTAAGATTCACTGAAGACAGCATAAGGAAAGGGATCCTCATTTTGAGCAACTGGGTGAGTCATAAGCCTTAATTTTTTTTTATATACTTTCCTCCCTAGGAACAGATCCCAAGGCATGTCATTCCCACGCAATGGTGGGACGCCATCCTCCTTGCACGGACATGTTCTGGGACAGAGAAAGTCCTAGGCAGTGTGTTGAAGATTTGGGGGATTAGACTCCCTACCTTTAAACTCTAGGGCCCACCCTTTCTTTGCATTTCAATATTTCTTGGAGGGGCAGAATTATGGGCTATAAAAGCAGACCTATGTTTAACCCACTGCTAACTTACAGGTGGTTCCTGATATGAGTTCCCGATTTTTTTTTTTAACCCATTGTGATTAGTTGCCTCTTGTGTAGAACAAAGATTATTATGGAGCCTATGTCATTGGTTTATTGGGAAATCTAACTGGGATAATTCTCAGTATTTGTGAATCTCTTAAAACCAAGCCTTGCACATAGTAAGGAATCAAGAAATGTTCATTATTATACTGCAAAGCTAATTCAAAACAGAAAAACAATTGAATAATTACAATATACAATTTTAATAATATAAGTTCTATCATTTTGTTAATAAGTACCAGGGGCTTTTACTACAGTTCTACATAAATTTATATATATAAAAAGAATTTATAGAGTTAATTTTACACTAAGTGGTAAAATATTAGAGAAATCTTATATAAAGAAGGTAAATATTTCAAGAAGAAATAAAAAAAATAATTGAAGTGAAATAATATTTTTTGCATCCTGATTCCATGTCTGGAAACATCAAATTATTATTAGATTCCTCCAAAATTATCAAAGGAATGAAAGGGTAGAATATGGGACACCTGGGTGGCTCAGTCATTAAGCGTCTGCCTTCGGCTCGGGTCATGTTCCCAGGGTCCTGGGATCGAGCCCTGAATCAGGCTCCCTGCTCGGCAGGAAGCCTGCTCCTCCTGCTACCATTCCCTCTGCTTGTGTTCCCTCTCTCGCTGTGTTTCTGTCAGATAAATAAATAAAAAAAATCTTAAAAAAAAAAAGGGTAGAATATAACATTACTTAAAAACAATCAAGTGAATTCTTGTATGATACAAAAAAAATCAACAGGAAATTATGAAGAAAATTATCTATTCACAAAAGTTACTACAAATAAAAAATACTCCAGGATCAATTTCAAAGATGCATTTCCAATCGATCCCATGAAAAGGAAGGTGGTTATCATGTCTCCACTTTTGTTCTCTTCCTCTTATCCCTGAACCCCGCATAGACTGGGACTTTCTCAGCCATGTCGGTTCTCGCCTCTTTCCCAGATGCTGAGATGCCCCTCCTGACGTCTTCTGAGCTGCTCACTTCCCTCTCTTCTCCCTCCACCAGGTAGGGAAATAAGTCCTGGATTCAGAGCTCCCCCCTGCCCTGCTCTGCCTCATTCTCTCCTCACCATCTGGCTTACAGTGGCCACTACAGAGGCCCCTGGAATAGATAAGGAAATGAAAAAACCTTGAGTTACGAGGGTTAAACTGAGCAATGCACGCATGTAACAGGTTATGGGAGCGACGGCTGATCCGCTGTGCTCAGGGCCTCTTCCTGGGCTCCCTTACTGAATCATCCTGTCCTTTCTGCAGACACCAGCTATGTTTACTCCTGGCTCAGGAACCCCCAAGTCTTCACCCTTAGCTTTGACCTCTCTTGGAAATGGGGGAAGCAGGGCACGATGGGAGGGGAGCAGCCTGAGAATTGAGAGCAAGCAGTGGGAATGGACAAGGGGCAGGGGCCAGGGGGCGAACAAGATGCAGAAACTGCTTGAAGCGGGGTAAGCAGAAAGGAGGCACCACTTGTTGTGTCAGGATCTTCTGAGCACTCAGTATGTGCCCCCAGGGGGTAATACTCTATACTTTATGCAAAAGGATAGAACTTTTAGAACTTACCTTGGGTTTCAGGATAATTTCATATGAAACAGAAAACCCCAAATCATTTTGGGCTGTAAAAGCAGACCTATGTTTAAAAAAGAGAATTGCATCTACTGCTTTGTGCATTTTAACACTGTGTGAATTACTCGGACAGGAGGCGTGGATGGTATGATGACTACAGACTTAAAAGCATAAACCTGTATCTTCTATTACTTGTTGCATTAAAAAGGCTAAGCCTTGTTTGGTCAAGGACTATTCATCACAGTATGCAAATAAAAGAGTTTAAGTTTATTACATTTTATTTCCAATTTTAAATTCTGATCTTAATTTGATTTCTTAAAAAAAAAAAAAAAAGATTTATTTATTTATTTTAGCTGGGTGGAGCAGAGGAAGGAGAGAATCCTTAAACAGATATCCCTGCTGAACTTCGAGCCTGATGTGGGGCTCTATCCCAGGACCGAGATTGTGACCTGAGCCAAAATGAGAGTCAGATGTTCAATCAACTGAGCCAACCAGGTGCCCTTTAATCTGATTTCTTAACGGTAATGGTAAAAAAACGCTCTTTGTAAGTTATATGTTGAATCAGTGCTGTGTGAATATAGGTCATATAACATGTAATTCACCATCTGCTCATCCTTGAATAACTAAGAATGGTCCCAGATTCTGGGATAAAGGTAGCAAACATAAATCACCATCTTTGAGGCAGCCCAAAGATAGAGGGTGAATTCAGAGGAGGTCCATGTCCAATCTACCACCTTTCCCAAGAGTCAGGATATCTCCTTTTCATGGTTTTCTTCTTGCCTTTGTATACACAACAATGAACTTCTTCATGAACTCCTACTCTTTACCAAAACCCTCAAACAAAAGCAATGGCAGAGATGGCTTGGTGAATATTCTTAAGAGAAAACAGATAAGAACACTGGCTATTTATTATTTATAGAACTACAAGAAGGGAACTTGGATACGGGCCCCAAGAGAAAGTGTGCATGGAATCAAAGAGAACAACTATAGAAACTAGTTTCAGAGCAATTACTTGGCAGAAACATCCCCTTGAGAGCCTGAAGTTTGTCGCAGAACCAGCCTCTGGGGCTGAGGAAAGATAGAAAAATGCTTGTTCCAGGGCACATGCAGGTCTTTGGGTCAGATCAGGAACCCTGTGAAGGTAAAAGTTATAGTTATCCCAGGTTGCTGACCTCTCTTCCTCTAAGTCTCAGGAAAGAAAAAATTGGTGAGAGACCAAGTCTTAGCCTGATGAAAAATAAGTTTTTCTGGGCTTCGTTCACCAAAGGAGCAAAGTAATGCTCATTGTTAGCACACTTGCTAACAGGCTGAAGTTGAAAGAGAGGTTCAGGCCTGAGACCCTCTTGCCAACAGACGCCTCAGAATCATGGTGCAATGAATGGACTTTCTGCAACGCATCCCCCAAGAAAAACAAAGCCAGAGTATTACTTGGTTTTCAAGATCCTCATTATGTGAAAAATGAAAGGAGAAAAGGGAATGTAATCAGCCATCGAAAGCATCTTGGACAATTAGATAAACTTTCCCATCTCATCTCCATGGTCATGGTCGGATCCCTGGAAGTAAGGCAGGGGCTGGTTGGACCCATCTGTTACTGAGCTCAGGCATGACCTGAGAATCTGCAGCCCCCATGCGTCTGGTTGGGATAAGATTCTAGCCTGGGAACTTCTCTCTCCCTCCAGGCCATTTCTGCTCCCTGACAATCTGATTTCAGCGGCCTCTAGGAAAGCAAACCTCAGCCACCTCTCAGGTTTTCTGGATCCTCACAAGGCACTAAGGTGCCCACTACAAGGAAGATGAGCCCCAGCACAAAGCCTGAGATTCGAGCCAGCCTTTCTCTGGGCAGAATCAGTGTGCCTCTGGGAAACACAGACTGGGGTCTGTCCCACCTCTACCTGTGGCATCTCCTTCAGGTACTGCCTGAGATTCTAGGACCTAATGTAGAATACCGATATGAAGGCTATGAGAGATACATACCTTGGAGGAGAAAATTTAGAAGGGACCCCCAAGTTCTGGAAATTAGGCTGTGACTTCAAAAAGGACACACATGCTAATTCTGGTAGCTGCCTCTCAAAATCACTCCATAAGCTGAAAGGCTGAAAGACTGAAAGCAGAGAACAGTTCCCATGTGTGAGGGTAACTCAGGAAGGTGTCTGAGTGTCCAAGGTTTTCTGACAAGAGCCGAGATCTATGAATCCTTAGCATCCCCTAGGTCAGGGTGGCCAAGTCTCTGCAGCCCCAGCTCTGAACTGCTCTCAGGGACTTCTCTAGGAAAAAGATGGGGGTAGGTATGATACCAGTGTGTAGACACACGACAAGATGAGTGGACCCCAGAGCTAGAACATCCCCTGTTCTTCAGAATCTGGAGCCTACACAGTTATTAGGGAATAACTCACTCCACTCCACGGTAACAGGACCGTCCGGGTTGGGCTGCTCCACTCAGCAGGTCGAGCCATCTCCCTGCTGAAGGGTCATCGCCAGCATCACCCGGATCTGGAAGATCCTGTCTTTATTATGGATCGGGTTGGTGGACATAACCCTAGCTGTTTTCCTCCTGTCCATTCAGGAACCAGTGGGGTTTAACGTGGGCCGGATAGAAATCTGTCACGTGGTAGACAAGAAGGCTGAGGGGCTGTAGGTGCCCATTCTTCAAAGGGGAAGTGTTCATTTTAGGCTTGACTAAGAATTGTAAAAAGGAAAAAAGCTAACAGCATAGGAGATTATTATTTCTCAGACATTTTTGTTATAGAGTTGATTTCTAGATGTTTAAAATATAAATGATATAATTAGGCTAGTAGATATGGGTGGTACTGAACAGATGGAAATAAACCTTCAAATGGAATATTCATGACCTTGAATTCTATAATAAGGATTGAGAATAATGGGAGAGAGACAAGGCAGCACTTTGTGGCACATTTAGCAGAAATTTTAACTATAAGTCAGTGAATAATCGCCTTTGGAAAGAGGATGTATAACCAGCTGTGAAATGACCTACGTTTTCAATGTTTATCTTGATTAAAAGGATGAAAAATTTGTTCAAATAATTTCCTAAAATTAAATATACAGACAATAGCATTCTCTTGTTTTATGAATCTAATAACTTTATTTTTTAAAAAATGAAGGAAATTAAAGCAAGTTTGATCTAGCTTATTCTTTAAATAACTTAAATATTTTTTCTACAAAAACCCCAAATCTTCATATTTATAGTGATATTCCCAGACCCAGTATTTGGGTTTCAGTGGCATACCAGTCCTTTAAGTTCCTCTTTCGCAATACGTCTTCTCAAGTTCCTTGAAGAATCCCACAAATAATCAGGAGTTATCTGTACCTCCAGATTTCTCTGCTTGATGTCCTTCTTCTCCTTCATCTTCTGTGCTACTCATAGGTCAATTTCCAAGTGCAGTCACTTCTTTTGAATATCTTCCACCAGTATCCTTCCTCCCTCCAGAGGGCAGCAAGTATCCATGTGCCCCTAGACAAAATTCAGAGCAATTTCCCAGATCAGAGCTTTTAGATCCTTAATAATTTAGTCCCTCCTTTTCTACTTTGTGCACAGATGCTCGAGGGTGCAGCTGGGTCAGGTAAAGGTACGGTAACTATATCCATGACCATTGTTCCCTGTGATATTTTTGCTTTGTGTATACTGGAAGAGTGAGAAAATATCCCAACAAAACTAAACTGAATGGGTGTGCAAGCTCTTCCTGCAGCTCCTCTCCCGGGCTCAGCACAGAGCAAGTAGATGACAAAACCCAGCTCCCAGCTTCTTCCTGGAAGGAATTAGACTGCACATCTAGCACCCTGACTTTTCTAGCTGTTGACTGAGGGCCTGGTTTCTACCTAGCCTGTCCATAGGAGAGGAGCTGGCTTTGAACAAGTGGTGGCTTTGAATAGGTTTATGGGCTCCTCCTATGGCTCCCTCTCCCGCTGTTCACTTCAGTGATAAAGTCCAGCATCCGACTTCTCCCTGGAAGGAGTTGGACTGCACATCTAGCCTAACTTTTCCAGATGCTACTGGAGAGACTGGCTTCCAACTCACCAGTCTCTGAGAGCTAATAGGGATTGACATTCACTAAGTCCCTGGGAACTACTGAGAGCAAAGCAGTGGTTTAAAAGTATGTGGTCTAAACAAGAATGAAGACATCTGTCACAGCTCCTTGGCTCAGAACAGAATGAGTGGGTGACAAACTCTAGCTCCCAAATTGTTCCTGAGTAAAGAAGGAATTGGATCACATATGTGGTATCTAACTTCTCCAGCTGCTACTCAAGGAGCTGGCTTCTCTCGCACCTGTCCTGGGGCACTGACAAGGCTTGTCACACTCTAGATTCTTGGTAGCTGCTAAGTATACAGACAATGGTTTGGAAACACATACAAAGATCTGAAAGACACCCATAATCTTTGGTTGGGATGATTGGTAAGGATCTTCTCCTGTATTTTTTTTTTTTTAAAGATTTATTTATTTATTTATTTGACACAGAGAGAGATCACAAGTAGGCAGAGAGGCAGGCAGAGAGAGAGGGGGAAGCAGGCTCCCCATTGAGCAGAGAGCCCGATATGGGGCCTTGATCCCAGGACCCCGAGATCATGACCCGAGCTGAAGACAGAGGCTCTAACCCACCGAGCCACCCAGGCGCCCCTTCTCCTGTATTTTTTAAAAAGATATTATTTATTTATTTGAGAGAAAGAGAGAGAGGATGAGAGAGAGAGAGAGCATGAGAGGGGAGAGGTCAGAGAGAGAAGCAGACTCCCTGCCAAGCAGGGAACCCAATGTGGGACTCGATCTCAGGACTCTAGGATCATGGCCTGAGCTGAAGGCAGTTGCTTAACCAACTGAGCCACCCAGGCGCCCCAGGATCTTCTCCTGTATGAGGCCAGTCAATGATGATGAGGAGAGGTGGCTGCTTTGTCTAATGCACAGACACCAACGCAGAGTTAAGGAAAATGAAGAAACAGGGAAATATGTTCCAAACAAAAGAACAATATAAATTTCTTGAAATCAATCCTAAAGAAATAGAAATATGTGATTTACCCAATAGAGAATTCAAAATAATGGTCATTAAGATGTTCACTGAAGTTAGGAGAGCAATGCATGGACAAAGTGAGAATTTCAACAAAGAGTTAGAAAAATTTAAAAGTACCAAACAGAAATCATAAAGTTGAAGAATACAATAACTGAACTGAAAAATTCAACAGAGGTGTTCAACAGCAGACTAGATCAAGTAGAAGAAAGTATCAGTGAAACTGAAAATGAGTCACTGGAAATCATCCAGAGGAGCCAAAAGAAAAAAGAACAAAAAGAGTGAAGATGCCTTAATGGACTTGAGACATCATCAAATGGACCAATATAAACATTATAAGAGTCTCAAAGGAAGGAGAGAGAGAGAGAGAGAGGGACACACAAAGGGGCGGAATGCTTATTCAAAGAAATAATGTTAAAAATTTCCCAAATCTAAGGAAGGAAGCAGGCATCCAGATCCAAGAAGCCTAAAGAATATTAAAGATGAACCCAAAGAAACCCACACTGATGTACATTATAATTAAATTATCAAAGTCAGAGACAAAGTGAAAATTTTGAAAGCAGCAGGAAAAAAGCAACTTGTCACATATTAGGAAATCCCAATAAAACTATCAGTAGATTTTTCAGCAAAACACCGCAGGCCGAAAAGACTGAGGTGATATATTTAAAGTGCTGAAAGAAAACAAATCCTGTCAACCAAGAATGCTATATCCAGCAAAACTGTCCTTCAAAAATGAAGGGAAGATAAAGACTTTCTTAGACAAACAAATGCTAAGGGAGTCCATCACCACTAACACCTTGCCTTCTAAGAAATGTTAGAATGAGGTGAAATGAAAGGATGCTAACAGCAAAAAGATAACTTAAGGAAGTATGAAATACATTGGTAAAGGTGAAAATACAACAAATATGGAATGCTGTATCACTCTAACATTGGTCAGCAAATAATTTTTTAAAAAAGATTTTTATTTACTTATCTGATTGACAGGGAGAAAGAGAGACACAGCAAGAAAGGGAACACAAGCAGGGGGAGTGGGAGAGGCAGAAGCAGGCTTCCTGTTGAGCAGGGAGCCAAATGCGGGGCTCAATCCCAGGACCCTGGGATCATGACCTGAGCTGAAGGCAGATGTGTAACGACTGAGACACCCAAGTGCCCCAAATAATTGTAATTCTAGTGTAAAAGTTAAAAAATTAAAGCATTAAAATCACTATAACTAAAATCATATTAATGGATATACAATATAAATAGATGTAAATTATGACATCAATAACATATAATGTGAGGGCAGGGGAGAGGTAAACGCATAGAGTTTTTGTATGCAAATGAAGTTAAGTTGTTATCAGCTTAAAATAGAGTGTTATAGTTAGAAGATATTTATATAAGTCCCATTGTAACTACAAAGAAAATAACTATAGAAGCTACACAAAAGAAAAAGAAATGAACTAAAGTTTATCAATACAAAAAAAACAAACACACACACACACACACAAAAGGAGACAGAGAAAAAGGGGGCCAAAGAACTATAAGACAAACAGAAAACAGTTAACAAAATGGTAATATTAAATCCTTCCCAATCAATAATTACTGTAAATGTAAGTGGTTTAACTCCCCAATCAAAAAGACATAGAGTGACCGAATGGATAAAGAATACAAGATCCAATTATATGCTGTCTACAAGAAACTTACTTTTTAAAAATATATAAAGTATTTTTATTTTCTTTTTTCAGTGTTCCAAGATTCATTGTTCATGCACCACACCCAGTGCTCCATGCAATATGTGCCCTCCTTAATACCCACCACCAGGCTCACCCATCCCCCCACTTCCTCCCTCTCCAAAATCCCCAGTTTGCTTCTTAGAGTCCACAGTTTCTCATGGTTTGTCTCCTCCTTTGATTCCCCCAATTCACTTTTCTTTTCCTTCTCCTAATGTCCTCCATTTTATTCCTTATGCTCCACAAGTGAAACCATATGATAGTTGACTGTCTCTGCTTGACTTATTTCATCAGCACACTCTCCCTACATTGAGATACCACCTTACACCAGTTAGAATGGCCAAGATTAACAAGACAGGAAACAACAAATTTTGGAGAGGATGTGGAGAAAGGGGAACCCTCTTACACTGTTGGTGGTAATGCAAGTTGGTGCAGCCACTTTGGAAACAGTGTGGAGATCCTTCAAAAAATAAAAAAATAGAGTTACCCTATGACCCTGCAATTGCACTACTGGGTATTTACCCCAAAGATACAGATGTAGTGAAAAGAAGGGCCATATGTACCCCAATGTTCATAGCAGCAATGTCCACAATCGCCAAACTATGGAAAGAACCAACATGCCCTTCAACAGACGAACAGATAAAGAAGATGTGGTCCAAATACACAATGGAATATTACTCAGCCATCGGAAAGCATGAATGCCCAACTTTTGTATCAACATGGACAGGACTGGAGAAGATTATGCTGAGTGATATAAGAAACTTATTTTATTATTATTTTTTAAAAGTTTTAATTCAATTAGCCAACTTATAGTACATCTTTAGTTCAGATATACTGTTTAATAATTTATCAGTTGTGTATAACACCCAGTGCTCATCACATCACATGCCCCTTTAATGCCCATCACCCAGTTACCCCATCTCCCCACCAACCTCCCCTCCAGCAACCCTCAGTTTGTTTCCTATAGTTAAGTATCTCTCATGGGTTTTTCCCCTCTCTCTGATGACTTCCCATTCTGTTTTCCCTACCTCCCCCTACAGTCCTCTGCCCTGTTTCTTATATTCCACGTGAGTGAAATCGTATAATTGTATTTCTCTGACTGACTTATTTCACTCAGCATAATACCCTCCAGGTCTATCCACACCAAGAAACTTACTTTAGATTTAAAGATACACATAAACTGAAATAAAGGAATGAAAAAAGATATTCCATGCAAATAGTAACCAAAAGAAAGGTAGCTATAATTATATCAGACAAGAAAGACTTTAAGTAAAAAACTGCCTTTCGAGATAAACAAGGTCATTACATTAAGATAAAAGGGTCATTCAATAAGAAGATATGACAATTGCAAATATAAATGCACCCAACATCAGAGAACCCAAGTATATAGAGCAAATACTGACACATCTGAAAGGAGAAATTGATGGCAATTCAATAATACACTTCAATACACTTTCAATACTGGGTGAAATTTCCAGACAGAAAAGCAACAAAGAAACAGTAGAGTTAAACAACACTGTAGAATAAATGGACCTAAAAGACACACACAGTACTTTCTATCCAACAGCATAAGAACATATTCTTCTCAAGCACACACAGAATGTTCTCCAAGATTAAACCACATGTTGCATCAAAAAGCAAGTTCTAACAAATTTAAGAAGATCAAAATCATATCAACTATCTTTTGCAATTATGACAGGATGAAACAAACTAAAAAAAAGTGAGAAAATGGGAAAATTCACGAATAAGTGGAAACTAAAGACCACATTCTTCAACAACCATTGGTCAAAAGGGAATTTTAAAAAATACCTTGAAAAAAGGAAAATGAAAACACAAATACTAAAACTTATGGGATGCAGCAAAAGTAATACTAAGAGGGAAGTTTTAGCAAAAAAAAGAAGAAAGATCTCAAATAAACAAGCTAACTTTACACCTCAAGGAACTAGAAGAAGATCAAATGAAACCCCAAGTTTGTTTGTAGATAGAAAGAACTAATAAAGCAGAAATAAATAAAATAGAGGATATAAGATAGAGGATATCAACAAAACTGAGAACTGGTTTTTTGAAAAGATAAAAAAAATTGATAAATCCTTAACTAGACTAAGAAAAGAGAGAGAAGACTGAAATAAATCAAATCAGAAATGAAAGAGGAGACATTAAATGGATGCCATGGAAATAAACAAGATCATAGAGAACTTTGAGTAGTTATATGCCAACAAATTTGATAACCTGGAAGAAATGGAAAAACTCCTAGAAACATTTAAGAAGAAATATAAAGCCTGAACAGACCAATAGAAATAAGAAAATTGAAGGAGTAATTAAAAACCTCCCACCAAAGAAAAGCCCAGGACCAGATGTCTTAATGTGAATTCTATCAAACATTCAAAGAAAAATTAAAACCAATCCATCTAAAACTCTTCCAAAAATAGAGGGAACACTTCCAAACCATTTATGAGCCCAGCAACACCCTAATTCCAAAGCCAGACGAAGACAATACGAGAAAAGAAAACCACAGACTAATATCTCTAATTAACATAGATGTTAAAATACTCAATAGAACATTAGCAAACCAATTCAACAGCACATTAAAAGGATCATACACCATGACCAAGTGGGATTTATCTGTGGGATGAAAAGATGGTTCAATATATATAATGGAATATTGTATATTCCACTATTGTATTCAATAGTGGCAAATCAATCACTGTGACACAACATATCAAGAGAATGAAAGATAAACATGGTCATCTCATGATAGATGAATACACACAGAAAAAGCATTTGACAACATCCATTTGGGACAAACACTATCAGCAAAATAGATGTAGAGGAACTTAACCTCAACACAATAAAGGCCATATATTAAAATCCCATAGCTAACATCATAATCAGTAAGGAAAACCCGAAAGCTTTTCTTCTAAGATCTGATATAAGGCAAGGATGCCCACTCTTGCCACTTCTATTCAATATAGTACTTGAAATCCTAGCCAGAGCAATTAGACGAGAAAAAGAAATGAAAGGCATTCAAAACAGAAAGGAAGAAATAAGTTTACCTCTGTTTTCAGAGGACATGATCATATATATAGAAAACTCTAGGGGTGCCTACGTGGCTCAGTCGTTAAGTGTCTGCCTTTGGCTTAGGTCATGATCCCAGGGTCCTGGGATTGAGCCCTGCATTGGGCTCCCTGCTCAGCAGAAAGCCTGCTTATCCCTCTCCCATCCCCCCTCTTTGTGTTCTCTGTCTTGCTGTCTCTCTGTCAAATAAATAAATAAAATCTTAAAAAAAAAAAGAACAAAAAAACTGTCCTTTAAAAAAAGAAAAGAAAGCTCCAAAGACTCAACTACAACAACAAAGCTATTAGAACTAATAAATGAATCCAGTAAAGTTGTAGGAAACAAAATCAACATGTGAAAATCAGTAATGTTTCTCTACACTAACAATGAACTGTCTGAAAAAAAAAAACTAAGGAAACTATCTTAATCACATAGCAACAAAAAGACCAAAATAGTTAGAATATATTTAACCAAAGAGATGAAAAACTTGCCCACTGAAAACAGTAAAACATTGATGAAGAAAATCAAAGCAGACACAGATAGAAGAAAAGATCTCAGTTTTCATGGATTGGAAGGATATTGTTAAAAGGTCCAGACAACCCAAGGTAATTTATAGATTCAATGCAATTCCCTTCAAAATCCCAATGGAATTATTTACAGAAACAGAAAAAATAATCTTAATTACATGAAACACAGAAGACCCCAAATAGCCAAAACAGTTTTTATTTATTTATTTATTTATTTATTTATTTATTTATTTGACAGAGAGAGAGAGAGCACAAGCAGGCAGAGAGGCAGAGAGAGAGGAGGAAGCAGGCTCCCTGCCGAGCAGAGAGCCCGACGCGGGGCTCGATCCCAGGACCCTGAGATCATGACCCGAGCTGAAGGCAGAGGCTTTAACCCACTGAGCCACTCAGGCATCCCTAGCCAAAACAGTTTTGACCAATAAGAACAATAAGGCATCACATTTCCTAATTTTTTTTTTTCCCACAGAAAGTGGTTTATTGCTTTTAGAACAAAACAAAGTGCTTTCAGAACTTTTATTAGTGAAGAAAAACTGTTAGAACTTGACAACTTTTCTAAAACATTACTTTATCAGCTGATGACGTAGGCATTTCAATATAGAAAACTTCCCATTCGCAACTGTGTGGAGCCCAAGCTGCCCAGTAAGGTACAGCTAACTGCTTAGAAGTGGGGCTTGCACTTGAGGCCCGTGCACACTGCAGGTCTGACCTCTCTGCCCTGACCCCTGTGGTGCTCCTTCTCCAGCACCCACTCCCAGCTCCTCCTCACCATTCCACACCTCACAGTCCTGTATGGGACTCTATGCAGGAGGCAGCTCTGAGTGGGTGGATGGAGTGGCCTGGCCACACCCAAGCTAATCCACACTGGGGAAAATGGTGATCCTCCCTGTGTTACAGGACCCTGGACGTCCCATCTACGACAGAAGTCCCCTCTTTTGGACACTCTCTCCTCCCCCAGTGATATCCCCTGGGGCCAAAGAAGTTGTTTAGTAGGAGAGCAGGAGCTGAGAGGCCCCACTCCCTCACCGGCATCTTTGTGGTAGATGATTACCTGTTTAGTACTATCTAAGGAGAGCCAGAGAGCCCCTGCTGCCACTTCAGACCCTAGTCTGGCTGTGAGGCAGGCATGCCGGGTCTAGACCAAGTAGGAGCTCCCAGCAACTCTGGATGTCTGAGGCAGGAAAACAAGGCTGCCAGCTTGTGGCAGCCCTGACAATGAACCTCAAGGGCTGATCTTGGCCTCCCGCCCTGGCTAAGGAGAAGAGGGACCTCCCCAGCCCCAAGGGAGAGAGGCCCTGCCTAATTTCAAAATACATTACAAAGCAATCAAAACAGTATGGTACTGGTATAAAAACAGATTTATAGGCAAATGGAACAGAATAGAGGGCCCAGAAATAAATCAGTGCATCTATGGTCAATTGGTCTTCAACAAGAGTTTCAAAAACACTCAATGGGGAAAGGAGAGTTTCTTCAATAAATATTGTTGGGAACACTGGATATCTATATGCAGAAGAATGAAACTGGGTCCTTGTCTTACACCATGTGCAAGAATCAACTCAAAATGAATTAATGACTTTAACGTAAGACTTGAAACCATAAAATCCTATAGGAAAACATAGGTGGAAAGCTCCCTGACATATGAAGAGAGATGTCATCTCATCCCTGGTAGGATGGCTATTATCAAAAAACAAAAGATAAGTGTTGCTGAGGATATGGAGAAAAGGAAATCCTTGTACACTGGTAGTGGGAATGTAAATTGATATGGCCATTATGGAAAACAGTACAGAGGAGCCTCAAAAAATTAAAAATAGAACTACCCTATGTCCAGTGATCTCACTTCTGAATATATATCCATTGCATGTATGTATAAATATATACAATATATATGCAATATATCATTTGTATATTATACATAACACATAGGCTAATTAGCTATATAGCTAATATTTAATATTATGCTAAGTAAAATAAGGCAGACACAGAAAGGCATGAACTCACTTACATGTGGAATCTAAGTTACACTCACAGAGACATAGACTAGAATGGTGGTAACTAGGGTTTAGGGAGAGGTGTAAATGGGAGTTATTAGTCAAAGGGTAGAAATTTTCAACTATCCAAGATGAGTAAGTTCTGGAGATCTTACATACAGTGTGGTGATACAGTTAACAATATTGTATTGCATACTTGAAATCTATTGAGGGTATATCTCAAATGTTCTCAGCACACACACAAAGAATCTAGCTGCCATGAGATTGGATATGTTAATTAGCTTGATTGTGCTATCATTTCACAATGTATACATATACCAAAACATCAAGTGGAACAACTTAAATATATATAATTAATACGTATAATTCCTATTTGTCAATTATACCTCAATAAAATGGAAAAAAGAAACAGCTTCAGGATCTGCCAACTCTTACCTGGCTATGTGGGAATCAGTAGGGAGCTAATTAAAAATACAGATTTCCAGACCTCGCCACTCATTCACTGAATCTCTGGGCAGTTGATTCTGCAGAATCTGTGCTTTGGGGAAGATTGCTGGGAGATTCTGGTGAGTGGGACCTGGGATCCGGTGGCCTAGAAGATAAACCCAAACTCCTTAGGCTGGCATCCAGCATTCTGATATCCAGCACCTGATCACTGCTAGACAAAATGATGCCATTTAGCAGAACTATGACCCTCCAAAATCGTGTACAGGGCACCTCAACAATTTACCATTCCTATGGCTTGTCTTTAGGCATTTCTCACACCTAATTACCTCAGCAACTTGCCTTTTAAACGATGTCACTCACTTAATTCCTATCCAATTTGTCCATCTCATTCTTAGCAACCTTGCCTCCCACTTTCCCAAGGCTGTCACACACACAGCCCTGTCCCTTCTCTCACCCTTCATCCTTTCCTTTGTCTCCGTGACAAGAGTCCTTGTTTCTGTTTGCAGCTCACTCCTCCACCCCTCACTCTTTGATCTCAAGTTTGTGTACCCAGTCTCCTCCTCTGTGTAAGCTGACAGAAAGGAGCCTTGAGCAGTCCTCTTGACTGCACACAGCTCAGCTCTCTTCTTCCCTTTATACTCAGACTTCCTAAAAGAACAAACACTACTCTGTACCGGCGACGGGAAATCAAAGACAAGTCAAATGCCATCTCAGCTCCCAAGGGTCTTGGGCTCCACACTCATCCTCAACCCCCCCTTATTTCTCAGCCGTCCTGGACCTGCTCCCCCGTCCAGCAGCCAGCCTGCTCTCCCCGAGCCTCTCCGATTTCCAAACCCACATTTCAGCCTGACTTTCCTTCACCTTCCGAAGTCATTGCAACCACTGGTTTAGATCACCAGTTTCTGGAACACTTTTCTCTGTCCATTTCTCCTAATACCTGCTCTTCACTTTCAGGTTTCCTTCCCGGGAGCCCTGTTAGCCAACATCACAACTGTCCCGGTTCCTGAGGTGCA
>CM053608.1:101187006-101216722 GCA_028646535.1 Procyon lotor
CTTTCGCTGGCTCTCGCATTTAGTGAGAGCTAGAGCCTGTTAAAATCAACCCCCCGCCCCCCCAAAAAAAACCAGAAACGGAACGGGACTAGCCTTGAAAGTTCAAAACATACTAACCAGTATGATCATGCAAACAAAGGTTAATTTAGCTTATTTTGCAAGGCTAACTTGACCTAGATCATTTCTTGTTTGCGCTTCTGGAAATGATAAGCAAAACTTGAACAGTTTCCCATGGTTGATATGAAGGAACCACTGAAAAATCTAATATTGTTGCCAGTCTGTGAAGAATAAACAGTCATTGCTTTCTCAAGGCGTAAGTTGCTTTATAACAATATACCCCCTGAGCCTCATTCCATGCTCTGGTTTGAGAGCTCCCGGTTTGCAAACTATTTTTGGTGTGTGCGCAATAAATTTTTACTAATTACTTTGGTGGTTCGTTGGTTTTTACTTTGGCTATTTTGAACATTTGACAGTATATTTAATGTGCATGGTTCTAGCTATTCTCAAAAATTCTCACCTCAGGGCTGGATTTCTAAAAACTATCTTTTCTAACTGAGTTTGGTGACCTTGGTCACAGAAGCTTTCTAGGCCTTGGTGTTTGTGAAAGGAGGAAATTGAACTAATTTATGAACATTGAACAAAAGGCTTTTCACAAGGAAAAGAAAAAAGTAAATAAATAATTATAAGGGGTGATTCAGTGATCTTTGGGGTGGTCATATTACATCTTAAATATACCTCAGTTTTGTTGTGTTGCATGCTGGAAATGTAGAAATAAATTTTGTAAAGTTTTCTTAAAGCCTGGTGCAAGAAAGTCTTCTTAGCTTGGAAATTAACACATTTTTTTCACCTTTCAAGCATTGCCGTAGAGAGACTTGACCTCAAAAGGTGTGGAATGTACCTTGATTGATCAATGAAAATAAGCACAACCTCCAGATAGTGCATTTAACCTAAATACCAGCAGAATATATTTTAAAATGCGATGCACTAATTTAAAATATCATTTAGAGGGGTGCCTGGGTGGCTCAGTCGGTTAAGCATTCAACTCTTGGTTTTGGCTCAGGTCATGATCTTGCAGTCATGAGATGGAGCCCCGCACCAGGCTCTGCACTGAGCATGGAGCCTGCTTGAGATTCTTTCTCTCCTCTCGCTCTGCCCTTATCCCTGCCCCCAGCTCTCTCCCTCTCTGTCTCTTTCTCTCTCAATCTAAAATAATAAAATAAAATAAAATAAAATAAAATAAAATAAAATAAAATACCATTAGAGACAACAGAGGACAAACTGGAACATTCACAAATCTATGAAAATTAAATAAAACACTCAAACAACTAATGGATCAAAGAAGAAATCACAAGGGAAACTAGAAAATACTTAGATGAACGAAAACTAATGCACAACATACAGTACAGCATACTGTCTGTACGGGCTGCACTAAGGGGCAAATTTACATCTGTAAACACTTACATTTAAAAAGGAAGAAAGACATCAAACCAATCACCTTCTTCACAACCTTAGGAACTAGAAAAGAAAAATAAACAACCCAAAGTTGGCAGATGTAATGAAATAATAAAGATTAAAACAGAGATAAATAAAATAGAGAAGAGAAAAATGTACTGAAAAGAAATAAACCCCAAAGTTGCTTCTTCAAAAAGATCAACACAATCGAGAAACTGTTATGTGGATTGACTGAAAAGGGGGAGAGGAAGATTCAAATTACTAGTTAGAAATGACCTGGGTTGTGGAGGGGGGCCTGGGTGGCTCAGTCAGCTACGCATCTGTCTTATGCTTAGGTCATGATCTCAGAGTCCTGGGATCCAGCCCCTCATAAGGCTCCCTGCTCAGCTGGGAGTCTGCTTTCCCTCTCCCTCTCCCTCCCCTTCCCCGTGCTTGTTCATGTATGTGTGCTCTCTCTCTCTCAAAAACAAAAAAAAGAAAAAGAAAAAGAAAAAGAAAAACAATGAATTAAGAACATTTCTACGGATTCCACAGAAATAAAAAGGATTAAAAGATAGTACCATGAACAACTGTATAATCAACGAATTGGATAACCTAGGTAGAATGGACAAATACCTAGAAACACAAAACCTACCTGGACTGAATCAACAAGAAATAGAAAATCTGAGTAGACCTATAACTAGTAAGTTTAAATCAGTAAAAAAACAAAAACAAAAACAAAAACAAAACCCTCTGGACAAGGAAAAGCCTTGCAGTTGATGGTTTTACTGGTGAATTCTACTAAATGTTAAAGAACTAATACCAATCCTCCTCAAACTCCAAAAAATTAAAAGGAGGGGAATACATCTTAACTTATTCTATGATGCTCTTATTGTCCGATACCAAAGCCAGACAAAGACACTACCACAAAAGAAAACTACAGGCCAATATCCCTTATGGGCATTGATGCAAAAATCCTCATCAAAATACTAGCAAACTGAATCCAGGAGCATATTAAAAGAATACACACCAAGTAGGATTTATTCTTGGTATGCAACCATTAATTTGAAAATTAATGTTATATATGACACTAACAGAATGGATGAAAAAACCCAAATGATCTACTCCAATTGATGCAAAAAAGCATTTTGCAAAATTTTGACACTCTCTTCTGGTGAAAACACTCAACAAACTAGGAGTAGAAGGAAATGACCCTCACATAATAAAAGTCATAAATGAAAATCCCACAGCTAACAGCATAATCAATGGTGAAAGACAGAAACTTTTTCTTGTAATTTCAGGAACAAGATAAGGATGCCTGCTTTAGCCACTACTCAAAATAGCACTAGAAATTCTAGCCAGAGCAATTAAACAAGCTAGAGGGAAAAAAGGACATCCAAATTGGAAAGAGTAAAATTATCCCTGTTCAAAGATGCATGATTTATAAGTACAACCCCCTAAAGTTTCTGCCACAACACAATAAACGAAATTAGCAAGAAGCAAGGTACAAAAACCACACAAATCCACAGTTGTTGTTGTTTTTTTTAAAGATTTTATTTATTTATTTGACAGAACGAGATCACAAATAGGTAGAGAGGCAGGCAGAGAAAGAGGGGAAAGCAGGCT
Organism: Procyon lotor; assembly: GCA_028646535.1. NCBI lineage: Eukaryota > Metazoa > Chordata > Mammalia > Carnivora > Procyonidae > Procyon > Procyon lotor. Next base: position 101,190,064 of record CM053608.1, read on the forward strand.
CCCTGCTGAGCAGAGAACCTGATGCGGGGCTCCATCCCAGGACCCTGAGATCATGACCTGAGCCGAAGACAGAAGCTTAACCCACTGAGCCACTCAGGTGCCCCTACAGTTGTGTTTTTAACGTAAATCAAAACCACAATGAGATACTGCCTCATACCTGTCAAAATAGTTAGTATCAAAAAGATAAATAACAGGCATTTGGCAAGGATGTAAAGAAAAGGGAACCTTGCACACTGTTGATAAGAATGTGAATTGGTGTGGTCACTGTGGAAAGTAGTATGGAGGTTCCCCAGAAAATTAAAAAGAGAAATATCGTACAATCCAGCAATTCCACTTCTGGGTATTCACCCAAAGGAAAAATTGAAAACACTAATTCAAAACGATATATACACCCCTATGTTTATTGCAGCATTATTTGCAATAGCCAAGATATGGAAGCAACCTACGTCCATCCACTGATGAATGAATAAAGAAAATGTGGTATATATATAAAATAGAATATTACTAAGCTATAAAAAAGAAGGAATTCTTGCCGTTTGTGGCAACATGGATGGACTTAGAGGGCCTTATGCTAAGTGAAATAATTTAGACAAAGAGAGACAAATACTGTATGATTTCGTTTGTATGAAATGAAACAAAATGAATGAGCAAAACGGAAACAGACTCATAAATACAGACCACAAACCAGTGGTTGCCAGAAGAGGGCGGGGTGAAGGGATGGGTGAAATAGATGGAAGGGAATTAAGAGGTACAAACTTCTAGTTAAGAAATAAGTAAGTCACGGGGAGGTAAACTACAGCATAGGGAATATAGTCAATAATATTATAATAACTATGTTTGGTGACAGATAACTGGACTTATCATGCTGGTCATTTACTAATGTATATAGATGTTGGGTCACCACGTTGTACAGCTGAGATGAATACAATATTGTGTCAACTACACTTCAATTAAAAAAATCAGTTGTGAGGCGCCTGGGTGGCTCAGTGGGTTAAGCCTCTGCCTTCGGCTCAGGCCATGATCTCAGGGTCCTGGGATCGAGCCCTGCACTGGGCTCTCTGCTCGGCGGGGAGCCTGCTTCCCTCTCTCTGCCTACTTGTGATCTCTCTTTCTGTGTCAAATAAATAAGATCTTAAAAAAAAAAATCAGTTGTGTTTATATACACTAACAGAACAAAAAGCAAAGCAATTCTATTCACAATTGCATCAAAAAGAATAAAATTCTTAGGAATTATCCCAAGCAATGATGTGAACGCTGTGTGCACTGAAAACTAAAATACATTGCTGAGCCTTTTGCGGCCATTGCTGAAGTGCCAGCAGCCAAAATGAAGTCCTAAAGACTGGAACAAGAACCGTAAAAGACCTTCCAATGCACCTTCCCACATTCTAGGAAAATTGTGTCTTCCCCTTTCCCAAGTTGCTGAGACAGAAGTACGATGTTTGATCCACGCCCATCCGAAAGCATGATGAGGTACAAGTTGTGTGAGGACACTACAAAGGTCAGCAAGCTGGCAAAGTTGCCCAGGTTTGCAGGAAGGAATATGTCATCTACATTGAATGAGTACAGTGAGAGAAGGCAAATGGCACAACCGTCCATGCGGGCATTCACCCTAGCAAGGTGGTTATCAGTAGACTGCAAAAGATCCCAAACAGATCCTTGAACATAAAGCCAAATATCACCAAGTAGGAAAGGAAATGGGCAAATATAAGGAAGAAACAATTGAGAAGAATCAGAAATAAAGTAATCTTATATATGATTGTTCTTTTTTTTTTTTTTAAGATTTTATTTACTTATTTGACAGAGAGAGAGATCACAAGTAGGCAGAGAGGCAGGCAGAGAGAGAGGGGGAAGCAGGCTCCCCGCTGAGCAGAGAGCCTGATGCGGGGCTCAATCCCAGGACTCTGAGATCATGATCCGAGATGAAAGCAGAGGCTTTACCCCACTGAGCCCCCCAGGTGACCCATATATGATTGTTCTATCCTAAGGGGGGAAAAATAAAAAACATTGCTGAAAGAAGTTAAAGAAGATGAAAATGGGAAGACATTCCATGTTCATGGATTGGAAAACTTCTATTATTAAAATGTCAATATTACCCAGAGCAATCTACAGACTCAATGCAATCCTTATCAAAATCCCAATTTTTTTTTTGCAGAAATAAAATTCTAACCTAAAATTCATATGGAATCTCAAGGAAAAGAGTTGGAGGTGTCACACTTACTCAGTTCAAAACCTACCACAGATCTACAGTAATCGAAACAGTATGGAACTGGCATACAGACAGACACATGGACCAATGGAATAAAGTAGAGAACCCCCAAATAAACTCTTGCCTATGTAGTCAATGATTTTCAACAAGAGTGGCAAGATCATACAATGGGAGAAAAGACAGACTTTTCAACAAAGGGTGCTGGGAAAACTATATGTCCACATGCAAAAGAATGATGTTGGACTCTTATATACAAATTAACTCAAAATGCATCAAAGATTTGAAAGTAGGAGCTAAAACTATGGAATATCGTTAATTAATTAATTTTTATTTGACAGAGAGACACAGTGAACAGTGACAGAGGGAACACAAGCAGGGGAAGTAGGGGAGGGAGAAGCAGGCCTCCTGCCGGGCAAGAAGCCCGATGCGGGGCTCGATCTCGGGTTCATGACCTGAGCCGAAGGCAGCCGCTTAACGGCTGACCCACCCAGGTGCCCCAAAATATTACTATTTTAAATAGATAGTGTTGGCAGCTGTTTTCATGTTCAAGAGATGTAATTGATCTCAAGGAGAAAGTTGAGCTTTGATTTAGGAAAACATATAAATGTGCTTTTTCATTATGAGGGAAATACTCAAAGTGAGTCAGGAAGAAGTCACGTGTCTCTATGAAACATATAAGGGTAATATTTTACTATAAAATATTAATGTACTGGCGGTCTTAATATTTTTTTTCACACATCTTTGGATCTGATCTTATGCCTATTCATCCAGAGATACTCATTGTCTTGGGGGAACATCTAGATTTTTATCACAGAACTTCCAAGAGAAACAATTCCAAAACGGAGTATCGATAGAACAAAGCCATAGTCTTGAAAAATCAGACATTGGTAAAAGAAAGGTTTCTGAAATTCTTGGTTTTAGAATTTCAGGCTTGGCTTGGTTTTTAGAGTTTCTTCCTGAGTGTGCATTTTAGGTTGGGACCATCTTCTTTTGGAGATGAGTATCCATTGGCCAGTTCTGTGTTTCTGAGAACTTAAATACACCAAAACTCTTCCTTTTCATCCTTGCACTACCTTCACAGAGGGATAGATCCTATAGGGTCCTATGTGGTTGTTTGGACCTACCCATTCATATCCTAGAGTTCCAGGGACTGCCTGGTCCCTACTTTGTTAAAGACATTGTCTCTGATTACTTTTCTTTGCTTTCCCAGTTGATCTGTTTTTGTGAGGATATGTGGGACAATTAAAAAATTCTACAGCCATTATCATCTTCCTGTATTTGTAACATTTGGCAAACTGATCATTACTTTAAAAGCTAATATGAGTGAGGGGCGCCTGGGTGGCTCAGTGGGTTAAAACCTCTGCCTCCGGCCCAGGTCATGTTCTGGGATCAAGCCCCGCATTGGGCTCTCTGCTCAGCGGAGAGCCTGCTTCCCCCTCTATCTCTGCCTGCCTCTCTGCCTACTTGTGATCTCTCTCTCTATCAAATAAATAAATAAATAAATAAATAAATAAAATCTTTTAAAAAATAAAAGCTAATATAAAGACAAAAGGAAAACTAAAATAAAAAAAACCTTTAAATGCTGTAAAACCACTTAATTCAATATATAAAGTGACAAAAATTCATAAAGAATCAAGTTTTTGGTAAATTGGTAAAATAGGAAAATTGTGATTTGGTGAATCAATTTCTGATTGGTTGGCCATTTGGTGAGTTTATTTTTGTTTTTATGCTATAAAATTTTTAAAAGGATTTTGTTTTTAAGTAATCTCTACATCCAGCATGGGGCTCCAACTTACAACCCTGAGACTGAGGGTCAGATGCCTACCAGCTGAGCCAGCCAGGTGTCCCTGGGAATTGATTTTTAGAGAGTTGATTTGGAGTAAATTGATTTTCAAGGTAGTCATGGAGAAGGTAGAATTGGACGGGAGTCAAGGGGCCGCCGTCCCAGTTACGCAAGCCCAGGGTCGAGTAGCAGGTGCATCAAGATCCAAGGGCTATGGGGCAAGAGCCAAGCTGCCCTGGGGCCCATCCGTGGGGAAGGTGGCTGAGTTCTGTTGTCTTTGCTGAGGAGAACTGATCACCAATTAGAGTAGCCACAGAAACTTTGGTAATTGAAAGAGAGAAGGCAGAGGCCAATGATCAATGTGATACTGAAAGTAGAGAACCATCAGAAAAGAGGAAAATGCTACCCAGACACAGCGTCCCACAGTCAAAATGTTATACAAACTTAACTTCTGTCCCAGGATGTCATTCGAGAAAGAGGGAAAGAGAAGGAGAAAGAGGAGAGAAGGAGAAAGAGGAGAAACTCTGAAAGACTTGGCATTTCCCAAAGAAGAGATGAATCTTTTCAAAAAATATCTCTTTTAAATGGGAAGAGCTGTATCTATACTTTTAAAAGGCCGGTTTGGGGGTTTTTCTACCATCACTTGGAATTGTTGCTACACAGTATGAGACCAGTCATATATATACATATATATGTATATCTGACCTCTGTATATCGGACATATATACATATATATGTATATATGACCTCTGCCTCCGGCCCAGGTCATGTTCTGGGATCAAGCCCCGCATTGGGCTCTCTGCTCAGCGGGGAGCCTGCTTCCCCGCTGTACATATATATGTACATATATATATGGCATATATGTGCACATACACATATATATTTAAAAAGTGACTTTTCTCACATATGAGTTTTCATTTTTATATTTCAAACTATCTACAGATACAAAGGAAGAGTGATTTTAGTATATGTGATGCTGAAGCGAGAACAAAGAGTGATTTTAGCTTCAAAATTTTTAGTTTGTTCCCAGGAGATGAGAGGTCTGGGATTTAAAGAAGTCAGAAAAATGGGAGGGGAAAGTTCTAGGGAAGCCAGCAGCTTCCAGCAACATGACAGAAGTTCATAGCCTGAAAACATGGCCAGTAAGACACCAGCTGTGATAGAGAGCAGCCTCAAATCGGCTGAAACTGTGAGCTCGGAGCAGGAGGTTGGAGCAAGAAATACCCAGCACCTGGCATATGGAAATACACGCTTGTATCACTTCTCTTTCCAGGAAATTCTGGAGAGAGCATTAGATCCCTTGAATTCCTGAAATTATCTGGGTTGGAACAATTTAATTAATTACCAAGGAAGAGTCATCCCAGAAAGTTGAAGACTATTTGAACATTCATATTGCGCAGTAACATAATGGGTTTGATTCTTCTTTCTTTTCACATAATACCTAGTTGTTTATAGCCTTCTTTTTTTTTTTTTAAGATTTTATTTATTTATTTGACAGACAGAGAGATCACAAGTAGGCAGAGAGGCAGGCAGAGAGAGGAAGCAAGCTCCCCACTGAGCAGAGAGCCCGACGCGGGGCTCGATCCCAGGACCCTGAGATCATGACCCGAGCCGAAGGCAGCGGCCTAACGCACTGAGCCACCCAGGCACCCCTGTTTATAGCCTTCTTGATAAATCAAAAGATCTGGGATGGCAGGAACCATAATTGTGGTCCCAGAGCCTAGCACAGTGCCTGAAGCAAAATAGATTAAAAGTAGTTAAATACATACATACATAAAATAGAGCGAAGGTCCAGAACTGAAACAGTGAAAGGTAAGATCGCCCTCTGGTGGAATCTCTAGGTGGTCACAGGCCCACCCCCCAACCCCGGAGCCCCTCCCCTGGCAAGCAGACTGCTAAATTGAGGAATCTAAGAAAAGAATTAGTGGTTAATTGGCTGCCAAACAAGAGCAACCAGAACAGGACTGTCCATTAGAAATGTAATGAGAGTTACATATTCGATATCAAATTTTCTAGCAGCCACTTTAAAAAGTAATAAAAAACAGTGAAATTAATAATATATTTAAAAACTCAACATATCCAAAATAGTGCCAATTAACCATAAATCAATATAAAAACAATTAGTCAGATTATATATATTCATATATGTAATTTTAAATATATATAATACACATATTTCTTACAAGGTCTTTGAAATTCAGTGGTTTTCTGCTCATATGTCAGGACTGGCCATATTACAAGTGGTCAAGGGCCACATGTGGCAGGTGGTGACTATATTGGACAGCACAGCCCTTAGGAGGAAGGGGCCATGTCCTGTTTTCTTTGTTCCCAGGACATGGTAGGTGTTCCATAAATATGTGTTGAATAAATAATATCTCCTAACACCTACCTCAACTTATTATTATGCTCCAGAGAACATGATGGATGTAACTACATTTATCTCCAAGTCAAGTGTTTTAGACAATTTAGAATAACTGAGTTTATGTCATATTCAAAGAGCAGACACTACTCCACAATGTTGAGCCTGTACTTATTTTCAGTATTTGTTTCCAGTACTGGAATGTCTCTCTCTAGAACCACTGGTATTCACTTCATTGACTTTTTTAAAAAAAGATTTGAGAGAGAGAGAGAGAGCGAGAGAGAGCACACAGGCACACACGCGAGTGGGTGGGGGAGGAGCGGAGGGGGAGAGAGAGAGTTTCAAGCAAGCTCGGTGCAGACCACAGAGCCCAATGAGGGGGTCTGTCTTACCATCCTGAGATCAGACCTGAGCTGAAACCAAGAATTAGAGGCTTAACTGACCGTGCCGCCCAGGCGCCCCCACTTCGTTGATTTTTATTTGTTGTCATCTATTTATTTATTTGAAAAGTGTTTGTTTAATATTGTGCTAGCATCTGGAGGAGGGGGGATTATATAACAAAGAGTCAATGAACCACGGCCCCTTGGCATTTCTATGTAGGGGGGATTGTAGTTCATACATAAATATTATAGGGAAATAATGGAGAGACCTGCTTCCTGTGAGGATAAATTAACACGTGCTCTAGGTTCCCAACTCTACAAACCAACCCTGGAGAAGGGGGGGTGGTGGAGGGAATCTTTGGGGAATCCTAGTGATACTGTCAGTCGTTTTAGCGTGGCTCGTTGGCTGTGAGAAGATTCATCAGAGGCAATCTGCTCTTGCTTTTCCCTGGTGTTGCCCTTGAACAATTATCACCTGCCCTATAATGCAAATTACAGGGGCAAGATCCTGATTGCTCACACAGCAGTGGAAGGTTGGGGAGAAAGTCTAGGCTGAAATCCCTGCTGGAGCCCCGAGGGGATAAGACAATAGATGCACCCCAGGCCGCAGTCATTCACTGTTCCACACTCCCAGCCCCAGGGAGAGAGAGGCCTGGCCCCTCCCCGGGCTCCTTGTCCATGTCCTGGAGCCCTGACCTGAGCTGTCACCATTAAGGTGACACTAAAAGGGTGGTAACTGGTTTTGTGTTGTCTTAGAACTTGGGTCCTTCCCTCTCTTTACATTCAAGAGACTGACATAGATGGGCATCCAAAGGCCAAAATTATAATTCCCTCCCTTTTGGGAGTTTCACACCTCGAAAGAAAAACAACAAATGGGTCCATATGTGTCCTTAAAGAAGTATTGGAAAATACAGAACAGCCCCTTAAAATGAGCATGAAAAATGCATTAAAAAAAATAAGAAAAGCTATTATAATATGAAAAAAGATAGGAAATACAGGGAAAGCTATATAGAAGTTCTAGAATTTCATTTTTTCATATGAAAATCAGAATAAAAATCCCACTAATGGGAATAAGTGGTGGGAAAGATAAAACTAAATGGGAAGAATACACTGAAGGATTCTCCTAAAGATACAGGGAGGAAGAAATTGAAACAGAGAAGTTAAAAGAGACTGGGGAGAGAAATGCCCAAATAGGGATAATAGGAATTTCATAAAGAGAAAAAAACTAAAACAGAGAGCAGGAAATATTTATAGAAAAAAAGAGGCGAATTCCCAGAATGAAAATATACAGGGGATCCATAATGTCCTCTTGCAAGAGAAGGAAAGTTCATTTTAGATACAATATTTACAAATTGTAAATTCAGATACAAATTTGGATATAAGTTTAAACATAAATTTAGATAAAATTTTAGACACAAGTTTCAAAGGTCAAAGGCAATGGGAAAATTCCAAGATTCCAGAGAGAAAGACTGATTTCCTAAATACAGCACTGGATGCAATAAGTTATTGGGATGATATTATTCAAAATACTAAAGAGAAAACAGCCTTGGTGGGATGGGGCCACAGGCGCTCCCTGGAGCCCGAGGCAACTGCACCTGAGCCCAGGGAGAATGCCAAGGGCAAGGTTCTTTTTAATTTTATTCTAGCCTTTTACTCCCAGGAATTTTAGAGTTGAAAACATGTCGTATGCGAGGGATTTGATATTGTGTGCTTCATTAGGATCTCTTTGCTTGGCCTTGGACATTTTTTGTTAACTAGCAGTAAGTCGGAGGATTTATCTTGGTGTTGGTTGCACTGTGGGTTATAATTATGCAAAGTTAAGACACCAGGAAAGAATTGCTAGAGAAGGAATTAAAAATCATATTTTACATGAAAACACTCACCGTGATCCTGAAAGAAAACAAACCAAGGGTGATGGGAGCAACTGAGTGGGTGTCAAGCACGGAAAACCCAAATTCCACTCACTGGAGTCAGTGTGAACAGAACCAAAGTCAACTCCACTGAACCTTTCAATCAAGTAAATAAAGTGTGTGTTAGCTGTAAAAAAAGAAAAGAAAAGAAAAAGAAAAAACTTTGAAACTTAGAATTTATTTATTTTTTAAAAGATTTTATTTATTTATTTGAGAGAGAGAAAGAAAGTAGGGGGAGAAGCAGAAGGGGAGGAAATGAGGATCTCAAGCAGGTTCCGCAATGAGCGTGAGCCCCACGTGGGGCTCAATCCCAGGATCTTGAGATCAAGACCTGAGCTGAAAAGCAAGAGTTGGATGTTTAACTGTCTGAACCACCCAGGAGCCCCTAAACATAGAAATTACTACACAGTAAACATTATTCAAGAGTGATGCTATAACAAAAATATTCTCAAGTATGCAAAGCTTCAGAAGATTTGCCACACAAAGACTCAAGACATTTTTGGAGGAAGTATTCCAATAAAAGAAAAAAATGTCAGGAGATGCCAAAAAGGAGGAGAAGTAAAGTTGATCATACAACTTGGTGAAGAAGACAGGAAGTATGTGAAAAACTTGAAAGCATGCTGAAGTTCTTATCTGGTTACAGGGAAGAAGGTATAGAGAACACTTTAAAAAATTATTTATTTTTTCAGTGTTCCAGGATTCATTGTTCATGTACCACACCCAGTGCTCCATGCAATATGTGCCCTCAATACCCACCACCAGGCTCGCCCATCCCCCACCTCCTCCCCTCCAAAACCCTCAGTTTCCACATGGACCCCAATGTTCATGGCAGCAATGGCCACAATCGCCAAACTGTGGAAAGAGCCAAGATGCCCTTCAACAGACAAATGGATAAAGAAGATATGGTCCATATACACAATGGAGAACGCTTTTTAAAAAAAAGACGATGAAGGGAAGGAAACTCAAAAAACAGAAATATTGAAATAGATAAAATATTAGAAACAAGTTCAAATATGTCAATAATCACAATAAATAGAGCTGGGAGGGGGCAAAGATAGTGCTGTGTGCTCACCAGATCAGTACATCTTCCTGAACACACAGCTAAAATACATTTTTCCAGCCCTGTTGTACTCAGGCAGGGTCGTTGTTTAATTCTTGCTGATGGAATTCTTGCTGATGGAATTGTTTAATTCTTGCTGATAGAAATGGCATGGGGTTTCTGGTTGAAATCTCTAAGATCTTAAGATCCTCCCGCAGGCTCTCTCTTCGGGAAGCATAATTCTTTTCAGTTGTGGTGGTGCTCCCTTCGGGAGCACGCTACTAATCCAGGTCTCCTGCCCCTACCCTTGAAAAGGCTACTTTAACTCAGGTCAGGATGGAACCCAGGAATCTGTATTTTCAAACATTTGTTTTATTTTTTAAGAAAGAGAGAAGGGGGAGGGGCAGAGAGAGAGGGAGAGAAGCCCAAGCAGGCTCTGTGCTTAGCACGACTCAGCTTAATCTCATTACCCCGAGATCATGATCAGAGCCAAAATTAAGTCACATATTTAACCGACTGAGCCATCCAGGTGCCCCAGGAATCTGTATTTTTTGACAAACTCCCCAGGTAATTCTTCTGTGTAGCCAGGTTTGGAACCATAGACTCAGATGATGTCTTAGTTTCCTTCCAAGCTGAAAATCACTTCTTTCATGATCTTTCAGAAATTGCCTTCAGATATTTGGTTAGACTTTTCCTTATCTGGAGAGATGGTTAGCTTTATATATATTTTTCATATTGGACCAAATTCTGCCCCTGCCTCCCATTGGCTGAGCCCATCCAGAAGCCGGAGATGCTATCCACATGGGTCAGCCTGGAGGCAGGATGGAGAAGGGTGCCCAGGGGGCCCAGAGGGACAAATGGAGGTTATCTAGCACCCTCTGCCCTCCTTAGAACAATCCACTGAGGCTCCTTATGGTTCTTCCTTACTCTGAACTTCTCTCACAATTACACATTTTTTTTCCCCTAACACAATGAAATAAAATAATATTTTCCAAAACGATTTAAAGGATTTTTTTTAAAAAGGAGTTTAATTCTACTGTATATCCACGAACTCCTTTTTAAAGTTTCTAGGTACAGTTTATACTATTTTTTGTCTCCAAATTTGTCTGCAGAAACTTATAGGGAGACTGGGATTCTCTATACCACCGACCAGGACAGAGGCTTTGTTTGAGCTCAGTTGTGTGGTCCTCTGATGGTCTTTTCTCTCCCTTCAGGGGAGTTCTTCTTGGAGTTTGTAGTAATGGTTGATTTAAGCCCCTGCTGCCTCCCAAACAGAAACCTCCTCTTGACTCACTGGTGGACCAGGCCTCCCTGGTGCAATGAGGGCTGAGCTCATTCTTTCACCTTCCACCTAGGTTTCTTTACCCAGCAACAGTGCACAAACTCAGAGGATGTCTCTGATTGGCTGAATATAGCAGGGGTCTTCCCCATCCTAGAACCTGTTTCCTTCCTCTTTCCCTTTACCACCTACAAGGCCCCACACTGAGAATTACTTGGTTAAAGCACCAGGGCAATGGTCCTCAGTGGGGGCCTAGTCCTGGGACTCCACACCTTGATGAGCCTCCTGAGCCCCCAGGAAACTGGAGCCATCAAGGGTGAGTGCTGGGAGGGATTGGGTGAAGAGAGGAGATTTAGTGTTACACGAGAGACGGTGTGGAACATAGATTGTTCTCCTTCTCCAGTTTATGGGCAACTTCCTTTACCAAGAGAGCCCCAATGTCTCTTACATCTATCAAGTCCATTGCGGACCTACAGTATAAAGGTGCAGCCCAGTCCAGCCATGCCAGCTGCAGGTTCAAACTATTTGAGGTTTAGGTGCCCCCCTCCCCCAGTTCCTTCCTTCTTTATGAGACCCAGACCTCCATCCTGCTGCTGCCCAGCATAGTGATTTCTCTGCCACTTCCTGGCTTGGCGTGTCCCCATTCAAATCCAGTTCTATCGTACTATTTATCACCATGTGGATAGTTAACTGTTTATCTGCCTTTTCTGCCTTTTCCTGCTCTAGACATGAGCTCTTTGTGTAAGGGATCTGCAGCTGGTTCTTCTGTATTTCCTTGGGGCCTGGCATCGTGATGGGCACATAGTAGTTCCTTCATGGCTGTTGAACATATAATTTAATAGAATTCTAAAGGTCCCTTACCAGTTAAAGTCTAACGCAAATTTCCAAAAAAACTGAGCCTCAGTTATGGAAAGAGACACATTTGATCATAATCTGAGGTGAAAGAGTTGGGGCATAAACTTGACCTGAACTTCGCGCTCCATTTCCAGTGCTCTCTGCCATACCTCAGGCTGCCTCTTCCTGTCTGGTTGGTCTCTGTCACAGATCTTAATTCTTACTTCTGTCAGCCATCACCTCTTCTGCCCTCACACCCACCCACAGTGTGTGTCTCTGTGCCCCAGGCTCCATTACGCTCCCATCCTTAATCATCCTCCCTCATCCCACCCCCTCATACCGCTCATCTCACACACAGGACCTCATAGCGCAACTGGAGCCAACGATCATGGCTACCATTTAACTTTGGGGATCCCAAGCATGATTCTAGGCAGCCCCTCTTCTTCAGTGTGGTTTGCCACACTGCACTGGTGTCTCTATTCCTGCCATTGTGTTGGGCCTTCGCCTGTTTCCCTTTGTCCTCTCCCTTCTACCCCCCAGCAACACTTCCGCTGTCCAAGGACCAGCTCGACAAGTCAACTCTGTCCCCACAGAGAACCCAGCATGGGGCATAGGCTCAGAGATTCAACATTTCACATGCTATCGATGAGATTGATGCATTTTCTTTTCTGTCTCTGACCCGGAACTCACCCTATTCAGCTGATCACATGGCCTCCTACGGACCAGCCTTCTACCAGTCCTATGGTGCCTCGGGTCAGTTTGCCCATGAATTTGATGGGGAACAGCTGTTCTCTGTGGAGCTGAAGAACAGGGAAGCTGTGTGGCGTTTGCCTGAGTTTGGCAACTTCGCCCACTTTGACCCACAGAATGGGCTGGCCAGCATCGCAGTGATCAAAGCCCATCTGGATGTCTTGGTGGAACGCTCCAACCGCACCAGAGCCACCAACGGTATCTGCTTTTCCTCTCCTTGCTCCCTCCCCTCCCCCATGTTAGGCAGGGGAGGTCCAGAGAAGCTTCTTCCCACCTCACAGGCCTCCATCTACTCTGGCATGCCCCTCTCTCAGCCTCTATGACCGTTGTATTCAGCCCCTTTCTTTTCCAGGAGGCTCTAGATCTTCCCAGACCCTTTCAGCATCCTCTTCTTCCTCTTCCCTCTTGAGGACTGACCCTTCCACCTGGACAACCCCTAAGGGACCTGTCAGATACAGGAGTCCCTGGTGCCCCCATGACTCCCTCTGCCTCTTCTCCCTCTGCACCCCACCCTGACCCCGGCCGTTATGTCCCAGAGCATCCCCTGCCTGCAAATGCCTAAATAGGAGGAAACATCTCTCAATTCCAGTCCTAATCAGGCTTGGCTGCAGGGATGAGCCTTTGGGATTCAGGGCCTCATTCTTCCTAGTGTCTCCGAGGGTGATGGTACTCCCCAAGTTTCGAGTGGAGCTGGGGCAGCCCAACGTCCTCATCTGCATGGTGGATAACATCTTCCCTCCTGTGATCAATATCACCTGGCTGCACAACGGTCAAATAATCAGCGAGGGGGTGGCCCAGACCAGCTTCTATTCCCAGCCTGACCATCTGTTTCGCAAGTTCTGCTACCTGACCTTCGTGCCCTCTGCAGATGACATGTATGACTGCAAGGTGGAGCACTGGGGCCTGGACGAGCCACTTCTGAAACACTGGGGTAGGAGCCCCTCCCCAGCTCACTCCACAGACCCATGATTCCTTTACTCTGGAATCCTTTCACTGGACCACCCTGATCCTTCCTTTCTCCCCCAAGAGCCCCAGGTGCCTATCCCAGTGCCAGACACCACCGAGACTCTGATCTGTGCCATTGGCCTCACTCTCGGCCTGGTGGGCTTCCTTGCAGGCATCTTCCTCATCATCAGAGGCATGTGCTTGTCCAGAGCCCGCAGGTATAGAGGCCCCGGGGCGTCTGGGGGCAGGAGAGTGGGTGGCTCTGAACAGGATGGGGTGGAGGATCATTCCTTGGGGAGCACTGGGGTCAGGGAAGGGTGACATAGACAAGTAGCAGACAGAGAATAGAAGAGCAGAGGTGATGAGGGGTGAGGTTTTGGGAAGGTGGGCGATCAGAGATAAGATCCCAGCATTGTGAGCTCAAACAACCTTGTTCATATGCTTTTTACCACTTTAGGTAATGAACCTTCTGAGCAAAAGATTGTGGGAGATGCTCTATGGATTCCTTGCAAGTTTCTGACAGCCCTTGCATACTCATTGCTTCAGTCTACTGAGTATATCCCTACGGCGCCTACTTAGGATGGGATCAGACCCTGTGCCGTGGGTCTCCTCTCTTAAACCTGGTACTCATCACAGGACTTGCGGGGCAGTAACTAGCTCCCCTTCCCACCTCCAACACACACACACGCACACACACACTCATCTTTCTTCCTCACCCAAAGCTCTGGCTAGCAGCAGCAAATTTTTTAATGGTGTTTGTACTGTATCCTTCCTACCACATCTTGGCCAATTCTCCCAGCGTGTGAGGGATGCTAGGAACCTAGAAGAGGGAATCCCAGGTGATGACCATCACACAGGACTATTTCAAACTGGGGATTGGCAGCCATCCTCAGGCGAGTTCAGCTATGTCTTGTTCCACTTGAATAATTCATTGTGTGTTAGTTGTGAATGGGCCATTTCACAAGGACTTCATGAAATGTACCTTCTGAATTCAGATTTACCCCCAAAGGAGTTTTCCAGAGAGGAATGGTTCATAGGAATTGTACTCTTGCCTAGGTTAACTCCATAATGAAGAGGCCATAGGTAACCAGCCATGACCTACAATGTCATCTCCTTTTTCTACATCCCCAAGAGTCCCAGGCATGACAAAGAGAGGTCCAAGGCTTGGATACGATGGTTACTTCCTTAACCTGGGGTCAATCATAGCAGTAGAAGACTTGGCCACGTTTAGAGAGAGTTCAGGTGGATATCTCTTTAGTGGTTTTCAAAATGGAATGTACGAGAATCACTTGGGGACCTTTAAAAAAGTACAGGCTTCACCCAGATCTACCGAATTAGAATCTTCCGGGGGTGGGGAGAGTGGTGGCAGTCTGCAATTTTTAACAAACTCTAGATGACGCTGATGCAGCCACCCTGGACTCAGACTGTGGTCTGATAACTGGGACCACTGACATACCCTGACCATGTTGGAAGAGAGGGATCCCTGAGGTCAGAGTGGTCCAGGAAGGCTTTCTGGAGAACCTGGGTCTTTGGGGGCATAAAGGTTGAGGAAGCAGGGGCAAAATGGGGTTTGGCATTGTGAGCATTTGGTCCTAGAGAAGAAAGAAACCAAGAGATCATGAAGACATTGTAGATTTCCCAAGAGAGGATAAGTTGAAAGAATGGCCAGAAGACCCTGATGAAAGTGGGGGGGGGGTATCATCCTACTCAAGGCTTTTGTTTGCCAGTAATGAAACCCTTTTAAAACAATCACAGTATAAGGAGAGGATATTTACAATAGGAGTGGTGTCCTGAACCCAGGGGTGGGCTTTAGCTAAGCTTTGCAGGGAACAGAATTCAGAACTGAAAAGCCAGCAGAATCTAGAGCAGCTTTTCTTGCTTTCTCTCTGGGTGGGCTACATGGCCTGTGTTGTCCCTCTGCATGTTAGCTGCATTAGCCATATTATTCTTCCTCTGAGGACTTTTTGGCTACTACATCCACCTGCAGCTCCTGAGTTTGTACCTCACCTCACTCTACCCATCCATCAACACTATCTCCCAGTCACAATTTTAAATTCTTGGAAGAACAAATGAATGCCCAAACTTGGGGCAGGTATCCATCCCAGTCCGATGTACCATGACCAGAGGCACAAGATCCATACTACAAACCCCTCTGAGGAGAGGGGTTGGATCATTCTCAGAGAAAGAAGAATGGGTTGGTTCTCCGAAGACATCTCAAGATATGTTTGTCCTCAACACGACCTGATCTCTGCTGATCTTTTGCTTAAAAGTTAACTTGATCATCCTTGGAAAAGATGCTTCTCTGATCCCTGTCCTGTGTTTAATAAGGTCATTAAAAGTGTTTTCTTTCGATCAGAAGTGTTTTTTCGCTATGCATATATTACACAGAAGTTACTGGAACTTCTAGGAACAATTCCAAATCCAATTCCAATGTATCTGCCTTCAAAAATCACATTTTCTTCTAGTTTCAAGTAAACAGTCTGCCATTAAAAAAATTGTTCTCCTATATTCTTTTTCTTTTTAAAATTTTATTTAAATTTCATTAGTTAACATACAATGCAGTATTGGTTTCTGGAGTAGAATTCAGTGATTCATCACTTACATTTCATTGCAACTGCCCTCCCTAATACCCATCCCCCATCTGGCCCATCCCCCACATATCTCCCTCCATCAACCTTCAGTTCTCTGTCATTAAGAGTCACTTACTGGGGCACCTGGGTGGCTCAGCTTGTTAACCATCTGCCTTGTGTTGTTAATTTTAGCCATTTCGACAGGTGTGAGGTGGTAGCTCATCATGGTTTTGATTTGTATTTCCTTGATGATGCGTGATGTTGACTATCTTTTCATGTGTCTGTTAGTCATCTGGATATCTTCTTTGGAAAAGTGTCTATTCATGTCTTCTGTCCATTTCTTAACTGGATTATTTATTTTTTGGGTGTTGAGTTTGGTAAATTCTCTATAGATTTAGGGTACTAACCTTTTATCAGATACGTCGTTTGCAAATATCTTCACCCACTTTGAGTGCTGCCTTTTAATTTTGTCAATTGTTTCCTTTGCTGAGCAGCAGCTTTTATCTTGATGAAGTCTCATTAGCTCAGTTTTGCTTTTGTTTCCCGTGCCACCAGAGACTTGCCTAATAAGTTGCTGTGGCTGAGGTCAAAGAAGTTTTTGCTGCCTATGTTCTCCTCTAGGATTTTGATGGATTCCTATTTCACATTTAGATCTTTCACCCATTTTGAGTCTATTTTTGTGTATGGTCTAAGAAAGTGGCCCAGTTTCATTCTTCCACCTGTTGCTGTCCACTTTTCCCAACACCATTTATTGAAGAGACTGTATTTTTTTCCATTGGGTTTTCATTCCTGCTTTGTCGAAAATTAGTTGACCGTACAGTTGAAGGTCCATATCTGGGCTCTCTATTCTGTTCCATTGATCTGTGTGTCTGTTTTTGTGCCAGTACCAGACTGTCTTAATGATTACAGCTTTGTAGTACAGCTTGAAATCTGGAATCATGATTCCTCCAGTTTTGCTTTTCTTTTTCAGGATTGCTTTGGCTATTAGGGGTCTTTTGTGGTTCCTTACAAATCTTAGGATTGTTTGTTCTAGTTCCGTGAAGAATGCTGGTGATCTTCCTATATTCTTGATTTGATCTCTTTCTTTTAGAATAGATTTTCAATAGGTACCTCTTCTTCTGCATTTTCAAACTCTCCCTCTTTGCAGGGTTTCCTCTACAAACGATGAGCATATTATATCTCTAACATATCGAGAACATCAAATCTCCTCTTCGTCCTAAAACCCAGCATCCCCTCTCCTGCAAGTTCCTCCCATTCACTCTCTGAAGAGTATTCTGCATGGATAGTCTCCAGATCCCTTTTGCGGATCCTTTCTCTCTCTTTCTTCCTCCCCCCACAACACCCTGTTCATGCTGTGTATCATAGACCACACATACATTGTATCTTCTAACCCCAAAGAATCCCATTTGGTAGAGACTAGTATCATTCCATTTTTAAGTAAGAGGAAACTGAGGCTTCGACAAATTCAGTTACTTGTTCAAAGCAGCACGACCGTGAGTGTCAAAGCAGGGAATAGAATTCAAGTCTGACTCCCAAGTCCATTCCCTTTGTGTTTTAACAAGTTTAATGTAGATCAATGAATGACCCACTGCATGGACTAGGAGAGAAAGCAGAGCAGACATGGACATCCTCAGAATTTTCAAAAAACTAAGAGCTGAATGCAACTATTCATTTTGACTTCCTAATATTAAGAATGTCTATGTAGTATTTCGAAGAAAGCTTGAGAAAATACTCATAGCTCTAATTTATGTTTAATGAAACAGGCCCATTGTAGTCAAGTGAATTGCTGCTCCTTGGATTCATTTATGCATCAGTCTGTCCAATCAGATACTGAGTGAGCTCCTCTTGTAAATGCTTTAGGTGGGGGGCTGGGGCTGGAGTGAAAAAGCTAAGTAATATTCCATTGTATATGTACCACAGTTTATATTGTTCCATTCACCCATCGATGGACATACAGGTGATTTCCCTATCTTTGCTATTATCAACACAGTGAACACGGGGTTGCACATATATTTTTGAATGAATGCTTTCATTCTCCTCAGATGATACGGAATAATTTTAATTTTTAACAAAGTCATGTCATACTCCTAGTTTGTTGATTTATTTATTTCTTGCAAATTCTTCCCATCTCCGGCTGTTGAGACCTTATTTCTGAGAGCCCAGGTTACCTCTAGCGGCAAAACCAGAGCCAGCGCTAAGCAGCCAGACCTCGACGGTCATGGAACATGTTCTTTGTTCTCCTCTTCTAGAAGCTGTAGACGTCTAGTTAGTTTGGTCATCCGACATCTTCACGAAGCTGCCTCTATGACCATCATGTCGTCTGACGTTCCCACAAGGGCTGTGTCTCTCTGTGACAGGCCATGCACGGAGTCAGCCCTGACCAGCGGTCCCTTTTCAGCATTTTCTCAATCTCAGAACGCTCTTTTGAGGCCAGCCACTGCACAGATTTCTTCATTTTAAACCGTTCGGGGAGGTCTTTCTAAATTTCAAAAATCTAGTGTCTTTCATTTAGTGTCAGTACATGAGGTAGTGTTTTTGGTGCCAGAGGCTTTCTTTCTTTTTTTTTTTTTTTTTTTAAGATTTTATTTATTTATTTGAGAGAGAGAGAGCACAAGGGAGAGGGAGAAGCAGGCTCCCTGCTGAGCAGGGAGCTGATGCGGGGCTTGAACCCAGGACCCCAAGATCATGAACTGAGCGGAAGGCAGCCACTTAACTGACTGAGCCACTCAGGCACCCCGGTGCCAGAGGTTTAAAGGGAGCTGACCAACTCAGGTCGAGATGGGCTGGTTTTGAACGTGGAGTGTTTTCATTATTTCCTGCTACAACAGTCCTCTCTGAAACTGGCATAATGACACTAGTTTGGAACCCCTTAGAATCCTTGTTCCAGGACAGCATTTGATGGTGTTACCTTTAATTTTTCTGGGACCCTTGTTTGCTGATTAATACGTTTGGTGTATTCCATTTTATACTGAATTCCCCCAATTTCTGCCTTGTCAGCCGCGGTGGGAGAGGCAAATGCTGCCCTACTCCCTAAACGCGAACCGGCCACCGCTTGCCCTTTGGCGCTGCTTCTGTGCTTCCTATTAAATCCTTTAGCTTGCCTCAGTGTCCCTGTGCTGGATTTAGAGCCACTGTTACCCCCCTGGGTCCGCTGGAGAGTCCTAGGCGAGGGCCGCTGCCTACTGCTCCCCGGGGGTTCGGGTGGGCCAGCTTCTAGGAGGCGCCTGGCCTGTTAATGGTACACACAGTTTATTTAAACAGCTAAATAGTTCTATGAGACGAAAATATCCAGTCTCCAGCCCCATCTCCTGCCACATCCTGCCCCTCCCCCAACAAGAGGTGATAACTTTCAACCGTTTCGAACCAATTCTGTGGGTGTTACCTCCTGTTTCTAAATAACCTGTTTGTGTTGCTCCATCTTGATTTTTCAGCTTTAGGCTTTCTCTTTACCTCCCGCTGCGGAAGACGAGGATTTTCATCCTCATCTTACACACATACCCTCTTCCCGTGGCTGCTCCTTTAATGCAGTTACATGGTCGCTCTGGCTGGTGGATGTCCAGTGTTTATATTATTGTGGCCTCATGAAAGCCGTTCACAGCCAAACCGTAGAGTAAGCCACGCTCTTCTTTCCCTAGACGACTTTCGTTTTCCCTGGAGTGAATAACGGTCCTGTTTTCTCATTGCTTGGCTTTGTTTGCGCCTGTTATTCATGAATCACAAATTTTCTTAAGATACAATCAGCCCATTTTTTTTTTGTCAGATAAAACTCTCCCACCGCCTTCTGTCTGCTCCATTCCTCACTCACTTGCCACCCTCAGGGACACAGCTGTCATCCTGGGGTCACCCCTCACTGTCCTTGCAGGATTTACCTGCCTCTGCGTGGCAGCTTCGGTTTCTTAAATCCAGTAATTACTCTTTTGTGGTCTAATGCCTTAAAAGTAAGGCATTATTCTCTAAAAAGAGAGGCACATTCTCTTTTAGCTTCCTGAGAAAGAGTGCATACGAGGCAAATTTTTATGTTTTTCGTGTCAGAAAATGTATTTTTTTTTTTTACTCTTACACTTGAATGAGAACAGTTGGGCATACGATTCAAGATTCAGAATCATTTCTATCAGAATTTTGAGGTCATTTCCTCATAGTCTTCTAGCTTCTAGTGTTATTATTGAGAAGCCAAAAGATATTCAGAGGCCCGAAACCTGTGTGTGATCTGCTGTTTTTTCTCCTGAGGCTTTTAGAGTATTTTCTTTTTCTCTTCCTCCAGCTTTAAATTCCTATGGGTGCTCTATTACCAGCAGGGTGAAGAAGATCCTCCTCAAATTGTCCCTGATCTACATTTTTAACCTTATTCCTAGTAGCTTTCCTGAAAACAGTCAATGCTAAGTAAGTCACACAAAACTCTCAAGATGTTTACACCTCCCTGTCTTTGCTACTATTCTCTTTGCTGGACCTGCCGAAAGGTGGTTTCTCTGATCTGTTGTCAGAGAAATCTGACAACAAATCAACACTTTACCTGTCCTCCCCTGAGTCCAAATTAAATGCCACCTCTGAGAAGCCTTCCTAATCCCAGGCCACAATATTTTGCCCACTCTCTCACTAGGACCCATGACATTCTGCCACATGTCAGAGTTAGCTGTGTGTGTGTGTGTGTGTGTGTGTGTGTGTGTGTGTGTGTGTGTATCTTCCTTTGTTGCTCATCTACCACAGGCAAGGCTTTGTCTCATCTTTCCAACACCTGTCCTATTATCTGGAACATACTGAGCACTAAAACATCTGTAGAATTCTTTTTTTTTTTTTTTTTTTTAAGATTTTATGTCTTCATTACAGAGAGAGAGAGAGAAACCACAAGCAGGGGGAGTGGCAGGCAGAGAGAGAGAAGCGAACTCCCTGATGAGCAGGGAGCCTGATGTTGGACTCAACCCCAGGACCCTGGGATCGTGACCGGAGCTGAAGGCAGTCGCTTAACCGACTGAGCCACCCAGGAACCCCAAACATCTGTAGAATCCTACTGAATTCCATTTTATTTGCTGTAGATTTGGCCTGTTCTCGCTATTCTGCAGTTGGTTTTAATAACAGTGGCTACCATTTACTGAATATAATACAACTAGTGGTAAATGCTTTTCGTATATAGATTTGAATCTTGGTTCACAAATCTAGAAAATGGTGCAGAAAATGGAAGTAGTAAATCTAAAAAAATAGTCTTAAATTGGACTCAAAACCAAACCTCTCTTTCTCAGAAACGGGTGGTAAATTCAACCTCAGTCATGATTCAGGTTTCCCTCTTTCCTGGTTTTTCAAAGGCACTGACATAGCGCTGGGGCATCAGACAAGCCCCCTCTGTCTTCCTACATCTGTCCAGACTGGCTACCTCTGGGATGCCTAGGTCTTAGCCTGCATAGTTCTTTCTGGGTGGCAGCTTTGCTGTTCTGCATCAGGCAGGAGGCAGGGGAATTTTTGGTGAGGAGTGAGCCCCAGTGCTTGGGAGGAGGACTGCACAAATGCACTACGTGGACAACCTTCCTTTTCTTTAGAAGCCTCCCTACCTGCTTTGGGGGTTGCAAGGAACAGGGCTTTCTTAGAAACCCATCGGCCATTGTGCCTTCCACAGTTTGGGAGAATCTCCCCTCTCTGCCTTGCCTTACTGCCTCTCCAAGACAGTCCTCTCTTTCTCTCTACCTAGTATAATCTCTGGGACACCTGGTATAATGGCAAGTATGCTCAGGCTTCGGGAAATTCAAAGCTGGAAGAGAAAAGTCCTTGGAGGTGACACCTGCCATTGCCTTATATCATAGACCTAAGTACAGAGAAAGAAAAAAGAAAAGAAAGGCAGTATTCTGCCACCATATATTATTTCTTTCTTATAATCAGCTTGCAAGGTTAGAGTAATTATACCCATTTTACAGAGGAGGAAACTGGGGTTGAAATTATACCACTTGCCCCAACATCAGCCATGTAGAAGGTGGCTGGGAAGGTCTGTGTGACCCTGGAGCCCAAATTCCTTCTACTGTACCATCACTACTCAGGAGCTAATGGAAGCTGGCTTGAAATTAAAATTTTTCTGCTGTTATTAACACTATTGCTTTTATTATGATTATTATCTTTCATTTATTGGGCACTGCCAATGTGCCAAGTGCTAGTCTGAACACCTTACATTTGTCAAATCTATTAGTCTGCACACAGCATGAAGTCCACCTGGCATTTCTTAAACTGTTCCATGAAACTCAAGTATTCTGAAGAATGCTAATAATGGAATTAAAAATAAACAAATACAAGTAATATTTTTCTCCTAAAATACACTTTTGGTGGGCCTGGGTCTCTTAGTCGGTTAGGCGGCTGACTCTTGGTTTTGGCTCAGGTCATGATTGCAGGGTCCTGGGATTGGGCTCCAGGTCAGTCTCTACTCTCAGTGGGGTGTCTGCTTAAGGATTCTCTCTCTCCCCCTCTGCCCCTCACTCGGCTCATATGTGCACTCTCTCTCTAAAATAAATAAATATGGGCACCTAGGTGGCTCAGTTGGTTAAGCATTTGCCAAGGCCCAGGTCTCGATCCCAGGGTCCTGAGATCAAACCCCGCATGAGGCTCCTTGCCCAGCGGGAGCCTGTTCCTCCTTCTCCCTCTACCTGCCGCTCCCCTACTTATGCACGCCCTCTCTCTCTCTCTCAACAACAATAAAAAATTCTAAAATTATAAAATAAAAAAAATAAAAAAATATTTAAAAAGATAAAAATAGGGGCACCTGGGTGGCTCAGTGGGTTAAAGCCTTTGTCTTCAGCTCAGGTCATGATCCCAGGGTCCTGGGATCGAGCCCCGCATTGGACTCTCTGCTCAGCAGGGAGCCTGCTTCCCCCCCTCTCTCTACCTACTTGTGATCTCTCTCCTCTCTGTCAAATAAATAAATAAAATCTTTAAAAAAAAAAAAAGAAAAAGAAAATATACTTTAGTATGTATAAGGAAATGTCAAACATGTAGCCTTTATTATGTAGTCATCAGCCTTTTAAGACTGATATGTCATTTTTTGTAGTAGCTAAAGATTGGTAACATATCTAATAAGAGTGGAATAGTTTCAAAAGCTATGGAATTACTCTGAAGCTGTTAGCAGAATTAGGAAGATCTCTTTGCTGGTGTGGAGGAATCTCTAGGAAGTCATGGGGAATGCAAGATACAAAGGAATTATATATAATATGTGTTACCTTTGGGGTAAGAAAGAGGGGAGATATATATTTGCAAAAAGCTATATTGGAAAGATAAACCAGAAATTGGTAAAAATGGAGTTAGGGTAGAGAATAAAATTGAAGGAATGAGTTTGAGAACACAGGGGTAAAAACAAATATTAACTTTTGAAACATATAAATGCTTTACAATTTTTATAAAAATTAAACAAAAAAACCTCCTACAATTTAAAACACACAAACAACTAAACTACACAGAGAAGAGAATTTAACTAATATTAGAAGACAGTACTATACGTTCTTAGTGGAATATATTCTAAGGACAAAAGGAACTACCAAAAACCTTAAATGTCATTCAGTAGTTTCATTGTTAATAGTAATATCGTATTATTATTATGAAACTATTTTATATATATTATAGGGTAAAAGAAATCAGTAATTACTGATGTAATTAGGAACTAAGATTTTTTTTTTTTTTTTAGGAACCAAGACTTTTAATGTACAAAAAGGAGAAAATTAAAATGTTCTTTCTGACTTAAAACACTAATATTAGGGCTTCTGGGCGGCTCAATTGGTTAAGAGTCTGCCTTCAGCTCAGGTCAGGATCTCAAGAGTCCTGGGATCAAGCCCGGCATCGGATTCTCTGCTCAGCAGGAAGTCTATTATTTCTCCTTCTTCCTATATGCTCTCTCTCAAATAAATAAAATCTTTTTTAAAAAGTTAAAAAAAAAAAGGGGGGTGCTTGGGTGGCTCAGGGGTTTAAAGCCTCTGCCTTCAGCTCAGGTCATGATCTCAGGGTCCTAGGATCAAGCCCCACATCGGGCTCTCTGCTCAGCGAGGAGGAGCCTGCTTCCCTCTCTACCTGCCTCTCTGCCTACTTGTGATCTCTGTCAAATAAATAAATCTTTAAAAAAAAAAAAAGGTTAAAAAAAGACACTAAAATTAAATTTTAATTAGAAATAAATTTTAGGGGTGACTGGGTGGCTCAGTTGATTGGGCGTCTGCCTTCAGCTCAGGTCATGATCCCAGGATCTTGGGATCGAGCCCTGAGTTGGGTGCCCTATTCAGGGAGAAGCCTTCTTCTCCCTCTCTTTCTGCCCTTCCTCCTGCTCATGCGTGTGCGCACTGTCAAAAAAAAAAAAAATGTTAATTTTAATTAATGATTTATAAATATAAATATACAAAAATATATAAATATATATTATAGTCTCCTAGTTTCAGTGGCCGAAAGAACCTGAAAGCAATGGTACCTGAGTAGCAAGGAGCTTCCAAGGACACAGATTGTAGTTTCTAAACACCTAATAAAAGGAAATGAAACTTTTTAGAGAAGTGACTGATTTCAGGTCTGGGTTAGGGAAAATACAAAGCAAACTTGTTTCAGCAAACAAGGAAGTGTTCTAAGGCTAATAGGGGCACGTCAAAAGAAAAGAGCAGCCAGCTTGAAGGGGCTTCCATTGGGCAACCTGAGCACCAAAAAATGACTACAATCAACTTAAACACATCAAGTATATAAAAACCCATGAGTCCCTAATAATAACCAGACAGAAATAAAACAAACAAGCAGCAACAACAACAAAACTTTTCTACCACCCCTGGGTGTGATATTCTAATTCTTAACATGGAAAATTGATACTTAAAGAAAACAAGAATCTATCGTGACTTTTCAGAAGGAAAAGATAAAGAAAATTTCTCCCTTACACGACTGCCAGGCAATATATGTAGAAGAAATAATAGAATTAGAAAATCGGTTTTGTGTTTTGTGACTCTAATAGAATCATTGATTCAGGGGAGGCATTGCTGATGTTAAAACCATCAGGAGAGGGGCGTCTGGGTTGTTCAGTCAGTTAAGCATCTGACTTTTGATTTCAGGTCAGATCATGATCTCGAGGTAGAGAGATCAAGTCCTATGTCTGGCTTATCCTGAGTGTGGATACTACTTAAGATTTTCTCTTTTCCTCTCCCTCTGCCCCTCCCCACTCTGCTTGTGCTCTCTCTCTCTCAAACAACAACAACAACAAAAGCAAAGCATCAGGAGAACAGGTGATGGGGAACCAATAAGTCACATCATGGCCAAGTATCATGCCCATAGGTTCTTTGCTATCAACAAAAGGGAGAAATATCTCTACGGAAGAGAGAGATTTGGCTGTCACCATTTCAACTCAGTGATCAAATGTGGTCTCATCAATAATGGATAATAAGACAGTAATCACATATGCCGCCTGAGGGGATGAAAAGTAAGGTACATGCCATTACCTATGAAGAACTATTGCCAAGTCTTTCAACTGAACATAATCAAGCCTTTAGTCCAAAGTTCTAGTTTATAGAAAATATACTGGAAGGAGGAATAAGTCAAATGAAAACCATGAAGAAAGGATCATATATATTCAAAATGCGAAATATTCTGCAAGACAACTGGCTTGGTCTCTTCAAAAAGGCAATGTAAAAAAGATGGGGTAAGAAAAAACACTACAGTCAGACTTAGTGGGTGATTTTGGCTACATATTCAGGGAAAAACAAATATAAAGACATTTTGGAGGGAAATGGGGAAATTTGAATATGGACTGCGGAATCAATGATAATAGAAAATTATTTTCAGTTTTGTTCAGTATGATTATGGTATTGTGGTCACATAGCAAGACATCTTTATGCTAAAGCACTTAGAGACGAAATGCCATGAGGAATTTATTTTGAAATGGATTCAGATACACATACATACAAACACACATAATTGAAACAAATATGGCAAAATCTTGACAGACATTGAATCTAGGTTACTCAAGTATTCTTTGTAATTTTCCCACCTTTTCTGTATGTTTAGAATTTTCCTAATAAAAAGTGTATGTGTGTGTGTGTTTGTAAACTTATGCCATATTTGGAAATAGAAAATTAAATGAGAGGTAACTGGATTCCTGAACCCATGTGTTAATGTATGTCACCTACTGAATAATTACTCTTCTGGAATAGATATTTTATAACTTTAAATATAAGTAATTTTAAATTTTTGTTCTTTGGTTTTAACTAAAATGAAATAAGTATAGTGTAATGTTTTCTGTGTAAAGTTTTCTGTTCCATTACATGGTTATTAAATTTGCACATGGGGCGCCTGGGTGGCTCAGTCGTTAAGCGTCTGCCTTCGGCTCAGGTCATGGTCCCAGGGTCCTGGGATCCAGCCCTGCATCGGGCTCCCTGCTTGGCAGGAAGCCTGCTTCTCCTGCTACCATTCCCTCTGCTTGTGTTCCCTCTCTCGCTGTGTTTCTCGCTGTCAAATAAATAAAATCTTAAAAAAAAAAATTTGCACATAAGATTTGATCATTTCTTCTAGCAACTTTTTCATTCGTGGATTCAAAGCAGTCTCATTTCATCTTGGGAGTCCTACAATTGCTTCACCAAAATTTTGCCCTTTAAAAAACATGTTCTGATTCAAATCAAAACCACACG
>CM053608.1:101217222-101256956 GCA_028646535.1 Procyon lotor
CAACAGATGAATGGATAAAGAAGATGTGGTACATATACACAATGGAATATTATGCCTCCATTAGAAAGGACGAATATCCAACTTTTATATCAACATGGATGGGACTGGAAGAGATTATGCGGAGTGAAATAAGTCAAGCAGAGAGAGCCAATTACCTTATGGTCTCACTTACGTGCTGAGCATAAAGAAAAACATGGAGGACATTGTGAGAAGGAAGGGAAAGGTGAATGGGGGGAAACCAGAGGGGGAGATGAACCATGAGAGACTGTGGACTCTGAGCAACAAACAGGGTTTAGGAGGGGTGGGGGTGGGGGGCTGGGCGAGCCTGGTGGTGGGTATTGAGGAGGGCACGTATTGCATGGAGCACTGGGTGTGGTGCATGAACAATGAATCTTGTAACACTGAAAAAATAAAATAAGCATTTTTGGGGAAAAAAAAACATGTTCTGTGATGAGGAGTTACTAAAACATTGCCTATAGTCATGTCAGGAACATCAAGAATAAATTGAATTGGAAAAATATTAGAATTGTTAGTAATTTTATACTCTTCTCCATGTTTGAGGTATTATTGTCATTCCCAATCAGAAAACAGTCAAAATTAATTTAAAAAACAGTAAAAGTTAGGAAGGCACAAAGTTTCCAAAATCCTACAAAGTCCTTATAATTTTTATTCCTGATGTACAATTTTAATCATCCTTTTTCTGTCCTTTTTACCTGGTCAGTACAAGTCCAGAAATTCCTCAGCCCACACTTCCCTTTTGTGGGCCTGTCCACCTTGTCACAGCACACATGTCCTTCACCAGCCACCTCCTGGTTTCCATTGGCCTCCTCCTCCATCAAAGTTCCAGTCTATAAGCCAAGCCTGAAGACACAGTTAGGAGGGATGCACGTATAAAGAGTCACCATTCAGACATTACTCAGTACAAAGAGAATAATTTCTGCTCAGCCTGGACTTCTTCACTCAGCAAAGCTATCACTGGGAATTCCCTCACCTATACTGTGGAACAAGGTGGTTTCATTTTCTCTAAGTGTCTTCCCACTTCCTAGTAGTTCTTTAGTTAACACTCAATTACTTGGGCTTGGTGAAAAAATTAATTTTCTACAGCATGGAGGAAACTTGGGAAGAAGCTACATTTAAAAAGATATGGATATGACAGATGATAGAAGTGTGTGTATGTGTGTGTGTGTGTGTGTGTATGTGTGTGTCTATCTCCCACCTTATTCTTTAGTTCAGGTTGGTAGAGTTAATATCTGAATGTTTTTTTCTGGGTCTTTTTAAAATTTCACTTATGAATTCTTCTCTTGCTTATATCCAGACTATAACCCAAAACTTTCAGCAGAGAAGAATATAAACTTTGAAATCAGTCTTATCCTGTTGCACTAATGTGATCCTCTTATGCCCATTAAGTGAGAGTTTCTCATCTCAAAAATAGGAACAATAATGTACGTGTGATAGAGATGTCGTGTGGACTAAAAGAGATCACTAGATGTGCCCATCAAAATACCTGGTGGTTAGGAAGAGCTCAGCACGTGTCAGTTGCCCTTCCCTGGCTATCTTGTAACTCTGCAGAAGCAAGTTCTTTTGTTTGTTCTGTTTTCTCCCTTATTTGGACGTAGACCTCCCCATCCACAGAACTCTCTGAACCAGCCTATCAGACCCCAAGCTGCTCCCTCACTTGCTTGCTCAGTGTTCTCTCTGCACTCAGTGTTTTCTTCTGGCCAGATCATCGGTGAAATCACTGTGGGGCTCTGCAGGGTCTATTTGCAGGACCCAAGGCAGTGGGGGAGAAAAGCAGGAGAATACTGGGGAATTAGGCTGAGGGGCAGGAGACGGATTCAAGAGCAGCAAATCAGTGGGTTTGGTCACTGTAGTTGGAATGAGGTCCAGAAGAGGATGCAGAATTTTCAGGGGCAGTCTAAGCAGAGGTTTGGGGCCCGTCTCAGCACCAGGTCACTGACTAGACCCCAGGGAACTGGGGGCGAAGTAAGGAGAACTCTTTACGGAAGGAAGCAAGTGAACCAGAACCCTGATACAGAAACCAAAGGGCATGGAGGGATTGAGCAGCGCTTGTTCTCTCTCACATCAAGAGAGTAGAACAAAATGTAACCACGATCTGGGAGAACCACCATCATTCTGTGTCCCATTAAAGAGCATGAAGTTTCCCTCTCAGGGGGATGGAGGCCTTCTTGGCCCCCTCTTAGTAACTTTTCAGCTTTCTTTCCCCTAGAGTTCAGAGTTAAAAGCATATATGCAAACTTAGAAAACCTTAAAAACCAGTTTTGGGGTTTTTGTTTTTTTCTTTTTTTTTTTTTTTTTGAGAGAAAGGAAAGGGATGGGCGAAACTGTCTCCTTTTTGCAGCAACTCTGGGTGAGAAGCAGAGACTAGGCGTGGGGATAGGTAATAACCATTTCTAGAGGAACTCTTGGTGTCCCCACAACCTGCCTCAATGGGGAAGCCAGTTCCAACATATACACTGCAGAAGAGAAAAGTGTTCATTGACTGAGCCCTATGACATTCTCATGGTCTCAGAAATCATTGCAACAGCTCTGAGGTCTGGCAGTTGAACTGATGGTTGAGGACTTTAGCAACACTCTTCTTTCATTTCAAATGCAACACCTGGCAAAAATTCTCATCCCTGGAGAATAGCTTCCTTTTCTACTCCAACCTCAAATCAAACATCAGCTTACCTGACAAGAGTAGCAATGTCCTTGTTTGGCAAACACACAGGAGGAATATTATGTTTGCTAGTTCCTCTTACTTACACAATTTGCTACTCTTATCTTGGCCACCTTAGGTTGATGTGAGGCCTCACTTCAAGTGACAGGCCTGGTACCTCAGAAAGGGAGAGCTCCTGGCACGCGGTGGGGGGGGTAGGGCACGAGGGGAGAAGGTGGTTGATGGAGCCCCAAGACAACATAGTGTAGCAGAAAGACATGGACTTTGGAACCAATGATTCAGGCTCACTTAACGTACCTCAGTGAGCCTCTGCTTTCTCTTCTATCAAGCAGGCATACAGGAATCTAATGATAAAGAATTAAATGTGGTGAGAATCAGAGAGAATACAGCATAATAAGCATGGGGCCTGGAAAACAAAAAATGCCTAGAGTAGGTTAGCTGTTACTATCTCTCTGCATGGCCAAAGTGGTGATGTCTCTATTCATGAGGTGACCAGTTGTCCCAATTTGCCCGAGTTTTTTCCCATATTTATAGCTAAAACTCGTCAGCCCCGGACAAGCCAGGGGTGAGTGGTTTCCCTACATTCACCACACCTTGATGACACACTGTCCATATGTCAGTGCCCGGCAGAGCTGATGTGTCTTCTGGTGGGATCTGTGCTGAGGTACTTGGGATAAGAGGTAGTTTAACCATCATTTACACTTACATTTAAGTTGTTTCCCCAGGCACTGGGCTGATTGAGGTTATAAAGAACAAGACACAGTTCCTATGTCACGAAGGAGATATGAGACATAAAAGCAGCAGGAGGCAAAATTAAGGAGGAAGTGCTTCAGTGTGAACTGAAAAATTGAAGTTGTCTAATATGTTCATAGGATGTGTCCTCCAAAGCTGACGAATGGAACGGCCACAACAGAGAGGTCACTTTAACTCAGTGCTAAACACTCCCGCTGGAGTCTGGAGACAGGAGAGTGGTTAGATGGGGAGGGCCTAGTGCAGAGTTAGCAGCTCAATGAGGTCCTTTGGAAAGTGTGTGTATGTGTCATGGGGGATGGAAGGACAAAGATCTTTATAGTGGAGGTAACAAATTGTTCTTGGAGATTATGTAGGATTTGCTGATGGGGAAAGAGGATATTCCAGGCAGGGAGAATAGCATGTACCAAGGCCCAACGGTGCTAAACAGCATGGGAGAATCTGGGAAGGCCCATTTTTTTTGCTCTGAGTTGAGTGCAGAGTTCAAGGGCAAATGAGAAACATAACCTTGTAGAGGTAACAAGGGAGACAGGCCTTGCAAAGGAGTTTATCCTGAAGGGTAACAAAGGCAACATGATCAGATTTCTTTCCTGAAGGATTTCTCTGGCGGGTACAGTGTGGGGGATAGATATGACGGAAATGAGCTTGTGGACAGAAGACTGGTGAGCAGATATGTGACAGCCCAGCCTGATGGGAACACTGAGGGGAAAGAATGACAGAGGAAGGTGATGAGTGAACAAACGATGATCATTTGTTTGATGAGTGAACAAAGAAGGGAAGATGGGGAGAAACCTAGACAGATCACCAAGCTCTGGCTCCAATGACTGGGGAAATGGCAGTATGTCAATAATCCTGGCTCTACCACTTATGGTAGAACCGTTCTTGGGTAGCTCTGTTAGTTTCCTCATCTGTTAAAAGGGTACTTGGTACCTAAGTCCTGGCATTCTTGGGAGGACTTGCCTACAAAGGCACTTGTGTCTGGAACATAAGTGAGTTCCATGAGTGCTTGCTGCATAAATAGGTAACTCACAGAGGCGCACGTGTGGGGAAAGATTTTTTGACATATCTGAGTGTTAGGAGCTCCGGGACATTGCCATTTGGCAGTTGAAAAGAGACTTGGAAAAGGAAAAAAAAAAACAAAACAGATTTGGAACTTTGGAGCAAGGCCTGGACAGAGAAACAGATTATGGGTGGGAACTGCCTACAGAAGAACAGGTAGAATTGCTTAGGAATGTTGTGCAAATAAGGGGACCAAAGGGGGTAACATAAGGGACAACATCTCATGGAAGGCTGAAGTAGAGACTTTTGAGAAGCCAACTAAGAGGGGCTGTCTGAAAAGAGAGGTCAAGGGAGACAAGGACCTCTATTATGTCATGAGTGAAGCTCACGTTTCAAGAAAGAGGTATAGGGAAGTAAGAAAGAACAAGACGGGAGGGTACACACAAAACTACCTGAAACGAACGTGGAAGTCATGGGTAACATGCTCACCTGGTGGCGCCGAAGACCCTCTTGCCTCAACTGGGGGGGCCCCCACCCCAGGCATGGGGGTGGGGAAGCCCTGATGGTTTTCTTCACTCCCTCAGCCAGGTGGCATTCCATTCCTTTAGTCAACAAACTACCAAACTTCCACTACTGGAAAGCTCTGGGATTCCAAGGGATACAGAGATCTTACAATTTTGCTCTTCCGTGGTGTGTGGAGCATAATCCCAACCATTTTCTCTTACACGTTTTTGAATATTTACTCGTCACTTACACAGCTGCCTCTTCATTCCAAACTACCATCCTCACTTGAAGAAACTGGTTTTTAATTCACTCTTCATCCCTTCTCGATGCCCCCACCAACCCAATGTGATCCTTTCCACTGCAATTTTTTCAAAGATTGTCTCCTAGCACCCCATCAGCCCACAATATTGGAATTCTAGGATTGTAGTTCCTGAAGCCAGATTGCTGGGTTCGAATCCCGCCCACTCAGTTAATTGTGCTACAACATTGGGCAAGTTCCTTAACCTGTGCCTCATTTCTTCATCTGTTAAATGTGGAGATTAGACCATCATAGGACTATAATGAAGACAAAATGACTTGTTCTCTGTATACTGCTTGGCATAGTGCTCAATAAACGAGAGCTATAATTGTAGTCTTTAGGATAAAAATTCAAATCCTTACTGAGGCTAAATGCTCTCTTTGGTCTAGCTCCACCTTTCTGGCCTTACCTGGAAGCACTCACCCTTTCATTCTTGCTGCTTCAGCACCACCTACATTCTGGCAGCTTACCTCCACTATTTTTCCTTCGGGCATTGTTCACGCCACCTCCCCTTGAATACAGCCCAACATACTTACTCCTGAGATCTTTAAGTGATCTCCGAGATCTGTAATCTGAGTTTCACAGATCCAAGATGTGCTCTCTCAGGAAACCTCTAACCTCACAAAATCTTTTTATGTTGTGGGGCTAGAAATACAACTTTCATTAAAAACTGCGATTAGCTAATGTCCCTCCACCAATCCCCCAAACACATACACTATTATGGGGGCAGCAAGCTGTCTCCCAGTGTTGGGAGACCAGCTAGTGAGATTTTGCAGAGCTCAAACTACTTATGATCCAGGAAATGGTAAAGCAGCACAAAAATGTGAGATCCTGGGAGACGCCAGATCAGCTCCCTACCACCATTCTATTCCCACATGCCTTTCCCAGCTCTACCAGTCTCTCTCACTGCTCAGGAAAAACCCTCAAGGTTACTTTGGACAAGATCCAAAAATTAACTCCATTCAAAATAGTCCTGAGGGAATCCAAGAGCAAGGTTAGCAAGGGCTGGGACTAGGGGCCACACATTGGCATACAATAAGGATTAAGTGTCTGGGAAGGCCAAGTCATGCCTTTATCTTGGGAGACCATCAGCACCATATACCATGAGAATCAGCAACTCAAGAGCATGCTGCATGAGGGCAGGGCTTGTTCTGTAACTTCACCCCCAAACCTGACTTAGCAGAGCTCAGCAGTGTCTAGATCTATTGACCTCATTTGTTAAAAAATAAAAGGCAACCAAGGGAACTCTGTAAAATGTGAATAATTAGAGGAGCAAATGGTGTAAGGAAGAGGCAGTGGAACCCATGGTTTCAAGAGCTGGTTAAGAGCATGGGAGGGATACCCATAGGACTCCACATTTGTGTCCTGCTAGCCAGGCTGGAGACTACTTTGGAATACAGTATTTCAACCAAGGTAGCAGTAGCACCCTGACTCCTCCAACTATTACCATGTACATGTAAAGGGTATGGGATGGAGTAAAACCGGGGCTTGGACCAGTAAAATCAACTAAGGGGAAAAAGTACATCCAAAGACAGACTGGTCCAAACTTAAGCCAAGGTCAGGGACAACAAGGATTCTACCAAAAAATTGAGTTTTAAGAAATCCATGTACACTTGAAAATGGCTTGATGTGGAAGGGTGGGAGAGGTAATGTGGGTCTGCAGTCAAGGGGATGGACTGCTCTGCCTTTTCTTACAGCATTTGTTCTCAGTTTATAGTTATTGATTCTGTAACCAGCCTCCTCCCAAACAATGCAATTCAAACTGTTTTTTGACATGAGATGTAATCCTGGACATACAAACATGCAACTGATTGAAATTATAACATTATATATTCATTTTTAGATTTCTTGTTCTACTACTCCCACAACAAATTCTACTAAAAGTATGTCCAAGTTTTCCAGTTCTTTTTTTAAGGACTCTGGGAACAAGCAGGGAGAGTGGTGAGGCAAAAGCCTACTCTGAGCAGGGAGACTGATGAGGGGCTGGATTCTAGGACCCCAGGATTAGGACCTGAGCTAAAAACAGATGCTTACCTGATGAACCCACCAAATCTTTTGTCGTCCTTCTCAAGAAGATTGAAGCTCAAAAGTTCAAGATTCACTCCCTTGGTTCTATAATTAAGTTGGGCCAGAAGCTCAATCAGGTTTCTCCTTTTTCAAATGAAGGGCTTTCCAAAAATCCTACCAAGTGATTCTCAGCCCAGGTTGTGCATCGGCGTACCTCTTGAACTTTTGAACATTATTGCCCAGGCCCCAATTTAATGAGAGTTCATAAAGACAGAATCCTGAACTTAGTGCATTATTTTTAAAAAGCTTTACTCGAGCCCTAATGTGCTAAGGGTTGAGTATCCCTGCTACAGTCCCCATTCCTGCTTCTAAATTCTTCCATTTCCAAACCAGATTTCATCCCTATCTTCCTGTTTCTGGCATCATTCTTTAGGGCAGACTAGACAGTTTTCTTTACATTAACAATTCCCATCTCTTATTTCAAAGATCAATCTTTCTATAATGGTCTGATATACTAAGCTATGTCTTCTACTTTTGTAGCTAGTCTCCAATTCCAGAACTCACATGTCCCAGAGTTCCCTGAACTATACAGCCCATCTCTCTTCAGCAAGGGGTTAAATTTATGGAAGTTAGTTTTTGTGATCTGAATTTGGCAAAAATTACTAGATTATGTTGTTAGTAAACTGTGCAGGGCTCTGTAAATCTGGAATTTGAGGCCAAAGCTTACAAAAGCAAACACACTTGCTCTTTCAAGTCAAATGCAGAATGCAAAAAATACCTGTTCTCAGCCACCTATCATCCTTTTCACATTTGGTTTAAACCCATCCTAAGTCTTGAGTCCTAAAGCTTGATTCAACTATCAATGAGCCAAAGGATTTCACTTTTTCTCTATAAAGACAGCAAGGGGGCCTGGGTGGCTCAGTTAGGTGTCCCTTGGTTTCAAGCTCAGGTTGTGATCTAGGGTTGTCAGATCAAGCTCAAGTCAGGCTCCATGCTTGGGACTCTTCCTCTGCCCCTCCCTTTGTGCTAATAAGTAAATATAAAAAAAAACAAAACATCAAAACCAGAGCAAACTATGGATCTAAACTTATTTTGAAGGATTCAATTCACAAAACAGATATACTTTTTATCACCACAGCAACAGCCTACTGGTTTAAATACTAAGAAGACAATTCAACTATAAGATAGTTCTTTTCTTCTCACCTCAGGAATATTTTCCTCAAAATTTTATACTATGGTCCTTTTGAAACACTACAAAGCAAACGTTATTAAGGTAACTCAAAATTTGAATAATATTTTCTTTATTTACAAGTTAGAATCAACAGACAAAGAAAGACAATCCAGAGGACCAAATGGGGAGATGACGGAAACCCCCAGGGGCCCCAAATGGAGCAGAAGGAAAAGGGAAACAGAGTAGAAAAAAAAAGTCAACGTAAAAAAAGAGCTCCCCCTTCTTCCCTCCCCATGGAGGCTGAGGGTACCATGGCCCCATACCCCTCAGCCTTACCTAGCTTAAAATAAATTAGAACAAACAACCTCAAAACAGGGCCTTTACAAGTGAACAGGGCAGCTGTGGCCTCAGGTAACCCTGTATCAGGGCCTTTGCCCACTCCCACCCTGTACCCCTGCCCCAGTCATTTTGAATGGGGGCTCTATGCCCAAGAGGTCACTCTCAATGGGGCTGGGAACTCAATCTTATTTTGTCCATTTAAGTCCCTCCTTCAGCAAATGTCCCTGCACCCCTCCCCCCCTGCAGAGCCAGCTCTCCTACAGTGGGGGGGAGGGGGGATGAGATGAAGAAGTGTCACAGCAAGGGGGGAAGGGGGCGGGGCAGGGTGGTCTAGGGGTCCGGTCCTGCGGAGCCTCCTGCCCCATGTGGCCTGGCCCCTTAGCCTGAGTCTGAATCACTGGTGTCTGAAGAAGAGGATGACGAAGAGGAGGAGCTGGAATCTGAGCTGGAGCTGGAAGCGCTGAGGCGTGACACTGCTACTTGCTGTGCCGACGAGGACTCCGTTTTCTCACTTGCTGCAGAGCAAGGTTGAAGGTTAAAGTTGCACAAATCTCATGTCCATTTGTCAAGGAGAGTGCCAAGAGAGGGGGATGCAATTTATAGTAGCTTATAGGGTACTCACCTTTCTTAGGGGGCTTTTTGGTGGAATTGAGCTGCCCGCTAACATCTTGTAACCGCTTTTCTAGTTCCCGCTTCTTTTCCAAAGCCAGCTCCTCCTTTGTCTTTCCCACAGGTTTTTTAATGGCTAAAAAAACAAACATTCCAGGTCTAAGACTGCCATGAGCATACAGCCTCATTGCACCTTACTGTTGCCAAATTCCTCTCTTGATCAGGAAACAAGCACATCCCCTCTGCACTGGGAGCTGACAATCAGGAGTGCATCAAACATACCCACTGCCCTTTTCTAAACTGTCCTCAGAACCACTTGTGAACTGCTGGATTAACGTGGGGAAAGTCATCTTATACTCACTATAGGGCTTCCGAGGTTTCTTTCGTAGACAGGAGAGAACATAGCGCTCAAGCTCTCTAAGCGTGGATGGCTTGAGAGTTTCAAAATCAATCTCAATCTCTTCTGGGTTTGAATCACGTAAAGAAGGCTCTCTGGCCTGGATTATGTGCACAACTCGACCAAGTTTCTCCCCAGGTAATTTGTTGATGTCCAAACTCAACTGCCGCTTTTCATCGTAACTCATGGGTCTGCTTTCTTCCTCCTCCTCTGAATCATAGCCTGTAGGCAGGGCAGGTGGGGCGGTCTTTGTGGCCTTTTTGGGCAGTCTATAGGCAAAAACAAAATTGTCAGTTATGGAAGCAACACTAACCTATTTCCTGCCAGTTTTCCCATAAGGCAAATGGGAAATGAGATACTACCAACCCTCCTCAGGAATATAGACTTTCTCACATATTAAGCACTTACCATTTATTTTGGGCTTTGAAACTAGATGCTGGTATACTGGCATGAGTCCATCTTTTTGCTCCCTAAAACACTATCTGCCCACCAGCATGCAAAACAAGACAAACTGTATAGATTTGTTGGTGCAAAGAAAAGGAATAAACAAACTAAAGGACAAATCTGGCTTGCCCCTAGTTTCTGCAGAAATAAAGTTTTATTGGAATAGTCTTAACCCATACTTCCATAAGGTCTATAGCTGCTTTCACACTACCCCACCAGAGTTGAGTAACTTTGAGAGATGCTATAGCTTTCATAATCAGTGTTTGTTACCTAGCCAATTACAGAACACGTTTGCTGACCTCTGGTTTAAAGAAAATTTTGCAAGGAGTGGGAGAAACCATTCTCACTCTGGACGTTATAGTTAATAGCTAAGTTTGTCTCTGCTTCCTAACCTCTTAGAACTTACTTGGTGCCACTTCCACCAGAAGGTCCAAAGCCAGGGGGGCCTAGTGTAGCAGCAATGCCACCCCCACTGCCACTTGCTTTCTTGGACTTCTTGGGTTGAGATGGGCGGGGTGCCCGAGGTCCCTTATCATCTTCATCAACCCCAGCCCGGCCTCGATGCTTCTCTGCCTTCCGTTTCTTCTTTTTCTCTTTTTTCTCTCTCTTCCGCTTTGGCTTAGATATTGGCCCTTGGGACAGGGCAGCCAGTTGTTCATGTACTGCCCGAAGCTGGAGACAAAAGAATCAGATGTGTAATGAGAAAAATACAAGGAATAACAGGAGAAAAAAATAAGGCAAAGACCGAGCATGACTTTACGAAATAAAACTAAATACCTGCTCTTGTAGTTCAGCCAATCTATGAGCCCTTTCTTCCTCAGAGTCAGAGCTTTCACTCTCTTCTTCTTCCTCTTCATCCTCCTCCTCGTCGTCTTCTTC
This sequence comes from Procyon lotor, assembly GCA_028646535.1. Taxonomy (NCBI): domain Eukaryota; kingdom Metazoa; phylum Chordata; class Mammalia; order Carnivora; family Procyonidae; genus Procyon; species Procyon lotor. The sequence continues at coordinate 101,228,297 of CM053608.1, forward strand.
CTCCTCAGACGAGCTCTCACTGCTGCTTTCCTCGCTGGAGGACTCTGAAGAGGATTTGGCCAACCCAGGTGGCAAGGCAGTAGAAACTGGTAAAGGCCCCGGTTCCAGTGGTTCATCTGGCATCTTGGCATAACGGAACTCAAATACATCCTAGGAAGAAAGATACTCTCAGAACCATTCTGGTCAACAGTGCCCCAAATACACCCAGCCACCTGGTGGTATAATGTAGCTCCAATTTACAACCGTGCATACAGGGAGATTCTCACAAGTAGAGCAAAAGACAAAACCTCTCTCCCCAGACCCACTTATTCTTCAAATTCCAACTATGACACTCACCTGTAGCTTTCTTGCCATGGCCACAACATCGTGGTCTGGGGGATTATACTTATAGCAGTTGGAGAACATAAGCCGCACATCAGCAGCAAACTCCTGTGCATCTCGGTAATCACGATTCTCCATCTTCCGCTGCAGAAGGAGGCAGCATCAGAAGCTGCACAGGCAGGGAGACTCACCTTTCCCTGCCAACCCCAGACACCGCCAAGAGTAGCCCTCTCTTGAGAGCACAGTAGGGATGACCTTAAAGATCTATGCCCTGGGGTTCAAGTTTGAAGTCAAAGGAATTTGGGTGGGTTGAAGAAATATCTACGTCTAGAAAAAAAAACCATTTCTAAGTGATAGGGGTGGGTGGTCTCTGACTATCCTTCCAACCCCTTCCTCCCCAACCCAGTGCTCCCAATAAGTAGGACTTAAACATACATGAGTAGTATTGCTCTGAACACAAAACTCACCATACAGTTTCAAACTCCAAGAAATACAGACTCAATTATCAAGCACTTAACCTTCTGTCCCATTACCATTTTATAAAAAAATACCAAGAATCAAGATTGCCGTGTGCCCATCAGAAGTGACTGATTGTTTTATTGAACCCAAAGTTCCAATCACTGCCTGAGCATCCCATCTGCCCCATGCAGTGGGTACCTTGACAGTGCTGAGGTCCATGGGGTGCTTAATGATGTCATGGTAGTCATGCAGGCCAAGAGCAGAAGCGTCCACTGGTTTATAGAAAGGCCAGGCATAGGCAGCATGCTTCTTAGAGAGTAACTCTTTCAAAATGCCATTGCAATGTTTTAACTGTTCTGACAGCTTTCCTTTCTTGGAGCTCTGGTGTTGCTGCTGAGAGTCAGGCAAGTCTTTGCGTGGGGGCTTGATGGGGCGGCCACTCTCTCTACGCATAGGGGGAAGACGTGCTGCCTTGGGCTCAAGACTCCCAGGGGGGCTAGCTGGGGAACCAGGAGCCAGGATGGCTGTAGGAGTAGGTGTGGTAGTATCTGCTTTCCGCTTTACGCCTTTTTTCTGCAGAGAAAAACAAGATGCAAACCTTTTAGGGTCCACTTCATTCACCTAAGACCTTGCCCTTCCCACTGCCCTAAAGAAATCCAGATCTGTACCTTGGCAAGGGGCTGGGCTGGGGGAGCTGCAGAAACAGCAAGCAGCGGGGGTCCAGCAGAGTGTAAGGACTTGAGAAGGGGAGAAGAAATGACGGATGGGTGGGGAATGTTGAGGACAGTGGTAGGTATCTCAGGTGGTGGAGTATATAGGGCTGTGTGAGACACAGAAGAAACAGCAGGCACCTGATGGGCACTGGTGATGCTACCCTGCAGTGCTGGAAAAAGGGAAAAGAAAATTAAAAAATTAGTTCTATTATCTTCCCCCTCTTGTCTCCATTAGGAAAACTACTGCTCTTCCTACCTGCCAATTTGGCCCCTTTCTTGTGGCTGTTCTTAGGGATGGTCACCACAAGCTCTTGTTCCTCTTGTGGCATAGATGCCACTTTCTGTAGAAAGATCTTTTCCAATGTTTGTGCCATTAGGACAATATCATCAGTGGGCTACAGAAAACACAAACAAGAAGATTCAAATGCCAGCTAACGGCAGAGAAACCATTTTTCTCAGAGAAATTCCTAGCCCCAACTATCACCACACCCCCTCAGACAACTCTGTCATCAAGTACTGACAACTGCCTACACTGGGCCATTTATTTCCATGTCCTCCTCTAACTGTCCCTCAAAATGCAGTGAAAAAAAAAAAAATTCAAAAGTAAAGGAATGAGACTGTCAAGGAGAATACATTCTGCTCTACTCAGCTCTCTGGAGATTTCTCTTGAAACAGGGCCACCATCCCCAAGTATGAAAATGTTCCACTTAAATAATTTTTAACTCCAGATCTCTGAAGCTACTACATCACTGTGAGTGGTATCCTTTGGAACTCAGATTTTTTGGATCCTGTCCACTTTGAGAACACCTTAAAACACTGCACCAATATGCAATATCTAGCAATAACAGAAGCACGGTCTCTCTCTATTAATGACCACACACAGGAAAAACTCACCTTGTTGTAGATGTAACAATTGGTGAACATGGTGTTAAAATCCTGCATACACTCTGAGGCAGCCCAATAATAGTTATTTTCAAGTCTCCTCTTAATAGTACCCATGTCCATAGGCTGTTTTATAATTTTGTGATAATCCTAAAAAAAAAAAAATGCTAGATCAGAGCCACTGAAAAATGCCAATTTTCAACTACTGACCCCAGCAAACACACACACACACATCCCCTCTGCATCAAAGTATATAGTCCCCTACACTGCGGCCCCAATTAAACTAAGGACAGGAAAAAAAAAATGGAACGGGCTTAACACCCCTTGGGAGTCCCCTGTACCATTCTCTAGCCACCCACCTCCCACCCACTCTGCAAGGTTTGTTTACCATCCTGTGACATTACCTCTGGGGCTGGCTATCCATGGGCTGGCATGAGGGAGAGGAAGAAGCTAAGAATTTTGGCCACCGTGGTCCTCTCCCAACCTGGGGTGGGAATCTGTAAAATGGAGCCAGGGCACAAAAGTTAAGGAAGGACACATGGAGGGCACAATGAGAGATGCCAAGATAGCAAACGGTTGGATCAATAATCACAAAGGACCGAGAATCCAGAAATCTGGTGGCTATCTGCCCTACAAGGGAGAGATGGGAAGTCCCTAGGGGCCGCAGCACCTATACTAAGCAGCCCACCTCCACACACACACTTTTGTCACTGCCAATACCTCCCCACTCCAATATCCCTACTCACCGGCAGACCCAGTTTGACGGCATCCACAGGCTGCCTGAAGGGCCATGCAAACTGATGTTTCCACAGAGCCTTCATCACCACCTTGTGCAGGTATTGCAGCTGGTTGGTAACCCGTCCTGGCTTTTTGGGATTGGACACTTCCGGGGGTGGTGGGTTGGCAGGGGTCAGTTGTAAAGCCGGCACTGAAGCCATTGTGGGGCTCTCAAATCCCTCATACAACAGAGAGGGCTTTCGAATCCTTTTCCCTGGCGCTGCTGCCTCTGGGCCCAGCCCCAGTAACCCTGCATTCCCCTCCCCAGGGAGCCTGTGAAATGGGAAACATAATTAGATGTGGTAATTTTGTGAAAATCAGTAGTGCCACTTACACTACATACCCAATAAATCTAGACTTTGAATATGAGATAATCAAGCTTCTGGAAGTCAATCTCGACCACAACCAGTATCCAAACAATATATGTGGAGCTTTTGTTCTTACTCCCCTCCCACTTTTTGTTTCCCTATTTCTAGTTACACCTATCCAGATCCCATCTTAAGGGACTCTGATAAACTTGACAGTCTATAGTTCCCTTAAAAAAAAAAAAAAAAAAAAAGGCCTAAGACTGGTTTCTCATAAGGCATAGCATATCATCGGAGAACCACAAGCTTTATAGTATGGGATTTAAGCAAAATGGGTGGAGCAGAGAAGCTCAAGCCCCAACCTTCTTTCTCACTAGGGGCTAGGTGGTTGCCATGGTGGTTGAGCCTGAGGGAAGCCAGTGAAAAGAGGAAGGGAACAAAATAGGGAGCAAATTTCATAAAATGCTGATGAGACACCTAAAAATCCATCTCGGCACAAGAGAACACAACACCATCCTCCCCACAAACTCTGCTGCTTAATTTAAAGCAGAGAATGAATCAGAAATCTAACGGAAAACCTTACCAACCTAAAAAAATTTTCAGACAAGGGAGCATTTGTCTGACTTCACTGCATGGAATAACCCGACTGCCAGACCCCAGAAATCATTAGAATTTATCTTTCTCCAAAGGACTAAAAAATAAAGCCGGCCCAGTCCCCAGTCAAGGTCAACAAATTCCAGTCAATGGTGATAGACCACCCCCAACCCCGCTAAAAAAATAAGATTAACGGCTCCCACTCCAGCCCCGGATCCTTGAAATCAATGGCCAAGACTGGTTCAATCTTGTATCTCTCTGGTACTCCTCAGAACCAGGTGTTTCCCAGGACCTAAGACTAGAAACCTTACACGGAGATCTTTGTTTACATCCGTAGAGCTAGACTAAAAATCCTTAGCTCCACCCTCGTGCCCAGAATGAAACTCTCAAAGAGATCTAAAACACCCCTCCAAACAAAACGCACGCAAACCCCCAACACAAAACTGATTCGGTCACGGAAAAACAAGCAAGAAATTTAACGACCTAGCCTGGTCACACGAACCCACTGGCTAGAAGTAATCCCTCTACCCTACTCTGGGAGTCTCCGTAGCCAGTCTGAGGCTCTATCACCATGGCAACCCTATAAGGTGCTAGATGGGGCCGTGAAACACCCTAAAAGACCTATGACAAACCGTTGCTAGACATCAGACCCACCACCCGCAGGACCAGCTACCCACTCAATGTCGTCTTTCCCCATTACATTTCGCCGCCAACCCGTTCTGTCCGACTAGATCAAGATTAGACCACGGCGGGAAAAGTAACGCATAAATTGACAACCTGTCCTCCCTCCATACGCAGTATCTGGCCCTCTACCACCGTTCCAAAACCGTCGCCCAACCCCCTCCGCGAGCCACCGAGATCCAACAGTCGCGCCGCGGAAGAGCAACGCGCCCGAGTCGATTCTGTCCTCCCTCCGAACCCGACGCCCCACATCCCCGTGCCACAGCACCCCAACGTCTCCTTCCCACACGCGGATCGCAGGGACGTACTTGCTGTGGGGAGTCACGTTTTGCAGCATCTTGACCACGGGGAACCGGCGCTGCCCTCAGCCGCGGAAAGTCCGGGTGGCCTCGGTTCCCCTTACCTCCCGGTCCAGCATAACCCGGGAAGTCGGGGAGGGGTGGAGGGCCGCTGCCCTTGGCCCTCCAGCGACAAGTCTCCCCCTCCCCGCCGGGCCGGCACGAAAGCAAGTCTTCTCCGCTGCTTCTCGGAGAGCTCCCAGCAGCTTGGCGCGCTCCGCAGGAGGCGGACAGCGAGAAAATGGCGGCGGCCTCAGCAGAGGCGGGCGAGCGCGGGGGGACGGACTCCTCAAACACTAGGACGGCCCCCAATCCCAGACACCGTCGTCAATACTGCCCGCTGTCGATCTGCAAGGATTCCCTCTTCCTGCAGGGACTGCCCGCAGCGGACGAGGTCCCGTTTCGATCTCGGATGGAGGCGGATGAACACGAAAAGTGGTTTAGGGAGCCGCCGCCTCCATCTTTGAAATCCTCTTGAGGGCGGAGTAGAGGGGGTGGACAGACTCCGAGGATTGGGCGGGGCCCGAAAAAGGGGAGCGTCGGGGGCTTCTATGGGGTCTGTACTGTCCGCCGGGACCGGTCATAGGCCGAGACGAAGGCCATTTCCAAACGGATGGACGTGGATTGCAATGGCGGCCCCCGACGACTCGAAGGCTCTCTATCAGTAGGCAGAATCCTCCAGCTCGTTCTAGAGGCTGCTCCACTCCAGCGCGAAATGGCGCCGCCGAGCCCCGCGCCAGCCCTTTATATATAGGCAGGGAGGAGGAGCCTCGCCGCTCATGCGCGCCACCGTGCTCGAGATTTCCCCCACCCCCTCCGCGCGCGCACGCTCGCTCACGCGCGTGAAGAAGCAGAGTCGAAAGGGGAGGAACGCCTCTCCGCGGGAGCGTTTTCTATTGGTTGCCTGGAACGATGACGTCATAAGCTTCATTTCCAAGGTGTCAGTCACTAGGCAGAAGAGTGCCGCATAGACCCATAGGGAACCGGCAACCCGCCACATCTCTGAGCCAATTGGCTGCGCTGTGGTTCGGCGACTCCAGGGAAAGCGAGAGGTTGGCAAGGGTGCAGCACCCTCTCCCCGCCTCCCCTTCCAACGAAGTCTTCCCAGGCGTCCAAGCCCGGTGCGACCGGCGACTGCCAAGCTCGGGCAGGTCGTGCCATTCGTAGCTCCTCCATTGGCCACACCGACAGGAATGGAGGGGGCCGCGTGGGCGTAGCCAGCCTGGGCCCGCCAGGGTGTGGCCGCAGGACGCCTGGCGGGTTGTTGTTCTCGGCAGAGGCCGCCGCAATGAAGAACCTGAAATGAGGAAGAAGACGCCATCTTAGAAGCCGCGGCCTGCTACTCTGGCAGAGAACTAAGGGCTCCCGAACCTAGCCACGGAGGGATCTAACGTTCCCACACTCCACAATCAAAAACACAGGCTTGCCGCAGTCCTAAAATCCTCCCCGTCTTTCCCCAGGTCAAATAATCGTAAGACAAAGGCAAAACTCACATCAGTGAGCTCCCAAAGGCTTACCAGTAAGACAACCAAATCTAGGATACGTTCCCAAAACTTGCACCCAAGCACCTCTGCAATCCCTTCTTGCTCATACCCTCAGTTACCCATAAAGTATCTGCCTGGTCGACAAAATCACGGCAGTCCTAAGTGGGAGCAAAATCTCCAAACATACCCATATTCTCTACAAAATGAAACCCATCTCCTCCCCAAACTTCATCCCGGTGTCTGGCTCAGCGAAAAAAAGTCCTGCGAGGGGCGAATCAGGGTGAACACCCTCCCCTCTGGGCGAGCTCAGACCTTTCCCCAAACTCCCGGCCCTCCCCCACCCCGAGGGCAGGCCCGAACCCCCCCTTAGGGTCCCTCTGCCTCGGGGGCAGCAGGGCCCCCCATCCCCCCACCAAGGTCCGGAGTCCTCCCCACGGAGCGGCTGGTCCATCGGTCAGCGCCAGGGAGGAGGGCGAGCGGAGGAGGCGGCGGCTGCAGCTCAGACTAGCCCTCCCCCTCCTTCTCTCCCCTCCTCCCCTCCCCCCGGGCCGTCCGCCTCCGAGGAGGGGCAGGAGCCATTTTGGGAGCTCAGTCTCGCCCCCTCCCCCAACCTACTCACTAAATCTTCCCCACAATCTTTGTTACCTGGCTAGGATTAGACTATGTAAGAATAAAGACCCAGAATACGACAAGGCCAAGATCTCTCAAGCCATCTCTGGGCCCACGACCTCCCACCCTGCCGCCCCTCCTTCCCTGATGGGAGAGTGAAAGAATTATCCCCAACCTGGGCTTTAGCGGGCGGTCTCCCTCTCCCTCCATCTCCGTTTCTCAGGATACCAAGATAGAAAACAGACTACATTATCTGAGAAAGGAAAATAATGTAAACCAACAAACATAAGAGCTCCCCGCCCAAAGGCTCGTGAGGGCCTAGGTCCTTGCACTCCAACCACATCATCCCCCCTTTTGCAGTAGCTCTTGAGCCCTAACCTCGGTTACTGCGTCTAAAATGGCCGCCAACCTCACGTCTTCTCGACCACCAGAGTCGGGCCAACCCTGCGGGGGAAGTGCACAGCTGGAAGAAAGCCTCTTCCCCTATTACTACCGCCCTCCCCCACGCAGGGATCAGGCTTCGGCCCCCAAAAGTACATGCGGGGTGGCGCGGGTAGCTGCAGCAGGGAGGGCAATGACACAGCAACTTTGCTGAGGCCTTCTCCCCTCCCCCCTCCCCTCCCCCTAGTGGGCCAGCCTCTTAAATCCGCAGTTCTCCGCCCGAGGCCTCGCAAGTTTGCAGAGGCCCATTAGGGGGCCGGCCTGGAAGAAAAACTTAGGAGGTCGCGAAATGCTGCGTCTTCGAAAGCGAAAGGGCAGCCAGACCTTACTCTGGTTTACCTTCCTGCATTCCGGAAAATCACTGCTCCCTACTCCCTCCCAAGCCTCCCTTCCCCCACATGAGTCACAGGGGAGGCTAACAGCTAGTCAGGAATTTGGAAAAGTAACTCTTCCTCCTTTCCGTTCCCTCCCCCGCAGTACACAAGGAGAGAACTGTTTAGGAATGGGGGAAGGGAATGAAGGAAGCAAAAGACGCCACCCTGGAGAAACCCGAAACCTTGTGAGCTGTGAAATCATTCCAGGTCTCAAGGCTCTCTCTCCAGTCTCAGGCCACGCTTTCTACAGCCCGCCCAGCACCCACCTTGGGCTTGGTTTCTGCTCCCAAGCGAACCCCAAGCTTTCAGCCTGTAAACCCTCCCCTGCCTGGGGTAACACATGCTGAACTAAAACCCCACGGAGGCAACGAAGTTTTGTATAGAAGGCTCCACAGGCCGTGTCCACGTGAATGCACACAAATTCGATAAGCGATTCGAAGCGTAACCTCCACCATGCCATGTGATGACTGCGAGCTTCCTACCGCTGACACAAAAGCACAGAAATGCTCCTTCCAGAGTCTCTGGGGAGAAAGGGAGTGGGCGCCCGGGAACAATCTCAGTTCACAACCCGGGGTGCCCACTCACATTCAAGAGTAGGAAATACAGACACCACTCCCACTCCTCAGCCCAGTAGGTCACCCCTCCCTCCGGCCGCCAAAAGGAAACCTCACCTGGCTCCGGACTCCTCTACCCCCAGGGGACGAATGGAATGGGGGGACACACCGCCCCCACGCCCCTTTGCCCTCCAATTGGTATGGAGGCATGAGGTTGGCCATTCCCCTCCCCCATTTGAGGGGCCCTCTCCTGCTCGCCCCCCCTCCAAGCTCCCATTGGCTGTAAACTGTTTGAAGGACAAACCCTCCCACCCTCAGGTTCTTCTCTGAACCCCAAGAATTTCCCCCTCCGAACTCCCCACCATTGGTTAAGCATTTAAATGACTAGCAACATCCCCGCCCCCCAAGGGCCCCTTCTCACCTGGAACCTGGAATCTTCCAGGGGGGAGTCAACGTTCCCCTCGGCCTGGTGCGGGGGGGAGGGGGGAAGAGGATGTAATCCGGGGTGTCACCCCCCCGGGAAACTGAAGCTGTTGGGGGAGGGGGCGTAACCCCCAGCCCCTCCCTTCCCGAGCGAACTGGGGGGGTGGGGAAATAGTCGGGGCCGCGTCGCCACGTCAGCAACACCCAGATTGGCTAACCCGGGTCACGTGCTAGGCGCCCCGTTTCCCCCCCCTCCACGAGGACCAGTTTTCCGAAGGTTTCTGGGGGTCGCGCAAGGGGCCAAGGAAGCCGCATGGCCCTGGCCTATCTCCAAAGACCCAGGGCGCTCTAATGCCGCTGCTTCTCCGTATCCCCGGCTTCCTATCCCGCTGTCGTCGACCCTGTCCCCCCCACTAGCCTCTCCGTACGGGTTCAGCATGGCTGCCGCTGCCCGAGAACGTGCACTGCGCAAGCGCAAGGGTGCGATGGGCTTGGGGGAGGGGTAAGGAGCGCCGGAGCCCGCGGGGAGAGCTGAAGAGCGCATGCGTTCGCAGGCACCGCGGCTCCCTCGCCGGGCCTGGGAGCGCGCGCAGTGGGTGGGGCGGAAGCAAGGCGCGGCGCGTACATCTCTTTCCTCGGCTGCCCCTCCTTTAGTAGCAGCTGCCGCGCGGGGCACCCTGAGGCGACTTGATTTTGTTCTTTCTGACCAGGTGTAAGGTGCCGCTTAGTTCGTCCTGGACAGAGTCCAGCGGAGACGCGCCCCGCCAACTTGTTGGCAGTGAAGGAGCGAGGGGCCTGGACCTGGAGACGCGAGGGTTTGCAGGGTGGGGCCCGTCCCGGGCGTAGTGCAGTGCCACCAGTGGGGAGGGAGTTTATCGCCTTGTTGGTGCCTCCTGCGGGAAAGGAGGCGCAGACTGAATGTGGGTGTTTTGTTGGGCATCTTTTGTCTTAGGCATCTTTACAGCCTCATTTCCTTGAACTTACCTCGACTTCATCGCTTCACTGAGGCCTCCCAGCCTTGACTCCTTCCACAAAACTTACCAGCCTTCTGGTCACTTTCACTTTTTTTACTGATCGGCTCTATCGTTTCAGTTAAAATTCCTACTTTTCCCTAAGGCTTTGCCCTCTATTTTCTCAATGTTGGATCAATCCCGTTAAAATCTAAGGATAAGGTGATTCTGTTGCTACCTAAAGCAAACGTTTGACTTGTTTATAGCCAGTAATCTCTCCCTTGACCCTCAGTGTATGGGTTCAAATCTTAACTCTAGTCCATAACCCCTATTCCCCAGCGATAGAAGAGCCAGCCTGCAGGGGAGCTGGCGATTCTCCCATTTCCCTCCTATGAACGGGGCCTTGTCTGTAATCCTTTAGTATTGTACTAGAAGTTCTCTCTTCGGTTTAAGAAATTATTTTTCTTTAGACCTGGTCACCTTTATCTATTACTCTAAAGCTATCTTCCATTTCGTTCCAATTGACACTTTTAATTTCTCTCTTCTACTGGCTTGCCAGCCTCAAAATAGGAAAACCTTACCAATATCATGTCCACTTGTAGACCTCCTATTTACCTGTGAGCTATGCTGCACAGTCAAGACCTGAAAATATTAAAATTTTCCTCTCTCAGCCTCATTTCCACTCTTCAGCTCACTTCTTCCATTATTGAGACTGTTCTGGCAGATGTCGCCAAGGACCTTCTAACTGGCAAAGTCAGGATGCACTTTTCAGTTGTCACCTTACTCGACCTCTGAAACATTTGATACTTGATTACACTTCCTTCCTGAAATTCTCTACACCCGCGATTTCTGTGGCCAGTCTCATCTGTTTCTTTTCTTCCTTGTCCAACTGCACCTCTCAAGTCTCCTTCATGGACTCTAGCCTCTTCTGATTGGTTGAGGTTTGCCGAATTTTGCCTCTGTTTGCTTCTAGTTCTGTTCATCTTCTCTAAGTAATTTCACTCAATGGCTCCAAGCCTCTCAAATGTGTAACTTTACAGAGAGTTCAGAAGACTTGCCTGAGCTAAACTTGCTACTAAATGTTACTGCTTGGATAACCCTTTGGCACTTCAACAAGTTGAAAATTGATGCAATCTCTGCAAGCTGGATCTGCTTTTGTATTAACCTGGCTAATTGCAGCTGTTTAGTCACAAAGCCTGGAATCAGGGAGCCCATTCTCACTTTGTTCCCCCCTCCCCCAACTTTATATCCACAGGACTTACCATTTTGCTTCTTAAGTATTTACCGAATCACATTCTGTCATAGTCCTATCATCCTAGCTACGTCAACAGCTTCCTGATTTCCCTATCTCTAAAGCTATACTGTCCAATACAGTAGCCACTAGGCACATGTTGCTATTTAAGTGAATATTAAATTTCTCAGTTCCTCAGTTGCACTAGTCACATTTCAAGTTCTCATTAGCCACATATGGCTAGTGGCTATCATATTGAACAGCAGGAATGATAGAACATTTCCATTATTGCAGAAAATTCTATTGAACAGTACTGCTTTAGATTTTCTTCTCTACCCCTGCCATAACACTGCCATGAGTGAGCTTTCCAAAATATAGCTCTGGCCATATGCTACTGTTTAAACCGTGTATTAATTCCTCATTGCCTGTGTGATAAAGTCCAAATGCCTATGCTTACAGAAAATCCTGTCTGATTCACCAGTTTTGTGTCTAGCCATTTCCCCTTGGGCCCTATACTCCTGCCATAATGAACTGTTCCCCAGACAGACCATTTTGGTTTATGCCTCTGTATTTTACACATACTGTTTTCTTACTGTTCTTTTACACAGAATAAGCTTTTCTCTAATACATCTAAGCCCCAAATCCATCATCTAAAAAACCTACTCTTGCTTCCCAAATTGAGCTGACTGCTCATTCCTTGGTGTCCCTTCCTCTTATGATTGCACCTTTCATAGTGAATGGCATTTGTGTGATTACATGTTTCTATCCCTTACTAGACTTTGATCTTGAGAACAGGGTCATATTGTATTCTTAAAAAAAAAAACTATCCACTGCTCTTGGCACAGTAACTGGTCAATGTGAGGTGCTCACAAAGTGAGCAAATGTTGAAGGAAATTGATTCTTAAATATGTGACTTAGGTGAAATTATAATGAGTATGTTTATGGGGCATCATTCATAGTGTTGGGGAAATAATCATTGTAAATCATAATCATTGCTGTCAAGTACGTAATTTGAGACATTGGAATGGTGTGAGGAAACACAGAAACAGAACAGCACAGGGCACGTTCTCAGAGAGCAGTGAAATCCAATCTGGCTAGAATAGAATAGAAGCTATCCGAGGTACAACAGGAGGAGAGAAGACTGGAGGATAAATTTATCTGAGGGAGCGTTGTAAAAGATTTCCTATGCTATTAAGTTTGGACCAGATAGGGAGTCACTTGAGAAATGACTTGATCAATGTTATGTCATTAGATAAGAACCCTAGCTTCACATTCCCAGTAGCTAGCACTATACCTGTTAATAAACACCAGATGCAAATGTCAGTGGTTGAAATGAGATGGGACCAGTGATAGCTCACATTTTTGAGTACTTGAAATGTGTTTAGGCCCTCTTATAAGTGTTTTACATGTATTTTTAAAAAGATTTTATCTGTCTGTCTGTCTATCTATCTATCTATCATGAGCAGGGAGGGAGAAGAGGGAGAAGGAGAGGGAATTTCAAGCAGACTCCTGGCTGAGAGTGGAGCCCAATGCGAGACTTGATCTCATGACCCTGAGAACATGATCTGAATGAAAACCAAGAGTCCAAAGCTTAACCAGCCGTGCCACCCAGGGGCCCCAGGGCTTTACATGTTTTAACTCTTTTAACTCGTATAACCTTATAAAGTAGATACTATTAATATTACTCCCATTTTTCAAATGAAGCAACTGAAGCAACAGATGTTAAATAATTTACTTGTGGTCACACTTTTAGTAAGTGATCCAAACTGGGATGTGAACCCAGGCCGTCTGCCCATGCCCAGTCTGTTTTTCTGGTTGCTAGACACGGCAGGGAGTTTAAAAGCTAGGACTGAAGTTGGAGGAAAAAAAGATTAGGAAAGGTATATTTGGGAGTATTCTTTGAATTGATGTTTGAATCAGTCATGCAGGTGGGTGAGATTCATAAGGGAGGAAGTAGAAAACAGAATTTAGTTGTGAGTGCAGGATTGAGCTTTGTGTTAGATCCGCATACAGGGAACAGAATAGGAAGTGGAACCACTGGAAGAGCATCAAATAAGAAGGAAAAGCAAAGCGACAATATAATGAAGGTGCCAAAACAAAAGAGGACCCCAGTGAAGACTTCATTTTGTTGAATAAATGACTAACCAGGAGTTTGTTATGCTTGTTTGTGCCATGGCTTCTTTGCCAATCTGGTGAAGCCTTAGGACCTTGCCTGACAATACTATTTGTAAACGCATAAATGAAATATACAATTATCAGAATGTTTAAAGAAATGTGTAATGATCCAGGAATATGTACTTCCGTATTAATATAATACATGTGGTTCTTAAGTAACAAATAAGATGATTTATTGCCAGGTTTAACAACTCATTAATTATAGAGAGATTTTGAGATGTCTGTGTGTGATATGAAAATATTAATTGATGATTTCTATTGATGACATTATAAGTACTCTAGTACTACAAAGATTTATTTTCTACGTTTCCTAAAATTAAATTTCAGTTAGATGTTATTGAAAATAAAATTGACTTAAAAAAATTCCACCCAAGTTTACGGACTGTTGAATTTTGTGGTGTGTTGGACTGCAGGTTAAGAACGTTGTTCTAGGGGGGCCTGGGTGGCTCAGTGGGTTAAAGCCTCTGCCTTTGGCTCAGGTCATGATGTCAGGGTCTTGGGATCGAGCCCCGCATCGGGCTCTCTGCTCGGCAGGGAGCCTGCTTCCCTCTCTCTCTGCCTGCCTCTCTGCCTACTTATGATATCTCTCTCTGTCAGATAAATAAATTTAAAAAAAATTAAAATAAAAAAACAACATTGTTCTAGACATTTCCGCAGAGAGGACATCCAAATGGCCGACACATGAAAAAGTGCTCAACATCACTCGTCATCAGAGAAATACAAATCAAAACCACAGTGAGATACCACCTCACAGCAGTCAGAATGGCTAAAATTAGCAAATCAGGACATGACAGATGTTGGCGAGGATGCAGAGAAAGGGGAACCCTCCTGTTGGTGGGAATGCAAGCTCGTACAGCCACTCTGGAAAATAGTATGGAGGTTCCTCAAAAAGTTGAAAATAGAGCTACTCTATGACCACAATACTATTTGTAAACGCAATTGCACTACTGGGTATTTACCCTAAAGATACAAATGTAGTGATCCGAAGGGGCACGTGCACCCGAATGTTTATAGCAGCAATGTCCACAATAGCCAAACTATAGAAAGAACCTAGATGTCCATCAACAGACGAATGGATAAAAAAGAAGTGGTATATATATACAATGGAATACTATGCAGCCACCAAGAGAAATGAAATCTTGCCATTTGCAACGATGTGGCTGGAACTAGAGAGTATTATGCTAAGTGAAATAAGCCAGTCAGAGAAAGATAATTATCATATGATCTCTCTGATATGAAGAATTTGAGAGGCAGGATGGGGGGTCTTGGGGGGGTTGGGGAGGGAAATGAAATAAGATGGGATCAGGAAGGAGACAAACCATAAGAGACTCCTAAACTCACAAAACAAACTGAGGGTGGCTGGGAGGTAGGGGTGGTAGGGATAGGGTAGCTGGATTATGGACATTGGGGAGGGTATGTGCTATTATAAGTGCTGTGAAATGTGTAAGCCTGGTGATTCACAGACATGTACCCTGGGGCAAATAATACATTATATGTTAATAAGAAAAAAAAAAGAACATTTTTCTAATTGAGGAAGTGGGATTCTGCAGATAGGTATAAGGGAACAAAGAGGGAAAACTCACGGGTGGGTAATTGCGAGTCATGACTGACAATGGAGAACAGTTTCTGTAATCCGGGGGTAGAATATAGAGTATAGGGAACCTGAAAACCCAGGCCGAGTAATCCATACTGAATATAGTAGAAAGAAGGGAGCTATTTAAGTTAACTGAGGGAGGAAGTGAGAGCTACCTTTATAGGGAGATTTATTTGGCAATACTGTGCACCATGGATTGGCTTTGGGGAAACTGGAGGCAGGTCAGCTAGGAATCTTAGCGTGCATCCACACGTGAGATGAGAAGGAATAAAGTAGTCACAGTCTCAGGACTAACTGTGCTAAGAAGAGGGCCCAAGCTTCTCTCTCCATAAGGTCCCATTCAGTCCTGCTTCTGCCTGCCTCTGGCCTTGTCTACCGTCTTCTCCTATGCTGATTATGCTCCAGCCACACTGATCTTCTTTCACTTTCTTGAAGGAGCCGGCCTTTTGCCTGTCTTAGTGGCTTATGCGTGCCGTTGCCTCCATGGGAGTATTCCCACTCTGCCTGACTAACTCCTACTCAGCCTTCAGATCCCATCTCGTTATCACTAGGTTCCCCATTCCAGTTAATCTTATGGATCTCAGTTCTTTTCCTTCACAGTACCTTTTACAATTTGCTTTTATACTTCTGCTTATATACTTGTGTAAGGTCTCTATTTTCACTAGATTTTAAGTTTGATGACGCTAGATGTCTGGTGTCCAGCATTCTGTCATGCATATAGGTAGATAAATAAACAAACCTCTTGGAGCCACAGCTTTCTTGTTTATAGATGGAATAATAAATTCCAATCTTGTGGTTGACAGAATTGCTACGTCCTAATAAGGTAGTTAAAAGAAAGAATGAGCATGGATGTGACGAGATATGTTGAGACGAGAATGAGGGTAGATGGGCAATGGATGACTAGTTTTGCTCTCTGAAACAGGAGGTGGAAGGGGGTAGGAAGAAAGTAGCAGTGGGCAAGGAGCTTGGGAAGGACCTAGAACGGAATGGAAAGAGGGTGGAGAACGGTGGTTCATACAGGGAAGGCAGTGGGGATGAAAGTATTTGCAGAGTAGCCCATAGGCATGCCTGGTAAGACCTACTGTTGAAGTATCTATGTAAGAAGGAATTATCTATCATTCATCTAAGGCTTGAAGGCTCCCCAGTCTCTTTCAACATCTTCAGTAACAGCACATTCATCCAGTGAGTAGTCACTTGTTGGTCGGCCTTCTTGGTGAATGCTAAGTGTGTAAGAAGAAAGAATGGGGTATGGTTCCTTAAGGGTCCTGCAGTGAGGGTAAGGTGACTACAAGGCACATATATAAATCAAGTAGTACAAGGAAAATGATGGTAATGGCAGGCATAGGGTGCTGTGGAAGCATACGCAAGAAGCTACTGATCTCTGTTCCAAGTTCCAAGGCTTCCTGAGGGAGATGAGATTTCATCTCAAAGGACATCTAGAAATAGGTTAAATGGGATCCAGGTCCTTAAGGATCATACTAAGGAAAGCAGATTACAGACAGCCATTGGAGGCCTTTATACAAAAGTATTACGTGATTAAATATGTGTAGTAAAAAAAATTCCTTTGGCAGCACTAGAAAAAAGGGGGAGACAGACCAAGAAAGAGGAAGTTGTATGGGGCACCTGGGTGGCTTATTCGGTTAAAGGTCTGCCTTTGGCTCAGATCGTGATCCCGGGTCATGATATGCTTCTCCCTCTGCCCCTCCCCCTCCCCCCTGCTCATGCTCTCTCTCCTGTGCTCTCTCTCTCAAATACATAAATAAAATCTTAAAAAAAGAAGACTAAGAAAGTTGTAGTAGTCCAGGAAAAAGCAAGCAAATCAATGAAGGCTTGAGCCAGTGGGAATGGGAAGAAAAGATAGGACAGATGCAAGAGATAATCACGAGGTAGAATTGATAGGACTTGGTAAACAATTGGGTGAGAAGGTTTGGGGAAGATTAAGTTGTCAAGGTTGGCTCATAGATTCGTAGCTCAGATGACTGGTTGGATAGTCAAGTTATTTACTGAGGTCTTGAATATAGGAGTTGGAACTTGTTGGGAAGGGAGGGTGATGAGTTTAGTTTTGTAAATTTTGAGATGGAGGTTCATTCAAGATAGTAATTGATGAACTTAATTTTCTTATTAGAATTTTTTGTTGAACCACCAACAGGGCTTTATAAGCATAATGTAAAACAGGCACCTGGGTGGCTCAGATGGTTAAGCATCTGCTTTGGCTCAGGTCATGATCTCCAGATCCTGGGATCAAGCCCTGCATGGGGCTCCCTGCTCAGTGGGAAGTCTGCTTCTCCCTCTGCCTCTCCCCCCCAACTCACTTGTTCTCTCTCTCTCTCTCTCAAATGAATAAATAAAATCCTTAAAAGAAAACTCACCAATACTTTTGAAATGAAAGCAATTTGGAAACCATAAGACACTGCTTTTCATTTAAAATTTAGACATTTTTGAGATAATTGGGGAATAATGAACACAGGTTGGTTTAAATGAAGTTAATTGTTTTTAATTTTGTTGGTTGTGGTGATAATATTGTATTATGTAAAAAAAAAGTCATTTTAAAATTTTATTTATTTATTTGACACAGAGAGAGATCACCAGCAGGCAGAGAGGCAGGTAGAGAGAGAGGAGGAAGCAGGCTCCCCGCTGAGCAGAGAGCCCGATGTGGGGCTCGATCCCAGGACCCTGAGATCATGACCTGAGCCGAAGGCAGAGGCTTTAACCCACTGAGCCACCCAGGCGCCCCTAAAAAAAAACTTATTATCTTAGAAATATAATGACGGAATTTGTTTAAAATAACCCAGAAAAGAAAGGGGGAAAAAAAGGATGTAGAATAGAATAGATGAAAAAATGGAAGAGTTTTAGAAGGTTGAAAAGTATTGAAACTCATGAGAATACAATGAGGAGTTATTAGTTATTACATTTGAATTTTTTTAAAGTTTTTATTTATTTATTTTAGAGATAGAGATAGAGAGAGAGAGAGAGACAATGGGGGGAGGAGCAGAAGGAGAGGAACAAGCAG
Source organism: Procyon lotor (assembly GCA_028646535.1). Taxonomy (NCBI): domain Eukaryota; kingdom Metazoa; phylum Chordata; class Mammalia; order Carnivora; family Procyonidae; genus Procyon; species Procyon lotor. The sequence continues at coordinate 101,246,212 of CM053608.1, forward strand.
ACTCCACACTGAGCCTGACATGGGCCTCGATCCCACAACCCTGAGATCATGACCTAAGCTGCAATCAAGAGTCAGATGCTTAACCAACAGAGCTGCCCAGGAATCTCCGTTTGAAATTTCTCATAGTGAAACTTAAAAGAGAACTTCTTTTAGTCATACATCCAAAGGAAATCAGTTAGTGGAATGTAAATATTTTTATTATTAATAAATCAACATTGAATCGTATTATGGGTATGTTTTGAATTCGTGGCAAGACTTGTCACAGACCAGAGATCATCAAGTAGAAGACATGCATCACCCAGGCGGTTAGTTGGACTATGCCGTCTGAGCATTAATACACAGATTTGACCTTGTGTTTATGTCTCAGATGGTCTCATGCAATTGTCTGGGATGCCATATATTGAAGATAGCTGTGGTTTTGGTTCATGATGATTCTCCCGTCTCTGGAAATAATTCTGATACATAGTTGTGATATTGTGCCTGGCCACAGCTAATTGATCCAGAGACACACACTAATACAAGCTGAGTCTGTCAGATTGTCTCTCCCAGCAATGTGAAACTTGAAAGACAAAGGCTGGAGGTCTTTACAGGTGAGGCATAATTAACGGCAGCTCAGCCCTTACTGCTAAGGCTCCTGAGGCTCCCCTTCCTGAGGCTAGCTTATTCCACTCTTCCCTTGATTCATGAACTAGCTCAGTAGCCTTCCAGTAAACTGCCATTTTAAAAGTGAAGTTAGCCAGAATTGGTTTCTACTGCCTACATCTCCAAGAACTTCATTCAATATAATAAATGGTCACATAATAAATTATTATGTAAATGTATTTGGTACCTTGTTACCTCTGTGAGGAAATAAATTTAAAAATAGAACATTGCTACTATCAAATTTACATTTGAAAAAATTTCTTGAGGGACACTTTTGTGAAGAATACAGTTTGAGAACTGCTGTGGAGGTCAAGTGGAGAGGCCTAAAGGCATCTGGGTGTCTGGGTCATATGGAACTCAGGGCAAGATCTGACCTCAAGGGGTAAATGTGGAGGACATCAGCGAATAGGTGGCAACTGAAGGCATGCCATCCAGGACAAATGTAGTGTGAGAAGAGAAAAGGTTGAGGACAAAACTCCAGGGAACACCAACTCTTAAGAAAGTAGTCCGCATAGAAGACAGAGAAGACGCCAGAGAAGGGGGAGGAAAAACTAAGAGAGAGTGCAATGCAGGATGCCAAAAAAAACCAGGCCATTTTAGGAAGGAAGGCATGGCCAACAGTGTCAAATGTTGCAGAGTCCATTTGATTTAACTACACAAAAATATTGGCGAACAGTTTCATTGTTGAGGGTTATGGGTTAAATGGCTTTCTACTATAAAAGTAGAAATGTGGGAACCCATACCTTTTTCAGGAAACTTGGCCTTCTAGGAAAAATAAATGGGGCAGCACTAGAAAGGGATGGGAGAGCTGTGTTAGAAATCCATGCCTACTGGATTTAGAGGTGCCATTATTTTCAGGGACATTCTTATCTAATGACCAAAATAGACAGTGAGTTACTAGGATATGGAACCGGTTGCCTTGCTCCTCTCACGCACAATTACTACTTCCCCAAACTAATTAGAGACTCTTTTTGAGGTATCTGTTACAGAAGTTGTTGGAGAGTCCTGACAAGAAGAAGGATTGCATAGGGAAAAGGTAGTCCTATCTGTTTGAACTTGTTACTATTTATACTGGGAGAGAAGAGTTAACCAGACCTTGCCAGAGTCTTGCGGATAGGTGGTAATATATCCGATCACCTTGATCTTGTCCACACTCTAATCTGTGGAGAACTTGGATGCTTTTGCCTTTTCCTCCCACCCAGTGCAGTTGCAGCCTCTACTACCTGTTCCTGGCCTTCCCATCACCCAGTCTTCTTCCTCCTGTTTTCCCTCAGACCTCCTTCCAAACAATCTGTCCTGTCTGGGCCACAATGTATTCATTAACCCACTGCCACCCCCAAGGGGGAATGGAGCCCTTCTTTGGTTTATTTTGAGTCCCTCATCCCGAATCTGACCACACACAGAGAATGGTGTTCAGAAAACTGTGGTGTGGGGCATAATCCAGCCCACCATCTTTTACATGACTGGAGAACTAAGAAAAATAGTTACATTTTTAAATGGTTGGAAGAAAAGAAAAAGCAGAATGCTGTCGTGAAAATGATATGAAATTTACATTTTAGTGTCCATAAGTAAAAAAGAAGGTTAAGAACAAAACTCCAGGGAACATCACCATTTAAAGAGTAACTGAAAGGAAGTGGTCCAGGAAGGAGACTGAGAAGGAGATGCCTGGGAAGTGGGAAGAAAAGCGGGAAGGAAACCAGCAGAGCCATGCTCTTTCATTGACATGTGGCCTGTGGCGGTTTTCCTGCAGCAGCTGTGTACACGAGACAGAGACCAGTGGCCCACAAAGCCTAAAGTAGTCACTATCTGGTCCTTTCCAGAAGTTTGCCCACCCCTGGTTTCGACTCTAGGCGGCTGTGTGCTCTATGTCTCCCCCGATAGTCCTGGTGATGTCATAAGCTTCCTTTCTGCTTTCCCCAAGGGCCTGAATCTTCCCAAGGCAGGAACTGCTGATGAGTTAGTCCACAAAGAGAGAGACATTGGGAAAATGTTGTTGTTTGGAGTGTGACACAATGATTTCCAAACCCTACCCCAGCCTTGGCACTCCACCTGCCCCCACCACACACCACCGCACATGTGTTCTAGTGTTTCAGAATATCCAGCAGGTCATGGGGCTGGTTTTGGGTTTGGCTTTTACAGCTGCTGTTTATTTTTCAAAAGGGAGTATGGATTTTGAAAGTCTGAGAAATACCGAGGGACTGTATCCACATAGATTAATTTCTAAGATTACTTAATTGCCACATTAGATGTTTCTCACTGCCTCTTCCCCCACCCCTTCTGTCTTTCTCTCTTTTTCTTCTCTATTAGACTTCCAGCATATACAGTGACAGTTTCTTCCTCACCTCCCACTTGCTTCTTAGCCCACCACAATCTGGAGTCAACTCCCACTACAACACGGAAACTGCTCTCAATCCATTTGTCAACCATTTCATAATTACTAAATCTAAGGACACTCCTAGTCCTTCCTTGACTTTTGGGTAGCATTTTATAGTGCTGACCTTGTCCTTCTTCATGGAACACCTCTGGTTCTCTGAATCTGCTTCTTCCTTGTTCTTCTCTTAGCTCTCATAGCTATCTGGATGCTCCCGGTGTCACTAGATTCCTACAAATTAGTCCAGGTCCGTGTACTGTTATTTTCTGATTTCAGTACCACGCTCGCCCTCCTATGCTGTGTTCTGGACTGCTCGGCCTGGGCATCTGTAAGGTATGTGCTCCCCGGGCTTCCTAGCCGGTTGGTTTCCTGTTAGATTCTCTCAGTAGGAGGCACTGGCGGAAGATAAGGCAAAGAAACCGAGAAGCTTCCTGCTTTAGTTTCTAACAGAGTGGCAGTCGCTGATAGAAATGGTAGCAGCCAGAATGGGTTATTTTGTACTCCAGCCTAGTAGGTAGAGAAAGCAACTTCTCAGTGATCCAGCCTTGAAGAAGATGGAACCTTCTCAGCAGATCTAGAATCAGCTATGATGGTGTCTGTCCCAGGAAAACAGCAGGTGTAGACAGGGATTCTGTGTCAGGGGCAATAGGAGCTTGTGATTTCTAGGCATTTCTCTTTCCTATTTGTGCCTCCAGACTCATATTTTTTTCCTTTTGCACTTCTTGCCCTTTTAACACCGTTGTAACCAATTTTCTGTATGAAATTCCCTCAGTCGGGGGCGCCTGGGTGGCTCAGTGGGTTAAAGCCTCTGCCTTCGGCTCAGGTCATGATCTCAGGGTCCTGGGATCGAGCCCTGCATCGGGCTCTCTGCTCGGCGGGGAGCCTGCTTCCCCCCCTCTCTCTGCCTGCCTCTCTGCCTACTTGTGATCTCTCTCCTCTCTGTCAAATAAAAAAAAAAATCTTTAAAAAAAAAAAAAAAGAAATTCCCTCAGTCGGGAAGACCTAGAGTGGTTCTATGTTCCCGACTAGATCCTGGATGCCACCTGGTAAGAGGGTTGGGGTTGGAATCCATGCAGACTTATGTCCTTGTGTCACTTTCTGCTCCATCTACACAGTCCACTTGCAGGCTATCCACCGCTTCTGCTTCAACATCTGTGCTGATGACTCCCAAATTGAGCTTTTTCAGCCCATACCCGAGATCCATACCTAGATACCTCATGTCTCCTGCGTGGCTCTTCCACTGGCCTCTTAGATTCAACATTTGCGACACTGACTCATTCTCTTCTTCATCAAATCTGCCTCTATGTCATTCTTTTCTATTTTAGCGTAGTCCGTTACTGACCACCCCATCCAGCCCCCCAGTCTAGAAATCTTGTGAGCCTTGACCCCTCCACTGGGCTAATCAGTAGCCAAGCCCTTTAGAGTCTACCTCCTAATTATCTCAATATTCTATTCCATCTCCTCCTCGCTCATGATTTAATTCAGGCTCTTATCATTTCTCACCTAAATCATTGCTATATTGCTAAAAAAGACTGGTGTGTGGGTGTGTGCAACTTTTTATTTTGATGCAATATACTATAGACTCTGACCAGCAGTTTTAGTTCAATTTTTTCCAAGCTCCAGTCCATCCTTTGAAATGTCAGACCAATTTTTCTAAAACTTAAAATAATTGTGTCACTCCTCAGTTTTAATATCTATAAAAGCCAGGCCCTCTTTGTGGTATAGCATGGCCTATGTGATCTGGCTCTTGCTTAAAATTCTAGCTCATCTTGACACTCCCCCACCCCTCCACTACCAAACAGGGACACAATCAGTAGTCTCTACACCATTCACATGCAACCACACGGAGGTTTCCAAGGGAAGGAGCTTTGAATGCCTCTGACCTTCACATATTTGCCTGCCCCTAGCCCCAGAATGCTTTTCTCTTCCTTCATGTTCTGCTGGCCAAATTGTTTTTCTTTCAAGATTCTTAGAAGCCTTGACTATGTTCCACCTATCCTCCATCCTCATTAAGTTACTACTTTCAAAACACTTGGCACATTCTTGTTTGAACACATTACACTGTTGTGTAATGATTTATTCATTCCTCCCCCTCCCCGCCCCCCCTCCCCCCGGCCCCACCATTAGAATTTAAACTCTTTGAAGGCAGGAATACCCTTTATTCATCTTTGTATTTCTAGCTCTGGATCCAATACTAGCACTTATTAAATTTTCCGTATATTTCTGCCGAATGAATTAGAGCTAATGCCTAACGAATACCTACCTCTCAGAGAGCGAAAGAAGAGGGAGATCTGGAGGGAGGAGGAGGCGGGGTCTGAAGAGCTCTGGGAGTTTGCGGTGGCAAGAGGCGCGTCCCCACTGCAACGTTCTGCCAGGAGGTGGTGCTGCTCTGACGAGCCCATCACCCAGGTTACGGGCTGAAGCTGACGGCTTGATACCGTAGAGGGATCCCCAGCAGGAGGCAGACATCCCTCCATTGTCTTCCCTGCCCAGTGGAAGACCCAAGTCTTGAGGAGGTTACTGGTACTGTGTCTCTCCCCAGCAACTGATGATGTTACACCCTCCGCTTCTGTGATTGGTTTAGCCAAATGATAAGGGCAACTATTGGAAGTAGCTGGCGGAACACGATCTGGGGAAGGAGTTTGGGGCCCCGGGTCAGCTGGTTGGTAGCTCTTAGCCCGCAGTGTGGTGTGAAGCTATGGATCATGAGCAGAGGCGGGGAGCTGCACTGCTGAGGCTGTTACACCTGCTGTGGCTGCTGCCCTACTCCCGGACCGCGCCTGAAGGTATGACAGTACCTCTCCTTTACTCCAGTCCTGACAGGTTAGAGCCTAGGGAGCCACCCAGAGCATTTGTCTTCTTTACATTGGAAGCCCTGTGCTTTGTAAGTGGCGGGAAGTATTATGAAGCAGTGGAAACAATAGCACAATTGGGAAAGAGATCAACAATGGATGGCTGGCAAACAATATCAGAGGTGGTTTATATATTCCACTTAAGACAGTCTCTTGAAACAGAGATTATATCCATTTTACAGATGGAAAAAAAAATGAGACTCAGAGACTCTTAAGTAACGTGGTCAAATTCCCACAGTTGGAAAGCTGCACAGCTGGGATTTGAACGAAGCAAATACTATTTCACTGTCCTGTTTACTTGACTACTCTGTACTCTGTCATCCACTCACTTTGTGGTTCTTGGAAAGTCTCTTGACTTTATTGGTCCTTTGTTTCCTTCTTTGTAAAGGACGGGGCAGAATGGAAGAATAATCTGGAAGATCCCTCTTCCTCCAGATATCTATAATTCTAGGTATTGAGTACTGGGTAGAAAGTCTCCTGCTAGTGTGTGTGTGTGTGTGTGTGGGGGAGATTCTTGCCAGGAGTTTCAAAGAATAGAGATTATTTCCTGCAACGTTGGGTCCCCCAGTCCTGTCATTGAAGGAAGTGGAGGGTTGAGGGAGGTGAAGATGTTTTCAGAGAGGTTTGGTGCTAATGAAGTGGCCGAAGAGAAGCCTGGAGATTGGTTTTTTCAACTTCCCGTGTTGTCTGGGGGTAAGGTGGGCAGTGTCATCTGCGGCTTGGGGAGGCCGTAATCATTCCTTTACCCTCCCTTCTAAGACTGGGGAACCCATTCAAGGCTTTCACGGGTCAGTACGTGTGAATTCTGTGAATTAGACAAAGATATTTTTTTGGGGAGGATGCAGCCCTGCGGCAGGATGCGTGGCTTGGTGAGCAGAGTGCTGGAGAGATTTCGACTTCCAGATACTTCCTTGGCCAGATACCTCTGTGCAGCAAACAAGCACGCAACCGACATCGGGACTCCAAATCTGTCACTTTAGACAGTAGACCTTTTTTACTTTTTACAACTTTAGACAGTTGGCTTTTTTATGGGCAGCGGAAGTTTGGAGACATCCTGTCATGTCTTCTTCACCCCCACTGGGAGGGAGATCCTAAATACTAGACACAAGGAGGGGTTACACCCCAACCCTACCCCTTCTGCCTTCAGCAGGCCTTGCTCTTTTCTAAGCTAAAGAGGAGGAGGAGAGGCCCCCCTTCCTGACTCACTCTGTCTCCTCTGCAGCTCCTGCTCCAGCGTGGCGAGATGAACTGCAAAACCACACGTTCCTGCACACGATGTACTGCCAGAACTGGAGTCCCAGCATCGGCCTCTCGGAAGCCTATGACGGGGACCAGCTCTTCTCCTTCGACTTTTCCCAGAACACCCGAGTGCCTCGCCTCCCTGAATTTGCCGACTGGGCTCAGAAGCCTGGAGATACTTCCACCATTTTCTTTGACAAAGCGCTCTGCCAGGCTATGATCCAGGAAATAGGACCACAACTCGAAGGGCAAATCCCTGTGTCTAGAGGTCAGGGGTTTTTCTGGGGGTGGAGGGGAAGGGGTACATCCTTAGCCTTGTCAACCTGTACGCTGAATTCTTCCCTTTCACACCAGCCGCCTCATCTCATGGCTTCTGGGTCTTCCCGTACCAGCTATGGTCTACACTCTGTTTTTATTGTGGGGCAAAGCCATGTGCTTAGGACATAGTAGGTGTTCAGAACTATTTATTGAACTTAATGAATGCAACAGGGACCAGTTGATGGCTACTGAATATTAATTAGAGCTCGTGTTGCTATGCTCAGCAGGATGGAAGGGGAGAAAAGAAGTATCCGATGATGGGCCTGTGTTTCAGGGCATGGGATTAGAAGCCCCTGTGGGGTCTAGACAGGAAGCCCTGCAGGAAGTGAGGGTGGAGGGTTCCAGAGTGGCCTGGCTCTGGCTCTGCTTCTAGGTCCAGGTCTGGTTCTTGCCTGGAGGGAGACCTCCCTCAGAGCCCCAGGTCCTCCCTCATCTCTTCTCCCAAAGCCAGTCCCCACGGACACCGTCTCTGCCCTCCCCTCTGTATGCCACGCCCCTCCCAAACTCAGGGGTACCTTCTAAACTAGTTGCCTTAATCCTCCCACCAGGGTTTCCTATCGTTGATGTGTTCACGCTGAAGCCCCTGGAGTTCGGCAAGCCCAACACGCTGGTCTGTTTTGTCAGTAATCTCTTCCCACCCACGTTGACGGTGAACTGGCGGCATCACTTGGACCCTGTGGAAGGAATCGGGCCCACTTTTGTGTCCGCAGTTGATGAACTCAGCTTCCAGGCCTTTTCTTACTTAAACTTCACACCAGCACCCTCTGATCTTTTCTCCTGCATCGTGACTCATGAGATTGACAGCTACACGGCAATTGACTATTGGGGTGAGAGCTGTGTCCTTGGAAGCCTGCTTCCTTTGGGGGGCCAAAAGGGACTTCGTTGAAGTCCATTCTCACCCTGGGCAACTTCAATTTTTTTATGCCTCAGTTTCTCCTGTTTCGTCTCAGACACCCATGTAATTCCCCTGGGTGGGGAGGCTCACCGACCAAGTCTCCAGGCTGATCTGCCCCCCTTTTTCTCCAGTGCCTCATAATGCGCTGCCCTCTGATCTTCTGGAGAATGTGCTGTGTGGTGTGGCCTTTGGCCTGGGTGTGCTGGGCATCATTGTTGGCTTAGTCCTCATCATCTACTTCCGAAAGCCTTGCTCAGGTGGTACGTTGGGGTGTCTGGAGTGGGTGGGTGAACCATGGAGGCCACATACAGCAGGGCATGTGGGGGCATGCCCAAGGTCATCCTGTGGTATGGGGAGACCCCCGCCTTTGGGTGCCTGAATCAGGTGCCATGGAGACATCCTTCTGGTCGGGGTCCCAGTCATGCACACACACAATTAAGGGGTCATGGACATGGCTTCGAGTGGGAGAGGAGTGATATGGGGAGCTGTAGGAGGGATGCTTGGAGATGACTTGGGGCCAAGGAGAGATCAACTTCTCCAGGCTTATGCGTCAGACAGGGAGGGGAGGGGCCTTTGGGGAGGAGGGGGTCCCCCTGATGGCTTCCCTCCATCCATCTCTCCTCAGATTGATTCCTCCTGCCCAGAGTCTGGTGCCAGCATTGTCGACCGTGCATGCAGCGGAAGCTCAGGTTTCCCGCATCCCACCCAGGATCTCTCCTCAGGACGGGAGTCCCTGGGATGGCCCCACGGGTGTGCGCGTGCGCATTTGTGCAGGTTTCTCAGATGGGGGCTCTGCTGTCCCCGGGCTTACACCCAGGGAAACCCAGAGTGCCTTTCCTATCACGACCACATCCTTTCCGACTTTAGGGCAATAAATCTTATTTCTTAATATTGCGTGGGCTGTCATTTCAAATCCAACATGCCCTAACCCGAACGCGGCTTGCCCTCGTTAGGGAGGGGAATGGGAAAACCCCGAATGCCTTCACTGACTCCTGTTCCCTGATCTCAGCACCATACGATGGCTTTTACTCCTAACAGTTTTTGCACAATACGTGAAAAACGAGGGTAGGTCTACTTTCTGGTAATCCTGCTCACAAAATGGTGGAGGAGGCTGATTGCGGATTTTGTTTGTTTGTTTCATTTTACTGTTTGTGAAAATATTTATGGCTGGTAGAGACTGCCTTGAGAAATATGTAACTCCTTCCAGCCTTCACCGTAGCAGGGAAACGAGGAGCACAGGAGTGGGAAAGATAAGCTTTCAAACGCTGTTCCAACTCAGTCCTGTCGGTTCTGTGAAAACAGTGTATTCAAGCTCCTGAAGCGAAGTGTGAACAGCCTGGAAGAGCCCACAATTCATGTGTCCCTCCAAACGATTTGTTGTTGGGCTGGAGTGGATTATCCAAGGAGAACCGCGGTGGTGCTGCCCTGAGCAGAAGTGAGAGTAGGGGACACGTGACTACTGGTGGTAAATCACTTTGCATATGCGTTGTTTCTTGCTTTCCTGAGGGTCTGGGAATTACTTTGGAGGAGGGAGTGGCATTAAAGTTAAGAGTGAAATATTTTAGTATTGGTGAGAGAATCTAATCTAAGGGGAAAGATCCAATTCCCAGGAGTTGGCACCTCCTCTAAACCGTCTCATTTCTAATAGCAGCCGACTTACTGTGTAACAGTATGCTCTCAGGAACCAGACTGCTGGGGATTCAATTGGGACTGTCAAATTTTAGCTGTGTGCCCTTGGGCAAGTTACTTAACCTCTCTGCGTCTTGATATTATTTTCTGTAAGATGATGATAATAAAGATGTTCACCTTAATAGGGTTGTTGTGAAACCTTTAAGTTAACATCTGTAGAATGCTTAGAACAGTGTTTGGCGCATGGAATGCTGAGTAATAGGCTAGGATTTCCACAGGGGAACCTCGCAGCCATCACTGACTTCTTTCTCTTTTCTGCAACCTCCTTCGAATCTACATTCACGCATCATATTTTCTCCTTTTGAGATATTTTTCTTTTTCTTTTCTCTTTACTTTTCTACATCTCTCTCACCGCTTTGTAGTTCTTCATGATTTCTATCTATTCTCCAACTTATTCAGAAACTTCCTGCCAGCCACATCTTCAGACTGCTTTTAGACAGATCTTAGACAAGTCACACTCCCTTTATGGACCTCCAATGCCACACTTTAAGATGATGAGCTTACAATAGATGTTCTCTGATCAAACATTCTATGATACTGTCACTTGCAATACTTGAGAAACATTGAAGAACCTCGTAGTCTGGTGTCCCCCTTCCCAGTAGGTGTCCTGTTCTGGGAGGAGTCTGGGATCACTCTTCCTTGACGGTATACTGTGCTCTTTAGGCTTCCTCTATAGATCCAAACCAAGTTTGACTTCTTCCATGAACCTAACCCTAATCCTACAGCCTTTTTTTTTTTT
>CM053608.1:101257456-101288139 GCA_028646535.1 Procyon lotor
ATTACCCTATAGTTATGTATTTACTGTTGGTTTTATTTAGTTAATATTTTACTTAGGGTGTTGTGTTTACTTTTATAAAGCATGGACATAAAACTTGCTTTTCTTGCATTTCCTTATTTATTTTTGTAATAAAAAATTCCTTTATACAATGAGTTGGACAGCTTTTGTTCTTCATTCCCTTTTCTGGAACAACATATAGATGTATCTTTTCAAAGGCCAGCTTTTGTTTCCATTAATTTGCCTTAAGCTTTCAGTTTTGTTATCTTTATTTTTATCTTTATTAGTTCCTTCCTCCTTTCTTTGGGTTTGTTCTGTTCCCCTTTACCTAACTTTGGAGTTGAGTGCTTAGCTCATTTTATTTATGTAATTTTTTTGTGTCCTGAAAAGTGTATTTAAAGGTAAAACATTTTCCTCAAAGTTCTGCTTTAATGATATCTAACAAATTTTGATGTGTTGTGTTTTAATTTCTGGTCAGTTCTAATTATTCTTTACATTCTTTATAATTTTTTTTTTTTTTTAAGATTTTATTTATTTGACAGAAACACAGCGAGAGAGGGAACGGTAGCGGGAGAAGCAGGCTTCCCGCAGAGCAGAGAGCCCGATGCGGGGCTCGTCCCAAGCCCCTGGGATCATGACCTGGGCCGAAGGCAGACGCTTAACGACTGAGCCACCCAGGCGCCCCTATAATTTTGTTTTTAACTCAAATGTTATTTATGAAAATTTTAAAATTTATGAAATGTATGAAAATTTCAATAATTTTTTAACATTTTGCTATGTTTGCTTTCTTTTTCTGTTTCTGTCTCTCTAATGTTTTTTTCTAAGCATTTCAGAGAAAGCTGCACACATCATACCCGTTTCCTGTTGAGTATTTCAGTACATTTCTTGCTCGTAGCAAGGACATTCTTTTATAATTACAGGAGAGTGATAATACTCAGGAAATTAAACTTTGATATAATACTATTATCTCATCCACAATACATATTCAAATTTCAGTAATTTTCTCAATAAAGATCCTCATAGTCTCCCCACTCCCTCTACCCTCCCGCCCGGTGATCCGGAATCACACATTCCAGCCAGTTGTCTTGTTTCTTTAGTCATTTGAAAACTGGAGGAATTCTTCATTTTCCTATTTGCTTGATTAATAAACAAGCTTAAATAATTTTATTGTTCTTCTTTTTATTTCTTTGCTTATTTTTCTATATGCCAGTTTTTGATATGGGTTTGTTAAAATCACCAACTGCAATTAAAAAAATAAACTTCTGGGGCCTCTGAGGGGCTCAGTAGGTAAAAGTTTCTGCCTTCAGCTCAGGTCATGATCTCAGGGTCCTGGGTTCGAGCCCCGCATCGGGCTCTCTGCTCAGCGGGGAACATGCTTCCCCCACCCTCTCTGCCTGCCTCTCTGCTTGCTTGTGATCTCTCTCTTCTCTGTCAAATAAGTAAATAAAATCTTAAAAAAAAAAACACAACTTCTGCGTGTAGTTCTTTCAGTTATTGCTTTATAAATTGTGAGGCTGTATTATTGATTACATATATATTTATGATTCCTATTCCTTCTTGCTCTATTGTTTCTTTTTAATCATATAAAAATCTTTTTTTGTCCCTTATCAAAGCACTTTTTATAAACCTTAAATTCTGTTCTGTTACGTATTACGATAATTGCCTAACTTTTTTGGGGTCATATTTGCCACCTGGTAAATCTTTTTCCTCCTTTTCATTTCAATCTTTATGTGTCTTCTTGCTTTAAGTGTATTTATTATGAATAACTCATAGTTTAGTCTTTTTATTTTCTCCATTGTCCGTGCCTCTATCTTTTAATTGGTAACTGCTGATATATTTGAGACTTATTTTTGTAACTCATCTCAAGTTTTGTATTTAGTGTATATTGTTTCCTTCTTTTTCTCACTTTCCATTTGATGGACTGATTTTTTCCCTACTATATTAGAAGTTATATTTACTGATTCTGTTCTCATGTTGGTTGGCTTTAATTTAAAACATACATTCATGCTTACTTACCTTTGTAAATTTCTTAAATACCTTACTATTTATATATTGGCCCCAAATTCTTTAGCCTACTCTGTCCTTCTGAATTTCTTTTTTAATGTATTCATTTTAAATTTTTCTTCCAGTTTTCTGGAGGTATGATTGATAAATAAAGACCCCATATCTTTAAGCTGAACAGTGTAACTTTTTTAAAAAAAGATTTTATTTATTTATTTGAGAGAGAGAGAGAGAAAGAGAGAGAGAGAGAGAGAGAAAAGGGGAAGCAGCAGAGGGGAAGGGAGAGGGAGAGAGAATCTCAAGCCGACTCCGAGCTCAGTGCACAGCCCAACCTGGGGCTCAATCTCATGACCTTGAGATCATGACTTGAGCTGAAATCAAGAGTTGTACACTTAATTGACTGAGCCACCCAGGTGCCCCACTTTTTTTTTTTTTTGAGAGAGAGAGAGAGAGAGAGAGAGAGTGTGTGTGCAAGCAGGGGGAGGGATAGAAGGAGAGGAAGAGAGAGTATTCCAAGCAGGCTCCATGCTCATTGGGGAATCCAGTGCAGGGCTTGATCTCATGATCCTGAGATCATGCCCCGAGTTGAAATCAAAAGTTGCATGTTTAACCCACTGAGCCACCCAGGCTTTTCCTCCACAGTGTAACTTTTTAAAATCTATACAGTGAAGAGGTGCCTGGGTGGCTCAGTCAGTTGAGCCTCTATCTCTTGATCTTAGCTCAGGTCTTAATCTCAGGGTAGTGATTTCAAGCCCCATGTTGGAGCCTTTTTTTTTTTTTAAAGCTGTACAATGTGATGATTTAATATATGTATAAGTTGCAAAATGATCACCACAATCAAGATTACCATTATCCGTTCTTTGATGTTTTCCTACTCTCACCCAAATACCAATCCTCTCACCAAGTAAAGATTTTAAAATCTGGACACACACACACACACACACACACACACACACCTCTTTATTTATTTATTTTTAAATCTTTTATAAACAAAAGATTATTTATTTATTTATTTAGAGAACACATGAGTAGAGGGAGGGGCAGAGGGAGAAGGAGAGAGAGAATCTCAGGCAGACTCTGCACTGAGCACAGAGCCCGATGCAGGGCTTGATCCCAAGATCTTGAAATCATGATCTGAGCTGAAATCAAGAGTCAGATACTTAACTAACTGAGCCATCCAGGTGCCCCATCCGCATGCTTTAATACAGTCCTGGTTCAGTTGACAATCACACTTATTCCTATATTCCTTATTGCAACTTCCTTAATTTGACTCTTTTTTTATTTGAATAAGATCTTTTTTTTTTTAAGATTTTATTTATTTATTTGACAGAGGGAGAGAGATCACGAGTAGGCAGACAGGCAGGCAGAGAGAGAGGGGGAAGCAGGCTCCCTGCTGAGCAGAGAGCCCCATGCGGGGCTCGATCCCAGGACCCTGGGACCATGACTTGAGCCAAAGGCAGAGGTCCTAAACCACTGAGCCATCCAGGTGCCCCTGAATAAGATCTTTTTAAAAAATACTTTATGTATGTATGTATTTTTTATTTATAAAATAAATAAATATTATTTATATTAAATAAATATAATATTAAATAAATATTAATAATTTATTAATAAAAACAATTAAAAATATATCCTCCATTTTGCTGGTCTCTTTAATATTTTCCACGTCTTTCTTCCTTCCTGCTCCCTTCTGGAAACTTCTTCTGTCTTAGCTTCTGCCTCCCTGATTCTGCTTCAGCTCTATCCATCCTGCTGCTTGTGCAATGACAGTATTTGCCACATAAACTATTATCATTTAAACATTTGATATTATCTCTTTATTTTTATGAATTACTGGTTTTACTTTATATTGTTGGTATCTTCTACTATTTTGTTAAGTGTGTTTACCATCTTACTTTAAGTTCTTGTTTCGTTTTTTTCTCATTTCTGCATTCAATAGTATACGGTGTTCAATTTGTTATTTTTGTTTTGCAGCAGGTTTAGCCCTTAGCTGTCTGATTCTGTCGGTCTGTGGGCTCACATCTCCACGGGGGGTAACAGCTAGTCAGTGAGTCTAATGTGTGATGGGGATGAAGGTCCGACTGTGAAGGTCTGTGTCCGTGAAGGTCCTGCCCCGGGAGAGAACTCAGAAACTCTGTGACTCTCCCTAGCTGCATCTTCTCTATCAGTCAGCTCTAAGGAACAGCAGCTGGGAGCAGGCAGGCTCCTGGGAGCGGGGGCAGTGGCGGCAGATAACGGAGAAGTGAACACCTGACATTAACGCCTAGTGTCTTCAGTTCCTTGACCTAGCAAGGCACAGGGACTGCTCTGATTTCTGTTTATGTGGAAAGGGGAGGCAGTGATGTCCCAAGGCAATTGTGAGGAGATAAGTGTCGAATTTAAAAAGGTCTTCCCGCTGCTTCTATATCCCTGGATGAAGCCCTCCCCCCTCCCTACACACACAGGTTCAAGATGGCAGTTCTGTCTCTTGGCAAGTTCTAAACATCTCCTATTGGTTGTTGCCATTGTTGTTGTTTCCCCAAATGCTTGCTTCCCTTTGCTTCTATAGCCTTACCAAAATTCACTTTGGGTGAGGAGTTGGGAGCCTGAACCTACTTATTTGCCATCTCAGCAGGAAATAGAAGTTTTATTTCTGGTTCTCAAAGGACAGAGTGACAGGTGACGCCCAATGGCTTGCAGTCAGAAGCTTCCTGATCACCAGAGTCTTACTCTGTGACCAGGACTAGTGTGCTGTCACGCCTGCTCCAAGGGTCTCTCTTCCTGGTGCCAAGTGGGGTGGTGAGTGGGAATTCTGATCTCTCTCTGCTCTAGTGAAGGACAGAAAGGAGACATGGTGATTCATGAGGTAAGGGTGTGTGTGGCACTGAGTAGGAGAGCGACATGTTTTTGTTGAGCACTTACCGTGTACTCCATTGAGCACTTTCTGTGTACTCCATTGAGCAGCTTCTGGGTGTGCCTTCAGGGGTGTTTTACTTTGCAGAATCCAAGAGAAAGACTTCAGTAGTTCCTTTCCAGGAAGATCCTGACTAGTTTTGGGGGAAGCCATATGATGAGGCTACATCACTCTGATAGATGGTATTAGGCTTGTGACCTTTAAGGTCTGTTTGGGTGTGTCTTCCTTTTCTCTGATTTAGAAGCAGCTCTAGGACTTAAGAATTTTTTCAAATTAGCTCTTTTAAGCCACTCTAGCACCAGTATTCAGAACCCTCAAAGCAATTTGCTGCAGCCATCTCTAGTGGGTCTTGTGGCTTCCTATCTTCTCATTGGCCTCTGCTCCCATTCCTCTCCTGTTTATCTTGGATGGCAGATGACTTTTCCTATGTGGCAACGTTTGGCACAAGATACATAGCAAATGCTTGTTGAATTGACTGTGTTCTTTGTCTTTGAGGGTTAAAAAAAAGAGAAGGCTTTTCTCTGTATGGGCACCCATTCCATTTCTTCCCGCTGTATGCTCAGTGGTTGCTGCCAGGAAGTGCCCTACTGGAATGAGCTCTTGAGGGGGAGCAAACTCCATCTGTTGGGGGGCCCAAGGGTTAACAACAATATTAAAGTGGTTTTTTTTTTCCCCACAGGAAGATGAACTTGAGTTTATCTTATCCTTACTGTTTCTTGGGAATGTATTGGGTTTAGATAAACAAGGCATGCCAACTGTGTTACAAAGTAACATTTTAAATGAGAGAAATGACCCCTATTCAGTGAACAATGTCTGCATGAGGAAGGCTGAGTAGGCATTAAAGTTTATGGGCCTATGTGACAAGAAACATGTAAAAACCTGTCAGGAAACACATGCCTTGGATTCTGTGTATGGTGTTTCTTCAAACTGAATGCACCTGTTGGCTTGGAATTCACATTCACAGGCTTGTAAGATATGGTTCCTGCAATTTGAGAAGTTTTCCTACTCTGGGATGGCTCCTATCCACCCCTGTGGTCTTGTCTGTTACAGCCAAGCATGTCCCATGAGATGAGAGGGCAAGAAGCAATACCTAGATTATTGTAAAGACTCCTGAGAAGACATGTTTAATGCTGTCAGGCTAATAAACAAGAATGTTGTTTCATGTCCTATATCCTTCTTTTTTTTTTTTTTTAAAGATTTTTTAAATTTATCTGACGGAGAGAAACACAGCGAGAGAGGGAACACAAGCAGACGGAATGAAAGATCTTGGGTGCATTCAGTGCAGTGTGCACACTTCATTTTGGAAACCAGTGTTTCAGAAAACAATTTGTGCCTGTATACAATCAAGCATTAGGTTTTTTTTAAATTAACATATAATATATTATTTGTTTCAGGGGTACAGGTCTGTGCATCATCAATCTTACACATTTCACAGCACTCACTATAGGACATACACTCCCCAATGTCCATCACCCAGCCACCCTATCCCTCCTACCCCCCTCCCCTCCAGCAACCCTCAGTTTGTTTCCTGAGATTGAGTCTCTTATGGTTTGTCTCCCTCTCTGGTTTCATCTTGTTTCATTTTTCCCTACCTTCCCCTATGATCCTCTTTCTTGTTTTTCAAATTCCTCATATCAGTGAGATCATATGATAATTGTCTTTCTCTGATTGATTTATTTCACTTAGCATAATACCCTCTAGTTCCATCCATGTAGTTGCAAATGGCAAGATTTCAGGTTTTTTGATGGCTGCATAATATTTCATTATATATATATATACATATATATACATACATATATATATATATATATAAACTTCTTCTTTATCCATTCATCTTACTGTTGATGGACATCTAGGCTCTTTCCACAGTTTGGCTATTGTGGACATTGGGACATTGCTGCTATAAATCTTGGGGTGTACGTGCCCCTTCGGATCACTACATTTGTATCTTTAGGGTAAATACCCAGTTGTGCAATTGCTGGGTCAGAGGGAATCTCTATTCTCAACTTTTTGAGGAACCTTCATACTGTTTTCCAGAGTGGCTGTACCAGCTTGCATTCCCACCAACAGTGTAGGAGGGTTCCCCTTTCTCCACATCCTCACCAACATCTGTCCTTTCCTGACTTGCTAATTTTAGCCATTCTGACTGGTGTGAGGTGGTATCTCACTGTGGTTTTGATTTGTATTTCCCTGATGCCGAGTGACGGTGAGCACTTTTTCATGTGCCCATTGGCCATTTGGATTTCTTCTTTACAGAGGTGTCTGTCCAAGTTTTCTGCCCATTTCTTGACTGGATTATTTGTTCTGTGGGTGTTGAGTTTGATAAGTTCTTTATAGATTTTTGGATACTAGCCCATTATCTGATAGGTCATTTGCAAATATCTTCTCCCATTCTGTCAGTTGTCTTTTAGTTTTGTCTTTTAGTTTTTTTTTTTTGTTCCTTTGCTGTGCAAAAGCTTTTTATCTTAAGGAAGTCCCAACTCTCTATTCTGTTCTATTGGTCTATGTGTCTGTTTTTGTGCCACTACCACACTGTCTTGATGATTACCGCTTCGTAATAGAGCTTGAAGTCTGGAATTGTGATGCTGCCAACTTTGGTTTTCTTTTTCAACATTCCTTTGGCTATTCGGGCTCTTTTCTGGTCCCATATAAATTTTAGGATTATTTGTTCCATTTCTTTGAAAAAAGTTAATGGTATTTTGATAGAGATTGCATTAAATGTGTAGATTGCTTTAGGCAGCAGAGACATTTTCACAATATTTGTTTTTCCATCCCATGAGCATGGAACGTTTTTCCATTTCTTTGTGTCTTCCTCAATTTCTTTCATGAGTATTCTATGGTTTTCTGAGTACAGATTCTTTTGCCTCTTTGGTTATATTTATTCCTAGCCATCTTATGGTTTTGGGTGCAATTGTAAATGGGATCAACTTCTTTTTTTTTTTTAATAAAGATTTTTATTTATTAGAGACAGGCAGAGAGAGGGAGAAGCAGGCTCCCCGCTGAGCAGAGAGCCCCATGCGGGGCTCGAACCCAGGACCCTGAGATCATGACCTGAGCTGAAGGCAGAGGCTTTAACCCACTGAGCCACTCAGGTGCCCCTAGGATCAACTTCTTAATTTCTCTTTCTTCTGTCTTGCTGTTGGTGTATAGAAATGCAACTGATTTCTGTGCATTGATTTTTTATATCCTGACACTGCTAAATTCCTGTATGAGTTCTAGCAGTTTTGGGGTGGAGTCTTTTGGGTTTTCTACATAAAGTATCATATCATCTGCAAAGAGTGAGAGTTTGACTTCTTTGTCGATTCAGATGCCTTTATTCCTTTTCGCTGTCTGATTGCTGAGGCCAGGACTTCTAGTACTATGTTGAATGGCACTGGAGATAGTGGACATCCCTGCTGTGTTCCTGACCTTAGGGGCAAGCACTCATTTTTATATTACAAACAGTAGAGAGAAGAGCAAACCTAGATTACCAGAACTAGTAAATGAATTGGATGACATTAAGAAACAAAATATATTCAACAAATAGATGAAATAATAGAAAACATCTGCTTTGGGTATATGCTATAGGCTATTAAGAAATAGAGAGCATAAAACAAAAACAAATATACAGAGGGGAAAGAAACAGAAGATAGAAATTTAAACACTTCCTTCTCAGGTAAAATGTTTTCCTGCCCGCAGGTGGGTCTTTGCTGACATCTATGGGCTACAATTTGCCAGTGATTTTACTTAAGGATTTTACCATGCTTGTTTTTTCCCCCTCTATTTAAAAAAAAAAAAAAGTTTTAAAATTTAGATATTTATACATTCATTTCTGTTTGTCAATGTTGAGATTGGAAAATTTTTTTCTTTATTGATTTATGGGTTGGCTGTGTTCCTGAAAGTCTTGAATCCTATTTTAAACAAGAAGCATTCAACCATAGGCTCTGTTGGAAAGAGACTGCAACTATCTTGTTCACTCTTATATCTCTGGTACTTCAAACAGCATCAGGTTCATGGTGGATATTCAAAAATGCCTTTTGAATGGTTGAAATGTACTTGAAAATCAGAGCATTTAAAGGCACTCTGTGATTAGCCATTTAATAAAGTTAATAAAGTTAAAACCAATTAATATTCAGTAAATTATTACTTGAGTGAAACAAAGCTTTTGATGATGGGCAAAATTGGGACACCTGGGGGGCTCAGTCGTTAAGTGTCTGCCTTTAGCTCAGGTCATGATCCCAGAGTCCTGGGATCGATCCCTGCTCAAAGGGAAACCTGCTTCTCGCTCTCTCACTCTCCCTGCTTGTGTTCCCTCTCTCCTTGTCTCTCTTTCTGTCAAAAAAAAAAAAAATCTTTAAAAAATGGACAAAATTATCCTTTAAGCCAACCAATGGGGATATCTGAGTTGAATGGTTCAATGCAGAGTTATATTTGGAAGAGACCTTAGACATAGTCTCATACCCTCCTATCAGAGATAAGGAAAAGCTGGAGCTTAGACAACCTACAAAAACCTCGTTCAAGACCACACCACTATTTAGAGGCAGTTATTTCAATATGTAAGAAATTATGTGTGATTATTCTTTTCCTGAAGGAGTTATTATGGGTTTTCTTAAAGTAACAAGCTCTCTCTCTGCTAACCAGAAACTACTCGAGCCATTGCCTTCCTTCTGGAGCAATTATTAAAAGTTCCTAGGATTCTTTTCCTATATATCTACATTGAATTTTTGGAGAAGAGTGGCAACAGCATTTTGGAATAGCTGTTGATTCCAGGGTCCAGAAAATTCCTACCTTTCCTCTATCTTTTTGAATTTCCAGCTCCCTCTTTCTTTCCACCACTTAGGAGTTCTGCCTAGTCACCATGTCACTTATTTGAATTCAGACTCATGGATTTAATTTTTGAAATAATGTACCGGTTTTTTTTTAAGATTTTATTTATTTATTTGAGAGAGTGAGTGAGAGAGAGCATGAGAGGAGCGAAGGTCAGAGGGAGAAGCAGGCTCCCCGTGGAGCTGGGAGCCCGATGCGGGACTCGATCCCGGGACTCCAGGATCATGACCTGGGCCGAAGGCAGTAGCTTAACCAACTGAGCCACTCAGGCGCCCTAATGTACCGTTTTATAAAAAGCGATACCTGCTCATTCCTAAAAATTCAAACAGTACAGGGCAAATATCAAGATAAGAGGAACTAATCACCTTGAATTCTTCCTCTCAGAAAATATTGTTAAATTGTTATTAATATTATGACTATTGTTCTGGGCATCTTCTGATTCCTAGGTGTAATGAAGGATAGATATAAAGATATGGAAGTAAATGGGATAAAGTGTAATTTTTACTCAAATAGAAAAAAAATGGAACAACACTAGAGAGTTGGTGAAGTCCAGATAAATGTTTCTTTGCTGTTGATAATACTTCTGAATTATTCCTAAAATTTGAGAAAAATTTATAACAAAAATGAACCTAATAAAACTCTTACAAATACACCCAAATCGACATGTACATAAATGTCCATTGTAGCAAAAAACAAATGAACCAAGCAAAAGCAAGACAAACACACACACAGAGCAAACCACAATCCAGAAACCAACCTAAACTCGACTAATATTGGAATGGATTACTAAATTGTGGTGTACTCATACAATAGTACACACTACAGCATTAAATGGATGAACCTGAACTACATTGATCAACATGAATAAAACTAAAAAATATAATGTTGACCAAACAAAAAGTTGTATGTGTAAGAATACACATAGATACCATTTTATAAAACTTAAAACTCTATGTAAAACAATACTTGATAATGTTAAGGATTCAAGATGTTTAGTAAAAGTATTAAAACATGCATAGTAATGATAAAATTGACTTCATGTTGGGTCTTTACATCTGGTGAATGAGAAAAAGAGATGGAAGGACCCAGAGACATTAACTGTGTTATAGACATTAACGTCTTAAAAATAGATTTGAAACAAGGCAAAATATTAAGACTTAATGAAGTTGGGTGTTTGGGCAATGGATATCCATTAATCCTCATGTTTAAAATATTTCATGATTAAGATACTTTAAAATAAAAATCATAGAGATGAGCAAAGTAATGGAGTTTAATACTAAGCATAGAAACAGTCGTTATTGCCCGAAGAACTAGACATAATTAAAAATTCCTGATTATGTTAGAACTAAACAGAATTAATTTAAAACTTATTTTATTATCTGTAAAGCAATTATAAGAATAAAAACTTGATCAGAGAAGCAGATACTCTGTAATTGATAGCATAAAGGAACTGGGTACATTTTTTGTTGTTATGGGTAATATTTTAAAATTATTTATGTATTTATTTATTTGAGAGAGAGAAAGAAAGCACAAGCAGGGGGAGAAGGAGCTGGGAGCCTGATGTGGGGCTTGATCCCAGGACTCTGGGATCATGACCTGAGCCAAAGGCAGATGCTTAACGACTGAGCCACACAGGAACCCCCTGTTATAGGTAATATTAAATATTTCTAACATACAGAACATATAGGGAATAATACCCATGTACCCACTACTCAAATACAGTTGTGCTCTTTGTACCTGACTTTAGCACTACCTTTCTTTCCTCAATGCAATTATTGGTTTAAAATTAGTGCATATAAGTCTCCATTATGTTTTGAGAATTGTCCTCAAGAAATATGTACATTTAGTTTATTTTAATGGTTGTCCAATATTATATTGTATGAATACAACATAATTTTATTCACTTGTTTAACCACTGATATATATCTCCTGATTACTAAAGATAAGCAAGGCTGCAATGAACATCCTTATGCATATTTCCTTGATAGATGAGAGATTCTCGAAGGCTCTGGGACACATAAATTGAAGTAGAATTGTCGAGTTGTAGGATATTTGCACTCTTGAAATTTATTCAACATTACATATGTGAAATAAATGGTTAAAATAAGCAGGAAAACGACTTAACTTTTCCACCATGAGTGTATGCAAATTCTGGTTTCTCCCCATCGCTCCATCGGCCCTTGGTATCGCCAGGCTATCTACACTGAGATAATAAAGTTATACTTATTCACATTTAGACCTTTAATTCATTTGAAATTTATTTTTGTATGTGTGAATTAGGGTTCTGATTTTCACCTCCCATGGGCATAGCCAATTTTCAAAGCACCATTAACTGACTTGTGCAGTAGTTCTCAAATTATGGCCGGAGGATCTCTGGGGAAGAGAGATTCCTGAGGTTCTTTTATAGGGTCCACAAGGTTAAAGCTATTCATAATGTGAAGATGTTATTTGTCTTTTCCACTTTCACTCTCATGAGTGAACAGTAGAGTTTCCCAAAGGCTACAGTGGCATGTGATGACATCATTGCTTTAACAGTTAATAAATTGTGTACTGACTGTTGTACTTTCTAGAATGTTCTAAGGCGATGAGTTTAGAGTATAAATACGTACATGTACAAAAATTAACTCAGGTTGTTCTCATTACTTCTACTGTGCTCCAAACAGCTCTTTTCAGTTACAGCTGCTATAGTCTCTGTATCTCATAATCTTTCAGAAATCTTATGTGTAATCTCATAATCTTCCAAGAAATCATAATTTTTAAATCCCAAAGATTTTTTCCTGGACCTATACATAAATACAGGAATTAAGTTTATCTTGTTTTGCAACTATATTAAAATATTTTCCAAAACCATTTTTAATTTTCAAAATTTTATATGAAATGTATTAGTTTAGAATTCAATATTTTATTCTAAAATAAATACTATAATACATTTTCTTGGATTTAAGGATGGATTGCTGGCTTAAAAAAAGATATCAGAGGGGCACCTGGGTGGCTCAGTTGTTAAGCATCTGCCTTCAGCTCAGGTCCTGATCCCAGGGTCTTGGGATTGAGTCCCACTTCGGGCTCCCTGCTCAGTGGGAAGCCTGCTTCTTCCTCTTCCACTCCCCCTGCCTGTGTTCCCCATCTTGCTTGGTCTCTCTCTGTCAAAAAAAATAAATAAAATCTTTGAAAAAAATGTCAGAAGACTTTCTTTTTTTTTTTTTTTTTTGAGAGAGAGAGCTCATGCCTGGTGGGGTATGGTGGGGAGGGGCAGAGGGAAAATCTTAAGCAGGCTCCACACCCAGCATGGAGCTGGATACAGGGCTTGATCTCAAGACCCTGAGATCATGATCTGAGCTGAAATCAAGAGTCTGAGGCTTAATGGACGGAGCCACTCCAGTGTCCCTAGAGGATACATTCTCTCAATCTGTGTCGATATTGCCCATGTCTGAAAAAGATGAAATTGATATATCAGCAAGTTCTTTAACTCATGGAAAGGAGGAATATGTTTCAAAAGAAACTGGGGAAAATTGTAACTATGAAAAAAATGTCAAAAAGTTCACCTTCTTCAGCTTTACAGATGTCATCAATAGTTTCAAAAACCAATATGGTTCTGATTAGGTTGTAGCATCGTCTTGGGTCCAGTCATTCAGTGTTCAAAGGAAAAAGGACTTAAATGTTTGAAATGTAGGTGTTACAAACTCTGTAGAAGCCTCTTACAAGATCACTTATCATATTGCACTGGCTAGAAGAGCTCCTACAATGGTAAAGAGACTAATAAAGCCTTGTCCAGTTGCATTGTTTCATGAATGCCTGACTGATGAAAAGACAGTATAAGAAAGCACAGTCCAACCACTTTCCAATGATATAGTAACTTGTCACATTAAAGATTTAACTGCAAACATAAAGACTGAGTTAATATCTCATCTGAAAAGTTGTACCTTTGCCTCACAAATGGTCAAATCTCTAGATGGGTCTGGACAGGCTGGTTGGCTTGTACTCATTTGGTATCACTGCCAACTATTCATTGATCTTATTTTATGTGAATGCTTGGCCACAAACACAAGGGTGTTAAAACATTAACAGTGTTGTACAACCTTTTTTGAATCTCATGGTTTTTCCGGCAATGCCTGTGTTGCTGACATTTGTAAGGAGGGTGGGGGAAAAATGGTAACTGGTAACAATGTTACCAGGGCCTTGGGCATGAATCAAGGCAAGAGCATCAAATTGTTTTAGCACTCATTATATTCTTTACTATGACACATCCACAGTAAAAAAGTAGTTTCGCCAAAGAATGTCCTTGATGAAGGAATAACAGTCATTTTTATGAAATCTTAACTCTTGAGTACATTTTAAGAACTATTTTGGGATGAAATGAGAAGTGGCCATCAAGCTCTCCTGCTACATAGTAAAATATGGTGGTTGTCTCTAGGGAAAACTTGGAGCTGCAAGCTGATCTAGCTACTTTTTTTTATGGAACACTTTTGTTTTTTTTTTTTTTCAGTTGGGAAAACAAACATCTGACAGGAAATTGATTATTCAGACTTGGGTGTATGGGAGACATTTTCTCGAGTATGAACCAAGTGGACCGTCACTTCAAGGAAAATAGCTGATTTTATCTGTTGCCAATAATAAGATTTAAGCTTTTGAGTGAAATTAGAATTTTGGGAAGCTTGTGTCTGCTACAATGGGCGTACTTAAAAACCTTTCTGATGAGATCAGTGGCAATATTAATGAATATGATTTAAATAGATAGTATATAAAGTTTGTTGACAGTTCAAATATCTGCATAATTCAATGAACTGATCTTTTCTAATGATCAATGCACGATTGTTGCAGAAACTTGTATGGGTAAAGAAATCCTTTTAGGGGCGCCTGGGTGGCTCAGGGGGGTTAAAGCCTCTGCCTTCGGCTCAGGTCCTGATCTCAGGGTCCTGGGATCGAGCCCTGAATCAGGCTCCCTGCTCAGCGGGGAGACTGCTTCTCCCCCTCTCTTCTGCTTCTCTCTCTCTGCCTACTTGTAATCTCTCTGTCAAATAGATAAATAAAATCTTCAAAAAAAAAAAAAAAGAAATCCTTTTATTTTATTTTATTTTCTTTTAAAGATTTTATTTATTTGACAGAGAGAAACACAGCTAGAGAGGGAACACAAGCAGAGGGAATGGTAGCGGGAGAAGCAGGCTTCCTGCTGAGCAGAGAGCCCGATGCGGGGCTCGATCCCAGGCCCCGATCCCAGGCCCCGATCCCAGGCCCCGATCCCAGGCCCCGATCCCAGGCCCCGATCCCAGGCCCCTGGGATCTGACCTGGCCCGAAGGCAGATGCTTAACTACTGAGCCACCCAGGCGCCCCAAAGAAATCCTTTTAAAGTGCAAGATAGGCCAATGGATTTCGATGATTCCTGTCATTTATCCCCTGAATCAGACTCGCATTCTTACCTTTCCCTCGAACTCTTCATTTTATTACTCAATACTCAGTATAAATTCCACTTCCCAGACAGCCTTAAGTATATTCTCTCATCTTCAATATATTTTTAATGTCTTCATTTGAAACTTTGGTAATTTCACTTGTTTTATAACAAATGTCAAATCTCTAACACAGCAGAGAAGGCATTTCTTGATCTTGCTACTGCCTACCTCTCCTGTGTCTCCCTGTTTCACTGTTTTCCCCAGTTAATCTGATTATAGATACAGATCTTTATGAAAACATGCTGATTCATGACTGTCTGCCTTTACTTTCTTGTGGTTTCCTTTGTGTGGAATGTTCCCCTTTTACTGCTTACTTGGAAAATTCCAAGTTGCCTCTATCAAAATTCCATTCAGACGTCTCCTTCTCCGGGAAACTTTTCTTGACCTGCTTCATACCAGTAAGAGTTAGTCCCCTTATTTTTCCGGGTTATTTTGTATTGTTTTCTATTGCTGTACTTATCCTTCTATAATGTTTTGGTTCTCTGTAGAATTCTTGTTACAGGATTATCTTTTGGTTTGATGATGTTTATACACACACACACACACACACACACACACATACATATGTGTGTGTGCATATATATGTATATATATCTTAAGATCTTATTTATTTATTTGAGAGCGAGAGTGTGAGAGAGAAAGCACCAGTAGGGGAAGGGGCAGAGGCAGAGGGAGAAGCAGAACCCCCATCTGAGCAGGGATCCCACAGGGCTCAATCGTGGGACTCCAGGATCATGACCTGAGCCAAAGGCAGACACTTAACCAACTGAGCCACGCAGGCGCCCCTGTATTTACCTATATTGAGCCATGCCATGACAAACAGGCCCATGAAACCCCCTAATGAACTTCCTAAAACAGTATTGTTGAGAGGCTCACTTTTTAAAATAGGAACTTGATAAATTTTCTGGTCTTGCTATCATATCAATTATTTTTTGGATTTGTTTTATATGATAGCCACTATTAACAGCCTTTTGAGTTGATTACTGGAAAATTGAAGCCAAAATTATTGCCTACCTCTAGATTTTGTGATCTAAATGAGCTTCATTTTAGACTCTAGTGAGGTGTCTTGCTTCATGTGAACTGAAGTCTGGCAAAGTCCATTTTCCCATATTGATGCTGGGAAATGCTATGGGAGCCACTAATGCGCAGAACTTGCAACCTGAAATCAGCAAATCTGTTGCTCTCGGGAGGGTGTATAGATGGGTGGTCCTTGGTGTTTGAGAAACTTAGAGAAGCCATTTGAATGTGTTTTCTCTTTTAATCTATGCATTATATTCCCCTCGGAAAGGGGTTGTTGGATAATTTTCAATTTTCCCAAGAAGCTAATCATTTCTTCCATTATTTGATGGGAGATTTTTTTCCCTCCCTTCCTGTGTAAAAACATGGGTTGATTGTGAAGTGGAAAGTGAGGTGTCCAAGAGGATCTAGAACATCAAAGTCCAGAAGCTGCACATTTCCTTTTTTTTCTTTTAAAAATATTAGATCTGATTTTTATGTAAGGAATCTCTTCCCCCTAGCTGCCCTCAGGACCTCTTGTCTAAAATTATAATTAGCAAATTTCACAATGAGGTGTCTGGATGTTTTTCTAGACTCGATGATCTTGGGGTTGTCCTTTTAAGATCTGATTTTTAATACAACCAAACAAGACTAGAAAAAGCACCATAGGGTTAGTTAGGATTAATGTCTAAAGTCTGGTAGAAAATGAGGCATAAATGTGGAAAAAAATTTAAGGTTGCTGGAAAAAAAAAAGAAACACCATTTCAGGGTTAGTTTACTATTTCCAGTGGGTCTGCAATTGATGAAGGTGCAGTATGGATTATCTTTGTATAACTGAGATCATATAACATAATTCTTTTTGTTTTCCTCAAAACCTCTTCTAACATTTATGATTTTCTGAATTTAAGGCCCCACGCTGGGTCATAACATTGGAATGCTGATTACTTTGATGTCTTTGTGAAATGCATTCAGCTATCTACATGATATTTCTCATTTTGTTCCTTCAGCTTTGTGTATGTGTAAAACATGCCATAGTGGAATTAAATGTTTTTTCTTTTTTTTTAAGATTTTATTTGTTTATTTGACAGAGAGAGAGATCACAAGTAGGCAGAGAGGCAGGTGGGGGCGGGGGTGGGGGAAGCAGGCTCCCTGCTGAGCAGAGATTCCCAATGAGGGGCTCGATCCCAGGACCCTGAGACCACGACCTGAGCCGAAGGCAGAGGCTTTAACCCACTGAGCCACCCAGGCGCCCCTGGAATTATATGTTGATGCCAGCACGTTCATTTGGACCTCACGCTCATAAAACACATCCTCCAACGTCTTTCCTCCAATGCCTTCACCGACGGTCTCAGACTAAGGCTTATATACTCCATTAATGGTCCACTACTCTTCTCATCTGATTGGTCTTCTTTTTGAGCCAACAGGTGCCACCCCTCAGGATAGAGCTCTCCACAAGTCAGGTAGAGGGTGTCTCCGTCATCTTTAGTGAGTTCGTTGCCAAAGGAGTTAAAAGTGATAAAAGCAACTTTGGGAGACTCAGACTCAAGAATAGGCTGCATAATTTCTGCTGTGAGATCACCATGATTCTTACAGAATTTATAGAATGCCTCGAGGTAAGATTTATACAGTTTATTGTACAGTAATTCAATATTCAGTTCATCTAGGGTATGTTCAGACATACAGTCTATACAGCTGCGTGCCTTCGAGCACGGGGAAGGAGATCACAGTCAATTTAGGCTGAAACAGCTCTGGATCCCGGTCAGCTCCTGAAGATTTGGTCTAGATTGGGAAAAAAAAAAAGTGCTACCAGTTGTGAGGAGTTATCAGAAAGAAATCTATCAGCCAATAGTCAGGGTTTTCATGACTAGTCTCCTCTGGTTTTTCGTGGCTTTCAACACAGCATGCTCAGCCCAGTTTTTGTAGCAACAGTGTATCAGCTAGATAACCCAAGGAAACCCAGGAAGCAAACCCAGACTGCGGGGAAGGAGAGTAAGCTGCACAGGTCGACTTAAAAACAGGGTCCTGGAAAGTTGACCAGATGTACAATTTCCACGGGAGAAAATGCCGGTCAGATTGTATGTCTCTGGAGCAGGAAATTTAGAGGCTGGGAGTCTGCTGTTTGTTTCTTGAGAACTGCTGTGGCTACACTATGGGTATCAAGGAAAGGAGCTTTCTTTGGAAGGTGCCCTTAAATTAGAGAAGGTACTCATCGGGAGAGTCTTGGAAAATGAAAACTATTGTCTGGCCTGTTCAATGGAACGCCTGTTTTTATCGATTCCAAGAGATTCTTACTAACTCACGTGAATCCAAGATAGGAGTCTCAAATACATGGGGTGGGCGTGGGGGGTGGGGTTCCAGAAAGAAATTAGCTAACCAAGGTTCCTAATGCTTTAAATGTTTGTAGCATTTAAGAAAAAATCCAGGCTGGTATAAAGGTCAAAGTACAAGATCTGTGAACCTGAGTTCCAGCTGTCACCCTGTTTTCAAGAGATTGCAGAGAAAAATTCCAATCTGTAAGTTGCACAATTAGGTTAAGTAAGTTAAAGAAATTAGCCTTCAGAGGATGGAAACTTTTAAAGATTTTCTACTTGGAAAAGATGCCTTCTGATTTTTTTTTTTAAATTCAAATTTTTATTTAAATTCTAGTCAGTTAACATACAACACAAAATTGTTTTCAGGAGTAGAATTCAGTGGTTCATTACTTACCTACAACCCCCAGTGCTCATCACAAGGGCCCTCCTTAATATCCATCACCCACTTAACTCATCCCCCACCCACCTCCCACCATCTATCCTCAGATTGTTCTCTGTCGTTAAGAGTCTCCTATGGTTTGTTACCCTGTCTCTCTCTTTTCCCTCCCTCCCATATGTTTCTCCCCTTCCCTATCTGTTTTGCTTCCTAAATTCCACATTTGAGTGAAATCATATGGTATTTTTCTTTCTCTGACTAATTTTTCTTAGTATAATACACTCTATCCCCATCCAGATCATTGTGAATGGCAGGAAATTTCCCTTGCAAATTAAAAAAGTATAGACTTATTATAAAACCTTAGTTCAAAAGTAAGTACTATACTCTGATAAATATAAGATGAAAAAGTACAAACAAATGTAAAGATAACTAGATTATAATGAATGCTTAAACAGTAGTCTTGTTATTTTTAATATAAATACTTTCTGTTCTAAAAACTTTTTGTATGAAAAATGGGAAAATAGAATTCTGGCTTAATATCCTCACTGTCTTTGGTAAGTTATGAAATAAAAATCAGATATGCAACTGGACTGTAGGCCAATAATTAGTGGTCATAAAAAGATTTTTAAAATTTCTCTGGGGGCGCCTCGGTGGCTCAGTGGGTTAAACCTCTGCCTTTGGCTCAGGTCATGATCTCAGGGTCCTGGGATCGAGCCCCAGATTGGGCTCTCTGCTCAGCAGGGAGCCTGCTTCCCCTTCTCTCTTTGCCTGCCTCTCTGCCTACTTGTGATCTCTCTCCCTCTCTGTCAAATAAATAAATAAAATCCTTAAAAAAAATATTTCTCTGCAGTGAGGCACCTGGCTGGCTCAGTCAGCGGAGTGTGTGGCTCTTCATCTCAGGGTCATGAATTTGAGTCCCACGTTGGGTGTAGAGGTTGTTTAAATAAATAAACAAACTTAAAAAAAATCACTCCACACTAAAAATCTAAACTAGTACATAGAGGATTACTCAATAAAGTAAATTCAAGAGAACTTAATATTAAATCTAAGCTTACTTAATATTCTTGGGCTGGGTAAACATTTTCATAAGTTAAATTGTTTTGTTCATTTTGAATTTAAATTATGTCCCTGCTCTGATTTCATCATGTATAAAATAAAAATGCAGTCGTAGCATTTTTGTCCATATAAAACCATGCTTTCTTTTTTTTTAATATACGTTTTTGGGGGAGCAGTTTCAGGTTTACAGTAAAATTGAGTGGAAAGTACAGATAGTCTTTATGTATTCCCTCACTCCCTACCTTCTCCCAAATTCCTCTGTTAGTAACATCTTGCACTAGTGTGGGATATTGTTACAATTGATGAGCCTGTTCCATTACATTTAAAAATATTTCATTTATGTATTTGAGAGAGAGAGAGTGAGAGAGATATCACGAGTAGGGGTGGGGTAGAGGGAGAAGGAGACTCCCAGCTGATGTGGGGCTCCATCATGACCTGAGCCGAAGGCAGAGGCTTTACCCGCTGAGCCACCCAGGCGTCCTGTTGTTACATTGTTAAGTCAAGTCTCTAGTTTTACATTAGGGTTCACTCTTTCCACATTCTATGGGTTTTGACAAATGTGTAATTATATGTATCCACCATTTCAATACCATACAGAATAGCTTCACTGCTCTAAAAACACCCTGAGCTCCATCTCTTCCTTGTTTCCCTCTTTCCCAGTGAACCCCTGGTGATCGTTGATCTTTTTACTGTCTTTTTATTGTCACCAGTTTGATCTTTTTCAGAATATCATACAGTTGGGACTCACAGTATGTAGCCTTTTCAGATGACTTCTTTCACTTTGCAATGTGCATTTAAGTTTCCTCCATGTCTTTTTGTGATTTGATAGCTCATTAAAAAAAAAATTGCTTAATAATATTCCATTGTGTGAATGTACCAGTTTGTTTATCCATTTACCCACTGAAAGAAATCTTGTTACAAGATTTGGCAGCCCCTATCTTTTCGATTTGAAATGCCACATTGAGTGGAATGTCTTAAATTTCATTCACTTATCTTATAGAGCAGACTTTGTTATGTGTTAAATTCATGTCCAGAAGTTTGTAAACCTAGCCATGGGTCCTCAGATATACAATTTAAATAATCAGTGTCACAAATGACATGGAATCCTTATGTTACTCCAATTACAGTATCTGGTAAAAGTTAAGGTGTCATATTTTTCAGACAATTTTTTAAAAAGATTTTATTTATTTGAGAGAAAGAGAGCATGAGCATGGGTGAGCATAAGCAGGAGGAGGGCAGAGGGAGAGGAAAAAGCAGACTCCCCACTGAGCAGGGTACCTGGAAGATGTGGGGCTCGATCCCAGGTCCCTGAGATGATGAAATGAGCTGAAGGCAGACGCCTAACCTACTGAGACACCCAGGCGCCCCACAGACAAATTTTTAATATTAATGGTGATTATATTTTTCTTTAATATTAGCCTAGTGTAAATAAACTAAAATCTCTGACTTTGGGACCCAGGTCTTCTGCCTAATGGTTGCTGCACTTGAGTGTATGTTTCACTTCTCAGATGTCTGTTAACATTTTTCACAATTGTCATGACCGGGTGGACATTTACAAAAATAGTAAAGGGAAGAGCTTATGTTTCTAACAGCCCTTGTGTCACTTTCTGCTGAAGACATTGTGAAATTTTTAAATCTAGTTAATACCCAACTAACATTTTTCTATGGGAATTCAAAGCTGTTAGAACTGTTAGAAACACTATTAGAACAATTCATGAAAGACTTAAGGTTTCTAACTGCTGAGGTTGTTTTCACATTCCATTTAATATCAAGGGAGGAATCTTTGTGCTCTGTGAGGCAATTTGTGTTGAGCAGCTGGGCAGTTGGAGTTGAAAATCTTGGGGTGCCTGGGTGGCTCAGTGGGTTAAGCCTCTGCCTTCTACTCAGGTCATGATCTCAGGGTCCTGGGATCGAGCCCCACATCGGGCTCTCTGCTCAGCAGGAAGTCTGCTTCCTCCTCACTCTCTGCCTGCTTCTCTGCCTACTTGTGATCTCTCTCTCTCTCTGTCAAATAAATAAATAAAATTAAAAAAAAATCTTCCTAAGGGTTCAGGATTATGGAATTGATCTGAGTTCAGGGAATGGGTATTCCTTTTCTTTCTTTTTCACCCTAGAGAGAAAAAGGAAGAGATTCCTGTCTTGCATGTAGATCTTACTTGCTCTGCTTTATTCATCATGGCTTTGTGTTCATTCCGGTGTTTGTAACAGTCTCCAAGAGTAGTTGTCCTCAAATCAGGGTTTTGTATTTTTGGGGGTATCAGAAAGCTTTCTAAGGGGGACACAGGCACATAAAATTTTGAGGGAATCTAGGCCCCCAACGTCCATGTGCACACACTTGAAAAAGTGATGTGCTTAATCAAATGCTTGGTGTTTTAATCCCCTTTAAAAAATAAAAGTGACATGCTTACAACTGCTCTTAGAGTACTCAATCTCCTCCCAGGTGTATGACTTACCTATCCAAGATATGATTATGGTGCCTTGACCTGGGACTAAAATACTTCTGAGTACCAAAGAAAAGGACGGTTCAAAACCTGTAGCCATGAAGCCTCTTTTAGCCAGAACTTTGTGTCCTTCTATATTTCTG
This sequence comes from Procyon lotor, assembly GCA_028646535.1. Classification (NCBI taxonomy): domain Eukaryota; kingdom Metazoa; phylum Chordata; class Mammalia; order Carnivora; family Procyonidae; genus Procyon; species Procyon lotor. The sequence goes on from CM053608.1 coordinate 101,279,923, forward strand.
TTAAGAGCACTGATCCTCAACCATTTTGCCCCTCAGGGGAGACCACTGGCAATATCTGCAGACATTTTTTTATTGCTACGACTGAGGGGTTCTGGTCGGGGATCAGTGCTGGTGGGTAGAGGTGGGGGATGCTGCTAAAATCCTACAGTGCACAGGATACCTGATAATGAGGAATTTATTCAACTCCAAATGTCAATAGTGCTCCAGGTTAAGTAACTTTTTGTTAAGGATGATATGTGGCATAGGAAATGGGGGAGTTTTGGCCTGTGTTACAATATTCTGGATTTGTGTAATTCTTCAGTGGAAAAGTTGGAATGCTGAGAAATTACATCTGATAACCTTGAGGCTTTCTTTCCTTGTCTTTTTAAAAATGATTTTATTTATTTGAGGGAGAGAGTGCATGTAAGACAGTGGGGTGAGGGAGCATTGGCAGAGGGAGCAGGAGAAGCTGACTCCCTGCTGAGCAGGGAGCCCAAGGTGGGGCTTGTCTCCGGACTGAGTTGCCCAGGTGCCCGAAAGGCTTCCTTTTCTAAATTTAAAGGATTAATGGCTCCTTAGCATTGGCAAGAAATACTGATGGTGGTGGTTTTTAAATTTCATTGGGGTGACAAATTCATGGCAAGGTTCCAATATTTATCTGTTTTGGGATTAGAATATCCCAAAATATTCTCAGCTTAGGGGGTGCCTGGGTGGCTCAGTTGGTTAAGCATTTGACTCTTGATTTCAGGTCAGGTCATGATTTTAGGGTCATGAGATCAAGCCCTGCTTTGGGCTCACACTGGGTGTGGAGCCTACTTAAGATTCTCCCCCTCCTTCTCCCTCTGCCTGAGATCGCCTGCATGCATGCTCTCTTTCTCTCAAAAATAAAAAAAGAATATTCTCAGTTTACAAAAATCATGTAAAGAAATAGGAACTTGCAACAGAGTCCTCTAAGAAGTAACAAAGACCTCTCACTCGTCTCATCTGTACTTCAATTGTTGCATGATTTGAAAGCAGTGAAGGCAAAAGTCTCGACATTTACTTCTGACAGATCAACATAATATTTTAGAGTAAAATAAACACATATTGGGAGCACTTTAATATATGTTTTCTTGAGCTTATTCTGACTTATTGGAGAAATATTTTTATTGATTTTCACCGAATATAACTCAATCATATAAAGATTTGGGTATAGGTCTATAATATACTGTTTTTTTTTTAAAGTGAACACATGTCAAAGATTATATTTAACTTATCTATAATATACTGTTACGTCTCTGCTCATTTATTTGTTTTTATTATATACCCACTAGGTTCAGGTTAATCGGATGGAAATATTTTGTGGATTCTGCTGTAAATAATTCACATAGCAATCAGAATTTCTGTAAACTTACACTGGGTTATGATCTAATACCTTCTCTTCAGTTTGCAGTTAATTTCCACTAAGTAGATTAAATTGGGTTCTTAAACGCAGAAATCCACTTAGTTGGGGCTACAAAACAAAATGTTCCAAAATGTAGTCTTGGTTGTAATGCTCTAAACTCTAGAAATCCAGGTTCATTTATTTGGAATTAATTTCTCCCTCTTGGATGTTGATACACTGTTCTATACCTAACAAATGCAAATCAATCATTTTCTACAGTCAAATGAAATTACACACATACACATGCACAATAGTTTAGTGCCCGTCTGTCATAATTTTTAAATGCACTTCCAGATGACATAAAAAAAATGGGGAAAAGGTCTTTCTCAGAACTTTTGATTTTTAATTTCCAAATCTGTGGGTTTGTTTCTTTCTAACCCTAGTTTCATCAAATTTGAGTTTCACGAACAAGATGCCTCTAAGAGATATAAATATTAGTTATTTCATAAGAATTTTAAAAGCCTTTTTGGTATACTTCTAGGAACTGAAAAGTGAAAGAAACTAATGTGTAAAAATAGATTTGCAAATCAGGTAGTTTCTAATTTTTTGCTTCAACAAAATTGAAGAAGAATTCTACATTTGAGTTGTGAGATTATTTAAAATAGTACTTAATAATAGCTCACCATGTGAATTTTGGCATATAATTTTGAAGAAATTTTAAGAATTGGGTGAAGTTGCTACAACAAAAATTCTTCCATTATTATACTTATTGTTTCCATACTTCTATTTGTGAATAAAATTTTTAGTTCTTTGTTTTAAAATATTTTTAAAGGAATAGAAATCATAGGGAACTGGCTTCATAATAACAATAAATAACTTTCATCAACATGAAGTTGAGAAAATAAAACTCCTATCCATCTCTGTGAGAGAAACATTTCCAGTTAAACGTTACTTTTAAAAATTTACTTTTAAAAATTTATATGCTTAATACTTTTGTTTACCCAAATCTGTATTATTTATATTATTTTGATCAATTATCTCTAATAATTGCAGTACTATCTTAATTCATCTGACTTTTCAAACACTTAGATGAGGAAATAAAAAGTTTATTTTAGGAAGATATTTTGTTGCAAAGAAGCATGCTAAATGGATCAAGAAAAGATTTCCAAGACCAAAAATACACTACATTAGAATGTCCAGCCAGGGTTGAAGAAAAAATTAAAAAGGGGAGGAAAATGCAAATATGAATTCAAATTAGAAAAGGAGCAATGTATAATTTCTGTTAAGGAAGAGGTTGTGCATTTTAGTATATGTGCTTCCGAAGGGAGCACGAGGTTGTGCATTTTAAAAATTAGTGATGGGTGTCAACAGATTACGGTAATTAGATTCCACTGGACAGGGGCGCCTGGGTGGCTCAGTGGGTTAAAGCCTCTGCCTTCAGCTCAGGTCATGATCTCAAGGTCCTAGGATGGAGCCCCACATCGGGCTCTCTGCTCAGCAGGGAGCCTGCTTCCCCCTCTCTCTCTCTGCCCGCCTCTCTGCCTACTTGTGGTCTCTCTCTCTCTCTGTCAAATAAATAAATAAAATCTTAAAAAAAAATTCCACTGGACAGGTGACAAGGTGATTAACAGTTTTATTTAAATGTGTTAATATATGTGGTGTGTTGGAAATTATATTCTTTGCAACTCTTTGGATCCATGCTGAGAATTTCAGGTCCACCTAAGCCTGTGGGAAGAGGCACATATTTCACAGCTCTCTCCAGGGAGAAGACCACTGAGCTATTATTCCCTCTTCTTGTGTTCCTTAATGGGAAATGGACAAACACTTGGAGGAGAGAACCTATAGGTGTCAGCAGAGACATGAAGGAGTGGACAGTTTTTTCAGTTCTCTGCTAAAACCCCTCTCAAACCGAGGAAGGAAACGTGAATGGAAAACTACACTAGTCTTGAAGCCCTTGGCATTCTGGAAGGCCTGCCCCAAATGCCAAAGCTCCCTTTTATATAGTAAGTTCTTTAATTTTTAGTGACTCTGACCCCGCTGCAAAGACCCAATTTCCCCCCTCCCTCACAATTTTCATTCCTCCCCCTTACTTGCTTGAAGATGAGCATATTCCCCGCTTTCATTAACTGGGAAGAGAAAACCACCTGTGTGAGGCCAGCAGGGAAGGAGAGTTAGGAGGTTGTAAAGCAAACCATTAGTCTTATATTGAAGTGGTATAAACATTTGAATGCTAGAGCCAGAGCAAAATTAGGACACAATGCAAGTCCTTGGCATTAGATGAGTGCAGTCCTAGAAGTCTGTCTCGAAGCAGTGGCTTTCCTAATGAGCCCTGCATCTGGGGACCACACCAAGTTTCTTTGACTCCAAATTTGCTCCTCATATTTGCCTGGGGGGGGGGTCATCCCTTTTGATTACCCAATCACATCACTGTGTAGCACCATTTACACACTAACACAAGCTCACTTAGAGTTTTGCTTATTTATTTATTTATTTATTTAAAAAAAGATTTTATTTATTCATTTGAGAGACAGAGGGCGCGAGTGGGGAGGAGGGGCAGAGGAAGAGGGAGAGGGAGGAGCAGGCTCCCTGCTGAGCAGGCTTGATCCCAGGACCCTGAGGTCATGACGTGAGCCAAAAGCAGACATTTAACCTACTGAGCCATCCAGGCGCCCTGTTCATTTGTTTTTAATCAACTCTGGGACCTGGTTTCCTCCCGTAGAGTTCCAGAGGAAAGTTTTGGGAAATGCAAGAAGGGAGTTCTCGAAGTGGATCTCTTGGATATAAGGTAGCTGTTTCTCAGGTGCCTAGGTGCCATCCCTGGTGGAGCCTGTCATTGGGCACCGGGACTCCTGGAAAACACGTACTGCAGATTTTGCTGTTCTCCATCTTGACTGCTTCTCCGACTGACCATCAGGATGAGTTTTCACCGGCCTCTTGCCACACCTCCTCCAATCCAAGCAGCAGCAGGAACACACTCGAGTGTGCTGACCCCAAGCAGTGGCTCCTCGGCCACACTGCCTGGCTGCCAGGCCGACCTGCCTTCTGGAAGGGCATACTCCCTTCCACACTCTGTAGCACATCTGTGAGTCTCCCTAGCTTACCGGTGGCGGAGACTGTGAACTTCACCTGTTCAGTGTGAAACCCACAAGCCAAGCTGAAGAGGCCTGGTATCCTCACTCACTTTTACTCAAGCTTTGCATCTATCTTATTCAAATTTCTCCAGAATACCAGAGCACCCTGGACAAACAGGCCAGCATTTATGTCCACGATTATAAGGAGGTAGGAAGATGGCTTTGAGAAGGGAAGAGGAGAGGGTAGGCTGGAACCCTGGTCATGCTTAAGGCATCCTGCACAGTGCTTGGGTTCCCTGGTCCCAGAAGAGATTTCCTTTCCTACTTGTCCCTCCGAACCTCGTCTCAGTCTGAGGGATAGGGCGTGAGGCCTAGGGTTGTGTGAGAGAGAAGAAGGCTGCGGCACAAGCGTAGGCCCCCTGCCCTTAAAGGGAATGAGTTATAAGGCTCTCTGCTCAGCAGGAAGCCTGCTTCCCCCCCCCTCTCTGCCTACCTCTCTTCTTACTTGTGATCTTTCTCTCCTTGTCAAATAAATAAAAATAAAATCTTTAAAAAAAGAAGGGGGAACCAGTTATATACCTGAACAAACGTGATGAGAACTGAAGGAATAACTGTACGACCCCAAGTATTCCCCAGGGACCCTCTCCCAGGGTCTGGATGCTTCAACTGATACTGCGAGGACAGGAGCGCTCGGACACCTCCTACCTGTATGGGGTCTAAGGGTCTGGACAGACCACCCCTCCTCTCCCGTCGGGGACGAGACTCATTCTCACCGCTCGCCCCCAGCCCACTCCAAGGCGCCACTGAGAGAGCTGGAGAGAAACCTAGAGGTCCCTATCCCTTCCTCAGTACCCCAGCCGGGCGATGCCTGGGGGTCACGATTAACCTCCCCAAATCTCACCCAGCCTTAACTTCACCTGCGCGTTCTTCAGGTATTTGCAGAGCCACTGGATGCCCTCTTCCTCCAGGCAGGCGCTCAGGGACAGTAAGGGACCTCCCATGGAGCCTCGGGTTTCCGGCCGCAGGGACAGCTTCTGTCCCGGTCTTCACGCTAGGGAGGTTGGCGTTTCAGTGAGGGCGATCCGAGGCGCGGAGAAGCGGGGCTCGCAGGTGCCCCCCTGCGGGAGCTGCTTCCTGACACAGTCCTCGGGAAGCGCATCCCGGGGCTCGCTCGGGCGCCCCAGCCCCGCCCACCTCAGGCCCTGACCGTGATTGGCTCCACTGCACGTCAATCAGAGCTCGGCCCTGTGGGGGCGGGAGGAGTGCTGCCGGCCCCTAGCGTTTAAAGCCCGGTGCGGTTATTCACACTTTTGCGGGTGACGCCGCTTCGCCGCTTCTCCGGGTTCCCTAGGGCAGTCCAGCGGTGACCTCAGTCACCGTCCCTGAGGTTCTCCCGGAGCTGGCGTGCGCTGTTCCTGCCCCCGGGGCCGCGATCCGGTACTCTGCTTCGCCCCCCTGCAGTCTCAGCTCCCAGGCTCCGGCCCCCAACCCCCTGGGCGCCCCTCCGGGCCCGGGATCGGTGGCCGAGAAACACTCTGGCCTGGGAGTCCCGGTGCGGCTGCTGCGCCCCGAGCCCTGACTCCCACCTCTGCGGGCTCTGAGCGCCTGCTGTGCGGCGAATTAGTGCCGGCGGGGGAGGGGGAGAGCTGGACGAGCAGAACGGGGCGGCAGAGTGGGGGGAGGGCGAGGGAGAAAGCTGTGGGGGAGGAGGAGTGTTAGCAGCGAAAGCCCTTCTCCTGGGGGCTTCTCACCTCTATTCCCCTCTCACCTCTGCGGGTGAGAGAACAGCAGGGGGATTTCAAGGAGGGTTCTGGGTGTTTCCCGTGCTCCGGCGTGAAACAGGGACTTCGAATCTAAGTCCGCTTCAGCTGAATTGCTAAACGCTAAACTTGACTAATCCTGGCATCTTCCCCCTTAGCAGGTGGAAAAGAGGGACGTCATCTGTTCCTGAGCAGAATAACTTAAAACCGCAGGTACCGTGGACGTGGAAATGTAGGATCGTGGGACTCCCCAGCGCTAGTCACACTCCTAAGTCCACTCAGTCGACTTCCAAACCTCATTCACGACCGTGAATGGAATAAGTAACATATAAATACATAATAAAATGTATATAGTTATATAAAACATCTTATTTATAAATATATAATACATAGTAATATAAAAGTTTTAATCATATACATAATATGTAAATAGATATATTTAGTGGAATGGAATAGAATAAAATAGGCCAGTGTTCAATGCCGATTACCATGCTAAATGGCCATTAGGTTTGAGATGGAATTGAATAAAACAGAACAGAAAATGCCCGCCTGCATTACAGGTGGTGAGTACAGCTATAGTTTCATGTAACGTTTGTTTCTATTAAATATATGTGCTTATGTTTGTGTGTGTTAGCACAAACTACAAAAAAGTTTGAAAACACTGATCTTTCTCTTAGAACTGAACTCCTGGTGCCCTTGTTCCCAGAGTAACCCAAGGTCTTCTCCCTGTGAGTCCTGCACTCCCTGCCCTGACTCCTTTGACTCATCTATAAGGAAGAGAACCCTAAGCCAAAGAGTGAGTTTTCTTTAGGATGTGGTAGGTGATAGAGAGGAGCTTTGCTCTTCTTTCTGAAAATAGCCGTTGGTTCGGGGTACCACACAATGATCTACTCATCATTTTTCAGTTACAATGAATCCTTTTCCAGCAGAAAAAATTGAATTGACTGTTGACTGTCTTCCCACAAAGAAAATGCAAGACCTGATGGCTCTACCAGTAAGTTGCAACCAACCCTCAAAGGAAACAATTCTAATCCTACAGAAGTCTTTACAGAATATAAGAAGAGGATATATCCCCTCCTCATTTTATGAGGCTAGTGTAACCCTTATACTAAAAACTTGACAGGGACCCTACAAGAAAGGAAAATTATAAATCAATCTCACCTATGAATAATAGATTAAAAATAAATCCCAAACACACAGTTCACATGGACTCTCACAAAGGAAAAATAAATCTCACACTCAAATAGAAGAGGAAATCATTAATTTCTTGGGAAAGCTGAAGGTCATACAGTAGCACTTGCCTTCCAAGGAAGAGAAAGGAGAAAATGCAGACATCTAGAAGAGAAAAAAATATCACAGAGCTTCCATATGTTTCTTTTAAAAAATATCTTGGGGTGATGGGTTGTGGGTCTCTGTTACTGCAAAAAGCAACACAGAACCTCTGTGTTTTGCATTGGGTACTTAAACCCAGCTGGGTTATTCTTAGTGCTCTCCATGGAGATTGTCTCCGTCTTAGCCTCATTTTTCTTTTTTTAATTTTTTAAAGTTTTAAAAAATTTTTTAAAAAGATTTTATTTATTTATTTGAGAGAGCACGGGCACACAAGCCAGGGAAGAGCAGAAGGAGGGAGAAGCAGACTTCCTGCTGAGCAGGTTGCTGATGCAAGGCTTGGGGCTCAATCCCAGGACCCTGAGATCATGACTGGAGCAGAAGGCAGATGCTTAAGGACTGAGCCATCCAGGCGCCTCTTAGCCTCATTTTTCTCAAAGAATCACTTACAGGGCACCTGGGTGGCTCAGTAGATTAAAGCCTCTGCCTTTGGCTCAGGTCATGATCTCAGGGTCCTGGGATCAGCTCCGCATGGGGCTCTCTGCTCAGCAGGGAGCCTACTTCCCCTCCTCTCTCTTTCTGCCTGCCTACTTGTGTTCTCTCTCTCTCTCTCTCTCTCTCTGTGTCAAATAAGTAAATAAAATCTTTAAAAAAAAGAATCACTTCAAATTAGATGAAATTGTAACTCGATCAACTTAGGAAAACGAATGATAGA
>CM053608.1:101288239-101305433 GCA_028646535.1 Procyon lotor
AGACCTAGCCCTGAATTAGAAACTCTGGCTGGGGGTCCCAGGAATCCGCATTTTAACAAGGCTTCTAGATGATCCCTGTGCACTCAAGTTTGGGAGCTCCCGCTCTGATTCAGCTGCTAGCACAATCACAGATAACACTCCACTTGGACCCATATCACCACAGACTTCTGGCAAAACCTTTAGACAAAATCAACAACACAATAAAATACCATAATTTTCTTACTTTTGAATAGCTTTGGATTTTTAGTAAGAAAATTCTTTAACAACAAAGTTTTGAGCTAGCTGGGAAAGATCACAAAGGCAGGTAGTTTCCCATCGAGGCCTCAATACAGAGTTATCTTAATTTGGCTTTTAAAATTAAAAATCTTTTAACATTTTTTTATTGTGGGCTCATTTTTAGGGCTCAGCATGCGACCACTCTCCTTACATCTCCACTCTCTGCTTGGTTTATCCAACGGTTTCTCACATTTTCTTTAAAAAATTCTAGTAGAACCATCTTATTCTGTAGTATGACTACAGGGAAATGCCAATGTTTATTTTGTGGTTTGACAGAAAAAGTTCATGAGTCATTTTATCTTCCTGTAGATGAAGACGTTAACTCAAATCATTATGAGAACACTAAATTATTAAGAAAGGTGAATAATTAAAATTACAGATGTTTTATAGGTTAAGGTCATTTTATCAGGTCTCACCCCACATCTCTGAAGCCTAGGGGTTTGAAAAATTATCTTTGTTAGAGATATCATTTATAAGAAAGTTTTGTATTAAAAATACATTGTTCTCCCCAGCTCTGGGGACAAGAAAGAACATTTTTTGCTTCTTATCTTGCTGAGAATGTTGTTGCTGATATTTCAAGGCTAAGAACTGAAATTCCATTATTGGCATTGGGTTAAAAAAAAAGGCAGACTCTGTTAGGAAAATTTTACAATGTGAATGGAAAATGATACATTAGGTTTACTTAGGCAGGGAATAGGGGACTTTTAACAACAGCTGAAAAGAAAGTAAAGTAGGAAGAGCGGAAGAAAAGTTAGAAGCATAAGAAGGAAGAAAACAAGCTTTCATTATTCATAAGTGATATGATTGTCTACAGAGAAAATACAAAATAATCTAAGACACAAGAATTAATAAGAGAGTTTAGCAAGGTGGTTAGAGAGATACCCAAAAAGTCAACTGCATTTTTCTATCAAACAAAAAGGCAGGTAATGTGATAAAATGGCCCCTTTTGATAGTAACTTATAGTAAGTAATACTTAAAGTCATCAGGAGTAAATTCTCAAGAAAGAAAGGACATGCAAGATCCTAATGGGGAAAATTAAAAACGTTGAAAGACAGTGGTGAGGTCCTGCATGTTGAAGAGATACACCATAATCATGGTTAAGAAGCCTAATTATTATAAAAATATTAGTCTTCCCCAATATGTTCTATGGCTTTAATATAATTCCTAGAAGAATCTCTCTAGGTATTTTAGGGAATTTAGACAAATTGATTTTAAAATAAAACAAAGTAGTACAAAGGTTAAGAAAATGCAAGATATGGGCACCTGAGTGGCTCAGTTGGTTACACTTCTGCCTTTTGCTCAGGTCATGATCCCAGGGTCCTGGGATTGAGCCCCACATCTGGCTCCTTGCTCCGTGGGGAGCATGCTTCTCCCTCTCTCTGCCTACCGCTCCCCGGCTTGTGCTCTCTCTCTCTGTCAAATAAATAAATAATTAAATCTTAAAAAAAAAGAAAAGACAAGATACTACTGAAGACTGATATTATACTGTCACTAAGACCCTGCACTATTGATGGTGGCAGGGTGTGTAGGCAACTGGACCAACAGAACAGAATGGAAAGGGCTTCTTGTATGTGAAGAGTAGGCATTAAAGATAAATGGGTAAAAGATGTACTATTCAATAAATAACAATGGAATAAGGGGATATACATTCATCATACATAAAAATAAATTCCAAATGAATAAATTACTAAAATACAAAAAACAAATATTACAAGTTTCAGATGAATTGTAAAAGAAATAACTATATGACTTTAAGGTAGGGCAATATTTATTATGTAAGAACACAAATTTTTAAAAACATAAAAATACATAAAGCAGCTAATAACAAACATAACAGAAATAATCAATATTAATAAAATAATAGTAGGTGACTTTAACACCCCAGTTACATCAGTGGATAGATCATCCGAAGAGAAAAAATCAACAAGGAAACCATGGCTTTGAATGACACATTGGACCAGTTGGATCTAACACAAATATTCAGAACATTCCATCCTAAAATAACAGAATACACATTCTTTTCAAGTGCATATGGAACATTTCCAGAATACATCACATGTTAGGCCACAAAATAAGTCTCAACAAATTGAAAAAGATTGAAGTCATACCATGAATCTTTTCCAACCACAATGCTATGAAACTGGAAATTAACCACAAGAAAAAAATCTTGGAAGAACACAAATACATGGAGGTTACCTAACATGCTACTAAAGAATGAATTGGTCGACCAACAAATTAAAGAGGAAATAAAAAATACACGGACACAAGTGAAAATTAAAACACAATGGTTCAAAATCTTTGGGATTCAGTAAAAGTTGTTTTAAGAGGGAAGTTTATAACAATATAGGCCTACCTCAAGAAGCGAGAAAAATCTCAAATAAACTGAACCTTATTTCTAAAGGAGCTATGGAAAGAACAAACAAAACTCAAAACCAATAGAAGGAAGGAAATAATAAAGATTAGACCAGAAATAAATGAAATAGAAAGTTAAAAATACAATAGAACAAATCAATTAAACCAGGACTGATTTTTTTAAAAGATCAACAAAATAGATAAACCTTCAACCAGACTCTTAAAAAAAGAGAGAGGACTCAAATAAACAAAATCAGAAATGAAAGAGGAGGAATGAAAACCAACACCACAGAAATACAAAGGAATATAAGGGAATATTATGAGAAACTGTATCCCAAATTTGACAACCTAGAAGAAATGGATAAATTCTTAGAAACATATAAACTATCAAAACTGAATCAGAAAGAAATAGAAGGGGTGCCTGGGTGGCACAGTGGGTTAAAGCCTTTGCCTTCACTTGGGTCATGATCTCAGAGTCCTGGAATCAAGCCCCACATAGGGCTCTTTGCTCAGCAGGGAGCCTGCTTCCCCTCCTCTCTCTGTGACCTCTCTCTCTCTGTCAAATAAATAAATAAATAAAATCTCTAAAAAAAAAAAAAAGAGAGAAAGAAATAGAAAATCTGAACAGACGAATTACCAACAATGAAATTAAGTTAATCAAAACACTCCCAACAAACAAATGTCCTGGACCAAATGGCCTTATAGGGGAATTCTGCCAAATATTTAAAGAAGAGCTAATACCCATTCTTAAAACATTCCAAAAATTAGAAAAGGAAAGAAAGCTTCCAAATTCATTCTGGGAAGCCAGCTTTACCCTGGTACCAAAACCAAATAAAGACACTACAAAAAAAGAGAATTTTGTAGGCCAATATCTCTGATGAACATAGATGTGAAATTCCTTAACAAAATATTAGCAAACTGAATCCAACGTTACAGTAAAAGAATCATTCGCCACAACCAAATGGGATTTATTCCTGGATTGCTAGTGTGGTTCAATATTTGCAAATTGATTAATGTGATATATCACATCAATAAGAGAAAGGGTAAAAACCATATGACCATTTCAATAGATGCAGAAAAAGCATTTGGTAAAGTAAAAACACCCATTCATGATAAAAACCCTCAAAAAGTAGGGATAGAGGTAACATATCTCAACATAATAAAGGCCATATATGAAAAAAACACAGATAACATCATACTCATTGGTAAAAAATGGAGAATTTTCCTCCTAAGATCAGGAACAAGGATGTCCACTCTTACCACTCTTCTTCAACATAGACTGGAAGTTCTAGTCATAGTAATCAGACAAGAAAAAAATAAAATGTACCCACATTGCTAAGGAAGAAGTAAAACGGTCACTATTTACAGATGACATGATACTACATATAGAAAACCTGAAAGGCTGCATCAAAAAACCTGCTAGAATTGATAAATAAATTCAGTAGAACTGATAAATAAATTCAGTAGAACTGATAAATAAATTCATCATACTCAATGGTAGAAAACTGAAAGCTTTCCTCCTAAGATCAGGAACAAGGATGTCCACTCTCCCTTTTATTCAATATAGGACTGGATCAGCCATAGAAAAGAATGAAATCTTGTCTTTTGCAACAACATGGGTGGATCTAGATGTTAATGAAGTCAGTCAGAGAACGACAAATACCATATGATTTCACTCATGTGAAATTTAAGAAACAGAACAAATGAACAAAGGAGAAAAGAGAGAGAGAGGGAGAGACAGAGAGAGAGAGACAAACCAAGACACAGACTCTTAACTATAGAGAGCAAACTGATGGTCTGGGTTGGTGGGGGGATGGGTGAAATAGGTGATGGGCATTAAGGAGGGCACTTGTGATGAGCACCGGGTGATACATAGAATTGTTGAATCACTGTATTGTACACCTGAAACTAATGTAACACTGTATGTTAACTATACAGAATTTTTAAAGAAACATAAACATAAAAAAGTTAACAAATCTGGCCACATTAAAATTAGAAACTTTTGTCAAAGTACACTTAAAGAAGGAAAACCCAAAAGCCACAAACTAGATCTATTTGCATCACACATAATTTACGTAGGATTACATCCAGAACATTTAACAATAATCCAAGAGAAAAATAGCCAAAAGATGCGAATAGGCATTTTACAAACAAGGAAATATGAATGACCAATAAATATAATAAAAAGTATGTATATTCACCATAGTTATCAAAAAATGGTGAATTAAAAATGCCTTTGAAATCATATTTGAAAATCACTAGATAGACAAAAACCAAAATACTTAACATTATCAAGTTTACTTGGCCAGGGACTCAGGTGCTGAAGTGAGAGATGTTTACTTTGGCTTTCTGCCAAAGCCAGAAAGAAGGTGCTAGGTCCAAGGATAGAAAAAAGAGCCCAAGAACAAGCAGGGCACCAAATTTGAAAGCAAACAGTAAGAAAAATGCTTTGGGGACTGAAAGGAAATAACCAAACAATCAAGATTAAATGACCCAGAGGAAGAGACTTTTGAACTCAGAAATGGGCCTGGTTTGCCCATTGGATTTCCAGCACAATTTGTTGAGAACTCTGACCAATGATGGAGACTGTGTTTCTCCTGGAATTGGCATGAGTTAGAATCAAAGAAAATTAAATTTAAGGCACAGCTGAGGAGGGGGCACAGAGGATGAGACGAAAGGGTCCTGAACCAGGGTCTACTAGGACATATTCAAGGATTAAAAAACTGCTGTCTTGTCCAGGCAGATTTAGATTCCAAGGGAAGTAAATTTGTGGGGTCATGGTTGTACCCAGCCGTAAGGAGGTGAATCTGGCCACGGATTTCAAAGGATCCCTGCAAGATGGTACAGGTGGTTGGGAGAACCCAAACCTGGCCTCTAGGGAAAAGAAACAGCATATTACAGGTGAGGATATCTGGGCTTCATACCCATTGGCCAGATCAGAGCTGGGGATGGGCTAGAATAAAAGAAATGGGCAACACAACAGGGCAGACATTGTTGCAGCCTGGTCAAACATGTTGGAGATTAGGTAAAGATGCTCCCCCCTACTTCTGTTACTCCTTTTTTCAGAATGCACTTGCCTCATTTTATCCAGGGAGAGTTAAGGAGAGGAATATGGGCAGATCCAATATATTACTATAATTTTACTTCATCCAAGGAAAAAGAGTATGTATTTTTATTATCAGTGTATCTCCTGTCCAGATTCTATCATTCTAACCATAATGGACCCCAATTGTTCAATTTCAGTAGTCCTCTATAAATGGATGCAGGACAGTTTGCAGAAAAGCAGCTTACAGGAGACTGTAAGTAGAAAAACATTGCTCAAAAGTATCATCTGGCATTATGAAGAAATTAAACCTTAGACTGAGTTAGTTAATAAATATTTGTAGCTACAAACGGGCTATAGCATTTGAATTCTCAGCTTAATGAACATTTGCTTTTGCCCTTCAGGGTCAGACTGATATTGATTGTGATTCTCTACTACCACCTAGTGGAAAGTCCTTCTTTCAAAGTCCTAGTTCTTTTCTTTTTTTCTTTTTCTTTTTTCTTTTTTAAAAAAAATCATGTTATGTTAGTCGCCATATAGTACATCATTACTTTTTGATGTAGTGTTCTGAGATTCATTGTGTATAACACCCAGTGCTCCATGCAATACGTGCCCTCCTTAATACCCATCGCCATACTAAAAACCATCCCCCTACCTGCCTTTCCTCTAAAACCAGTTTGTTTCTCAGAATCTATAGTCTCTTGTGGTTCGTCTTTCCCTCTGATTTCCCCCTTCACTTTTCTCTTCCTTCTCCTAATGTCCTCTATGCTATTCCTTATGTTCCACAAATAAGTGCAACCATATAATTGACTTTCTCTGCTTGACTTATTTCATATAGCGTAGTCTCCTCTAGTTCCATCCATGTTGATGCAAAAGTTGGGTATTCATCCTTTCTGATGGCTGAGTAATATTCCATTGTGTATATGAGCCACATCTTCTTTATCCATTCGTCTGTTGAAGGGCATTTTGGCTCTTTGCACAGTTTGGCTATTGTGGACATTGCTGCTATGAACATTGGGGTGTATGTGGCCCTTTTTTTCACTACATCTATATCTTTGGTGTAGAAACCCAATAGGACAATTGCTGGGTCATAGAGTACCTCTATTTTTAACTTTTTGAGGAATCTCCACACTGTTTTCCAGAGTGGCTGCACCACCTTGCTTTCCCACCAACACTGTAAGAGGGTTCCCTTTTCTCCACAACCTCTCCAACATTTGTTGTTTCCTGCCCTGTTAATTTTTGCCATTCTAACTCATGTAAGGTGGTATCTCGAGGTGGTTTTGATTTGAATTTCTCTGGTGGCTAATGATGATGAACATTTTTTCATGTGTCTGTTGGCCATTTGTATGTCTTCTTTGGAGAAATGTCTGTTCATGTCTTTTGCCCATTTTTTTTAAAACAATTTGTTTTTTTTTTTTTTTAAAGATTTTATTTATTTATTTGGCAGAGAGAGAGAGATCACAAGTAGGCAGAGAGGCAGGCAGAGAGGCAGGCAGAGAGAGAGAGGGGGAAGCAGGCTCCCCGCCGAGCAGAAAGTCCGATGCGGGGCTTGATCCCAGGACCCTGAGATCATGACCTGAGCTGAAGGCAGAGGCTTTAACCCACTGAGCCACCCAGGTGCCCCTTTTGCCCATTTTTTTTGACGTGATTATTTGTTTTCTGGATGTTAAGTCTGAGAAGTTCTTTATTCTTTATTTTTTATCTTTAGTTTGAGAAGATCTTGGATATCAGCCTTTTATGTCTTGTGTCATTTGCAAATATCTTCTCCCATTCTGTGGGTTGCCTCTTTGTTTTGTTGGCTGTTTCCTTTGCTGTGCAGAAGTTAAAGTCCTATTTCTAATCATTTAAAAAATTCCACAGTAAATGCCTGAACTTGTTCTTGTTATAAGATGTTCAAACCATATAGAATAGTATAAGGCAGGTATATGGCAGGAAAAGTTCTAGGATGTCAACTGGGGATTGGTTTGTCTTTCTACTTTCAGGGCAGATGAAGGCATTTCCCCTTCATGCCTTGGGTGACCACAGCAGAACAATAAAGATCAAAAGATGCAGCTCTTGCATTTAAAATTTACGTTTGAAAACCACGGTAGAGGCAAGAGGAAAGAAAGGCCTCAATTAGTAAATGAGCCAGTGCTTATGCCACGAATTACAGATTTGCGCAGGACTCTTGATGAAGTCAGAGCCAGTTTCCCTGCTTTGGAGCGGATACAGAATCCATGGTCTGGGGAGAGGGTGCCAGTCTGGGGGCCTTTAATCCTTTAAAGGCCTGTAATCCTTTAAAACGGTGTCACAGATGATCAGTGCTCCCCCACACTCAGATACTTGGCATACAAGGGCAGGCCCCGAGGGGGTGGGTTGTCGCTCTTATTACAAATTTGAACAGAATAAAGATATTTCCAACAGTTTCTAAACTGTCTTTGCTTAATAGACTGGGCTGTCATCTGTGCTGGAGAAGGAAAAATCCTGGCAAGGAAAGGAATAACGAGTTTTTGAGAGACAGGGTGCCAGATCCCCAGGCACCATGGTCAAGCGTCACCCTAATTACTCTTGAGCAACGGGCCGAGGGAAGTTGACTTGTACTGCTCTGAAGCCAGTAAGAAGTCAGCCAGGTGCCTTACTTTGGTTTCTTTCTTTCTTTTTCCTCCCTCCCTCCCCCCCTTTTTTCCTTCCTTCCTTCCTTCCCTCTCTTCCTTCCTTCCCTCTCTTCTTCCCCTACTTTCTTTCTTTCTTTTTAAGATTTTATTTATTTATGAGAGAGAGAGAGAAACCATGAGCAGGGGGAGGGGCAGAAGGAGAAGCAGCAGCCTCCCCATTTCCCCATTGAGCAGAGTGCCGGATTCAGGACTCGATCCCAGAACCCTGAGATCATGATCTGAGCCTAAGGCAGATGCTTAACAGACTGGGCCACCCAGGCACACCTACTCCCCAACCCCCGCCTTTCTTTTTGGTGGGCAGCAAAGCAAAGTTTATTGAGCTATAGTACTCAGGAGAGGGAGGGACCTGAGAAGATTGCCCCTTACTTCGGTTTCTACCAGGAGCAGTTCCTGAGACAAGGACTTGGATGAAGGCAGATGTGGGGAAACTTCAGTAGCAGATTGGGGGGAAGTTAGGGAAGGGAGGGCAGCCAATAAAGGGTGAATGACTGGCGTCAAATCCTGTAGGGAACTCTGGGAAATGATGTGGACCCCATGCCTCAGAGTCATCACAGATGAGGGACAAGGGAGCTAACTTGCATCACTCATTGGTTGAAAACTGCTTCCTGTCCCCTCTAGTTCACTGTGAATGGGGTCAGTAGCCTCCAGAGCCTTGGAGAAAGCCTTCAGGAAAGAGACAGAAATGCTAGGAGTAGGAGCCCAGCCAGTGTGCAGTGCGGGGGTAAGTAAGGCCTAAGAAATTCAGGGAGGCATTGGTAGAATCCGGCAATCCTCTGTTTTGTTTCTAGTTGGAAAACCCTTGGAGGGTCCTGTGGTCTCTAACATCCATATTCTCTGCCATCGGAATCAAAGGGTTTCCTATTTTCATTTTGTTCAATTATGTCCAAGTCTTCAGTACAATCATATTAAATGTTACAGTGTCACCTTAGAAATTCTTTCCTTAATAAGGAGTGGGTATAGGCCCAAATATAGGGCCTAATTTGCTCAGGTGGCCATAACAAAGTCCCACAGATTGGGAGGCTTACACAACAGAAGTTTATTTTCTCACAATTGTGAAAGCTAGAAGTCTGATATCAAAGTGTCAGTGGGGCTGGTCTCTTCTGAAACCTCTCTCCTTGGCTTGGAGATGGCCATCTTTCTGTGTCTTCACATGGCCTTCTCTCTGTGTATGGCTGTGTCCCAATCTCTTCTCCTTATTAAAGGACACTGGTCATATTAGATTACGTCCTACTGTCTGGATAGAATCCTGACTCTGCACTAGGCATTGTGTGACACCTTCTTCCCACCCTTGGGGCTGGGAAGAAGTGATTCATTATTGATTGATGGGGGTAGAAGCCTATATCTCCATTAACGCTATGGGGGTTGGGGGCTGGGGACCCATTTCCACCAGGAAGGGATGAACATTCAGGTTCCCTACTCACTTTCATTGACATCACCCTGGTGCGTATGTGTTATATTGGAGGGTTGGAGGTTAGAGCTTCTCAGTTGGCCTTTGCTGGTGGGTAGATTCAGATTTTTTTGGTGAGGGTTGGCTGGAGCAGAGCAATAGCCTAAAATTTTCTGCCTTGTTAGGCTGCCCCCACCTCTTTCTTCCCTGGCTATTCCTATTAGCTGTTTTCCCCATGTTTCTGGGTTGCTGGTTTTTTAAGCTCTAAGTCTGAGATACTTAAGGCAAAGGGGAATCTTGGAGACTTCACTATTGTGTGATTCCTTGGATCTTGAAGTAGCTAGCCAGTCTGCTTTCTCTCCACCTTTCGGGGTCTTCTTATACTTGTTTTATAATAATGTCCATGGTCTTTAGTTGTAGTTAGCAGTAGGAACAGGAAAAAATACAACCAGCCCTCTTCTTGGGAGTGGAATTCTCCCCATATGTTTTGAGGTTAACAAGGAAATTTTCATTGTTTGAATATATGTAAGTTTATGGTCAATATTGGCACTTGGAAAATAAAACTGTTACATCATTTAAAAATGTATCCAAGATTTTAAACCTGTCAACTGTTTCATAAATATAAACATTTGGACATTTTTGCATTGTTTTTCTTTTCTCCAGTTTTATTCTCAGCTTGCCTAAATTTTATCCTAAATTTAAGCATGCAAAATATTTCGGTTGGCCACTATATTTTACTTCTCTGCAAAACCAAAATCTGTAGGGATGCATGGCTGGCTCAGTCAGTAGAACATGTGACTCTTGATCTTGGGGTTGTAAGAACCCCAGGTTGGGTGTAGGAATTACTTAGAAATGAAATCTTAAAAAAAAAAAACAACCAACAAAATCTATCTAAATGAGTTTCTATTGCCATAAATTTCTAAGAGTTAAAATGTTTCTTCTGTGCTCTTTCCGCCATCTTTCTGTGCTGCCATAATGGTGTGCACGAATGTCCTGGCAGATGCCCTCAAGAGCAGTAACAATGCTGAAAAGAGAGACAAACGCCATGTTCTAAAGTCATGTTCCAAAGTCATCATCTGGTTTTGCACTGTGATGACGAAGCATGGTTACGTTGGCGAATTTGAAATCACTGATGATCACAGAGCTAGGAAAATTGTTGTGAACCTCGTGGGCAGGTTAAACAAGTGTGGAGTGATCAGCCCCAGAGTTGATGTACAACTGAAAGATCTAGAAAAATGGCTTGTTCCCATCCTACCAGTTTGGTTTCATTGTTCTGACAACCTCAGGGGCATCATGGACCATGAAGAAGCAAGACAAAAACACACAGGAGGGAGAATCCTGGGATTCTTTTTCTAGGGATGTAATACATACATGCGAATAAAGTGCCCTTAATGGAAAAAAAATGTTTCTTTTGTTTGACTTTTTGCAATTTGGTATAGTATATAATGGATCAAAAGAGTATAAATTTATTAGACATTTTTGTTAGACATTTTTATAAGTAATATCAACCACAAAAAAGTGAAATTATCTTGACATCTTTATGAGATAGATGGTGCTTTTCTCAATTATTTTAATGTATCTGTGGATAAATAATACTTATTTCTAGAGTGAGACAAAATGTAGCATTAGGTTTATTTTGAATTTTCCTTTTATATACATAAGCACTTGGAAACTTTGTGCACTTGTGCACAAACTTTAGATAAGTAGGTGGTAATGGATGGAATTTTGTTGTAGCAGTTTTGCTTAACTGCTTGAATTTCTGCAGAATTTTATTTTCTAAATCACATAGTGAAGTGTCATCAAAAATTATTTTAAATAATGTAACAGCTTACAACTTGGTTAGGTCCTCTTTCTATTTCGTTGGAAGCAAATTATAAATGACCTGACCTACAAAAATACCTCGTGGGGATAGAGGGTGGTATAAATGGATGAATTGTTAAAATGGGAAAAGGTATGTTTGCGTTATGCTTGACATAATGACCTCTTTGATTCTCTGTTGCTAAGGCCCACAAACTTCACAACTGAAACTTTTGATCTCATTTTATGGTTTTTAATTAAATTTATTGAGGTGTAATTTACATAAAACAAATGGAAACATTTGAATTATTCAGTTTCATGAATTCTGGCAAATGTACGTACCATATAACCGCTACCCCAACCAGTATACAGAATATTTTTGTTGTCTCCCAAGTTCCCTCTTTCCCTTTTGTAGTCGGTCCTCCTACCCCTTTGTACTTCCTACTGTCCCCAGCTATTAATATGATTTTTATCACTGTAAATTGGTTTTGGGGAAAAAGGGATTTGTTCCTTGTTCTTCGACTCATTTGTTGTCTCTGTTTCTGGGAAGCAAACCTAAATGTAAACATATGCAGCTAATCGAACTACATTATCACAAGACATGCTTTTATTTTTTTAAACGATTGGTTCTTGTAAGCTTTTGACAATGCTGCAAATCATTTGACTTAGTTATTTCACTTACTTTTTTGGTAAAGTTTAAAAATTTTGTTGCTTTGAAAAATTTGTAAGATCAAAAGTGATTATGTTGCTCTATAGTCTCAACTTAAATGATTTTTTGACTTTGGATTAATTTGAGTTATTGAACAAGTGACTTTTGATTACCAGCAAAATTCTGAAAAGAAATAATTCATAGAAGAGGGTGGCAAGGGGCGCTTGGGTGGCTCAGTTGGTTGGCTGTCTGCCTTTGGTCATGATCCCAGGGTCCTGGGATGGTGCCCTGCATTGGGCTCCTTGATCAGCTGGGAACCTGCTTCTCCCTCTCCCTCTGCTGTTCCCCTGCTTGTGCTCTCTCTTTCTGACAAATAAATAAAATCTAAAAAAAAAAAAAAAAAGGGAGGCAAACCATAAGAGACTTTTAATTACAGGAAACAAATTGACAATTGCAGGAGGGGAGGTGGGTGGGGGGATGGGGTAATGGGGGGGATGGGTATTATGGAGAGCATGTGATGTAATGAGCACTGGGTGTTATATGCAACTGATGAATCACTAAATTCTACCCCTGAAACTAATAATATACTATATGTTAATTAACTTTAATTTAAATAAAACCTAAAAAAAAAGGAAATAATTCATAGAGACAAAGAAAAAGATTACTGGATCAAACAGCTTATATATATATACTCTTATCTGTATTTTGTTTTGCACAACTCAGATTAAGGTGGTAAATTCAATGTGACATACATATTAGTGTATTGTGTTAATAAAGTTAGTTACATCTTAAAGCTGAAGTTAAATAGTATCGTCATCTGATTATATACGTATTTCTGTATGATTAAAACACATACATAATGATGGATTAAAAATAACAAGCAAAAAAGCAGAAAATTTGTAATTCAAACTTGGTCTTGGAATATTCATTATACTTTTAAAAAGACATAGAAAAAGTTTCTTTTTTCAATATAATCTTCCTAGCTAGCAGAGATTTATTTTAGAATACTCTCAGTATCCCAATAACTGAGTTTTTTTTGTGCTAAGTGTCATTTTCTCAAATTATTATTTTTTTCATTTTATTTATTTATTTGACAGAGAGAGAGAGAGAGATCACAAGTAGGCAGAGAGGCAGGCAGAGAGAGAGAGGGGGAAGCAGACTCCCTGCTGAGCAGAGAGCCTGATGTGGGGCTCCATCCCAGGACCACTGAGATCATGACCTGAGCCGAGGGCAGAGGCGTTAACCCACTGAGCCACCCAGGTGCCCCCAAATTATTTTTAAAATAAGTAAAATCCCTTTGCTTCTGAGACCTAAACTTGTAAGTTTCATGTTACCATCTTTATATTCATTTTTAAATGTTTTATTGTCACTCTGGTTCTTAGGATAGCAACATCTAAAACAATTCCTCACTCTCAAGTACCTGTGAACTTAATTAAGTAATCGGTTTCTGCCAGAAATTTTTTGTTTTTTGTTGTCTTCCTGAAGCCCAGATCCTGGATTCAGAAATTAAAACTCGGTATCTTTTTTGACTCTTAAAAAAAGGTCATTACCCACTTGACCACTAGGTGACACCAAAGGCTTAATCTTTTACCTTATGAACTGCAGAAAGGTAGAAGTAATTAGGTGCATTTGGCATGCTCTGTTTATTTTAAATTAATTCTATACTGTCAAAAGAGCTACCCTGTCTATCAAACTCATAATGTGGAAAAAGCTGACAAATAAAGAACAAGAGTTCAACCCTCCTTGATTAATTCTGTTCAGGTAAAAAAAAAATATTTTCTAAATAAAGATTTTTTTAAACCACTCAATCAATCAACCAACTAATTAATTAATTTAGAAAGCCAGGAGGGGGAGAAAGGGAGGGAGAATCTCAAGCAGACTGCACTGAATGTGCAAAGCCCAGACAGGGCTCGATCTCAGAAACCTGAGATCATGACCTGAGTGGAAATCAAGAGTTGGGCACTTAACCAACTGAGCCACTCAGGCACCCCTCCACCAGAAAATTTTAGAGGAATAAATGAATTCTGTAAAGTTGCAGGATAGAAAATTAATATACAAGAATTGGTTGTATTTCTTTTTGTTTTGCATATCAAAATCATTTACTTATTTATTTATTTAATTGTTTGTTTATTTGTTTATTTATTATTTTATTTTTTCCCAAATAAGTTTATCATATTTCTATATATAATAATAAACTATTAGAAAGAAGTTAAGAAAATAATCTCATTTGCAATCGCATCAAAAATAATACAATATTTAAGTATAAATTTAACCAAGAAGATAAAAGGCCTGTACTCTGAAAATTATAAGACATCAATGAAAGAAATTAAAGATAATACAAGTAAGTAGAAAGATATACGGTGCTCATGGATTGGAAGAATTAATATTGTTAAAGTGTCTATACTACCCAAAGTGATATACAGATTCAATGCAATCTCTACCAAAATACCAATGGCATTTTTCACAGAACTAGAACAAATAATCCTACAATTTGTATGAAACTACAAAAGACCCCTCAAAGCCAAAGAATCTGAAGAAAGAAGAACAAAGCAGGAAGTATCACAGTCCCTGATTTCAAACTATACTACAAAGCTGTAATCAAAACAGTATGGTACTGGCACAAAAGCAGACACTCATAGATCAGTGGGGCAGAAAAAAGAGCCCAGAACTGGGGCGCCTGAGTGGCTCAGTGGGTTAAAGCCTCTGCCTTCAGCTCAGGTCATGATCTCAGGGTCCTGGGATCGAGCCCCACGTGGGGCTCTCTGCTCATCGGGGAGCCTGCTTCCCCCACTCTCTCTGCCTGCCTCTCTGCCTACTTGTGATCTCTCTCCCTCTGTCAAATAAATAAATAAAATCTTTAAAAAAAAAAAAGAGCCCAGAACTGAATCCATGCTTATATGATCAATTAATCTATGACAAAGGAAGAGAGAATATACAATGAGGAAACGACAATTTCGTTATCAAATGATGTTGGAATGAAATATTACTCGGCCATCAAAAAGAATGAAATCTTGCCATTTGCAACAATGTGGCTGGAACTAGAGTGTATTATGCTAAGCGAAATAAATCAGAGAAAGATGAATATCATATGATTTCACTCATATGTGGGATTTAAGAAACAAAACAGAGGAACGTGAGGGAAGGGGAGTTGAGTGAAGGGATTGGGTAACTGAGTGATGGGCATTAAGGAGGACACTTTTTGGGATGAGCACTGGGTGTTATATGTAAGTGATGAATCACTAAATCTACTCCTAAAATTAATACTACACTCTACGTTAACTAACAAATTTAAATTAAAAAACAAAACAATCATAAGTGGTATTGAGAAAACTGGATGGCTACATGCAAAAGAAGGAAACTGAACCACTTCCTCACTTTACATACAAAAATAAACTCAAAATGTATTAAAGACCTAAATGTAAGACCTATAACCATAAAAGTCCTAAAAGACAATATACATATATTTTTGGATCCGTCCTCTCAGGCAAGAACAACAAAAGCAAAAATGAACTACATTATCTGTAGTTGGGATTTCAACAAACTAAGAAGCTTTTTTTTTTTTAAGATTTTATGTATTTATTTCAGAGAGAAAGTAAGAGCAAATGGGGAGAGGAGCAGAGAGGAAGGGACAAGCCGACTCTGTGCTGAACAGGGAGCCTGACACGGGGCTCAATCCCATGACCCTGAGATCATGACCTGAACTGAAATCAAGAGTCAGAAGGTGGTGACTGAGCCACCCAGGAGCCCCCAAACTAAAAAGCTTTTGTGTAGCAAAGAAAGCCATCAACAAAATGAAAAGGCAGTCTACTGAATAGGAGAAGAAATTTGCAATAAATATATTTGGTAAAGGGTTGATATCCAAAATATATTAAGAACTAATGCAAGTCAATACAAAAAAAGCAAATGATCCAATTAAAACATGGGCAGAGGACCCAAAAAGACATTTTCCCAAAGACTATATACAAATGACCAATAGACATATGAAACTATGCTCAACATCACTAATTACCAGGGAAATATAAATCAAAGCCCACAATGAAATATGACTTCACATCTGTCAGAATGGTTAGTATAAAAAAAAGCAAGAAATAACAAGTGTGGGGAGAATATGGAGAAAAGGGAATGATCCTGAGCTGTTGGTGGGAATGTAAATTGGTTCAGCCACTATGGAGAACAGTAGGGAGATTCCTAAAAAAAAATTAAAAATAGAAGTACCATAGAAGCAATTCCACTTCTGGGTACTCATCTAAAGAAAACAAAAACATTAATTTGAAAAAAATATATGCACCCATATAGTTACTGCAGCATTATTGACAATAGCCAAGATATGATATGAAAGCAATCCAAGTGTCCATCAATAGAGGAATAGAGGGGCACCTGGGTGGCTTAGTTTTAAGGGTCTGCCTTCAGCTCAGGGCATTATCCCAGGGTCCTGGGATCGAGTCCTACATCAGGCTCCCCGCTCAGTGGGAAACCTGCTTCTTCCCTCTCACTCCCTCTGCTTGTGTTCCCTCTCTCTCTGTGTCTCTGTCAAATAAAGGAATAAAATCTTAAAAAAAAAGAGGAATGGATCAAGAAGATGTGGTTACACACACAAACACACAAACACACACACACACACACACACACACACACACACACACACAGAGGAATATTACTCAGTCATAAAAAAGAATGAAATCTTGCCATTTGTGACAACATGGATAAATGTAGAGGGTGTCATTAAGTGAAATTAGTCAATGAAGATAAATACCATATGATCTCACTTAAATGTGGAGTTTAAAAAACAAAAAAATGAACAAATAAAACAAAACAGAAATAATTCATAAACACAGAGAACACATTGATGCTTGCCAGAGGAGAGGAGAGTGGGGGGATGGATGAAATAGGTGAAAGAGGACCAAGACAAGATGGCGGAGGTGTAGGAGGCACGGAGAGCACTGGGATCCAGAAAGAGGCTGAAAACCACTCTAAAAGCCAGCAAACACAACAGCAGAGAGAAGAGAATAAGAACAGCAATTCTAGGAGCAGAAAAT
>CM053608.1:101305933-101356400 GCA_028646535.1 Procyon lotor
CAAATAAAAATAATACATTATATGTTAATAAAAATTAATTAAAAAAAAAAAAAAAAAAAAAAAAAGAAATAGGTGAAAGAGATTAAAAAGTGCAAATTTCCAGTTGTTTCATAAATAAATCACAGGGATGTGAACTATAACACGGAATGTAGGCAATAATATTCTAATAACTATGTATGGTGACAGATGGTAAGTAGGGCTTATTGGGATGACCATTCTATAATGTATGTAAGTGTCAGATTACTATGATGTACATCTGGAACTAATATAATATTGTATGCCAACTATACTTCAATAAAAATAAATAGTAAGACCTTTGCTTTGTCAAGCACGTGACAAGGAGTTCTTTATGTCTCAATCCTAAACTGGCTAAATAAAAGAGACCATCTAATTAATGATACTGAATTAAAATATTTCTGAAAAATCTTATTTGATCAGTTCTGTACCTCAGGGGAAGGAATTATGTTAAGAAAAACTGTTCTAAAAATTAGAAATAAGGCAAAATTTTGCTTGCTTCATTACTTAATATCATACTTGCATACTTTCTCATAATCCTGCCTGATCAAAATTTGGGTGTCTTAGGGATTGCAACTTGTACAAAAAGAACCCAGCCAGCCCTAAAAAAAATCTCTACTATTAGAGATTAATCTGGAGTAAACTGGTAAGGTACGACGGCTTTGCTTTTTCTCTGGTAAAGAAGATAATGTCAAGGTTTTGATTTTATTGCCCTGTTGTACATTAACCATTTTTAATCTTTAACAGCGTTTCGTGACTACATACTCTTGGTTTTGCAATTTTGTTTTTGTCTTTGAACCGTATCTCTTTTATTCTTTCTGGCTCCTTCCTTAATGAGTTTGATAAGACTTCAAAAAGTCTAAAAAAATACATTTTTTAAGGTTTTTAGAGTGGAAATACTGAGAACCAGAGGAAGCCTCATTAGAAACAGAACAAGATCACCCCGATCCCCCCTTCCCCCATCTCCCCACAGAATATGTCTGATAAACCACATCAGTACAGCTGTTACATTGTTTCTAAATGTTACTATTCGTTCTGTTGTTAGGAACGAAACTTTACGTCGACCGGTTTTGAAGACACCTCTTCAGCCACTTCTGTTCCAGAACTTCTCCTTTTCTTATCACTGCTTCCCCAAAAGCCAGTGGTTGCTTCTGTCACCTTCGTCAGTGAAATGATTGTAGAGTGGGTCTCCATTTCCTCCTGTTGTCCAGTTTCAAACTGAAGTCTCAGTATGAATTTGATTGGTGGCTTCAAAGAGGCTGGGGGATTGACTTTTCTGATTTCTCCTTTGGGGAGGCAGGACCCATAAGGTAGGGTATTCTACCATGTTAGAGTATTCTAAAGATTTCCAAATCCCATAGCCAGCCAGGAACCATAAGTGGGGTGCATACAAGGAATGAGAAATGCCGTGTGGAGGGTCTGCTGTGAATAAGTGTGTGGCTTCATGGACTTCATCAGTGGTTCTTAAAGCCCAGTTAACCCACAGACTCCCAAGAGATAATAAAATGGTTTTTGTTTTAAGCCACAAAGTTGAGGGGTGGTTTCTGCACAGCAAAAGATAAGTGAGACATACATTGTGTATTTTTTGTGTGTGCCTGCCTTCTTCACTTGATATTGTTTCTATTAGATTTACCCGTTATCGAATTACCAGTTTATTCATAATCATCACTTATACAGTATTCCACTGTATGAATAAACAACATTTTGTTTATCCGTTTATTGTTTTTTTTTAAATAAATTTATTTATTTGACAGAGAGAGAGAGATCACAATTAAAGGAGAGATCACAATTAAATTAGAGATCACAATCACAATTAATTACAATCACAATTAAAGGAGAGATCACAATTAAATTAGAGATCACAATCAAAGGAGAGAGAGATCACAAGTAGGCAGAGAGGTAGGCAAAGTGGGGGGGTGGAGCAGGCTTTCCACTGAGCAGAGAGCCCGATGTGGGGCTCCATCCCAGGACCCTGAGATCATGCTGAGCAGAAGGCAGAGGCTTTAACCCACTGAGCCACCCAGGCACCGCTAAATAAATAAAATCTTTTAAAAAAAAGAGACCCTATGTGGTTATGCAATTAATAGCTCTATGACTCTCATCTATAGGTTTTTGAAGAAAAGGAGTCCTTTCAAATCGCTACATTGTTTTTTTTTAAATTTTATTTATTTATTTTTTTCAGTGTTACAAGATTTATTGTTTTGCACTACACCCAGTGCTCCATGCAGTACGTGCCCTCCTCAATATCCACCACCAGGCTTGCCCAACCCCCACTCCCCTCCCCTCCAAAACCCTCAGTTTGTTGCTCAGAGTCCACAGTCTCTCATGGTTCATCTCTCCCTCTGGTTTCCCCCCATTCACCCCTCCCTTCCTTCTCATAATGCCCTCCATGTTTTTCTTTATGCTCAGCACGTAAGTGGGACTATAAGGTAATTGGTTCTCTCTGCTTGACTTATTTCACTCCGCATAATCTCTTCCAGTCCCATCCACGTTGATTCAAAAGTTGGATATTCGTCCTTTCTAATGGAGGCATAATATTCCATTGTATATATGTACCATATCTTCTTTATCCATTCATCTGTTGAAGGACATCTTGGTTCTTTCCACAGTTTGGCAATTGTGGCCATTGCTGCTATGAACATTGAGGTACATGTGGCCCTTCTTTGCTACATTGTTTTTTTAAAAATTTCTCATTTGTCTTGAGTTTGGATGAAAAGCTTTTAATTTATTCTTTTTTTCTTTGTATGTTCTCTAGGACAGTCTGAGGCCATCAACGTATAAAGGTAGGGACGGAATGAAATAGGAAGGGATGGGGGAGGAGACAAACCATAAGAGACTCCTAAACTCACGAAAAGAACTAAGGGTGGCTGGGAGGCGGGGGGTGGGGAGGGTAAGGATAGGGTGGCTGGGTTATGTGCTATGGTAAGTGCTGTGAAATGTGTAAGCCTGACGAATCATAGACATGCACCCTGGGGCAAATAATACATTATATGTTAATAATAAAAAAAAAAGGTAGGGATGTAAAAACCCTCAGGAAAATCACTCAGCATTTGTCTGGTATCTGTCCTAATCTAAAACCCGGTGGTATGTTACCTGGGGTGTGAGGTCATTGTGACACTTCAGTGATGTTTCAGCACCCCAATGGATTAGCACTGAGTCCATTTCCTTCCTCAGCACACCCCTGGCATTTACCTTTAAGTTTCACCTTGAGCCATGTGATGGCTGATTTACTGTCACTTGGGTTAGGCTAAGGTACCCAGATATTTGTGTCGCAGTGTAGATATTGCTGTGAAGGCATTTTTATTTTTATTTTATTTACTTATTTTTTTATTCATACAAAACTGTATATTGCAAAGGAGAACATAAATTATATTCTTTTATATATAAATATAGAGAATATATATAAGAATATATATATTAAATATAAATATATTTTATGCACATTTTATATATATAAAATATATAATAAATATATATAAATAAATTAATTTAATAAATTAAATAAATATATATAAAATATATTTTATGCACATTTCCCAAATAAGAATATATATTCTCTATATTTATTTAAAGTAAGTATTTTATTTATTTGACAGAGAGAGAGAGGGAGAGAGAGAGATCACAAGTAGGCAGAGAGGAGGTGGGAAGCAGGCTCCCTGCTGAGCAGAGAGCCTTATATGGGGCTTGATCCAAGGACCCTGGACCCTGAGATCATGACTTGAGTGGAAGGGAGAGGCTTTAACCCACTGAGTCACCCAGGCGCCCCCATAAGTTATATTCTTATAAACATTCTCAGTTTTGTACAATATCAAATCATATTCCTTGAGTGCAAAGGCATTTTTAAAGATGAGATTTAACATTTAAATCAGTAGATTTTGAGTAAAGCTGATTACCCTCCATAATGTGGGTGGGTCTTCCAATGTGTTGGAGGACTTCAGAGGAAAAGCCTGAGGTTCACTGAGGAAGAGGGAATTCTGTCTTCAGATTGCTCTTGGACTTGGGCTGAAGTATCAGCTCTTTGTGTCCCCAACCTGCCCTGCAGATTTTGAATTTACTGGTCCCCATGAACACATGGGCCAATTTCTTAAAACAAGTCCCCCTTTATATATACATCCTATTGGTTCTATCTCTCTGGAGAACCCTGACTATTATATTTCCTAGGGACGGCATTCCCCAGAGAAATCCACTCTCCTCCATGCCAACAGAGTTTAGATGAAAATCAAATATCAAACATCCACCCTTCACCTCTGAGTTTTTGAGACCATATAGTCTGTATCACACACGCTTATACTACACAGACAATTCTGTCAGAAACATTGTTGAACCAATTTCCAATTTCCAATGCTTTTGAATAAGCTCAGTGGAATGAAAACACTTTTCTTCTTACAGTGTATGCCCATAACCAGCAGGGTTAAGAATTTGGTAAAGAGGACCAAAGATAATCCACTTATTCTGGCTCATCTATAAAAAAGAACATGTTTATTAGATTCTAAAAGATTTGGAACAAAAAAATAATACTTATTATTGGAGAGAGATGCTGTAAATGTAGGGAGGAATCTAAGTTTTTCTAATTTCTCTCTTCCTTTCTAAATCGTGATTTTCAGCTGAACACTTGGACTATATCTATTTAGTTGGATGGAAAATACAGGGAATTATGTAATATCTGTCATGGAAATATAGAATAAATTGCTCTCAGAGCTAAAAATCTTACATGCAAATGGTAGAATTATATTCCTCAGTTGACAGCTAATGGCCATGACTGGTCCATACCAAATCTTCTCCATGTTTGTTATCATTTACTCCTTTTTATGCACATTTCCCAAATTCCAGTTTCCTTCCTTTCATGGAAGGCAAGCCTTCTTATGTATTTTTTTTTAAAGATTTTATTTATTTATTTGACAGAAAGAGAGAGATCACAAGTAGGCAGAGAGGCAGGCAGAGAGAGAGGGGGAAGCAGGCTCCCTGCAGAGCAGAGAGCCCAATGCAGGGCTCGATCTCAGGACCCTGAGATCATGACCTGAGCCGAAGGCAGAGGCTTAGCTATCTGAGCCACCTAGGTGCTCCAATTTATATACATGTATTTTTAAAAAAACATTAGACTTTTTATAATTATAGTTCTGTTGAAAGTCTTAATGTTTAGGACAAGTATTCCCTTTAATGTTTAAGACAAGTATGTTTACTTAAAAGTTTGCTTAGCTATTTGAGGACCATCATTATGTCATATATATTTTAGAGTGAGCTTATAAATTTCCTCAAAAAGGTTAAGTGGCATTTTGATTGAGATTACACTTAATTTAAAGATAAGGTTGGGGGCAATTGATATATTTATAAGGTTGCGATTCCATCCAAGAATGCAAAATGACTCTCCATTATTTCAAATCATATTTAATGAATTTTTTAGAGTTTTACATTTTTCTATGAATTCTTTTTCTTTTTTTTTTTTTTAAGAGACCGTGGGTGTGTTCTGGGACAAGGGCATGGGGGAAAGGGAGAGAGAATCTCAAGCATGCTCCACGTCCAGGGTGGAGCCCTTGATCTCTTGATCCTGAGGCTGTGACCTGAGCCGAAATCAAGAGTCGGGTGCTTAACTGATTGAGCCACCCAGGCACCCTGCCCCTCTATGAATTCTTAATTAAGCTAATCAGTAGATACTTTATGTCTTTTTGGCTAATATGAAGTGATTTCTAACTCTTATTGTATCTATTTTTTTAAAAGAGTCTAATCCTCAACTCATTTTTTTTTTTTAAGATTTATTTGTTTATTTATTTATTTATTTGAGAGAGAGAGAGAGAGAGAACATGAGCAGGGAGGAGGAGCAGGGGGAGAATCAGCCTCCCTGCTGAGCAGGGACCCCAATGTGGGGTTCCATCCCAGGATTCCAGGATCATGACCTGAGCCAAAGGCAGATGCTTAACTGATTGAGCCACCCAGACTCCCCTTTATTATATCTCTTATTGGTTATTCTGGTGTAGCGAAGTGTTAGTAACTTTTGTGAAGGCTAAAAGCCTTGATACATTCTTTTGTTATCTTAATAGTTTGCTGCTTCTATTGTTTTTTTTTTTTATTTCTGAGCAGATGATCATATTATCTGCAAATTTATCTGCTTTGCTCACATCTCTTTCTTTCCTTATGTACTAGTCTGAACTCTAGTGCTATCTTTTACTAGTAATTATACTCATTGGTTTTGGCACCTAAATTTTTTTCATTATGTATGCTGTTTGTTATAGAGTTTTTGGAATATGAACCTTTACCAAGATAAGAAAGTTTTATATGATTCTGGGTTCCTTAACTGGTTTTTCAAAAATTGCAAATGGATCTTAATTGATTGAGAAAAGCGGATGATTTTTCCTCTTTATTCTATGATTATGGTGAATTACAGTAATATATTTTATTATATTGGAAGCTTCCTTGCATTTTAAGGATTTCTCATTTGATCTTCATGTATTATTATTTTTTCCTAGTTTTTATTTAAATTCCAGTTAGTTAACACACAGTGTAATATTAGTTTCAGGTGCACAATATAGTGATTCAACACTTCCATACATCATCAGGTGCTCATCACAAGTTCACTCCTTAATCCTCATCACCTATTTCACCCATCCCCCCACCCACCTCCCCTCTGGTAACCATCAGTTTGTTCTCTATAGTGTGTATTATTATTTTTAATACTTTTGAATTCAGTTCATAGATAATTATTTATTTTTCCATCTACGTTCAAAGTGAGATGAGCCTATTGTTTTCTTTCCTTGAATTTTCCATACCTCAGTTTGAAATCAAGATCATGCTAGCCTGATAAAGTTAGCCGAACAGCTTTAATGTTTTTTCTATTTTCTGTGAAAAAAAACCGCATAAGATAGGAGATGTATGTTCCTCGAATGTTTGGTGTAACTCACCTGTGAAACCATGTGGGTCTTTAAAAAAATTATTCTTATCAGATGCTATTAGCGACTTTCTTCATTTCTTCAATGTTTGTTGGTATAAATAAATTTTTATTTCTTCTTGTGCAAATTGCATTAGATTAAGGTTTTCTAGGAGTTTACCTATCTCATCAAAAATTTTCAAATTAAAAAAAATTTTTCAAATTTATTGGCATATACCTGTTCATTATACCCTTTATTATGTTTTGTATCAGTTATATCTGTAGCTATTCTCCCCTTTGCATTCCATATTTCATTTCTTCATTTTTTCTCCCCTTTATTCATACCCGTCTTGTTCGAAATCTGAAAATCTTACAAATATTTTTTTAAGAAGCAGCTAGTTTTTGGTTATGAGTTTTTACTACATAGTTTTTGTTCTCTATTAAATTGCTTTCTGTTCTTATCTTTATTATTTCCTTCCTTCTTATTTCTTTAAGCTTCCTCAGTTGCTCTTTCTCAAAATTTTGGAGAATTTTTGGTCATTTATGTTTAACTTTTCTTGTTCTAATAAATGTATTCGAAGCTATAAAATTCTTTCTGAGTACTACTTTAATTGTATCTCATAAAATTTGATATGCAACTTTTTTTTGATATGCAACATTTTTACCACTTAGTTCTAAATGTGTTAATTTCTTTTATGAATGCCTTGTAAATCCAGATTATTTATCAATATTTTCTTAGTTGGCAAACTGAATTTTAGGTATCCTTTTGTTATCAAATTCTAATTTTATTATAATATGGCTACAAAATGTAGCTTTTTTCAAAGATACTGACACTTTGAAATCTATTTTAGTTTTCTTTATGGCATAATGCATATTTTGCTTTAGCAAATCCTCTGTGTGACTTGAAAATTTATACATATATACAGAGGAGTTGCTTTTGTTGGATGGTTTTTTTTTTTAAAGATTTTATTTATTTGACAGAGAGAAACACAGCAAGAGAGGGAATACAAGCAGAGGGAATAGTAGCGGGAGAAGCAGGCTTCCTGCGGAGCAAGGAGCCTAATGTGGGATCCCTGGACTCTGGGATCATGACCTGAGCCGAAGGCAGACGCTTAACGACTGAGCCACCCAGGTGCCCCGGCTTTTTTTTTTTTTTTTTTTTAAGATTTATTTATTTACTTGGTGGGGAGAGGCAGAGGCAGAGGACAGAGAATTCTCAGCCAACTCTCTGTTGAGTACGGAGCCCCACGTGGGGCTCAGTCTGCAACCCTGAGATCCTAACCTGAGCCAAATCAAGAGTCAGATGCTTAACTGACTGAGCCACCCCTGGCTTGCTTTCTTTTCAGTGAATCTTTTTTTTTTTTTTAAATTGAAGTATAGTTGACACACAATGCTACACTGGTTGCAGGTGTACAACATAGTGATCCCACAAGTTTATTTTATGCTGTGCTCACTACAAGTGTAGTCACCAACTGTCACCATACAACACTATTACAATGCCATTGACTATACTCCCTACATTGTACCTTTTCAAATGAATCTTTTGATTTATTTTTTTTTTTAAAGATTTTATTTATTTATTTGCCAGAGAGAAAGAAAGAGCACAAGGAGGAAGAGGGAGAAGCAGACTCCCCACTGAGCAAGGAGCCCGACACAGGGCTGGATCCCAGGACCCTGGGATCATGACCTGAAGTGAAGGCAGACGCTTAACCGACTGAGCCACCCAGGTGCCCCTAGATGAATCATTTGAATCTCGTACCTAATTTCCTTTTCTTCTTTGCCTACACTACCCTGTAGCTCAGAGCCAGCTGCTTTTTACCCATCCATAGCTAGGTGATAAGTCTATGTCCTGTTAAACTGGCCCTTGAGGGGGGAAAAAAAAACAAAAAAAATCTGACATGTAACATCCTTGGTTTCTGTAGAATAAATACTTCCATCCAGGCTGACGTGAAGCTACCCACGGTCAACAACTGTCCTTCGAAATTCCTGAATATTTTACAATCTGCTTTTGTTAGCCTGTATGACAGCTCCTGTACTCTTTTTCTTTTTTTAAAGATATTAATTTTGTATTTTAGTTTGACCCCTTGGCTTTACCTATTTTTTAGTTTTGTTTTCTCTTTGCCCCAGTTTCTTCTTCTCCTTATTAAATCACGTCTGCCTCTGTGAGCTGCTATAAGCACTTTTTGGAATGAGGGACACAAGGACACGATTCTTTGGTCAATAAGGAAAAAGATAGGTTTCTAATTTTAAAGGGTTAAATCTTAGTTCAGCTCTCAAAGTCTGCTGGGCTGTCTGGGGAGTGCCTCACGTATGTGTGGCTTATGGGTCACAGGGTACTCGTGAGAGTTCCTACCTAGAATTAAGGAATCCCCTTTTCCAGTTCCCTCATGTGGGAAACCCCCTCCACTTTCCTGCCCACAGGGGCTCCTTTTCTCTAGTTCCTCCATTCCTCTGGCCAGAACCAACTACAGTGTTTCTCTTAGCAATTTAGGGCACTACAGCTTTGCACCTGAAGCCTGACTTCTCAGGGCAAAGCTGGGAAATGAAAAAGGGGGAAAAATTGAAAAATCACCCACGGGGAGCATTGCCTCTCCAAGCTCTGACTCTCCTCATCGCCCACATGCTTTTGTCTATTTTCCAGAGTCCTTCAGAACTTGCTTTTTGTCTGCTTTCCAGAGTTATTCTAGTTGTAATCAGTGGGAGAGATTGGCTTTTAAACTATTACTTTATTTTATTTTTTAAAAAAGATTTTATTTATTTATTTGACAGAGACAGAGAGAGCACAAGTAGGCAGAGTGATAGAGGGAGAGGAAGAAATAGACTCCCCACTGAGCAGGCAGCCTGATGTGGGGCTCCATCCCAGGACCCTGAGATCATGACCTAAGCTGAAGTCAGACCCTTAACAGACCAAATCACCCAGGAGCCCCTTAAACTATTATTTTAAACTTCAAAATAAATTAAATATCATGGCTAGAAAGAACTCAAGTCTCTATAATTTTAGACTTCCTGCCTCCTCCCCCCAAAACAAAACACACGCTGCCAAGGCATAGGATTGTTTTAGGATACTTTGAATTTTTATGTTAAATCTGAGATCTGAAAGAAAAGCAGGCAAAAGCATCCTGGGGAGCCCATTATGATTTCTGTTTAAATATACCTCTTAACTGCTTACTTATGAGCAAAACGGCATTGAATGTTCAAGCTGTAAACCATCTTAGAAATCGACACCTTTGTTTGACAGAAGAGGAAATGAAGGTTCACAAAAGGGGAATTTGTCCAGTCACTTGGGAAGTGGATGGCAAAGCCTGGGCCAGGACTTAGGCTGTTTAACTAAACAGTTACTCAGGTGTCTGCTATTAACTTCCTAAGGGTCAACTGCTGTGCTGGGCTAATTATTGCAGATTTCTTTTCTTTTTCTTTTTATTTATTTATTTGACACACACACACAGAGAGAGATCGAGATCACAAGTAGGTAGAGAGGCAGGCAGAGGGAGAGAGGAGGAAGCAGGCTCCCCACTGACGCGGGGCTTGTTCCCAGGACCCTGAGATCATGACCTGAGCTGAAGGCAGAGGCTTTAACCCACTGAGCCACCCAGGTGCCCTATAATTGTTGCAGATTTCAAGGAGGACATGATATACCAAGACTGAAGGAATGGAAAGTTTTATGTGTTATGTGGGAAAGGAAGGGCATATGGTAAAAAAAAAAAAAAAAAAAAAGCTAAATCCCATTTTTCAGCTTTTGAATTTGCTATGATTTTGGTTAAGGGACTACTTTTTCTAAACCTTTATCTGTCCGTAAATAGACACAGTAGTCTAATGTATTAGGGTCTTTTATTTGGGTTATGAGAGATAAAGCTTATAAGCCTTTACTTAATGCGTTGTTCAATGTTTTGGTTGTTGTCATTATTTGAAACTCACAAGTCCCGAAATTTTATGCACTCATCATGTATTGATCTCTAATGTGAATGAACACATTATGGAAAAGGTATCTGACATCTGGGAGGGAAGAAGCCCCCTCACCTCACCTCACCCCACTCACCTAAGCTTCATCTCCCCGAGCACCCATTTTCCATTGACCATACCGGGTTCTGGTCTGAAAGAGTTTATTACAAAATGACGAAGGGAGGTCTGAGGAAGATTCACTCATCATAGAATTTTGGCAGCTCATCACCCAAGATTACTCGATGGTCCACACCAGCAGCTGTGATAGTGACCAGGTAGATGACACCCCCACTAGAGCCATCCCGGTTCATGGCCAGAGCGATAGCTGCAGAGAGTTTCAGGGTGGAGAGGGGGACAGAGAATGACTTAGCTTCGGGGATCTTTACATTCCTCTCCCGCTCCTATGCTTACTGCCACTCTCAGACCTCAAAACCCATCTCCTAGGGACACATATCAAGTGGTGTGCTGGTAAATCAATTTAAAAAACAACAACAAACTTTTAGATGTAACATCTTCTGGGATCCATGGTCTCAAAACTCCCACTGGGATTGATTAAGAGTTGCAAATTAGCTGAACAAGCAGCTCATGAGTTCTTGGATATTTAACAACTGGCTCTCATGAACCGGCCCAAGCCAGCTCCAGCATGCCCCTGATTCTTACAGTAACCGTACATTTTGATTTGGGGTACTCCAAACACTCCTGGTCTCTGCCCTGGGTTCTGGAGCCCCATCTAGTCTAGCATTGTCCTGCTCCCTTTCCCTCTCAAAAGTGTTCCAGTTTGGACATTAAATTAAACGGTCACCCATGTATTCCTCATGGTGTGCCTCACACTCTCCTTCCTTCCCAGGTTTAAAAACCCTCCCCAGATACCCTTCCGCGCAGCTAGTTACCATTCGTGGTGAAGCTCCTGCACTCCTCAGCGGACATGCCCGGTTTATAAGCCGCATCCACATAACCATAGATATAGGTGCTCCCGGAGCCCCCGATGGTGAAGGGCTGCCGCGTCAGCATTCCTCCCAGGGTTCCATACACCTAGGGGGGGACATCCTCAGGTCAGACTGTGCAAGCAGCAATCCTCTCCTTGCCACTGAGACAGGCAGGGCGTCTCCGTGTTCTGCAATGAAGCCCCCCATCTCCTACTCCCATGGGTTGAGATTATACTCTGCTTTTAGAGGTGGTGTCCTGGGAACCCAGTGCCAGAAGAATGTAACTCTGTCTCCCCGTTTAGGGTAGAGCGGGTACATCGGAAGACATGCACCTGGCCCCCTTCGCGTCGGTCCCAGCCGGCTACTATGAGATGCGCAGACAGGTCCTCCCGATACTTATAACTGATATTCCTCACCACGTTGGCAGCAGCGAGAACAAGAGGAGGTTCTTCCAGTTCTAACCTAAAGGAAGTGTTAGTAATAGGGGTCAATATAATTTCCTGAAGTGCCACCCTCCTGTGCCATTACCATCATCCCTGCCAAGTGACACGTGAAACCTGAAACCTGTGGTTGCAATAGTTCAAACTCCAGGAGGATTGGTCTCACACCACCCGCTGGTAAGAAGATTCAACATTCCCCTCCTTTCCTCCATCCACCCACCCATCCCCCAACTATATAACTCTTAGCTGCAAGGGCCCTGCCCATGTGGGTAAAAGCAGACAAGCTTTACTTCCGGACAATGACCTTGGTTTCCCACCCGGTAACTTCTGAGATATGGTGGGGCCACATCATCATTTTCTTTCTCGTTATTCATAGTGGGACAGTGATTTACAGCGTTCAAGTCATTTTCACATGTATCACTTGATTCTCAAAATAACCGTCGGGTGAGGTAGGGTAGGTGCTGTTAATTATCTCCAGTTTACAGAGGCGGAAACCACATTGGAGAGTCAAGCTCCGGTTCAAAGCTAATAAAAACAGGAGCGCAAACAAGAATTTTTCACTTTTCACTGCAGCGCTCCTCAAATGGGACACTGTCTCGGGCTTGGCTGGTGGAGAGGACTCTGGTGAATGTGGACTTGAGGACCCCAAAGCTTCATACCCGTGGAGTTCCAGTTGGTAGGCGGCCATGTCGACCATGGCTTGGGCATCAGCCGCTGAACCAGAGAGGGCACAGAAGATGTACTGGTGCAGCGCGGACAGCTTGTCAAACACTCGGTTTACCACCGCCTCTCTGTCGGGAAGGGGTCGACAGTCACAACATTAGCAATGCCAGAAGTTTGGAGGTTAATCGTCCGTGTTTCTCAAATTTATTTAACAAGAGAACAGCCCCAGAGTTCATGAAATTTAATACTTGGATTAAAACAGGAAGAAAAAAATCATCTTAAATAAATGAAAC
The DNA here is from genome assembly GCA_028646535.1 of Procyon lotor. NCBI lineage: Eukaryota > Metazoa > Chordata > Mammalia > Carnivora > Procyonidae > Procyon > Procyon lotor. Next base: position 101,319,069 of record CM053608.1, read on the forward strand.
GCCACAAGTAATCATTAAAATTGGACTTATTTCCAGGCTTAGATTTTATAATAAAACAAAAAATAGTAAATTAAGAATCATGTTCTTAAGCATTTTTCTTTGCCATACCTATCTTGAGGAAGTGATGTGTTCTATGGGACATAGAGTAAGTAATATTGACCTAATCACATATACTCCTTTTACATATGGGGAAACTGGCCAGGATGGAGGAGGCTAAATTAGTTTAATGTGTGCTGGATGAGAAACCAGAATATCTGCTCGGCAGAACTACTCTTTCTATAAATATAGACGAAAGGAGGGCCCCTGACATCTTTGTGTCTCACCACCTTCTCATACCTTATTCCTTTATACCCAACCCTGCAGGGATAGGCCACATAAGCATTCAGGCCCCAGATTCTCTTCCATGAATTCAGGGACCTGAGCACCTGCCCAGTATCTCATTAGAGGGCCCTTTTTGGAAGGTTAACTCCATTTCTGCAAAGCTCTACTTTACTGGTCTCTTCATGAACGGGGAAGAAAAATCTGCATTGGGGGCCATTGGCTTCCTTCCAGAAGCATTCACCTTGACCGGTACTTACCCTGCAGACACTCGGGAATCAGAACCCACCACAACACCTCCGTCAAACTCCACTGCCATGATGGTTGTCTGCAGAGACACAGAGGACGGAATGTCAGAGCAGGACCAGATTTGATTCCCTCATGTTACAGATGAGGAAACATCTCCAGAGGGGTGACCGGCTCAAGATTACACACCAATTTAGGCCAGAGCGGACTCCCAGTACAGGGTATCCCCTCTGTCCCTCCACTTTCTCCATCTCCTCTCCTAGTTGCAGGGGAATGTCACAGCCTGCTCATGGCACAACACAGAAAGAATCCGATCCCTGGGCCCCAACCCTCCTAAGCCCAGTCCTTCCCACTATAAAGAGAGAGGTGGGGGGATGAGGTTCGCAGAGGCAGACATTTGGCTCAGGGGGGTGTTTCCAAGCACCGGCGAGCGAGGCAGCCCCACAAGTGAATGACCTCCAGCACACATGCTTCTGGTGTGTGTGGATGTGGTACAGACCCAACACAGAGCAGGTTACTGTGTCTTTCTTTGGCCCCTAATTCTCCATGGCACACCCCTTAACCAGTTTATTAAACAGCAGAAGCCTCAAGGGTGGTTAGCAGGGTCACGCATTAAGTAAGGAGGGAAGCAGCCAGAAACACATGAGATGGTTTAAAACAAAGGTTTCATTTAAGGATTTATTTATTTTTTCTTTTTGTAAAGTAGGCTCCATGACCAGCATGGAGCCCAACGTAGGACTTAAATATAGGACCCTGAGATCAAGACCTGAGCTGAGGTCAAGAGGGGATGGCTGAACCGACTGAGCCATCCAGGAGCCCCTCATTTAAGGAGTTCTGATCAAGAGGTCAGTAGGTATCTCAGTAGCCAGAGGAAGAGATCTGTACCAAGAGAGGCTTTGCCTGGGGAGTTTGAACTCACTTTTTCAGGTCAAAAAAGGAAATTAAGGAAAAGAATTAAAGAAGGTCAAAGGGATAAAGCTACATATTTTCTACTCCTGTCGAGTTGGAAAGAGCCTTAAAGGTCCTTGGTTCAAATGCGAAAACTGAATCATGGAGGAGGCAATTGACTTGTCAAGGTCACCCAGAATTAATAACAGACTGGGACTAAAACCCAGGTCTAACTCCCCTGTCCTTGTAACTTCTGCTTCCTATTTCCCACTGCTCACCAGATTTTCTACCTTACAAATGGTTTTAGCACATTCTCATCACTCCTTAATTCCAGACCCCACGGCCATTGCCGCGTGTGCTGTCTGACATACTAATCTACCATGAATTGAGGGCCATTGAAAAAGGGCAGCCCCATTCTAGAGGTTATTCCCCTAAAACAAAGCTGCTCCCAAGCCAAGAGTGGTGGCACAGTTTGGGAGCAGAAGCTAGCCGGCCTAGGGCTGCGGATAGCCTCAGTTGCCCAGCCTGGGCAAGCGAGTGGGAGTGATCAGGAAGGACACAGGGAAGGGCACATGGCAGCTCCTGGGCCAAGTGGGAGCCTTTTGGTCAGGCGGGGAAGGACACCACCGTTTCACAAGGAACCCCCATTATCAAGGCTGCGGCTATGAGTTACTAAGCGGCCAGTTTATCAAAGGTTTGTGTGATGGGCTGTCCCTTCTCAATCAGTGCCCATATTCCCCTCGCCCGAGCGCTGTCCAACTTCATCCAGGGCACCATTTCTTTATCAGTCTGCGCCTTCTCCAGCCCCCTCCCCTGATTTAAGCAGCCCCCCTCTCCAGTCCCGAGTTGAAAGCGAAAGCGCTTTAGAGCAGCTTCCCCTTGACGCTTCCAGCTGAGAGCCGATGCACCACCTTCTCCACCCGCTTCGCGGGCCCAGGCCCTTGGCGGACTCCTACAAGACCCCCTCCAGAATAGAGAAGCCCCGTCCTCATCTCAGGGCATCTCTACAAGCACTGGTTGCTACAAACTACCTCTTCACTCTTTTAAGTCACCGCATTCACTCCTCGGAGTTTTCAGCGACCCCCTGTCGCTCCACCGCCTCCACCTCTCTGCTAAACCTCCCGCACAGACTCCTTACCCCAGTGCGAACTTCGCCTCCGCGCAGCATCTCGTCGCCCGCTTGCCGCCCGGGGCACTGGCTTCCTACCTGGGACCGGCTGGCAGCGCGCGCCTCCAGCCCCGCGCCTTCCCCCACGCCCGCTAGGGGGCGCCCGGGTCCGCTCTGTAAGGCTTCGCACCAGGCTCTAACCTACTTGGCACAGATCTACCCAGAGACAGGTGACGGTAGAGGCTGGGGTAAAAAGGTCCCGGCAAGTGGAATTTGCGAGACGAAGCAAAGAAAGAAAGAAAGGACGAGTGTGCCTGATGGAGAAGGTGGAGCCGCAAGTCTATTCCCCAGAACTTCGTATCTGCTTTCCACGCCTTCTCCCAAAATAGTCTGGGCGGGTCACATTCTGCGCGGGGCGGATCCCCTGAGCCGGCCGCCGCTTTCGTTTTCCCTTTCCGCGAAACCGCCCGCTTCAAGGAGAGCGGCCAGACCCAGCAGGTCCTGGGACTTTCCGGGATCGCCGCCTCCGCCCGCCCTGCCCTCCTCTCCCCGCCCGCCCGGCTCTCCTCTCCCCGCCCCTGGTCTCAGTGATCTCTAGGGCGCAGCACCTGGAGTCTGCGGCCCGGCGCGGACAGCGGGGAGTCCCAGGCCGGGGGGAGACCGCCGGCAGCAGCCACGCGCCCATGGCCAGCTCGGGATCCCGCAGCCCCTGCGGCTGCCTCTGCTCGTCTCGAGCCTCCCTGGCGTGGCTGGGGGTAACGCTGCTGCTTCTCGCCGACTGGGCGCTGCTCCGGGAGGCGCTCCCCAGAATAGGCTCGGCGCTGGTCCCCACCGAGCTGCCCCTGCTCCGGGTCTGGACGGTGGGCCTGAGCCGCTGGGCTGTGCTGTGGCTGGGGGCCCGTGGTATTCTTGGGGCAACGGTCGGCTCCGGAAGGGAAAGCGCAGGAGTCCGGGGATGGCTGGCTGCTTTGCAGCCGTTAGCGGCGGCGCTGGGCTTGGCCCTGCCGGGACTTGCCTTGTTCCGAGAGCTGAGCTCATGGAGCGTTCCCAGGGCTTCTGACCGCTCCAGGCTCCTGCACTGGGGAAATCGCCTGGATGCTTTCGCCCTCAGTTACTTGGCAGCGGTGCCCGCAGCCGCCATGTGGCATAAGCTCGGCGGACTTTGGGGGTCCAAAAGTGACGCGGGTTTAGAAAGGGTACTCCGGCTTCTAGGCTGCCTGGGTTCAGAGATACGACGCTTCCCGCTCCTGCTGGTCCTGTTGTTTTTCTCCTGTCTTGGTAAGAGGGATGCAGGGGAGAGGGACGGACAGTATGGGCCTGGGCAGGAATCATAGTAATCAGTGAGATCGGTTGGTGTGGGTTCTGGGAAATGTGGATCAGGGGAAGGCGACTGAGCTCTGGTCGTGAGAAGGTTCATTCCGGTGTCAAGGAAAGAGCCCTGGACTGGGTGGGAGTCAGAATTCCCGGACTCTGATGCTGCTTCAGGCGTTGCTTCACTAGCCACCTTGGGCAAGTCCTTTCTTCTGGGCAGCACACCCAGACCTCTGGTCTTCCTATGTAAACCTCTGAAGGTCTAGTGGGGCTCAGGGTTGTGAGTTTCACGGTGCAGGGGCAAGGCTGGGTTCTCAATGTCTTCAGCCCACGCCCTCCAGGATACCGGTGATGGGTTTCAAATAGTGGGATGGGAGGGGGGCACAGTCTGCTTGAAACTGATCTGCTTAGACTTGACACCTGTGACTGACCCCTCCCTCTTCTTCCTCTCCAGGGGAAATGGCCATTCCGTTCTTCACCGGTCACCTCACCGACTGGATTCTACAAGATGGGACAGCCTCTGCTTTCACAAGGAACATAACGCTCATGTGCATTCTCACCATAGCCAGGTCCGGGGGCTGAAGATGGAAGCCTGAGAATGAGGGCGCCTGAAAAAGAGGGATCTGGAATTTGGGGTTGCTGTCCAAAGTGCACTTCTTTGGGACTTCTCTCTGTCCCCTGAACACGGCCTGATCCTTTTCCCCATCTCTCTCCAGTGCAGTGCTAGAGTTCCTGGCTGACGGGATCTATAACAGCACCATGGGCCGTGTGCACAGCCACTTGCAGGGCGAGGTATTTCAGGCTGTCCTGCGCCAGGAAACAGAGTTTTTCCAACAGAACCAAACGGGTGTGTCATGAAACTCTTTCCTTACACATCTGTATACTCTTTATGTTCCCATATATCTTCTTTTACTTATAACCTTGATCTTTCTCTCTTTCTCTCTCTCACATAGACATTGTCATTTCTTATTCTTGATATACTTCGAGTATTACATTCTTTACCTTCAGAAAAACCTAGTTTTTCCATCTAAATTTCCATAAATTTATCCTTATGTGTATACTGAGATAGAAACTATAGAATTTCAAACCTGGAAATTTTGAGATCACAGAGTCCAACTCCGTATTTTGCAGAGAAGGAAGCTGAGGCCCGGACCCTAAATGCTGAAACTGGCATGGTCACATATGGACGGGGGTGAGCTTGGGGATACAGCGCATCTCTTGGTCCCCAGCCCAGTGGTCCGTAGAGTTTTCTGGACTGCTTTCTAGCAGCACTCTTTTTCTCCAGCTCTGTTACGTGACCAGCTTAAGCTCTTTTCTGTGCTCCATGTGCAGCATGGGTATTACATTCTTTAAGGGACAGAAGTGTGTCAGAGAAATGGAAATTCACATGGGCATCAGTTTCTTTATAGTTAAAATGAAGTCTTTGGTCAGGTTTTTCCTAATACTCATTCTTCCAGCACTAAGATCCCTAAACTCCCCTATCCCCTTTACTTCCTCTTCCTTGGCCTCCTCTGAATACCATGTCACCCCCTTCCCCTGGCTCATTGCTAGTTTCTCCCACCACTCTGAGCCTCTCATTCATCCACTCTCTTCTCCCCAACCCCTGGCAGGAGCCATCACTTCCCGGGTGACAGAGGACACCTCCACGCTGAGTGAGTCTCTGAGTGAGAAGCTGAGCCTGCTGTTGTGGTACCTGGTGCGGGGGCTGTGTCTCTTGGGGCTCATGCTCTGGGGGTCACTGTCCCTCACCATGGTCACCCTGGTCAGCCTGCCTCTGCTTTTCCTTCTGCCTAAGAAGCTGGGAAAATGGCACCAGGTATGTCCAGGGAGTTGCCTCACCCTACACAGACCTTCGTTTCCCAGACTGGGTGGAATTAATTCCTCTTCGTTTCTTTCCCTGCACCCTCACTGATTCCCCGTCCTCACGGCACTCCCTGTCCCTGTAGCCCCTGCTCCCAGATTGCTCAGTGCTGAGCTTCATACTCTCTGTGTCTTCTCTTCTAACTTCTGCCCACGATCTGTCTTTACGAACATGATCACCAGTCTCAAGACTATGATCCCCTGTGACCCTTCTAAATAATTTCCTCTGCTCTGTACCCCTTCAGTATCCAGGAAGCATAACCGTGCCCCTCCTTCTCTTTCCTTCATTCACCTGCCTCTTCTCACCTTTAATCTCCAACTAGGTAACTCAGGTACTAGTGTCCCTAATGGCTTGCCAACCCTGTGTGACATCTCTTGTCCATGTCTCCACAGGTGCTGGCAGTCCAGGTGCAGAAATCGCTGGCAGAGTCCAGCCAGGTGGCCATCGAGGTGCTGTCGGCTATGCCCACTGTCCGGAGCTTTGCCAACGAGGAGGGTGAGGCCCAGAAGTATAGCCAAAAGCTGCAGGATATGAATACCCTCCATCAGAAGGAGGCTCTGGCCTATGCAGTCAACCTCTGGACCATCAATGTGAGCACCTGGACACGAGTGCCTATTCCCTTGTCCCTGAGATGCCTCGACTTCATGCCCTTTTCCATGACCCTGCTCCGCACGCCCCCTCTACTGGGCAATGTTTGGTTCGGTGTTCTCATCCTAGCAACCTGGGGCTCACTTATCCTTCTTGGTGTTCCTAACCGCCTCCCTCTCTTTAGACCTATGGGATGGCTTCCTGTCACCACGGTACACAGAATCCATCCAGCCCCCTTTTTAGGGAGGGGCCATGTCTTCCAGTCCCGGGGCCTTCCTGTGCCTCTAAGGGAGCACTCAGGCACGAAGTCCTCCAAGCTGGTCTGTGTCCTGTTGGGACTGTGAGAGCCATGGCAATAGCAGAAACTGAGGATGAGTATATCATTTGAGGATGATATACTCGAAGTATATCAAGAATAAGCAATGACAATGTCTATGTGAGAGAGAGAAAGAGAGAAAGATCAAGGTTATAAGTAAAAGAAGATATATGGGAACATAAAGAGTATACAGATGTATAAGGAAAGAGTTTCATGACTTTATTCTGTCTTTACAGAATAAAGACACCTTTATTCTGTAGTCCTTTCCAACCCGCTGACATCAGTTTGAAGTTGTAGGATCTTGTTCCTCTGGCTTCTTCATGCCCACATCCTCAGAACTCGGTCACCTTTCCAGAACTTTCCCTAACCAGTGTTCCGTCACTGAAACAGAACTGGAGCAGCATTCAGGAATTCCTGGCTCAATGCTGCCATTTACTCGCTCCGTGATCGTGGGCCAGTAACTTTCTTTCTCTTGAGACTGTTTCCCTATTTTATTTTTTTTTAAAAAGATTTATTTATTTGAGAGAGAGAGCACATGACAGGGGGAGGAACAGAAAAATAAAGAGAGGGGAAGCAGACTCCCCGCTGAGCAGGGAGCCCAACGATGACTTGGGGCTCTGAGATCATGACCTGAGCGGAAACCAAGAGTTGGATGCTCAACCGACTGAGCCACCTAGGCGCCCCTGTTTCCTCATTTAGAAAAGGGGGAATGGTGTAACTTTGTTTACAGGGTTCTTGCTATGAATATTAGATGACATTTCATTTATAGCCTTTTGTGAAGAGTGCTCTGCAAACGTGTTCTGCACACAAGGCGATAACGGTGAAAGTGGACAGTGATGACTTCTATGGCATAGCTGAGCAACACTCCATGGAGCCCCCATGGTTCATGCTCCTTTTTCCCCATGGAGCCTCCTGCTGTTACCTGGTGGAAAGGGACTTTATATCGCCATACTGCTAGAGAGTCTAGTACTTTGCACCCCCCACCCCTAGATTTTTTAACCACAGTCCTTTTTCTCCATGGTCTCTCCACAGATCTCAGGGATGCTGCTGAAGGTGGGAATCTTATACATCGGTGGGCATCTGGTGACAAGTGGGGCTGTAAGCAGCGGGAACCTTGTCACATTTATTCTCTACCAGATCCAGTTCACCTCTGCTGTTGAGGTGAGAGCCTTCCATTTTCACTCTCCAGTGCTTTTCCTTCTTAGGTCCCATCACCATCTGTGTCCGTTTCCTTCCATTCTTTGCCCTTCTCCTATCACATCACCCAGGGAAGCAGATTTGTTCTCCCCCTTCTCAATACTCATACTCCCCTCCAGGTGCTGCTCTCCACCTACCCCAGTGTACAGAAGGCTGTGGGCTCCTCAGAGAAAATATTTGAATACCTGGACCGGATTCCTCGCTGTCCTCCCAGCGGTGTGTTGACTCCCTTAAACTTGGAGGGTCTGGTCCAGTTTCAGGATGTCTCCTTCGCCTACCCAAACCGTCCAGATGTCCCAGTGCTACAGGTATAGCCTCCTTGTTTGTCACCAGCCTCTCTCATCTCTACCACCCTAAACTCTCTTCCTGTCTTCAGCCTGCTTAACATGAGGTGCAGATAGATCCTTCCTAACCCCTCAAAGGCAAAGATGAGCACCGTCTGCTCCCTACAGCTGCCCCGAACTCAAGAGCCGGTTTGGATTTGTAAGGAGGATGGGGAGAAGAGGCTCTCTGGGAGAGGGGTCTCACATCCTAAGGAGCTGCTGAAGCAAAATCTGTCTCTAGTCTTCTATCTTTTCCTTTTCTTTCCATTTGTCATTTAGAATGTGTTTTTTTTTTTTTTTTTCCTGTTTTCTCATGACAGTTGATATCAAGTGTGTGACACAGTGCTGTTTGGTCTTTCCTCTGATCTTTGCCTCACCTTCCATCTCTATTCCTTGGGGAGCTATCATCCCTGAGGAACAGAAATTTATGCCTGTGGGAAGATAGGAGTTGCTGTATTTCCCCATTTTCCCCCTTTTCTTCTATGGGATAAGATATCCTGCTATGTAATAAGACAATGACAGCCTTAAGGTTAGACGCCTTAGTGTGTCTCTCATATTTTTTGGATCCTCTGGCCTCCAGGGACTGACATTCACCCTACGGCCTGGTGAGGTGACGGCTCTGGTGGGGCCCAATGGCGCTGGGAAGAGCACCGTGGCTGCCTTGCTGCAGAATTTGTACCAGCCCACTAGGGGACAGCTGCTGCTGGATGGGAAGCCCCTTCCCCAATATGAACACCGCTACCTGCACACACAAGTGAGCAAGAAGATGGCGGTGGTGGAGGGGGTGGGGAGGAGACATCTCTGAACACTCTAACCGAGCACTCTGAAAGGAGGACCAGGGAATGATAGACCTTGGGTGGAGGTGGGGTGGAGTCAGGAGAGAGTGTAATTTTGTGATAGGCTTTCAACAAAGATCTTGAGTCATCAGTCTCTGGATAACCATACTCCTGTGTTCCTTGTTCTCTGACTCGTCATCATGTTTTGTCCTAGGTGGCTGCAGTGGGACAAGAGCCACAGCTATTTGGGAGGAGTTTTCAAGAAAATATTGCCTATGGCCTGGTCCAGAAGCCAACTATGGAGGAAGTCATGGCTGCTGCAACGCTGTCTGGAGCCCATAGTTTCATCTCTGAACTCCCTGAGGGCTATAACACAGGTGCTCTTTCAGCTCATAGCCTCACCCCCTCACCCAGACATCTTCACCGACACCTTTATTCTGTAGTCCTTTCCAATCCGCTGACATCAGTTTGAAGTTGTAGGATCTTGTTCCTCTGGCTTCTTCATGCCCACATCCTCAGAACTTGGTCACCTTTCCAGAACTTTCCCTATCCAGCTGCATCCGTCAGTCCTTGGTGTGGGTATGTGCGAGTGTGTGCCCGCGTGCACGCACAGGTGAGCACGTGGAGGCACGTGTGGTTGGTTATCCAGCCCTCACCCTGGCTCCTGTCTCTGCAGAGGTCGGCGAGGCTGGGAGCCAGCTCTCAGGGGGTCAGCGACAGGCAGTGGCCTTGGCTCGCGCATTGATCCGGAAACCACGTGTACTCATCCTGGATGATGCCACCAGTGCCCTCGACGCAGACAACCAGTTACGGGTGAGAGGGACATTTTGGTAGTGACTGTAACCCCCTCCCCCAGTCTTCTTTCCTTCATTCATCCTATGTTATTTATACTAACATAATTAACCAAAACCGTCTTGCAATTCTCAGTTCCCAATAGCTGCTCCCCAAGATGCTTAGAACCAATTCAAAGACACTGAATCTCTGAAGCCAAACATAAGAAGATCATCCTAAGAATATTAGCACCAGTTGAGCTTTTACTCTTTTACTATGTGCTAGACATGAGATTAGGCCCTCTCTGTGTATTATCTCACTCGTTTATTCATCTTGTAGGCCTATGAGCTGGGCATTGTTACTCTCACTCTACCCGTGATAAAAAGGGGATGAAGAGAGGTTAAACGACCTGCTCAACGGCACTGAGCACAGACCCAGAGTCAAGCCAGCCTGACTTGAATGCTCATGCTTTCTACCATTAAGTTGTAGTTCTTTCTTTTTTCCCCCCATTTTTCCTATTTATTTATTTAACATATAATGTATTATTTGTAAATTGTAGTTCTACAAAATGGAATATAAAATTCCCAGTTTATAGGTAAAGAGGAGAGACTCTTTGATAACCTTAAACTCTTTTCTTATGGGTCTCACCTCAGGACTCTTACTTTTATCCCACCATTACCACCTCATGTAAACAGTCCTCAGCAAATCAGAGGCTGGACAGAGAAGCACTCAGAATGAGAATCTTCGACTCCTCGGGGTCGCTGGCAGAGGTGGCAGTGATCCTGGCAAAAGCTTTCCGAGCTCTGGAAACATGTCTTCCTGGGCTCTTGAAGGGGTCTTCATCTTTTCTCAGGTGGAGCAGCTCCTGTACAAAAGCCCTGAGCGGTGCTCTCGGTCTGTGCTTCTCATCACCCATTGTCTCAGCTCGGTGGAACAGGCTGACCAAATCCTCTTTCTGGAAGGAGGCACCATCTGTGAAGCAGGAACCTACCAGGAGCTCATGGAGAAGAGGGGATGCTTTTGGACCATGGTGCAGGCTCCTGGGGGGTCAGGAGCTCCAGAATGAAAGACTTCTCCAACCTGCATGTGCCGTCTCTGTCCCTTCTTTTTTTCTCTCTAGTGGAGAATTTGGGAACAAGGGGCTTACCAGAGCTGCGCAGTAGGCAGCTGCTTCTAGGAGTGACATCCTAGAACATAAGCTGATGCCTGAAATTCTGCCATGAGTGTTGCCCCCTCTCCAAAATCCTCTTGATAATGCAGATTTCGTGGAAGCAAACAGGGTTTATAACTCCTTAGTGTAACTGGTTTAGAGCCAGGGTTTTGGTGTGGAACCCTGGGAATGAGAACTTTAGAATATACAGAGAGGGTATATTTCCACTAAATATTTCCCCTATATTTCCAGCTACTTTCCACGAAGGCTGAAGTCATATGCTGGCCCCAAAACACAGTCTGGATTCTTGATATTTATAATAAAATCGGTGTTTTGTACTGTGGTTTCTTGTGTTTTCAGCGCACCAAATGGCTCATGAACGCTTGTAGTGAATTTTTCGGGTGTCTGGCGTCTCCCTCCTTCAGCAAAGCCTCACTGCTTCACGGTCCTAAGTGGGCCATATCATCCCTTAAGTTTTCTGTTTCCTATGGTTGCCCCCTCTACTTTCCCATGCCCCCATGTCCGTCCCCTAGGACAAGCCAGAGTGGGGTACAGCACCCTCCAAACACTAGCACCTGCAGTTCGGAGCCCTGGCGTTCCTGAGGGGGAAAATAGAGGTCAAGCCTAGTTAGAGGAAGAGGAAGTGCAAACATGCCTACCCAGAAACTGACTTTACCACTGGTCCTTTCCCGAAGAGCTCACCTGGCTCAAGGGAGACACCTGCCGGCTCAAAGGAGACACCTGCCGGGGTATTTCAGCGTAGTGGGCGGGGTTGCCTAGTAAATCTCTGCCATTCTGGGAGGGCCTCAGTGTGTGACGTCAACAGTTGCCGAGCAGTTTAGGCCAACACAGGTTGCAAGGGGGAGGCGGAGTTTAGAGGAGTTCCACCGCAGTGCTCAGTCGGGCAAGGAGGTGCGGGCAGAAAGGGCGGTTGTGGGTGACTATGGGTTAGGAAGACCGTTGAACCAGGAAATGTCCTGACGGACTAAATCGAAAGACTCAGAGACTGAGCCCTCTCCTTGGTGCCCGCCCCCCCCACGGGTGTATTCTGTTGCCGGTGGCTCCAAAACTTGTCCTCAAGCCTCACTGCCCCCACGTACTCCCCTTTCACCCACTTTTATAAAATGATTCTTCTATGAGCACCCTTCCCCCCCTCCCCCCCTGCAAGCCCCGGAGGTGAAACTACTCCCAGCTTCTTACTGACTTGCAGCTTTCTGGTTGAGGGTTAAGCCTTTAATGATACAACCCCCATACCCCCTTCGTAACTGTTCCAGAAGATGCCCGGCGGCGTGTTGGTGTCTCTCACTGGAATCTCAGTACCTAGAGGGCTTTCGAAGCCGCTTCCTCTCTTTATCCTTTTCTTTTGACAGTCTGTCATCATCCATCGTTTCCTCAACTAACATAACGGCGGAGCAGAGAAGCCTGTTCTCAATATGATATTCCTGGTCTCCAGCCGCTCACTGGCCTCTTCTTGGAAAGGGCAGGGGGATGTGGAAAAAATTCTGGTTCCCTCCCCTTAAGTAAGCTGAGGGCTTTCGCTTTCGCTTCCTCCTCCGAAGATTTCTGGGTCCCAGGCGACAATGGCGCTGCTGGAGGTGTGCGGAGCCCCCCGAGGGCAGTGGAAGGATTGCGCTTTCCCGGCCCTGGGAAGCCAGCTTCGCTCGGACCCTGGACACTACGGCTTCTCTCTGCGATCTCCGGAGCTCGCCTTCCCCCGGGGAATGCAGGTCGGGGCTGTAAAGAGAATCCCGGGTGAGGGGTGGTGGGGAGGAGGGCGCAGAGGAAGGGAGGGTCGCCCTTGAGACTACCCAGAGGCCCGGGAGACCCAGAGGGGGCCATCCCTTAGTGAAGGAGAGCTGGTCCGGGGCCGGTGCCAGGAGGCCACGTGGGAATCGGGGACTGGTCGCCTGCCTGAGGGTTAGAAAGTACAGATTAGGGCAAAGAGTTAGAGGTGTGGTGGAGGGAGACAAGAGAGCTTTCCAGCTCTCCCTCACTCACGAATCACCAATCACCAATCACGAATCCCGAAGCCTTTCTCTCTCCTGAGGCTCTCGTTGTGCCTTGGAAAACTGGGGAACTTTGCTAGCCTCCTCTCAGCCACTCACTGTTGTGTGTCTTGGCTCAGTCACTTCGTCTAGGTCTGGGGCATCGCTTCTGTAAAATGGAAATCGGAGGGGGAGATGAACCACGAGAGACTGTGGACTCTGAGCAACAAACTGAGGGTTTTGGAGGGGAGGGGCGAGGGGGGTTGGGCGAGCCCGGTGGTGGGTATTGAGGAGTGCACGTATTGCACGGAGCACTGGGTGTGGTGCATGAACAATGAATCTGGAACACAGAAAAAATAAAATTAAAAAAATTTAAAAATGGGGGATATTATTATTATTTTTTTTTTTTAAAGATTTTATTTATTTGACAGAGAGAAACACAGCGAGAGAGGGAACACAAGCAGAGGGAATGGTAGTGGGAGAAGCAGGCTCCCCGCTGAGCAGAGAGCCCGATGCAGGGCTCGATCCCAGGCCCCTGGGGTCATGACCTGAGCCCAAGGCAGAAGCTTAACGACTGAGCCACCCAGGCGCCCAAAAATGGGGGATATTATTAATAAAACGTGTTGTGAGTGTTAAATGACCTATGAATGGAAAAAAAAAGTGCATTAAAGTCGCCCTTAAAATGTTTACCTATGGTTAACATTTATTTTCTTTCATATCTATTGTGCTGGAAGATGGAAGAGGTTGGTGTCATGTGCTTCTTCTTTTCCTTCTCCCAAGTCAGATCCTGGTAGAGACTGGTTATTAACTGTTTCAGTTATTAATGGTTGGAGATTTCTGCCTATCTCCTTACTCCCAGACTCCGGTGAAACCTTTCCTGGAGCCTGTATTTCAGAAGTTTTCAGTGCCCCTTTCTCTGCCTTTTCTCTCATTAGCCCACCGAATTCTTCCAGTCCCTTGGTGGGAATGGAGAAAGGAACCTTCGGATTGAGATGAACCACGGCACTACCACTCTGGCCTTCAAGTTCCAGCAAGGAGTGATTGTGGCAGTGGATTCTCGGGCTACCGCTGGGAATTACATTTGTGAGTGTGTGTGTGTGTGTGTGTGTGTGTGTGTGTGTGTGCCAGCAGGAATCTGGGGAGCTGGGCCCCTCCCTCAGGAGCCCCAGATCTGCATCAAAGCAGAAGCAGATACTAATTTTGGACACACAGGGAGAGCCGTGGGGTCCATCCAACTCACCCAAAGCTCCATCTTCTTCCAGGCACCTCAAGGATTAACAAGGTGATTGAGATTAACCCTTACCTGCTTGGCACCATGTCTGGCTGTGCAGCGGACTGTCAGTACTGGGAACGTCTGCTGGCCAAGGAGTGCAGGTAGGCCAGACTTGTGTCTCCCTCCTAAGCCCAGTGGTCAGTGGTGTAACCTGGAACCCCCAGATCGCTGTTCCCCATCCTTTCCTCCTGAGCTAACGTAGCATCTTGGTGCTAATGTAGCATTTCACAAAATAGCCTTTTGGTGATTTGAAAACCTTCTCCCAAATCTCAGCCTGCGCTCTTGCCTATAAACTGGATAAGTTGTCACTTATTTAACACTGACGTCATCGACCCTGGTGGGATGGTGTCATTTCCTAGGATTTCTTTATGTGGTTTAGATACTTTAAATTCCAAATCTCTCCCTGACCCTTAGATCTTACCAAACCATTCTTCCCAGATGCTTAGCTCTTTAATTATTTCCTGCACATCAAGTGGGCTGCTCCAAGGGCTAGCCTTCTCCTGCCACCTCTAAGTCTGCTGCCCCCACCACCCTGTTGTACCCAGGCTGTACTATCTGCGGAACGGGGAGCGTATCTCAGTGTCCGCAGCCTCCAAACTGCTTTCCAACATGGTGTTCCAGTACCGGGGCATGGACCTCTCCATGGGCAGTATGATCTGTGGCTGGGATAAGAAGGTGGGTGCTCTCCATTCTCTGATTTCCCCATGGCAGCTGAGAGACTGGATTCCCTATATCATATAATCCCTCCCTTAGAAGATGCGTGGCACATAGCACACTGGGTTATAGAACTGTTCCAGCATATCCACGGACTATTTCTGGGTCCCGAGTTGGACCATTTTTCCGTAAGCTTGTTCCTTTGGATAAGATGGCTGATTCCAACTTTTCCCCCCTAAGGTTTTATGATTGTTACTAAAATGCTAGTTCAGATGTTCCCGGGTAATTCTTATTCTTTTATCCACTTTTTACGGCTCACACTTGAACCCGTATGTTGCTAAAAACTCCCTCTCAACTGGGAAACTTCTTGCTTCCTATAGGGTCCTGGACTCTACTATGTAAATGCAGATGGGACTCGGCTCTCAGGAAATATGTTCTCCACTGGCAGTGGGAAATGCTATGCCTATGGGGTCATGGACAGTGGCTATCGCCCCGATCTTAGCCCTGAAGAGGCCTACGAACTGGGCCGCCGGGCTATTACTTATGCCACCCACCGAGACAGCTTTTCCGGAGGTGTTGTCAACAGTAAGAGACCAATGCTACCATATCCCTAGGTGTGGAAGGGGGATTTGAGATTGGGAGAATTAGAGGAGATAAAGTGGTAGGAAAGAAGCCTTCCTTCCTTCGCCTACGTTCCTTCCTCCCTCCTTCCCTTCCTCCCTCCCTCTTTCTCTTTTCTTTTCTTTTCTTTTCTTTTTTTTTTTTTTTTTTTTTTTTTTTTTTTTTTTTTTTAAGGATTTTATTTATTTGACAGAGAGAAACACAGCGAGAGAGGGAACACAAGCAGAGGGAATGGTAGCAGGAGAAGCAGGCTTCCTGCAGAGCAGAGAGCCCGATGCGGGGCTCGATCCCAGACCCCTGGGATCTGACCTGGGCCGAAGGCAGAAGCTTAACGACTGAGCCACCCAGGCGCCCCTTTTCTTTTCTTTTCTTTTCTTTTCTTTTCTTTTCTTTTCTTTTCTTTTCTTTTCTCTCCCTCTCTCTCTTTCTTTCTTTCATTCAGATTTACTTATTTATTTGAGAAAGAGAGAGCAAGCGAGCATGTGAGTGGGGGGAGGGGCAGAGGGAGAGAAACTTCAAGCAAACTCCATGCTGAGTGCTGAGCCCTATGCGGGCTCCATCTCATGACCATGAGATCTTGACCTGAGCCGAAACCAAGAGTCGGATGTTTAACTACCTGAGCTGTGGGGAAGAGGTTTTCAGCATCCAAACAGGGGCGTTGAAGGTCCAGTCATCAAGGACATGTTGAGTGTATGTTCGGGAGTATGTTGTCGCCTTCCACATAACACCATTAATGGGAACTTCCTGGAGTGAAAGGTGACCCCTGTTCTTTCTCATTTGCCCACAGTGTACCACATGAAGGAAGATGGTTGGGTGAAAGTGGAGAGTAAAGACGTCAGTGACCTGCTGCACCAGTATCGGGAGACCAGTCAGTAACAGCGGTGGTGGGACACACCTTTTCTAGCAGAGGCCGGCCAACTGGGGAACCTGGACTAGCTTACACTCCATGGGAGAGGGGAGCCTTAACCTGAGCCCCGAGGGAGAGAACCAGAGGCCAGTGGGGGTAGGATGGAGTTTACCCTTTTGTGTATTCTGTGTTCCAAGGAGCATTCCCCCCTACCCCAACCTCTGGGTGCCCTGCTAAGCACCATAAAAGAAAATGGTTATAAATGCCTCTGTGTTGCTGCTGAGTGGACTTGGGGCTGGGGCTGTTGTGGGGTGGGGGCAGGAAATAGAGAGGCTTTCTCTGAGAACAGACCTGAGCCCCAACCTAAGAAATGGGGCCTCAACAAATATTTCTGTTGGGTTTTCCTTCCACGCTCATCTCTCCATGCCCTCAGGAAGGTCAAGGTCTGTGGGCACATCTTTGCCATTTAATTTAGTTTAGGGTCCTTTTTATAGGGACACAACCTGAAGACTCCTATGTGGTTCACTGTTAATGGTTTGGGTGTCTGAGAATAGGGTACTAGAACAGCTGTTTTTTGACGTCGTTGAATCATGAAAAAGCTGCCACCTCACGTGTATATGGTGATTGGAAACATGACACTGGGTATTCAATGCAAAGATGGACATCAGGGGTTCAATTTCATGATATATCATGCTCAATTGCAAGATGACAGGACCAAGACTGAAGAGAAGAGAACTCCCTCCTTGAAGAGGGAAATATGAGGAAAAAGTAAGCCGGTTAGGAAAATGAGACAAGCATAATAAGATTTTCTGAATCACGCAAGGAGCATAGACAATGTCCCCTCCTAGGGAGAGTGAGTTAAAGAAAAAACTTGAAAGTAGTTAGCAGCTGAACAGGGAGGTTTTTTTAATTTTGTTTTGTTTTGTTTTCCCATTAGAGAGAGATTCTTAAAATCTTAGAACGGCAAGCTTGGAGAAATTTTAATAATCCTCTACTTCAAATAAACCTCCCCCCTTTAAACTGAAGTGCCTCACTGGTAAACATACTAGTAACCTTTCAAAGGGGTGGTTTGGAATCCAAATGATCCTTCCTTTGGGGATATTTTGAGTTGGGGAGGTAGTTTCAATCTGAAGAGTTATTTCTGGAATAGACAAACTGGCATGTTCCATAGTTGGGCTCTGGGTCAGGCAGGACCTATGGAATCCTGTCTACCGCTTAATCAATGTTAAAACAGACCAGGAAACAAAGTCCATTCTCCTCATATGCCAGAGGTGCTCCCAAGACATAATCTGAACCACACACCTAGAGGCACCTGAACGTGTGCTCTCTCTGCCCAAGGAGCTGTGTTGAGGAGGGCAGATGAAGATAAAGAATCAGTGCCTTTCTGCTCAAAATCTGTGTAAGTGGAAACCCACTGAGGCCCCGGTGAAAGTGTCTGGGACCTTCTATTTAGGAGAGGTCCTGAGTGTCTCTCGCTAAGAATCTGGCTGTTTTCATCCTAGACCCTAAAACTTGGAGCTTTGGATGAAGAGGCCGTTTTTCAAAATAGCATCAGAGCTTGAGGCAAGAAAGTCCAGTGGTACTCCAATTACAAAGCATCTCAATCCTTGAAAGAGCTTTGTTTTACTTAATGACAATTTAAAACACTTGCAGGATATTCGTCCTTTCTAATGGAGGCATAATATTCCATTGTATATATGGACCGTATCTTCTTTATCCATTCATCTGTTGAAGGGACTGGAAGAGATTATGTGGAGTGAAATAAGTCAAGCGGAGAGAGAGCCAATTATCTTATGGTCTCACTTAGTGTGGAACATAAGGAAAAACACAGAGGACATTGTGAGAAGGAAGGGAAAGGGGAATGGGGGGAAATCGGAGGGGGAGATGAACCATGAGAGACTGTGGACTCTGAATAACAAACTGAGGGTTTTGGAGGGGAGGGGGTGGGGGTTGGGTGAGCCTGGTGGTGGGTATTGAGGCGGGCACGTACTGCATGGAGCACTGGGTGTGGTGCATGAACAGTTAATCTTGTAACACTAAAAAAAATAAACATATCTGGGAGAAAAAAAATAAAAGAATAGTGATAAACTAAAAAAAAAAAAAAGATGTGAATGGAGCATGTGAATACAGTATGGGAAGATTGCGTTCACAGATTTTTCCAGCATGTCCAGACAGATTCGATATATAACTACAACCACCATGGGCTGCCTGCAATTTAAAAAATAATTACTGCCTGCCTGCCTGCCAATGGACCTGAAATCCAACTTAGTTTATTTGTAGCTCAGCATCAAGTTCTGCTTAAAAGAAAATTGTGTATCAGTCACTCCTCAAATGAAAATGGGGCTGAGGTTTGCCTAAGTCTACCAGAAATAGTGAAGCGGCAATAAATAAATAAACAAACAAAAATAAAATAAAATAAAATAAAATAAAATAAAATAAAATAAAATAAAAATAAAACACTTGCAGGAGTTTTCTGTTTCAGAGTAACCTTTGCTAAGCGCAAGCAGCTCCCTTTGGGGCGGGGCGCTTGCGCGACCGGCTTGGCCTGGGCTTCCGCGGACGGCAGGTGTCGCGCGTCCCCTGCCGGTGGCCGCCCTGCCCGGCACTGGGGCTTGGTCTGGGGAAGCGAAAGCGAAAGCGGCGGGCGCCGGGACGCCCCCGCTCGCAGAGTGCCTCCAGCAGACAGAAGGGGGAAACCAAGTAGAGCCAGCGCGAGCGGATTTCAGAGCTCGGTGCTCAGCACGGAGCCGAAAGCCCCCCGGAGCTGCAGTCCCGCCCCCGGTGAGTTCGTGCGGTCTGAAGCCCGGAGCGCTAACCGACGCATCCCGACCCGCCAGCCATCCGCGCCCCCCGCGCCTCGCGTCCCTCTGGCCTCCCGGGGAGTGCGAGGGAGCCGGGCGGGGACCGCAGGGCTGCTCTTCGGAACTCTGCGGCGGCGGCGGGGGGCAGGTGGGGGCGGAGCGTAGGAGGAGGGGGTTTACGGGATGTTTTTTTCCCCCCAAAGGATGAGGCTCCCTCTAACAGGCAGAATGCCTTCTGTCATAAGCCGGCCGTACTGATGGGCACCGGGGACCCGGGGGATCCTTCAGGGGAGGGGTGGGTAAAATGAGAAGCTGATGGACGGGTTGAGCGGAGGCAGGGTGGCGGGCATAGGGGCGAGGATTGGTACCCCACTTCTGTAATTCCTCTTCCCCCCCAGATAACGCCATGCGGTTCCCTGATCTGAGATCCTGCGCCTTCCTGCTGCTGGCAGACTCGGCTCTACTCTGGCTGCTTCGGGGGACTCTTGGGGCTCTCCTTCCCCACGGGCTTCCAGGCCTGTGGCTGGAGGGGACCCTGCGACTTGGAGGGCTCTGGTGGCTGCTAAAAGTTGGAGGACTCCTGGGATTGATGGGAACACTACTGCCCCCGCTCTGCCTGGGGACCCCGCTGTTTCTCTCCCTGAGGGCCCTGGTCCCAGGGGCCTTGAGTGCTCCCCCAGTGAGAGTGGCTTCTGGGCCCTGGAGCTGGCTGCTGGTGGGGTATGCGGCTGCGTGGCTAAGCTGGGCCGCGTGGGCTCTGCTGAGCTCCCCAGCCCAGGAGACGAAGCAGGGCCAGGAGAACAACATAGACTTGATGTGGAGGCTGCTGAAGCTCTCCTGGCCAGACCTGCCTTATCTCCTTGCAGCCTTCTGCTTCCTTATTGTTGCCGTGTTGGGTGAGTCAGGAAGAGGGCATTGGGAATCGGAGGTGGGCAGAGGTCCTGGGTGCCAGAATGTTCATCTCTTCTCCTTCGTGCCTCTTTCAGGTGAGACAGTCATCCCTTACTATTCGGGTCAGGTCATTGACATCCTGAGAGGTGATTTCGACCCTGATGCCTTTGCCAGCGCCATTTTTTTCATGTGTCTCTTCTCCATTGGGAGGTAGGTGATGCTTGATTGGGTTCATTTGCTAGCCCCACATCTTTAGAGGGGCCCTCCATTTCCTAACTCTGTTTTCAGATCCTTTAGTACACGAAGCAGAAGATACTTAAACCAGAATATGTGTGAATTTGTTTATTCACCATTCTGTTTCACACACTCAGCCATTGATTCTTTCATTCACCCTGTTTACCCAACATTATGCTTCCAATCCATACTTGCTACTCTTTGCTGAAACCAGTTCCTCGGAAGTGACTCCCAGATCCATATTTCTACACCCAGTTCTAGTCTTGTAGTCCAGCTGTCTTCTTGACATTGCCCCATGGACAAACCCACTGTCATCTCACACTCCACATACCCAGACCTTCAAATGTGTCACACTCCCTCCTGGTCTTCTTGAAAGTGGTTCCCTCTTTTATTCTTGTGTACGAAACAACCAGTGTCTTAGGCTCCGAGCATCAGTATTGTTGATGATGCCTTTCTGATATTCAGACACTAGTCCCATCTTTTTCTGCTTCCATTTTTTTTTTGTTGTTGTTGTTTTAAAAAATACCTCCCATTTTTTATTTTTATTTTTTTAAATTTTATTTTTTCAGTGTTCCAAGATTCATTGTTCATGCACCACACCCTGTGCTCCATGCAATACACATCCTCCTCAATACCCACCACCAGGCTCGCCCATCCCCCCACCCCCTCCCCTCCAAAACCCTCAGTTTGTTACTCAGAGTCCACAATCTAATGGTTCGCCTCCCCCTCCGATCTGCTTTCAAAGTGTTTCTTCTGTGGCTCTTTTCTGGCCATTCTCACTGTGATCGCTGGAGTTCAAACCCTCCTCATTTTATGTTTGACTATCCCAAAGGCCTTCTAAACACAGAAACCAAATTTTGTGAAATACCTGCCTCTATGCTTTCACGGTTTTCCTTTAAGTTTTGTTGTATAAATGGTTGGCCTAAGAGGAATTCTCAACTCCAGGGACAATGGAGGTGAGGGAACAGCATGTCTCTGGGGCTCCAGAGAAGGAGAGGGCAAGGGAATTCATTGCTGCAGTTCCCACAGTAAAGTAGAAGGAAGGTCTTCGGGGTGGGGAGGAAAGAGACCAAGACAGGGAGGAGAGTGGAGGAACAGCACTGAGGGCAGCCATAGGCTATTTCCCTCCACAACATCTCTCTGTTTCTATTTATAGTCTTCCCTGTGTCTAGCATGGAGTGAACTCCAGCGATACTCGTGAATTTGTATGTGTTGCAATTGTGTTCCCACATCTAGGTCTCCTTGTCCTGTTTTTCCTCCCTCTGTTTGTTCCTGCCCCTCCCCTTGTCTCCCTCTCTCTCTGCTTCTCTTTTGCCTCTCATGGTACACTTTCTCCAACTTTGTGTTTCTTTTTGTTCTGTGCTTTCTCCTCTGCTTCTCTCCCTGGTTCCCTCCTGGGCGCTGTGTCCCTTTCATCCCCGGTTCCCTCCTCCCCCACAGCTCGCTGTCTGCTGGCTGCCGAGGAAGCTGCTTCACCTTCACCATGTCCAGAGTCAACGTGCGGATCCGGCAGCTGCTTTTCTCCTCCCTTCTGCGCCAGGACCTCAGTTTCTTCCAGGATATTAAGACAGGTGGGGCCTGGAGTCCGGGTCTGGGATTCCCCTGGACATTTCTTGCCCCTCGGTTACTCTCCACCCCATAAAGAGCCTCTCTGCCCACCTACGCCCACGGTGCCAGGGCGAGGAGCTGCTGAGCTCTCTTTTGGGGCGGGCTGGTGAGGTCGCCCCCACTGGTCTCTGCAAGTGAGAGGGTTTGTTTAGAAGAGGGGGCTGTGTCAATGGGGAGGGTCGGGGGCGGCCTCTGGGAGTTCTGCGTTACACATGGTTTCCTCACCGGCTCTGTCCTCCCCAGGGGAGCTGAATTCGAGGCTGAACTCGGATACCAAATTGATGAGCTGCTGGCTTGCTCTGAATGCCAACGTGCTCTTGCGAAGCCTGGTCAAAGTGGTGGGGCTGTATAGCTTCATGCTTAGCCTGTCCCCTCGGCTGGCCCTCCTCTCTCTGCTCAAGGTGCCTCTGGCAATAACGGCTGAAAAAGTGTACAATGTCCGCCACCAGGTATGTGGGGGTGTTGGGGAATCCCCAGGGCAGAAGAAAGCTCTCCCCGAGGTCTTCTCTTCTCAGCCTCAAGAGCTGTAGTTCTGACAGGCTTGAGAAGGGCCCTGACCCCTCGGATTTTATGTAAGTGTGTGTGTGTGTGTGTGTGTGTGTGTGTGTGTATGTGTGTGTGTGTGTGTGTGAGAGAGAGAGAGAGAGAGAGAGAGAGAGAGAGGTGAGAGGGAGATTTTTTTCTGGGAACAGGATAACTTCTTACCAGATTCTCAAAGGAGTCTGTACATACCTTCCCCACAAAAAATTAAAAATACTGTCTTAGAGGATTTTAGGTAGAGTTTTCCCCTTTCTAATCAGGGGAAGGAATTTGGATGAAGTGTAGAGAAAGTAGGAAAGTGCAGTCGGGAAGTCCTGAGTCTGAGTATCAGCTCTGCTTTCTCTCTTTTAAGAAAAATGCTGGTAAAGCCTACGTAACATAAAATTTACCTTTTTTACTATTTTTAATTGTGCCATTCAGTGGCATTAAGTACGCTCACATTGTTGTGCAAGGATCACTGCCATCCATCTCCAGAAACTGTCTTCATCTTCCCAAGCTGAAACTTGGTACCTATTAAATAATAACTCCCCACCACCCCTCCTCCCAGCCCCTGGCAATGACCGGTCTACTTTCTGTCTCTATGAATTTGGTTACTCTAGGTATCTCATGTGAGTGGGATCATCCAGTATTTGTCTTTTTGTGATGGGTTTATTTAGTTTAGCGTAGTGTCCTCCAGGTTCATCCCTATTGTAGCACGTGTCACAATTCTCTTCCTTTTTAAGGCTAATATGCCATGGATGCATAGACCGCGTTTTGTTTATCCATTCATCTGTTGCCGGATGCTTGGGTTGCTTCCACCTTTTGGCTATTGTGAATAATGCTGCTGTGAACATGGGTGTTCAAATATCTGTTCGAGTCTCTGCGTTTAGTTCTTTGGGGGATATACCCAGAGATAGAATTGCTGGATCTTAAGGTAATTCTGTTTTTAATATTTGGAAGAGCCACCGCCATACTGGTTTTCACAGCGCCTGCACCTTTTTACGTTCCCCTTGGCAATACACAAGGCAATACATAAGACAAAAGGTCGATTTCTCTGACCTTTTCCAACACTTGTCATCGTCTGTTTGTTTCTTCTTTATTACATTCCCCAGCTTACAACTGGAAGTTTGCACCTTTTGACCACCTTCCTCCCCCTTCCCCCCTTCCTCTGGTCTCTGGTACCTACAAATCTGATCTCTTTTTCTATAAATTTTTTTGTTCTTTAGATGGCACATATAAATGAGATCACACAGTATTTGTTTTTCTCTCTGGCTTATTTCCCTTAGCATAATGCCCTCAGGGTCCATGCATGTTGTTGCAACTGGCAGGATTTCCTTCTTTTTTATGGCCAAGTAAAATTCTGCTGTGTACATATATGCTCTGCTTTTAAAAAAATAACAGCCATCCTAATTTTTATGAGGTGATAGCTCACCAATTTGCATTTCCCTAGTAATTAGTGGTGTTGAACATCTTTTCATGGGCGTGTTGGCCATTTCCGTATCTTTTTTGGAGAAACGTCTGCTTAAGTTCTTTGCTCATTTTTTAAATTGGGTTGTGTTTTACTTGTTGAGTTGTAGGACTTCTTTCACTCTTCTGGATATTAGCCCCTTCTCAGATACATGATTTGGAAATGTTTTCTCCCACAAAAGTTTTTAATTTTGATGAAGACCCATTTTTCTTTGTTGCCTGTGCTTTAGGTGTTATATACAAGAAATCATCACCAAATCTAGTGTCATGAAGCTTTGCCCTGAAGTTTTCTCCTAAGGGTTTTATGATTTTAGCTCTGGTTTAGGTTTTTGATCCATTTTGAGTTATATCCCCACCTTTTGTTAACTAGCTGTGGCCCTTTAGGAAAAGGATCCCTCTGGTTTCATTCAGACACCAAGGGTGGTGTGAATTCCCTTAAATGAAGGAGCAAAAATCGCCTGTATTCCCTACACTACCCAACAGTGAGAGCTCAGTAACATTTTGTTCCCTCCCTCTCTACTCTCAGTCCTTCCGGGAAGAAATGTAAGGAAGAGGGAAAGAGGACAGTTAAATGTTTTTAGGTAGCTCAGGGGAGCATCCCCAGGGCGGGGGTGAGACATGGGGCGGCCTCCTGTCTTCTGCCCCATCAGCCCCTCACAACCCCCCCCCCCCTTGCAGGCAGTGCTTCTGGAGATCCAGAATGGTCTGGCGAAAGCAGGACAGGTGGTACGGGAGGCCGTCGGAGGGCTGCAGACAGTGCGCAGTTTTGGGGCTGAGGCGCACGAGATCTGTCTCTATAAGGAAGCCCTGGAACGGTGCCGGCAGCTGTGGTGGCAACGAGACCTGGAACGTGCCCTCTACCTACTCTTCAGGAGGGTGAGGAGGCTGTGTGGCTGGGGGTAGGGGCCAGGGAGGGGCAGCGAAGGCAGTGGGGTCCTCGCTTCTCTGTGTGGTGAGTGGACTCTTTCTCAGGACTTTCTTCTTCTTTTTTTTTTTTTAAAGATTTTATTTATTTGACAGAGAGAAACACAGTGAGAGGGGGAACACAGGCAGAGGGAATGGTAGCGGGAGAAGCAGGCTTCCTGCTGAGCAAGGAGCCCGATGCGGGGCTCGATCCCAGGACCCTGGGATCATGACCTGAGCCGAAGGCAGCCGCTTAACAACTGAGCCACCCAGGCACCCCTCTCAGGACTTTCTTCTTACCCTGCAGATGTTGAACTTGGGAATGCAGGTGCTGATGCTGAGCTGCGGGCTGCAGCAGATCCTGGCTGGGGACCTCACGCAAGGCGGGCTGCTCTCCTTCCTGCTCTATGAGGAGGACATGGGCTATCATGTGCAGGTGAGTCAGGAGCCTGGGCGTACTCTTTCCCCCATATTTTTCTCTCTGGCCTCTGGGCCTTGGCCTTTGTTTGTGCCCCTTAAAGACACAAAACCAAACCAAACCCCAGCTCACTGTATTATGGAGGACTTCAAACTCTCACACACACACACACACACATACACACACACACGATAAACTATAATGAACCTGCATGTACCCATCACCTGCTTTAAAATTATCAACTCATAAAAAAAAGTTATCAACTCATGGCCATTCTGTTTCACCTGTATCCTCACCCGTATTATTTTGAAGCAAATTCAAGATATAGTTTTATCTGTAAATGCCTCAGGGCATATCCCTAAAACATAAATGTTTAAAAAAATATAGCCCTGAAACACCTTATCACACCAAAAAAGTGTAACAGTAGTTCCTAAAATTCATTAAATACAGGGGTTATTTTTCCACTTGTCTCAATCATGTAACATATGTGTATATATTACATTTATTTCTCTCATGTATGTCTGTGGTAGCATCAGCCATTAATGCTCAATGCCGAGATCCCTTAAAATCATTAGGGCTTGCAAGACGGTAACACAATGACACGCTACCATTCCTCCGCTCATTAGTTGGAATACATCTATCCAGGGAGACTTAACCCTCGTCTACTCTTTGGTAACCCATTGGTACAGTCTGAGTAGGAATGGCAGAATAGCATTTGGTTCTTTCCCTATATTTACCACTTTTCAAAAATAGCTACTTCGCCTTGGTGGTTATTTTATAATTTCCCTACATATTTGCGGAACATCTTTTACCTATGGAGAGCTGTGCTAGGCACTCTGGTGGCTACAAAGATGAGGTGGGCACAGTGCCGGCGTTTAAGGAGCTCCTTGTCCAGTTATGCAAAACAGAACTGTGCTCAAGTAACACAGAGTGGGAACTGCAAAGTCTGGGGAGAGAAGGAGCGCCAACAGGAGGCTTAGGGACCTCTCTATCCTTTACATTGCAAACTGGCCCCCTGGGGTATTGGGTTACCTTTAAATTCCATCTAAATTGCACATTTAGGGGGAGAGACTCCCCTTTTTGGATGAGGGGAGGAGGAGCTTGGCCTGGGCTGAGTGTGGCAGGGGAGCGTGTGAGGAGCTGGGGAGCTGGTTCCTAGTGAAGCTGCATTTGGGGAGCTGACCCCTCAGTTCCTGTTTTCCAGACCCTGGTTTACATGTGCGGCGATATGCTCAGCAACGTCGGGGCTGCGGAGAAGGTGTTTCAGTACCTGGACCGGAAGCCAAAGCTGCCTCGGCCAGGGACGCTGGCCCCTCCCACTCTGCGGGGGCTGGTGGAATTCCGAGATGTCTCTTTTGCGTATCCCAACCGCCCGGACCAGCCTGTGCTCAAGGTGCCGGAAAGGGGCCGCGGGGAGGGAACCCGGATCCCCGCTCCCAGGCAGCTCGGCCTCTAGTAGATCCTTTGCCTCTGAGAAGTTGATCTTCCCAACGACAGAACCAGCAGGGGAGGGCCCAGGGGCAAGCCTCTGACTGTTTCCCGGCTTTTCTAGGGCCTGACGTTCACCCTACGTCCTGGTCAGATGACGGCTCTGGTGGGGCCCAATGGGTCGGGGAAGAGCACCGTGGCTGCCTTGCTGCAGAATCTGTACCAGCCCACCGGGGGGCAGCTGCTGCTGGACGGGAAGCCCATCTCCGAGTATGAACACTGCTACCTGCACCGACAGGTGGGTGGTGGCGGCGGGGGACGAAGAGGGACAGGAGATAGGAGGGAAGAAGCCGTGCAGAGAGCGTGGGAGATCCAGGGGAAGAGACACGAGGAGCCCATTCTGAGGGAGCCAGACCAGGAGGAAGGGAGGATCCCTGCCTTGGGGGCTGATGCACTGTCCCCTGCTCCCATCCCCCCTGCACAGGTGACTTCGGTGGGGCAGGAGCCTGTGCTCTTCTCTGGTTCTGTGAGGGACAACATTGCTTACGGGCTGAAGAGCTGCAGTGATGAGAAGGTGAGGGCAGCTGTGCAGGCTGCCAATGCCCATGGCTTCATACAGGAGATGGAGCACGGTCTGAACACAGGTACTTTTGGTCAGAAGAGGAGCTGGAGCTGCTTCCTGGGGTTGCAGCTTGGGTCTGGTCTTTCCTTGCCCTGGGCTTGGCCCCCACTTCCCCGCCTTCCCCAGCACCTGGAGTTCTCCAGCTGCCCGTCCTGGTTGGGAGACCGGCCCCCCCTCCCAGTGGTTCCCCCTCTCCTGGGCAGCCCCAGCAGGTGTCCACCCCTGCCCTCCTGATGCCAGCTCTTGTCCCTCCTCATGGCTGCTGGTGGGAAGACCAGCTGTGCGCTTGTCCCTGTTGGTGGGGAGGATGCTGTCCTGACCACTTATGTCTGAGGAAAGGTATTTCTTGGATTCCTCAGATGTAGGGGAGAAGGGGAACCAGCTGGCTGCGGGACAGAAACAGTGTCTGGCCATCGCCCGGGCCCTTGTGCGGGACCCACGAGTCCTCATCCTGGATGAAGCCACCAGTGCCCTTGATGTCCAGTGTGAGCAGGCTGTGAGTACTGGGGGGCGCGGGGGACGGGGCAGTGGGACCTGAGGCTCCCGGTTGAAGGACCAGCCTGTGCAGAATTGGGCAGAGGCAAGACGAATGGCCCACTAGTGGAAGACTATCTGTGCTTTCATGGGGGAGGGGGAGTGGAACAGAGAGTATGGGGTGTGGGAACACCCCCTCTTTCTCCACAGTTCCCTTTACAGCAGGACTGCTGAGAGAGAAGGGCTGTGCAGACTCTTTCTCATTGTTCATGCCTTCTTTACCTTGTGCCATAAGAGATGCTGCTCAGTTGCAACATGGTGCCCATCCTGTTCTTATCTTTCTTTATTATTTTTTAAAAGGTCTTATTTATTTGAGAGAGAGAGAGAGAGCGAGAGATAACAAGTGAGAGAGCTCAAGCAGGGTGAGCAGCAGAGGGAGAGGGAGAAGCAGGCTCCCCGACACAGGGCTCGATGAGGCCCCTTCCCTCATCTTTCTGAGGCATTACGATCCTCCCCCTTCAGCTGCAGGACTGGAAATCCCACGGGGACCGGACGGTGCTGGTGATTGCTCACAGGCTGCAGACGGTGCAGAGTGCCGACCAGATCCTGGTGCTCAGGCAGGGAGAGCTGCTGGAGCACGCGGAGCTCATGGAGGGCCAGGACCTCTACTCCCGCCTGGTGCAGCAGCTCCTGGAGGACTGAGGCCCCGCGGCCCTTCCAGGGGCCATCTCCATGACCCAGAGTAGCTTGTGCTGGGAGTTTCCCTGGGCTTGTGCCCCTGGGTACTTGTTCCTAGACCTGTTGTCAGGGTGGAAGTTTGGACCCCGTGTGCTGACCAGGGTTGGGAGGAAGGGGGATTGCTGTCTTTTTACAAGATTCTCATTTCCCTGGTGCTGAGTACTGCATTGTGGCATAATATATCTATTTAAAAAACATTTTCCTTATTATGTAAATAGCACATATGCATCGAGAAAAGTAAAACTAATCCTTGTTCCACTTCCCAGAGGTCACCATAGCTACTATTTTGCCAGCTACCTATGTCTTATCTGTTCTTCAAGATAAATATTAGCCAGTATGATGTAAATATTCATGAGGTTGCCTTTCTGTGTCTTTCCCCATTCACACTGATATCTGATATTTGGGGGGAGGCTAGGGTAGAGCACTGTTTCCTAATTAACAGTGTTAATAAAATATTGGTAATAGCTACCATTTATAGAGTTTTAATATCAATAGGAACTATGCTAAATGTTTTTCCGGCATTATCGTATTTAGTCCTTTTCCTTAAGCCTATGCAGTTGGTTATTATTATCCCCATCTTACAGATGAGGAAACTGAGTCTCAAAGAGATTAAATAACTTTTCCAAGGTTACACAGTGGTGGAGTTGGAGTTGAATCCAGGTCTGATCCCTGAGTCCACAACCTCAACCAATAAATTATATGACATCATGTGTTCATAATCTTGAATTCATACTTAGATCCAGTAAAGTGCTCTGAACTCACTGCCTTCTCTCTAGTCCCGTGGTTATTATACCTCTCATTTAGTCTTAGATGGTCTCATCACCAAAGAGGTTTCCCCATCATTGGCTCAGCTCTTCTAGCCGTTCTTCGTGAAGTCATTTTTCTTTCTGGCAGACACATAAGATGACATCACTTCCCTAAAGTCCCTGAAGCTCCTCATTCCTTTCTGCTGGGATCTTCCTCACAGCATGCAAGGTTGTGCAGCCCATTTGCAGCATCCTTTCCTGTTGCATTAAGCTCCTGTGGCAAACTTCCTGCCCTTCTCATGCCTTTGTGCCTTTGCATATGGTGTGTTCTTGGTGTTTTCTGAACCACCCTTCCTTATTTACCTCAGATCCTTCAAGGCTTAGCTCAGGGGTCAGGTCTTCCGTTCTGACCTCAGTCTGGAGAAAGTGTCCTTTGCAAGCACTTCTCTTGCCCCTGGGCTTACCTCTTTCACAGCCTGTGGTAAACTCCTTATCCTCCCACCACTCTGTTCTCCCACTAGACCATGTGTTCCTAGGGGGAAGGCCATGTATCTTACTAAGTTTTATATTGACTACCTGGCACAGGGCTTGATTCATAGCAGACAATAAGCAAATGTCTGTTGCACAAATGAGTAAATCTTCTCTGTCCTGCCAACCACTGAAAATTCAGAGCTGTGTACATTCCTCCCTTTTGGGAGGGACTTACCTTTGAAGGTTCCTATTCTAGGAAAGAGAAACTTTCACTTTCCCAGAAACACCAGGTGCTTTCCAGCTCTAGCAATGAACTAGCCCGAACTTCTGCTGTTTTGTATTTTTTTTTTTTTTTCATTCCTGGTAACTGTTGGGAACAGGGCAGAGTGAGAATAGGGAGCTTTCTTATGCAGATAAGCCTTTGCTTTATTCTGTTGTTTGTGTCTCAAATACCACTGAACTTGAAATACCTACGTAGAGAGAGACAAGTCTGGCCTAATTCCTTTCCCTCTCAACCAAAGTCCTTCCTCTATATATTCAATGAGAATAATCGTTCTTATATGTCCCAACCTTAGGGAAACTTTTGCCCTCAAGGAGAAAGATGATCTGTTTAAATTCTTTGATAGCCTCAGTATAATGACACCTAATAGTTTAGGCCTGGGAGGCATCTTAAAAATAACAGAACAGCCAGATCTTACTTTATAGAAAGGGAAACTGGCCTGAAATTGCAGGGCTACTCAGCTGGGAAGAAAACTCAGGCATCCAGATGGGCATCAGAAAGATGCAGCAGACCTCAGGATCTTAGGGTGTCTCGAAGGTTGATTATCTCAGGGAAACTCCCAAGTAGGCCTTATGTCAGGGACACATTCTGGAAATGTTCCCTGGAGGTCAAAGTGTGGAACTTTGGCAAATGCCTCAAGTGTGGTTTGTTTGGTAACCACAGATAGGAGTAATTCTAGTCTGTACCGGAGTTCTAGTTCTTTTCATTCACCCCGCCTCCCCTTCAACACCATTTGATCTGCCTGCCCCCTAACCTCCCCTTCTTGTCACTCACCTTGGGCATCTTTCCCATTAGGTCATATTTTACTGTTTCCAAAGGATGGTATGAATGGAGAGGGGAAACCTTAGGAAACTCCCACAGATTTCTTCAGAGCCGCCAGACAACCTCCCACCCCATCTGCTGTGCCCAGTGTGGAAATGGCATTGAATTTCAAGTCGTTTATTCCCCAGTCGCATAGGGTAGTCCCCTTGCAGTCCTCATGGCAGTTGTGATTCAAGAGGAGGCTGAGTGCAGTTGTCAGAATTTTGGAGAAAGGAGTAGGGATTAAGGAAAACAAAGATCTTCCTGGTTTTTGGTGCTGAGTGGGCCAAAAAAGCACTCATCTGATTGAGTCTCATGCCCATCTAGTGATCCTAGGAAAATACTGGGTTTTGAACCTAGAGTTTCGTGGACTTATGAGTTATTACAATTCATGTAATTGCCATTACAACAATAATGATCATTCAAGTGCTATGCTAAGTGCCTGACATATATCTTTGTACTTCTTCCTCCAGATAATCCTCGGTGGCAGATATTACCCTATCAGTTCTAAGAGTGATAAAATGGAGGTTGAGGCACATTGCCTGGCTCACAAAGCTTAGAAAAGGTAGACTCTGCCTAGCTTTACTACAAAACTCCTCAAAGGAGTTCCCTATACTCCCTCTATCTGCTTACCCTCTGACTAGTCTCTTTTTAAAAGTTATATTTTTTGTGAATAGGAAATATATTAATGCGATTCAAAATTCAAGAGCCATGCAAAGGTATGTAGAGGAAACCCTCACTCTCATCCTTCCCATGGTTTGCTAAGATCCCTTGCACACACAATCCATGTTCTAAGCTTTATGTTTCTCCTTCTAGGGAAATTTCATGTGTATTTAAGCAAATATGTGTATATGTTCTTGTTCCCTATTTTTACAAACAGCAAGCCTTAGATCCACTGTTTTGAACTTTATTTTTTACACTTCGAGATATATGACTATATAGCATTCTATTTTAGGGAAGTACTGTATTTCATTTAGCTTGTGTTCTAGTGATGAGTAATTAGGTTACTGGAAGTCTTTAGCTAGTGTAAGCAATGCCTTGTGTAGACATTATAATACACATGTGCAAGAATATTCATCGGATAAAATTCTAAAGGGGGAGTTGCTGAGTCCAAGTGTGTGTATGTGTGTGTGCATAACTAATATTGATATATGCTGCAAAATTGCCTTCATAAAGGTTGTATTCGTGTTACAGTTCCATCAGTAATATATAAGTTTATCTGTTTGCCCACATTCTCATCAACATGGAATGTTGTTAAGTTAACTTTTTAGGTTTTGTCAATCTTATGAATAAAAAGTGACATCATATGGTACTTGTCATTTGTTTTTCTTTTATTACCACTTACATAAGCATACTAAATTGAGCAAGAAAAATTGGGACACAGGAAGCAACAATGAGAAGCACCAATGAGAAGCACATGCACACACAAAACAATAACAACAAGACATCTGTCTAAAATATTGGTAAATCAGAATGAGGAATGAAAAATGACTATAAAAATCACTAATGGTTATGACTATTAAATTTAAGAACATAGGGGCGCCTGGGTGGCGTTAAGCGTCTGCCTTTGGCTCAGGTCATGATCCCAGGGTTCTGGGATCGAGCCCTACATCGGGCTCCCTGCTCGGCGGGAAGCCTGCTTCTCCTGCTACCATTCCCTTTGCTTGTGTTCCCTGTCTCGCTGTGTTTCTCTCTGTCAAATAAATAAAATCTTAAAAAAAAAAATTAAAAAAATTTGAGAACATAATAGAACAATCACAACATGAGAATGAGGCAGATAAAGTAAACGTTCTAAAGCCTTTGTCTTATTTAGAAGGAGGGTAAAGTTTAACTTTGGATATTGCCAGTTTAGGTAGCTATGTTAAAAATGTAGGAGTAAAAATAGAGTTACCCTAAGACCCAGCAATTGCACTACTAGGTATTAACCCCAAAAGATACAAATGTAGTGATCTGAAGGGGCACCTGCACCCCAATGTTTATAGCAGCAATGTCCACAATAGCCTATGGAAAAAACCTATGGAAAAAGCCCACATGTCCATTGACAGATGAATGGATAAAGACAATGTGATATATATAGACAATGGAATATTACTCAGTGATCAAAAAGAATCAATTCTTGCCATTTGCAATGATGTAGATAGAACTAGAGGGTATTATGCTATGTGAAATAAGTCGATCAGAGAAAGAAAAATACCATTAGATTTCACTCATATGTGAAATTTAAGAACCAAAACAGATGAACATAGAGGAAGAGAAGGAAAAATAAAGTAAGAGGAAAACAGAGAGGGAGGCAAATCATAAGATACTCTTAACTATGGGAAATAAACTGAAGGTTGCTGGAGAGAAGTGGGTGGGGGGATGAGGTAATTGGGTGACAGGCATTAAGGAGACCACTTGATGTGATGACTGTTGGGTGTCATATGCAACTGATGAATCATTACATTCTTCCTCTGAAACTGATAATGCAGTCTATGTTAATTCAATTGAATTTAAATAAAAAAATTTTAAAAAAGTATAGGGGTAGCTCTTAACTAATAGAATTTAAAATTCTTAAGCCAATAAGAGGAAATTAGAGAATACTTTAAAAATGTACTCAATTTACTGTAAGTGATGGAAGGAGGAAGAAAGTGAAGCCAAGAAAGAACATAATAAACTAGAAAACACAGTAATAGAAAAAAATCCAGATAATTTAGTAATCCCAATAAATGTAAATAGCTTAAATTTGAAGCTAAAAGGGGTTTTCAAATTGGATTAATAATACAGCTGTGCCGCCCTTTTCTATGGGGGCTATGTTTCAAGACCCCCCAGCGGATGCCCCAAACCACAGATAGTAACTGAACTTCATGTGTACTTTGCTTTTCTCTATATGTACATACCTGTAATAAGGTTTAATTTATAAATAAGGCACAGTAAGAGACTAAGAACAGTAACTGATAATAAAGTAGAATAAATATAAAAATACACTGTATAAAAGTTATGTATTGTTCCTCTCTCTCAAAATACTTATTGTACTGTGCTCACCCTTCTTAGGATGATGTGAGATGATAAATGACTATATGATGAGATGAAGTGAGGCAAGTGATGTAGGTATTGTGACCTGGCATTAGACTACCATTGACCTTCTGACCTGTTGTCAGAAGAAGGATCATTGACTTGTGGGCAGCAGTTGACCACGTGTCACTGAAACTATAGAAAGTGAAGCTGTGGTAAGACGATCACAAAATCCAGTTACATGCTCTTTACATTAGTCACAAAGAAAAACTAAAGACATGAGAAGGTTAAAATCAAGATATGCAATAAGATATACAAAACAAACATTAACAGAAGATGATGTTTGTAGTTATTTTGATACCTAAAAATATAGTCAAAGGCCAAAGGCATTGTAGAAACAAAGATGATCATTGAATAATGATAACAAGAAGTCATTAGAACATTATACTAAAACAGATTCAGACTATACCTGGCAAGAATACCACAAAATATGTAGGAAAATATAGACAGAATTATAAGAAGAAATTGACAAACAAACATTTTTCTCAATAATTGTAGGTTGAGTGGAAAAATGAGTAAGGATATAGAATAAGCTTATTGATGGCCTTCTCTATAATATCTGGGAGTTGACAGCTATCTCACAAAATGGATAAACCAAGTATTCATATTTAGAGCATAGTAAGAATACAAAGGTAAACACAACGAAAATGGAAGAAGAGAGAAGATGTAGGCTAGCACCTTTATGATGTTCATAACTAAGAGAAACTAAAAGAAGAAACTAATTGTATTATATAAGAATAAAATTATCAAGATGATCCCAAATATACTCCTTTTAAAATATCTGAAAAAGGGGCGCCTGGGTGGCTCAGTGGGTTAAAGCCTCTGCCTTCGGCTCAGGTCATGATCTCAGGGTCCTGGGATCGAGTCCCACATCGGGCTCTCTGCTCAGCAGGGAGCCTGCTTCCCCCTCTCCCTCTGCCTGCCTCTCTGCCTACTTGTGATCTCTCTTCTCTCTGTCAAATACACAAATAAATTAAAAAAATCTTTAAAAAAATAAAATATCTGAAATCTACAATTTAGAAAACACGAGACACAAAGATTTTCTAAAAGAATTACTCATATAAATGGCATATTTAACAGAAAATAATATTACCTACAAATCACAAATTACACTCATCTATTGCTATATTAATTGTAAGTGGCTTAACTGATATATAAAATAAAACTAGTTTTAGATTATATTGAAAGAAAAACTACTGTTTTTCACAAAATAGAGTGACTCAGATAGGTCCATTCATTTATTCAAAAAATAAAATGATAGGAAAGCCACAACAAAGAAATGCAAACAAAAAGGAAGCAGAGGTCACAACACCATTATTAAAAAGGTGAAATTCAAATGGAAAAAATTGAGTGAGCCAAAAGGCACTTTATAATATAAAATTCATAATGGATATTTAAGAGATGTGCATTTAAGTTCTAGATAGCACATAAACAACTCTCATAAAACTGAAGTTAAGGGCAGTACAAGGAAAATATTCAGAAATGTACTAGTATTAGGTGATTTTAATTTACTTTTCTCAGTGGACAAAAATTAGTATGATCACAGAAGATATTCCAACAGTATAAGTTGGATCTGGTGTATCTATATTAAACTTTCTTCATTAAAAATAGCACATCTTTTCAAGTTCCAGCAAAACATTAATGAAAATGGGCTACATATTATGGTACAAAAAGCTTCAAAAAGTTCCTAAAAGTAGGGGCGCCTGGGTGGCTCAGTCGTTAAGCGGCTGCCTTCGGCCCGGGTCAGATCCCAGGGGTC
The DNA here is from genome assembly GCA_028646535.1 of Procyon lotor. Lineage (NCBI taxonomy): Eukaryota > Metazoa > Chordata > Mammalia > Carnivora > Procyonidae > Procyon > Procyon lotor. The sequence continues at coordinate 101,354,513 of CM053608.1, forward strand.
TGGGATTAAGCCCTGCATCGGGCTCTCTGCTCTGCAGGAAGCCTGCTTCTCCCGCTACCATTCCCTCTGTTTGTGTCTCCTCTCTCGCTGTGTTTCTCTCTGTCAAATAAATAAAATCTTTAAAAAAAAAAAAAAAGTTCCTAAAAGTAGAAATGATATGGATACTATTCTCTGACCATAATGGAACAAGCTGGATCATAAGAAAAAAATCAGAAAAGATAAATACTTGTCCCCATAGAAACTTAAAGAAAACATCTCTTTCTTTATCAGAGAGAAAAACAAGCACAATTTCTAGAAAAATGATAATTAAAAATCACATATCAAAAGTCTTGGGATATAGCTCAGGCAGTGCTCAGCAGAGAATTCATGGCCTTGACTGCTTGAATCAATTAAAGGAAAAAATGAAACCAAGTGAATTAAGTGAAAAGAACAGCACAATCAGTCATGTGAAAACAGGAACAGATAATAAAAATAAAAGCTGAAACTGAAGAGTTAGAAAATAGAAAAATAGGATAAATTCAAAATTTAAAAATTTCAATAAAATAAACTATTGGCATACTGATCAAGAAAAAAGTAGAGAAAATAAGAAATGACAAAGACAAAATGCAGGATCAGGGGAAAATCATAAATTGTTTTGTTCAATTTTATAAAAATAAACTTGAAAATTTGGATTGAATGAATATTTTCTTAAAAATATACAAAAGCAATGCCTTTAGAAGTAGAATATTTGTATAGAATAATTTCCCCTAAAGAAACAGGAAAAATTGTAAAACAGCTACCCCAATAAGAGCTCCAGGTCCAGATATTTAGTGCAGTGTAATAAAGTCTTTAAAGAAAAAGAAAAAAACAGAATTCTAATCCTAATTAAATGGTTCAGCAGCAGCAAATGTGTTTTTAGTGGAGTATAATATCAATGTTAAACTATGACAATGCATGAAAATAAAAACTATAGATGAATTGACTTATTAATACTGATGCAAAAATCCTTAAAAATATTTACAATATTCGGTTTACAACAGAATTTAACACAAATTGAAAAGAAAAACCACATCAAGATGGGGTTGGGTTTGTTCTAGAGAGCCTTTTTAAAGTTCATAAAATAATTTCCATGGGTCTTTCCTAAGAGTAATGAGTTCAAATAAATTAATAGAAGAAAATGCCACCAACATTAGCTTTTCCAGGATGATGTGATGGACAGAAGATCCTAGGAGAAAGTTGTCACATAGTAAGCTTGAATCAATGTGTTGGGTGGATCCACTCAGCCAGCCAGCATATCAAAGAAGTGATAGCTGATTAGAGCCCAGACCTTTGGTTCCCAAATGGACTCTCCCTGACTAAGATCACAAGTTTGCTTCTGACACCCCCAAATTCCACCGATTTCTGTTGTTTCTCATATTCTTTCCTTCTTTCATTTCCTCTCATGTATCACCACCGAAGGAGAATTTAAAAAGTGTTTTGAGGGGGCAAAATTCTTAGCTTAGTACAATTCCTTCAGTTAAACTGTGCCTCAACACACAGTGTTCCCTAAAAATGTGTTTTAATTTCTTTTTTAAATAAGATTTTATTTATTTACTAATTTGAGAGAGAGTGCAAAGGGGAGGAGCAGAGGGAGAGGGACAAGCAGACTCTTCACTGAGCTTGGAGGAGCCCCACACGGGGCTTGATCCCATGATGCCGAGATCATGACCTGAACTGAAATCAAGAGTCGGAAGCTTAACCAACTGAGCCACCCAGGCACCCCATTTTCTTTCCTTCTTTCCTTCCTTCCTCCCTCCTTTCCTTTCCTTCCCTTCCCTTTCCTCTTTCTTTCTTTCTTTCTTTCTTTCTTTCTTTCTTTCTTTCTTTCTTTCTTTCTTTCTTTCTTTCTTTCTTTCTCTCTCTCTCTCTC
>CM053608.1:101366393-101397953 GCA_028646535.1 Procyon lotor
GACGTTTGTATCTTTAGGGTAAATACCCAGTAGTGCAATTGCTGGGTTGTAGGGTAGCTGTATTTTCAACTTTTTGAGGAACCTCCATACTGTTTTCCAGAGTGGCTGTACCAGCTTGCATTCCCACCAAAAGTGTAGGAGGAATGCAAGCTAGTACAGCCACTCTGGAAAACAGTATGGAGGAACCCTCCTAGGGGAAGCCAGCAGTTTCTAAGGGGCTTTTCCCGTGTAGCCTTTGTGTCTCTTTCCTTTCTCATATCATGTCAGTCTGCAAGGTCTGAACAGAGCTATGAGGAACATGCAGTCATAGAAGCCCTCTTGCTTGTTTCCTCGCTATTTGTCCTCTTTCCCCCAAGCCCTTCTTCTGGGGCTGTCGCCAGAAGTCTGCGGGAGTCTGCAGCTGTAGGCAATGGGGAGCTGGGTCAAAGACAAATGGAATGTGATAGCCTGTAAAACGTTCTTATGTCTATAAAACGAAATCTAATTAAAACTTATGAGTTGACAAGAAGCAAGTCCATTTGGCAAATTGGCTCTTTAGTGACTTTAGGGCTGAGGCCAGCCTCCCAATCACCATGAGATGTCCCTGGGCCTACAAGGGACAATAGAAAGGATTTAGTTCGGAACCATGTGTTTTGCTGAGTATAATGTAGTCCTACTAGAACTGAGCTCTAGGAGGGCAGGAATGCTGCCCATTACCCCCCACCTCACAATGTATTTCCAGTGCCTAGAACAGTGCCACTCGATAAATATTTGTTCGATGAAAGAATGAAGTATTAACATACAGGCCATACTGGTCTCAATAGCTTATCTACCGTCATAGTCATGAATAAGATCAATTAGTAGTAAGGTAAAAAATTTTTTTCCTTTAAGTTTGGTGTTTCTTTCACAAATCTGTATAAAACCAACAATATTTCTATTTTGAGTCTTTTAGTTCTAATTATTATACAAAGGGCTTCATCCACTCTTTAAAGCAGGTTAGTACTAGAGATCTAGAAAGATTTTCTTTTTGTCAGAGTGTCTAAATGATATAAATTATTTTTCTTCTATCTTGACCGCATTCTTTAGACTCCTTTTTTCATTTTTATCTTCCTCCTCAGATAGTTTTGTTAGCATTTACAGCTTATCTGAATATGTGTGTATACACACACACACACACACACACACACATATATACACCTGCATATTCATACACATCACTATATGGTATTTCTTGAGACATATTAAAATTGCTGCCCTTATTTACTCTGGGATATACTACAAGAATTCATGTGAATTACAACTTGACTAAGAATCAATTTCTGCAATTCTGCCATCCAGGACTTGTATTTTTCTTAAATTAGGGGCTCATATTTGAGGCCACCATTCATTTGGTTTCTGACCATGGTGTTCTGCACGGAGCAGCCCTGAAGGTCTCCACCCTGACTCACCACTGTGCAGCGAGAAGAGAGGCTGAAGTCATACTTACTTGGATTGCCTGGATAGGGAGCTGGCTGGCCCAGGGAGCCTCTTTTGCTAGCTGTTGGGGTTGAACTGAGGCCAATATTCAACTTCCTGCCAGAAGAATTAAACTTCTCATGGGCTGAAGGGCCCCAGATGCTGGCAGCATATGTTCCCAGACAACTGTTTAAAATTTTTTTTTTTTTTTTTAGAGAGAGAGTGCACGTGAGCGGGGTGGGGACGAAGGGAGAGGGAGAGAGAGTGAAACTTTTTTTTCCTTTTTTAAAAAATCATGGGGGCACCTGGCTGGCTCAGTGGGTTAAAGCCTCTGCCTTCGGCTCAGGTCATGATCTCAGGGTCCTGGGATCAAGCCCAGTGTCGAGCTCTCTGCTCAGCGGGGAGCCTGCTTCCCCCTGTCTCTCTGCCTGCCTCTCTGCTTACTTGTGATCTCTCTCCTCTCTGTCAAATAAATAAAAATAAAATCTTTAAAAAAATAAAAATAAAAAATGAGTTAATTAACATGTAGTGTATTCTTATTTTCAGAGGTGGAATTTAGTGATTCATTAGTTACATATAATACCCAGTGCTCATCACATCATGTGCCCTCCTTAATGCCCATCACCCAGTTATCCTATCCAGCAACCCTCACTTTGTTTCTTATAGTTAAGATTCTCTTGGGCCCCTGGGTGGCTCAGTGGGTTAAAGCCTCTGCCTTCGGCTCAGGTCATGATCTCAGGGTCCTGGGATCGAGCCCCACATCGGGCTCTCTGCTCAGCGGGGAGCCTGCTTCCTTCTCTCTCTCTGCCTACTTGTGATCTCTCTCTCTGTCAAATTAAATAAAATCTTAAAAAAAAAAAAAGAGTCTCTTATGGTTTTTCTCCCTGTCTGGTTTCATCTTGTTTTACTTTCCCTCCCTTCCCCTATGTTCATCTGTTTTATTTCCTAAATTTCACATATGAGTTAAATCATATGATATTTGTCTTTCTCTGATTGACTTATTTCATTTAGCATAACACCCTAGTTCCATCCACATCATTGCAAATGGCAAGATTTCATTCTTTTTGGTGGCTGAGTAATATTCCACTGCGCGCGCGCGCGCGCGCACACACACGCGCGCGCACACACACACACACACACACACACCTATCACATCTTCTTTATCCATTCATCTGTTGAAGAGAGAGAGAATCTTTTTTTTTTTAAAGATTTTATTTATTTGATAGAGAGAAACACAGCGAGAGAGGGAACACAAGCAGAGGGAATGGTAACGGGAGAAGCAGGCTCCCCGCTGAGCAGAGAGCCCGATGTGGGGCTCGATCCCAGGACTCTGGGATCATGACCTGAGCCGAAGGCAGATGCTTAATGACTGAGCCACCCAGGCGCCCTGAGAGAGAGAATCTTAAGCACGCTTCCTGCCCAGCATGGAGCCTAACACGGGCTAGATCTCATGACCTTGGGATCAAGACTTGAGCCAAAATCAAGAGTCACCCAGGCATCCCCACACAGACAACTCTTGTAAACTGTGCCCAAATCCTCTCTTCTTGGCACCAATCTGAATGTCCCCACTGACAAGGCCACCTTCTCACATTTGCCCTATGGGAAACAATAAGGAAATGAGGTCCTAGCCCTGGAATGTAAATGCCTCTGTGGGAGGGGGCAAGATGGCCTTTCCTTATGTGGTTGATCCTTGGCATTGAAGTTTTCCATTTTTCAATGAATCTGTAACTCATGCAGTGAGATGTTTTAGAATTTGTCCTTGACCCTGTGCATAGCAGCAGTAATTACCACCCACTCCACATTTGCTTTGCCCTCCTCTGTGAGCACCACACCTCCAGGGGACTGCAGAGTGAGCTCTGGCTGCTGATGCATAACAAATCTCTAGCACTACTTTTGTGTGGTGTGGTAAAAGAGACACAGAGAGGCCAAAATACATAATCTTTTTTCTTCTCCCTCCCTCTCTCGCTTCTATCTTCCCTCCCTTCATAAATCTCTCCATCCATCCATCCATCCATCCACCCACCCATCCACCCACCCATCCATCCATCTTTCTGTCCGTCCATCCATCAGCTATCAGCTATCTATCATCATGGTTCTATCAAAGGTAGCACACCATAGTGGTTTAGAGCAGACTCTGAAGCTACAATATCTGAGTTTAAATGCCATCCCTGCCATGAAATGATTAGGTGAACATAGCTATGTTACTTGACACTTCTATACCTTAATAGCTCTATTTACAAAATGAGAATGACAATAGTATTTGATCCTATATGATTTTTAGGAGGATTATTATTTCTTTTTTTTAATTTTTTTAATTTTTTAAAGATTTTTATTTAAAAATCTAAAAAAACATAAATCATAAAAAAACAGCGAGAAACACAGTGAGAGAGGGAACACAAGCAGAGGGAATGGTAGCAGGAGAAGCAGGCTTCCTGCCAAGCAGGGAGCCCGATGCGGGGCTCGATCCCAGGACCCTGGGATCATGACCTGAGCTGAAGGCAGACGCTTAACGACTGAACCACCCAGGTGCCCCAGGATTATTATTTCTTAAGTTCATGGTATAATGCCTCGCACTAAATAGCATTACTTATTAAATAAATTAAAAATTTGTGACACTACAACACGTTGTTTAGCATGCTGTAAACATTTAATGTAGATATATCAATGTATATTACATTTATAAGTTAAGTAAGATTGGGATTATCAGAGAATAATGATATGGAGGCAAAAATCAAATTGGTCTGTAAGCATGTAGTTTGTTCTCAGCATGAGATAGCAAAAAGTTCTCTGGCCTCAGTTCTCAGTCACACTCTTTTTTGGGCCTCTGCTTTTGGGAAATCTGTTCTAAGAATAGGACTCTGTGTAAGTGCATGTGGGCTTGTTAGGTCAGCACCCCTGTGGGGAAACACCTGTGTAGGCACATGGCAGGAAACAGAGTCACGACTTGAAATGGTTACAGGTGCCTGTGCCTGAGTTTAAAGAGAGGTATCAGAAGCGTAAAGATCATTATGAGATAAACTCCATATTAGATAAAAGAAACACATTTCTGATTTTGATAATTGAAAATATATTCATTCTAATAAAAAGCAACATGTATATCTGTCTATTGCGAAACCTGTCAATTGCTGTTTATAACAGACTTCTGATGTGTTTATGATTATGCATCTAATTTAGTTTGTTCATTAGTTTCCCCAAAACAAAAAAGAAAATACCCCTTATACTCTCACTTCATGATTTGAAAGGGAAAATTTGTGACAAAAGGTATACATTAAATGGCACCTAAGTAATTACTACAAATGTTTGTCCAAAGATGGTACAGGTTAAAAATGTATAAGACATGAAAACATCACAAGCAATTAAGTGATTAATTAGTAATTGCTAGTGAAGGAAAAAGGGTGTTGGAGAATACTGAAAATTACGAGATTGGTTCAAATAAAACTACAGAATAATTTCATTATATATTTCTTGATTTCCAAATTAGATACAAAATAAGACCTCGAGTCCTCTGGTAGTAGAAGAAGGTTCTGATGCTAAAATCTACTCATAAAACAGATTCTGAGAGATGTTGAGTAAGGAAGATGGTATCTTCCTGGCATATGTCCCCAAGGATCTTCCAAAACAGAGCATCTGGATTTACTCAGATAGTGTTCACCAGGGAAGTCTCTCTTGACTGTTCTCAACTGCTACCACTCACAGTCACTGTGTTTCCTTTTCTGTCTCTTCCTTCGATTCCCACATCCTTCTATATAGTATGCTCTCGCCAAATAGGGTAATTAGAAAGACTTTACCCAGAACCAAAATATTTTCCTGGGTCACCATCGTCTCAGGCATTTCTTGGCAGTGACTGCCTTAATAATAGAACTCTGATGAAGACAATCTCAAGAAGAAATCTAGAGAAGGCTGGAGTTGGGTGGAACCAGCTGGCCCTGTCAGATCAGTTTTCAGGTATTCATAAAAGATTTCTGAGCTGTTAATTCTGTTGTAACTTGAAAAGTCTGTGTAAAGACACTTCTGAGATTAGGAATTTCTAAGGACTGACAAAGTATAGGTGACACAAAGTCTTAGCAGATCTGAAGTTGCTATGGTTACCTAGGACAAGTAGCAAATGGATGCTTTTGCCTTCTCAGTGGGGTGTGAGATGAGAGGTGGGGGTGTGTGGGTGGGCAGTCAGGTGAGGACTTGGGTGATGTACTCCGGGACTCATAGTCAATGTTCCCACAGAGAAAATTCTTTCCTGAAGTACTCTGTCAACATAAACACCCTCCCCCAGTCTGGGTTAGGTGTCTCTCCTCTGACTTCTAGAGAATACATTTCTGTATTGAGAGGTCTCTGCTCACGATAGCTCACTGTTGGTGGACATCCAGGGCCAGCTATACATCCCCCTGACCCCCACAAGAGTGCAAAAATCTAAGTTCTTTCCCCATTCTTTCAACTAGGAATGCTTAACTCCTCTTGCTACCAATGAAAACTACTAGCTCTTTCTTACTTCTGACATCTTTTTCCTGATTTGCTTCTCCTTAGGTTCTACTCTTGTGTAGCTAGCTCTTTATTTCTTTATTTATTCTTTATTTCTATTTATACATGTATGTATGTATATTTTTTCCTCAAATAGATTTTTTTTAAGAGCAGTTCTAAGTTCGCAGGGAAATTGAGCAGAAAATACAGAGTTCCCATACAGGATGTGTTCCCGCACACATACAACTTTCCTCACTATTGATATCCCATACGGAAGTGGTGTATTTGTTACAATCAATGAACCTACACAGACATATCATTATCACCCCAAATCTGTGGTTTACACTAGGTTCACTCTTGGTGTTGTATATTCTGTGGGTTTTGACAAATGTGTATGACATGTACCCATCATTATAGTATCATATAAAACAGTTTTACTATCCTAAAAATCCTCGGTGTTCTGCCTATTCATCCCTCCCTCCCTCCCTCCAACTCCTGGCAACTCCTGATATTTTATTGTCCCCTTAGTTTTGTCTTTTCCAGAGTGTCATATAGTTGCAATCATGCACCATATAACCTTTTCAGATTGGCCTCTATCACTTAGTAATGTGCATTTAAGTTTCCTAGATGTCTTTTCATGGCTTGATAGTTCTTTTCAGTGTTGAATAATAATTTATTGTCTGGACTTATTTTTGAAAATAAAAGAGAGCAGAAAAAAATCACTGACAGATTTCATGTTTCTATTTGTCTTTATGAAATATGATAATCAAGTATTAGGGTGGATATCTCTGCTCTGATTAGCATTAGGATAAAATCAGAAGCCTTTGCCATGTCTTACATGATTTTTTTCTCTACAAACTCTCTAATCTTGTTTCAGCCACACTGATTTTGTTCTTTAAACAAACGAGACTCATACTCTCTTTAGATGCTTTGCACCGTCTATTGTGTAGAATCTCCAGGTCTTTTTTTTTTTTTTTTAGAATCTCTAGGTCTTAATATGATAAAAAAAAAAAGAATTATTTGTCACATCTACTGGAATCTGAGCCCCATTTTTCTTCTATATTAAAATAATCCTCCCTTATCTGCCAGGGATACATTCCAAGACTCCCAGGAGATGTCTGAAACGACAGATGATACTGAGTCCTACATATACTATATTTTTTTCTACACATACATACTTATGATAAAATTTAATGTATGAATCAGGCATAGTAAGAGATTAACAACATTAATAAAATAGATAAGTAGATAAAGATAATAAAAATAAGATAATATATTATTAAAAAGTTATGTGAATGTAGTCTCTATCTTAAAATATCTATTATACTATACTCCTACTTCATCTTGTGAGGATGTGAGATGACAAAATACCTAGGTGATGAGATGAAGTGAGGTGAGTGACATAGGCACTGTGAAGTAGCGTTAGGGGACTCTTGACCTTATGACATATTGTCAGAAGGAGGATCATCTATCTGTCTCCAGATATGGTTGACCTTGGGTAACTGAAACCATGGGAAGTGAAACTGTGAATATGTAGAGGGGAATACCGTGCATCCCTAGCCCTTAGTGCAGTGACTGAGAGATGAAGACTGTTAAAATTTTTATCAATTAAAAATATCTATGGAATGCCTTGTTGGCTCAATTGATAGAGGGTGTGACTCTTGATCTCAGGGTTGTGGGTTCCAGCCCCACCTTGGTTGTCGAGATTACTTAAAAATAAATTTCTTAAAAAAATCTTTTGGTGCAAAAGTCCAAAGCAGCCACCATAGAAAGATTCTTCTTGTGTGGGGCACCTGGGTGACTCAGTTGGTTAAGCGCCCAACTTGATTTCAGCTCAAGTCATGATCTCAGGACTGGGAGATCAAGGCCCACATCGGGCTCAGTGCTCAGCGTGGAGTCTGCTTAAAATTGTCTCTCTCTTCGCCAAACTGTGGAAAGAACCAAAATGCCCCTCAACAGATGAATGAATAAAGAAGATATGGTCCATATTATGCCTCCATTAGAAAGGACGAATATCCAACTTTTGTATCAACATGGACAGGACTGGAAGAGATTATGCAGAGTGAAATAAGTCAAGTGGAGAGAGTCAATTATCTTATGGTCTCACGTGTGAAACATAAGGAAAAACACAAAGGGCATTGTGAGAAGGAAGGGAAAGGGGAATGGGGGGAAATTGGAGGGGAAGATGAACCATGAGAGACTGTGGACTCTGAGCAACAAACTGAGGGTTTTGGAGGGGCGGGGGTGGGGGGTTGGGCGAGCCTGGTGGTGGGTATTGAGGAGGGCACATATTGCATGGAGCACTGGGTGAGATGCGTGAACAATTAATCTTGTAACACTAAAAAAATAAACATTGGGGGAAGAAAAAAAAAGTGTTCTCTCTCTCTGTTTCCCTTTGCCCCTCCCTCTGCTTGTGTGCTCTCTCTCTAAAAAAAAAAGAAAAAAGAAAAAAGAAAGATTCTTCTTGTAAAAATACGTTGTCCACATCTATAAAGAACTGAAAAATTATCTGGATGCTAGGGGCACATCTGATCAATGCAGATCCTTTATTGTCAGTTGACGTCTGAACTTCATTCTTAATTGTTCATAATATATGAAACATAATGGGTGTTTACTTGATAATCATTATCATACATTAATTAAAAGATTAACCTAAAAAAATTAAAAGATTTACCTGAAAATTACCTGAAGGAAGAGTCTCTTTCCTTAACAAAAATTAGTGATTGCTCAGTAATTTATTAGAAGAGGTGTAGCTGGGGGTTAATATATATATGTTTGTCTAATTTTCAAGCATCAGAAGTACTTTGAAAGCACTTACATAAAATCAGTTAATGTATATCATGAGATAAGTTTATGCTTCATATGTGATATGGGTGAATGTTTTGTGTTAATTCGCAAGACAGTTGTGGGGGAGCAGTATGGTCACTACTGTTATTCTGATTCAATTGACAGCCCTCAGCCTTGTTCTTGGTAAGGAACTTAATAGGGTTAACAGAAGCCAGCTGTTTGAAATTATGTAACTTTGTTTTTTTCACTATTTTGCTCAAACACTTCTCATTTTAGTATAAATGACTAAGTATCATGTAAAGTTCAATGCTGATTATCAAAGGTATGTATATAATCAAAAGAAGTTATAAGCTATGATTTTGGGCGAGTCATTCAAACTAAAGGATGATTTTCTTATTGGAAGTTTAGATAATAATTGCCTCATAATTTGTTCATAAGATAACAGTTATTATCTGTTATCTTAGATAATAGGTAAGATATTATCAGTTATAATGCAATGTCTGACATACATGGGGTCTAAAATTAATAGCTATTGTTATATCAACATAACAATATTGATAATTATGATAATAATATGTGCCTCTCTTTCTCTGTGCTGATTCTTATCTCCAAAAGCTCCATTTTAACCTTTTAACTTCCTATTTTACTTCCCTGTTGCCACTGTAGTAATTGGGATTATCAGTAGCCTCAGGATTTCTAAGACATCCCTGAGAAACCAACGTTTGGACAGCATCCTCTGAATTTTGGTTATGTGAGATGTATGTGTTGAGAATGCAGATTGCTAATTAAATAACTCAAAGAACTTTACTCAACCATCTCTTCCTCATAGTCTCTATTTTTTCCCACTAAGAGTACACAACAGAGCTTATTTCTGGGGAAAATGAAGTATTACCTTTCAGTTCTAGCTCTTTACCAGGACTTGCTATTAACGTGCTATATACCTAATTTTATTTCATCTTAATAGCAGCTCCACAAGTAGATGTTGTCTACACTTTAAAGTTAGGAAGACTGAGGCTAATAGAGATTACATAGTTTGTTTAAGATCACAATGTTTTTATTTTTTTAAATTTTTAAATTTTTTTTTTAAGATTTTATTTATTTATTTGACAGAGAGAGAGATCACAAGTAGGCAGAGAGGCAGGCAGAGAGAGAGGGGGAAGAAGGCTCCCCACTGAGCAGAGAGCCTGATGTGGGGCTCGATCCCAGGACCCTGAGATCATGACCTGAGCCAAAGGCAGAGGCTTTAACCCACTGAGCTACCCAGGTGCCCCAAAGATCACAACATTTTTAAATTCTCTGTGATACAAATACATTTTTCTATTGCTTTTATATTATATCGTTATGATGTCTCATAGTGCTAAGTCAAGGAAGGAAATGAAGACCTCTTAGACAATTATCTTCTCTCCCAGGGAATATCATTTCATTTTCTTCTACCCTCCCATCATCAAACCCTAAATATATGAGCCAGAGAATTTAAATAAATGTCCCAGAAAAAATACTCCAAATCACTTTCTTCTGGTTCATGAAAATTCCATATATATCTTTAACATATCACAAAGTTCAGTAATATTTGGTGGCAAACTAGTACTCGGTACCCAAACTAATGCATAGTCCATAAATAATCTTTGAATGCAGAACTTTCATTAAAAATGTTAACAGAGACAAATGACAATTTAAGTTGTTGGGTTGACCGGTTTTTTTTCCTTAGGAAATGTTCAATCCAAAATTTCATAGAAGGTTTCCTAGTTTTCTGCAAAATGAAACATTATGTTAATTGGTGGCAGCTGTGTTGACTGACAGTGTTTTGTTACACAGTTTCTGTTTCAAATCTAGACAGATGACTGTGATCATCCCCAGGAACCCTTGGACTGTAGCTGGAATTGCTATGATGGTCCATGATGCTGAGGACTCCCATGGCTCAACAGAGAAGCTCCAAGAAAGGGTTGGGCAGCTACTCTTGAGCAATGCCAGATCTGGGAATTAATTTCCTGGGGGCTCTGGGACTTAGGGTTGGGTCTATTGTACTTTAGACAAAATCCTGGGTAGAATTTGGAGGGGCTCCTATCACTGTCCAAATTTCTTCTCCTTAAGAAAAAGAATTTTATTAGATTCCTTTTCTCACCCTCTGCAGTTGAATGGAGGATCCTTCTTTCAGGGAAAAGACCATGGGATTGGGGCACCTGGGTGGCTCAGTTGTTGAGCGTCTGCCTTCGGCTTAGGTCATGATCCCAAAGTCCTGGGATCGAGCCCCGCATCGAGCCCCGCATGGAGCCCCGCATGGAGCCCCGCATCGAGCCCCGCATCGAGCCCCGCACCGGGGCTCCCTGCTCGGCAGGAAGCCTGCTTCTCCCGCTTCCATTCCCTCTGCTTGTGTTCCCTCTCTCGCTGTGTTTCTCTCTGTCAAATAAATAAAATCTTTAAAAAAAAAAAAAAAAGACCATGGGATTTCAGATTTGGAAGAAACAGAGAAAGCACATTCCTATACCAGATGCAAGACAGAATGCACATGGCATCACCTGAGAAGCATTAAGAAACATCAGAGAGTAAGTTGAAAGGATTTGCCACCCTAGGGACTTTCTAGGCCAAGTGGTATTCATTTTAGATTTGATTTAGAGTTGGAGAAATTCACTACAGTTGTGGTCTCTGTAGCTTCACTATTTGAAGAGCACAGTTACCCACTCCTTGAATGTAAGTTGCAGGTTCACAGAGAAAAGATCTTAGGGTCTGACAGGAAAAATGGGAAGAGGACAAGCAGTGACTGTCACCAATTCTGAGTTTATATACAAACCTTGAGTCAGTATTGATGGTAAATAGGGCTATAAGAATGGTGAACAAAGGAATTACTATTTATTTTGCACCCACTAAACACCAAATGCTGTAGTAGGATTGTTGCACAAACTCTAGAGTAAGTATTATTATCCCACTATTTTTTCCACATTATTTTAAAATATGACATAATACAAGACATTGTATACTAAAACATATATGCAAAGTTTAACAAGTTATAAAGAAATATCCAAATAATCAATGACTAGATCAAAAAGACTGAATATTACCAGTACCCCAAAAGAATCCCATGTACTTCTCTCCAATTATACCCACTTCTACTTCCCAGAATCTTCCCAGGAGATTATAAGGTGACTCTTATAATGTTAGTTTTACCGCTTTTTGTTATGGCTTAAACATATAAATGTATGCTTAAACAATACAGATTAGTATTTCTTCCTTTAAATGTTCTATATATGTGTTGTCTTGCTTCTTCGCTCAATATTACGTTTGAGAAGATGTCATGGGTCTTTCATGAGTAGTTGTTCATCCCCTTTTACTGTTTTGTAGTAAATTCCATTTTATTAGGGTAAAACGGGGTACCCACTCATTCTAAAGTGGATGGACTCTTGGATTGCTTCTGGATGGACTCTTGGATTGCTTCTATTGTTTTTTTATGTATCTAGGGTATACGGGTCTATATTTTTTTGGACAAAATTGTATGCTTAATTTGGAATTGGTGCTTCAGAAAAGTTTACATATTGTCAGTTTTACAACAGAATGTCCTACTGTTATTTAAACTGATTGTCTTTATGGGAACTCTCACAAGTGGTTTACAAGAGAACCCAATACCTGGCAGCTCTTGGTATTTTAGACTTTGTAGTGTTTCCCAATCTGGTGAGTATGTCGTGATATTTCATTGTATTTTAACTTACATTTCTCTGATGGATAATGAGGATGAGCAATTTTGCATATGTTTAGTGTCCATTGATATTTACTCTTTATTGAAGTACTTATTTTCTTCTTTTTCTCTCTTATAGTTTGTATCTTTTCTTATTTGTTTTTAAAGAATAAAAATTCATCAGACCCCATTTTTAGTCGTGTTTTCCAAATACTCGTTTGTACTTTGTGGCTTGTCTTGTTAACTCTTTTAATGATATTTTTTGATGGGCAGAAGTTGGTGGTTTTAGTGGAATTGGATTTATCAGTCTTTTCTCTTTATGGTCAATACTTTTAATGATTTAAGAAATCCTTTACAACTCCACAGTCCCGAATGTGTTCTCTAATTTTTCCTTCTTTTTTTTTTTGATTTTATTTTTATTTATTTTTCAGAGAGAGAGAGAGAGAAGGTGAGAGAGAGAGAGAGCGAGAGAGAAGGTGAAAGAGAGAGAGAGAGAGATAACACAAGCAGGGGGAACAGCAAGCAGGGCAGACGGAGGGAGAAGCAATCTCCTTGCTGAGCAAGGAGCCTCATGTGGGTGAGACTCGATGTCAGGACCCCAGGGATTATGACTTGAGCCAAAGGCAGACACATAACTGGCTGAGCCACCCAGGCATCCCTCTAATTTTTCCTTTTAATGCATTTGTAATATTGCATTTCACGCTCCTCCTTCATTCATCTAGGTTCAGTTTAAATATGATATGAGGACTGTGTCTAACTTCTTCCTCTCCCCACCCCATGGATACATCTTTTATTAACAAAAGCATTGTTTCCTCACAAATCACAGGGCCACGTAGTGTTAAATAATAGTGTAAATATATATGGAGCTTATTTTGGGATATATTATGCTTCTATTTTTCTATGTTTATACCAATACCACAGAGTATAATTACTGAAGTTTTATTTGGTATCTTGGTAATTAGTGGAGCAAATGGTTTCACCATACTTACATTTTCAAGAATAGTTTGGCTAAAACTGTGGAAAGAACCAAGATGCCCTTCAAAAGATGAATGGATAAAGAAGATATGGTACATATATACGATGGAATATTATGCCTCCATTAGAAAGGACGAATATCCAACTTTTGTATCAACATGGACAGGACTGGAAGAGATTATGCGGAATGAAATAAGTCAAACAGAGAAAGTCAATTATCTTACGGTCTCACATGTGGAACATAAGGAAAAACATGGAGGGCATTGTGAGAAGGAAAGGAAGGGTAAATGGGGGGAAATCGGAGGGGAAGATGAACCTTGAGAGACTATGGACTCTGAGCAACAAACTGAGGGTTTTGGAGGGTGATGGGTGTTGAGGAGGGCATGTATTGCATGGAGCACTGGGTATGGTGCATGAACAATTAGACTTGTAACACTGATAAAATAAAATAAAAGTATTTGGAAGAAAAAAAAGAATAGTTTGGCTAATCTTTGCTCTTTATACTTTCATTACATTTTAGAATAAGCTTGTAAGTTTTTTTTTTGTTTTGAAGATTTTATTTGTTTATTTGACAGAGAGAAAGAGATCACAAGTAGGCAGAGAGGCAGAGAGGCGGGGGAAGCAGGCTCCCCGCTGAGCAGAGAGCCCAATGTGGGGCTTGATCCCAGGACCTGGAGATCATGACTTGAACCGAAGGCAGAGGCTCAACTCACTGAGTCACCCAGGCACCCCAAGTTTGTAAAGTTTTAAAGAATTTTAATTAATGTGAGAATCTACAAAATCACTTGGGAAAATCGTCACCTTTGTATTATTGAATCTTTTAATAAGTTGCAAGATGTATTTTTAATTTATTTAAGCATTTTTAAATGTAACTCATAACATTTTATTACTTTCCATAGGAAGTTTTGTATATCTTTTGTAGGACTTCTTCCTAGATTTCCTGAAATTTTCATGCTATAATAAATGGTATAATTAAAATTTTATTTAATATTTGTTCCTGGTCTACAAAAATGGATCTTATATCCAACTACTTGCTAACCTCTATTGCTTTAAATTCATTTAGAATAGATTATTTTGATTTTCTTTATTCATATCTTTATCATGTACAAATCCTGGTAGTGTTATTTCTTCATTACAAACCATTGTTCCATTATTTTTCCTGCTTTACATTTGATTTTCTTCAATAAATGTTCAAAACAGGGTTTGAGGCAGAGAAATCATCTAAATTCTTTCTGGGGATAAAATCCTGAGAGCTGTGAGCAGATTCTATTTAGTGACTTTACTGAAGTGGCATTTTGTTTCCCGTCTCCACACCTTTCCACACCAAGCGACTGGTTGGTTAGGATGCAGGCTGAACTAAATCTAACACAGACAGGCTTTCCCACAGAGGACGTTTGGTCCCGTTTTAAGGGTGTGTGCTACGTCACCAATGGGGCTAGGAACGTGTGGCTTGTGTCCACCTCAATCTACAAGAAGAGATCCTGAGCTTTGACAGTGATGTGGCAGTGTTTGTGGTTGTGACAGGGGGCTGTCCAGTGCTAGGAGTTGGAACAGCCAGAAGGTCCTCCTGGAGGACCGCCAGGCCAGGTGGGTACAGTGTAGGCGTGACTGCAAGGAGACCACTGGCTTCAGTGTTCAGTGGACAGGTGACCTTAGAATGGGCTGATGGGCATAGCCTCAGGGAAGGGAATTTTTTTTTTTTTTTTTTATGGTTTCTTGTGATCTTGGTGGGACTGAGAGGAGTTTTAAGCTCCAAGGAAAAATTTGTTGGAAGGCCTGGCTGGACAGAGTTGGGAGGGGGGTGGGTGGGGAGGAAACCGAAAATCTAGGCAGATGGAAATCTACATTTGGGGCAAAAGCCTGCATCCTCGGTGCTCTGAACTTTAATTCGGCAAAGGCCACAAGGTCCTGTCCTATCTGGCAGCTTCTGAGTCCTTCATATTGCGCGTCCCCTATAGCTCCCTGCAATGTCTGGTTCTTGTTTGCTTCCTTTGTCTTTACTCTTGCAGAAGCAGTTCCTCCTGCTTGAAAGACTTTCCTTTCCTCTAGTTGGCTTTCTTTTATTATAGTCTCGTACCCTTTGGTTCTATCCTAGAGAGCAGTTCTGCTGTGAGCTTCACTCAGTGGAGTGGGTCAGGGCTGCTCCCCCAGGGGTGTGCACATCACTCCATGCCTATGTGTACATGCATGTATTTGTACACATACATATTTAAAAATTATCATTCCACGTTACAAGAGCTTTCACATAAGTTATCTTGTTTAATAAATAAATAAACATTGAGTAAAAGTATTTTTTTCCTGAAAAGTAGGCTCTAAATTAGCTAATTAAAATCCAGAGCTCGGATTTCAATAGAAGAGTATTTAATTCCTATTTTCTTCTGCATTTTAATATCAAAGGAGGGACTTAAGCCCATGGCAAGCATTTCTTTCCTGCCACAATCTCTTTCTTCGTCTGTTATTCTTCCTAGTGAGGTCTACAGTGACCATGTCCTTTTCTCTTCAATCTTGCTGATGACAGGCTACCCTGAGACTCCACCCAACAGTTAACATCCCTATCCTTCGTGCTCGGAAATGTGATGCACATTAAGATAGAAAAGGAGTTGAGCTGCTTTGTCTGGACACTCTAACAGGCTGCCATTATTTTGTCCTTGCTTCATGCCTCATTCATTTTCTTATGAGTGGTGTAGGGGAAAAGTCTGAAATGTTCTGCATAGTTACTGCAGGAAACTTCAGAGATTATTCTCCAGAATAAGACCCAACCTTTCTTATCAGCCATCCAGTGAGCCTTGGATAATGCCCCAATTTCCAAAATTATAGAAAAGTACTGCTGACCTTGTTGGTGGGTGAGATGACAGGGAATTACAGTTCTTACCTGGCCAGGTAGTTCATGACCTTTGTTTCACCAGGGATTTAAAATGTGCTTCTGCCTTCCAGGTGCCCTTCAAGCTGGAGTTTTGTGTTCACTTTAGCAGAGTATGGTTTTTTACTCGTTACCAAAAAAGGTGATGAGGAGCAGCTGAGTTACAAGATTGAATTTAGTATCTTGATGGTTCAGAGACCTCTAGGAGGGCAGGGGCTGTTTCCTTCAGGGACTGGTGTGATTATATTCATTCTCTGTTCTCCAGGGCTTGTGCACTGACCCCGAACATTCTTTTTTGTCACCTCTTCTTTGGTCTTGTCTTGTTATCCTGTCCATGGATCCCCGCCTCCTTTCTATCAGGCCTACGAGCAAGCCATCTTGGTCTGTGAGCTGTTAGCCATTGAGATCTGGCTCCCAAAGTGACTGAGAAGCAAGTGCCAGATCCTCTTTTTGTTCCTGTGTTTCCTGAGTTTCTGCCTGTAACTCTGCTTCCCATCCTGGTGCTAGAGGTGCTGCTCTCTGTGCCATCTTCTGTGTATGTTTGAACCATCAGAACTCTCAATAGGCATTTCTGATTTTGCTTTCTTTCTGAAGATTGCCCATGAATTGAATGTCAAACTCTTTTATCCTTCAATAATTTTTTTTCCCAAAATGAAATAGGTTTGTGAATCAATTGTGTTCCTAATTCTGATTGAATATAATAGCGGTTGTGGTGGGAGAAACACTGAGCAAAGAAAGGTCAGATTTTTCAAGTTCGTTTTGCCCAAGGGATGTGCTATTCAGGCAAGCAGACTAGAAAATAGTCGGGTCCCACATTAAGAATGTGAAAGAGAGGGTGCGCCTGAGTGGCTCAGTGGGTTAAAGCCTCTGCCTTCAGCTCAGGTCATGATCTCAGGGTCCTGGGATCCAGCCCCACATCAGGCTCTCTGCTCAACAGGGAGCCTTCTTCCCCCTCTCTCTCTGCCTGCCTCTCTGCCCACTTGTGATTTCTCTCTCTTTGTCAAATAAATAAATAAAATCTTAAAAAAAAAAAAGAATGTGAAAGAGGTTATTAAACACACTCAACTTCCCATTATCCATGGGGCTTAGAAGATGGTATTGCATACAAATAGTCTTTCCTGGCTTCTACTATAGTCCAATGAGTTTTATTTATTTGTGCAAGAGGAATTATTTTGTGGCAATTATGCTACCTAATAGCTAATGTAGTAAACCAAGTTGACAGTGCAGATATCTCCTGTCCAGTGCACAATGTAAAGGTAAAAGACAGTGATTGTTAATCAAGTCCAACATACCTGAAGGTATAATTAGCAATGTATTTATTAGGAAGTATTCTTTCCACTGCATATGATGAAAATCCTACTAATAACAGCTTAAAGGAAAGAATTCATTTTTTGAGTTCATGCAATTCAAAAGTTCACATAGGAATTTGGCTTCAGAAAAATGCCTAGATCCTAGGGTGCAAATGAGATCTTTGTCTCTTTTCTCTGTTAGCTCTCTGCCCCCCTCAGTGGCCCCTCTTTGTTCCTCTGTCCTGAGCCTCCCTCAGTGTACTTCTTTCTGCTCTGTTTGCTTCTTTTTGTCTTTCTCTCCATATTTCTTTTGCCATCTCTGTCTGTCTGAATGACTCTGTTAATCAATTAGATGGCTTTTATGTCTCGGAATCTGCATTTCTTCTTATATCAGATCTGTGTTTATGAATTTCTCTCTCTTTCTCTGCCTTTGTCTTTTTTCCCACTCTCCTTTTTCTCTCTGAGTCTTTCTCACATATACATATCTTTTATACACCATGTCTGTTTCAGAATGTCTTTCTGTTCCACCTCCTTTTTTCTCAGTATATGGGCGTATGTGCCTGTCATTTTTTCTCTTGTTATCATTCCATCTGTCCATTGTCTTTTCTTTTTCTACTTTCTCTGTTTATGTTGCTTATCTTTCTGCCTTTCTCTCTGTTCTCCTTGTGTGTGCTTATTGTTTTCTCTTGCTCATGTTCTCTGTGTATGTCCCTCTGAGTTCTGCTTCGCTGTTTTTTTCCCCTTATATCCTCCTATGGAGTCAAATGTTTTCCACATGGCTAGGAAAATGGCCATCTCATATTTTTACTTTTATTTTTCTAGAATAAACAATCCTAAAATTTATTACAAAAGACCCTGATTAGCCAAAGCAATCTTTTTAAAAAAAGATTTCATTTAAATTCTAGTTGCATGGAGCAATGGGTGTGGTGCATCAACAATTAATCTTGTAACACTGAAAAAATAAACATATTTGGGAGAAAAAAAATAAATTCCAGTTAGTTAACATATAGTGTAATATTAGTTTCAAGTGTACAATATAGTGATTCAACATTTCCATACAACACCCTGTGCTCACCAACTAGACCCCTTTCTTATATCATGCATAGAAAGAAATTCAAAATGGATTAAAGACCTAAATGTGAGACATGAAACCATAAAAATCCTAGAGGAGAACATAGCCAGTAACCTTTCACATTGGCTGTAGCAACTTCTTTTTAGATATGTTTCTTGAGGCAAGGGAAACAAAAACAAAAATTAACGACTGAGACTTCATCAAAAAAAAGCTTCTGCCCAGCAAAGGAAACAATTCACAAAACTAAAAGGCAACCTACAGAATGGGAGAAGATATTTACACATGACGTATCTGATAAAGGGTTAGTATCCAAAATACATAAAGAATTTATTGAACTCAATACCCAAAGCACAAATAATCCATGTAAAAAATGGGCAGAAGACATGAATGGACATTTTTCCAAAGAAGACATCCAGATGGCCAACACATGAAAAGATGCTCAACGTCACTGATCATCAGGGAAAGACAAATAAAAACTAAATGAGATATTACCTCACACCTGTTCAAATGCCTAAATTCAACAACACAAGCAACAACAGGTGTTGGCAAGAATGTGGAGAAAGGGGAACCCTTTTATACTGTTGGTGTGAATGCAACTGGTGCAGCCACTCTGGAAAACAGTATAGAGATTTCTCAGAAAGTTAAAAATAGAACTACCCTATGATCCAACAATTGTACTACTAGATATTTACCCAAAGAATACCAAAATACTAATTCAAAGGGATATATAGCACTCCAATGTTTATAGCAGCATTATCAACAATAACTAAATTATGGAAATAACCCAACTGTCCACTGACTGATGAATGGATAAAGAAGAAGTGGTGTATATATGTATATATACAGTGGAATATTACTCAGCCATGAAAAAGAATGAAATCTTGCCATTTGCAACAATATGGATAGTGTTAAAGACTATTAAGTTAAGCAAAGTAAATCAGTCAGAGAAAGGAAAATACTGTATGATTTCACTCATATGTGGAATTTAAGAAACAAAACAAATGAGCAATGGTAAAAAGAAAAAGAGGGAAACCAAGAAACAGACCCTTAACTATAGAGAACACACTAATGATTATCAGAAGGGAGGTGGATGGGGGATGGGTGAAATTGGTGATGGGGATTAAGGAGTGCCATCTCATATTTTTAGCCCCTTACCTGAATAGCAAGAGACCATTATGTCAGCTTCAAGCTAACAATCTGGAGAAATCCCAGCTTGAGTGGCACTCTATTTTTTCAACCCATCACTTTTGTCCAAGGGCATGTGGAGTTCTGATTGACCAGGACTTGGATTAGGTTTCACTTCTGTGTCATGGATGGAGACTTTTTTCTTTCTTTTTCTAAACAAGGATGGAAAAGAGCAAGGCTAGATAGATAATAGCAGGGATGAAGATGATGATAATGATACTACCATAATCCATTATACAAGGCTGTTATATTCTGATATGTTCTCCCTCACTCTTTTTTTCTGTTTCTTATTTCTGTTAAAAAAAATTCAGCAGATGCTCCCTCTAAGTAGAATTCATGTAGTTCATATACAACCAAAGTTCATTTGTCTCATTCTAAAGGGGGAAAAAAATCCAAATTATATTAACCCTCAAGTCCAGAATCTTGGTAATATGAGTTTCTTTTTCTGCCATGGATGTGGTTCTTATTGTCCCTATAATCAATAGTGAAATGATAAATACAGCTTTCTTCAATGCAGGAGGCAATAACAACATAACCATAATAAAACTACTATCTGCGAAGGAGGAAAATTTAGAGTGAGATGGAAGAGGAGTGAGTTGGTTTCAGAATCTGGCTGTACATTGGTTCTGCTTCTGAGGAAGGTCTACATTATCTCTCATCCCACATGGCCCCCTCTGTGAGGTCGAACAGGGCAGGCTTTTCCTGTGTGTTGCACAATTTAGTTGGCCTCTTTATTCTGGTGTGTTTCATGAGGCACGGGGATGACTGTGGGCAAAGTGGATGCTCGAGAATATCTTAGGCATTATGTAATCCTAAATTCTGTTTGAAACATTTTTTCACCTTAATGGGAAATTTGATTAAAACTAAATTCTTATTGAGTCAAGATGTTAAAATGTAGCCTCAATTCTTATAGTTTTTCTCTCAGTACTACAGGTTTAGGTGTTCTAGCCATAGTCCCAGGTCCTCAGTTGACTTTGCTTCTGTGTCTTTTGTGAATAGGCAGAAAATGATGACAGAGACAGACTTCTTTGACTCATCTTCTGGGTCACATTCCAGTTAATAGTTTTTTTTTTTTTTAAATTAATTTATTTATTTATTAGAGAGAGAGAGAGAGAAAGGGAGCAAGTGGGGGAGAGGGGTAGGGGGAGAGAGAAAATCCTAGGCTGATTCCCTGCTGAGCACAAAGTTTAGTGCTGTGCTCTATCTCATGACCCTGAGATCATGACCTGAGTCAAAATCACGAGTTGGACACTTAGCCAACTGAGTCACCCAGGCGCCCCTCCAGTTAATAACTTTTTATTTTATTTAATTTTTTAAAAGATTTTATTATTTGACAGAGAAAGACACAGTGAGAGAGGGAACACAAGCAGGGGGAGTGGGGGAAGGAGAAGCAGGCTTCCCACTGAGCAGGGAGCCCAATGAGGGGCTCCATCCCAGGACCCTTGGATCCAGGGAACCCAGGGATCATGATCTGAGCTGAAGGTAGATGCTTAATGACTGAGCCACCCAGGCATCCCTCCAGTTAATAGCTTTGTAAATGGGAGACATTTGTACCTTTGGACCAGGAAGAAATTATATGACATCTGGAAGATTTCTAAGTGATCATTCTACATGCTCACACAAATACTTCCCTTACTCTTTTCTGTGCACCAATCATTTCTCATTCTGTATGTTCCCTTTTTGTTTAACTTTACATCCAGCAAGTCTTTACGGAATACATAATTCCATTTTTACTAGTTCCATGCGCTGTGCCACCATTTGACTCAGCTTTCTTGGATTTTTGGCTATAGACAGAAAAAGTACCTCTTAATATGATTAGTGTTTGTGCTTTTGGATGAATTGGCTTGAAGAGAAATTTGATTCTTTCTTGTATTTTATTAATACTTTTCTTGTTAGAACCTTGGTAGGCTCATGATCTGATTACAGGGGATATTTTATTCAACTGGTATGTTCTCACATAATACCAGTAGCTATTCCTTGCATAATATACACATTTCCAGCTAAACTCAAATAATTGTATGTTTGTGCTATATGTTCAAACAAATTCCAGGTACTAGTTTTAGTGTTAAGATTCCTTCAGTTGTAATTGATAGGAGACCAAGTAAAAAATAAGTTAAGAAGGACCAAAAATGAGGGAGAGACAGAGATACAGGAAGAGAAAGGAGGAGGGGAGAGAAAGAGGGTAATGGAAGAAAGAGAAAGAAAGAATGAGAGACAGAGAGACTTTAGGGTTAAACTTTTGTTTCTTCATTCTATCTTTCTGTCTCTTAAGCTTTGTTTCTCCCAATGTGTTGACCTTGGTTTTTCTTATTGCTTGCTCTCCACTCTCTCCACTGAAAAATCTGCTGATAGTTTTCTATCTGCTGACAGAAGATTTCCTTGAACGTAACAAGCTTTAAATTTTTATTTTTATTTTTTTAAAGATTTTATTTATTTATTTGACAGAGAGAGAGAGAGAAAGATCACAAGTAGGCAGAGAGAGGATTGGGGCAAGCAGGCTCCCTGCTGAGCAGAGAACCCGATGTGGGGCTGGATCCTAGGACCCTGAGATCATGACTTGAGCTGAAGGCAGAGGCTTTAACCCACTGAGCCACCCAGGCGCCCCTAAATTTTTATTTTTTATTGCATTTAAAATTCTCTTTTTTTCTTTAATTTTTGACATTTAATTATAATGTGTCTTGGCGTGGGGCTGTTTGGGTTTATCTTATTTGGAACTGTCGGGCATTCTGGATGCGGACGTCTGTTTCCTTCCCTGATTAGAGAAGTTTTCAGACATTATTTCTACAGATAAGTTTTCTGCCCCTTTCTCTTTTTCTTCTTCTGGGACCCCTATAAGGTAAAAGTTAGCGTCCTTGTTGTTGTTTCACAAATCCTTTAAGTTACCTTTACCTTTCCTTCCTTCCTTCCTTCCTTCCTTCCTTCCTTCCTTCCTTCCTTCCTTCCTTCCTTCCTTCCTTCCTTCCTTCCTTCCTTCCTTCCTCCCTCCCTCTCTCCCTCCCTCCCTCCCTCTCTCCTTCCCTCCCTCCCTCCCTCCTTCTTTCCTTCCTCTCTTTCTTTTTTCTTCTTCCTTCCTTCTTCCCTCCCCCCTCCCTCCCTTCCTTGCTCCCTTCCTGTTTCTTTCTCTCTCTCTCTCTTTTTCTCCTCCTACTCTTCCTCCTCCTCTCATTGGGTGAGTTTCTTTGTCCTGTCTTTTTGCTCATTGATCATTTCTTCTACTGTTGAACCCCTTTAGTGTATTTTTTAAAAAATTCAGTTATATTCTTCAAGGAACCCTTTTATATTTTCTATTTCTTTGTTGATGTTCTCACTGTGTTCAGCCATCCTTCTCTTGAGTTTAGTGAGCATGGTTATAATTATTAGTTTGCATTGTTTTTCAGGTAAATTACTTATCTCCATTTCAATAACTTTTTTTTCTGAGTTACTATCTTTTTGTTTTGTTTGCAACATATTCCTATGTTTCTTCATTTTGCTAGACTCTCCATTTTGGCTTCTATGCATTAGATGAAAGAGCCTTCTACCCCGGTCTTGAAGGGTTGGCCTTGTGTAGAAGTAAACTTCATTGTTTAACTCTGGCTCTAGCTCTTGTTTGTCTCTCAAATCTTTGTGATTGTCCAAGCAGACTGTTTTATTTTAATAGCTCCCAATAGTTGAGGGTGTATTGAGGCCTCCCCAAGGGGAGGATCTCAGTAGCACCTAGATTCAGGCTGATTGGAAGCCAGCTTCTCAGACAGCAGCTTGTATAGAATGCAAATGTATATAGTCCTGTGCAAGCAAGTGTGACCCCCCCCCCCCCCCGCCAGATCCCTCAGGCTATCTGAAGTGAGCAGGAGAGCACAAGGATAATGTCTGCCTTTTGAAGTCTCAAGAAAGGTTTATAGTCAGTCCTTAGATGTGTGTTTAATTAGATGCCTGCTTCTCAGGTTACAGCTCTAGTGATAAGCTAACAGGCCTGTTTTGCAGAAAAATTAATCTCCTGGGTCTGTCGCTTCTTGCTGTTCCTTGAGGGTGGAAGCTATTTGAGAACCCTTTCTCTGTGGTAGCTGCAAGCCTAAGACCAGCTAGCCACCAGAGCCAGGTGAAGTAGAGGTTTTCCCTGGTGGCAGCGGCAAAAAGCAGGATACCAAAGAAGGGCATAACTTTCTTTCTGTAAGATACTGGTGAGCTGTAATGAGGCGAAGGGGGAGCACAAAGATTGCATCAACTGGTCTCTGTTCCTGGAGAGCACCTCTGTTTTGCTGTATAAATGTGCCAAACCAGAAGCCTGCCCCTCAGGCCACATTTACAAGCCAAGCAAATAAGCTTCTTTGTCAGAAAGATTGAGGGTGTATTTCAGTCTGCTATCTATGCAGGGCCTGGGAGCATTAGTCTGCCAAGAACTCTCTCTTAGTTCTATGCAAACCTGAGACGCAAGTCCCACTGCCCTTGAGGCCAGGCAATTAAGGTGCATCTCTTTGGGTGGCAGCTGCAAAAACCAGGTCACCAGGCATATGTAGTAGCTCCCCTCTGGGAGACAGTGCTGTAGAACATGGCAGAAAGATAGCATAAAGATGATGCCCACTGGTAAGAGCAAAGCAGAGAGGAGTGCAAGGATGGGACCTCCTGTGAGAAAAAAAAAGAGAAATGACAAGAAAAAAAAATGATAAGAAAACAAGAAAAAAAAAGGTGAATACAAAAAGATTGCACGTGCTGGCTTTTTAGCAATGCATAGGGAGTATAGGAAAATGGTGTTCACAAGCATCCATATTCAGGGAGTGTTCCAGCAGGCACCTGTCCCTCAGACCAAACCTTAAAATTAAAATGAGTCTCTCTCACATAAAGTCAAGGTGTGTTTCAAAGGGCTACTTCTGTCCTGAACCCTGGGGCAGGTGAGTCTGTATGGGACCTTTAAGAACTGTTCTTTTGTATATGGTGTGAGAGAATGCTCGAGTTTCATTCTTATACATAGAGCTGTCCAATTTTCCCAGCACCATTTATTTGAAGAGATAGTCTTTTTTCCACCGGGTATTTTTTTCTGCTCTGTCAAAGATTATTTGACCATAGAGTTGCGGGTCCATGTCTGGGCTCTCTATTCTGTTCTACTGGTCTATGTGTCTGTTTTTGTGCCAGTACCATGCTGTCTTGGTGATCACCGCTTTGTAATATAGCTTGAAATCAGGCAACATGATGCTCCCAGCTTTGTTTTTTTTTCTAAATTTCCTTGGCAATTCGGGGTCTTTTCTGATTCCATAAAAATTTTAAGATTGTTTGTTCCAGCCCTTTGAAAAATGCTGATGGAATTTTGATTGGGATGACACTGAAAGTATAGATTGCTCTGGGC
This sequence comes from Procyon lotor, assembly GCA_028646535.1. Lineage (NCBI taxonomy): Eukaryota > Metazoa > Chordata > Mammalia > Carnivora > Procyonidae > Procyon > Procyon lotor. The sequence goes on from CM053608.1 coordinate 101,391,435, forward strand.
AGTATAGACATTTTAACAATGTTTATTCTTCTGATCCATGAGCATGGAATGCTTTTCCACCTTTTTGTGTCTTCTTCAATTTCTTTCATGAGCGTTCTGTAGTTCCTCGAGTACAGATCCTTCACCTCTTTGGTTAGGTTTATTCCCAGGTATCTTATGGTTCTTGGTGCTACAGTAAATGGAATCGATTCTCTAATTTCCCTTTCCATATTTTCATTGTTATTGTATAGGAAAGCAACTGATTTCTGTGCATTGATTTTGTATCCTAACACATGACTGAATTGCTGTATGAGTTTGGGGTGGAGTCTTTGGGGTTTAGTGTTTGCTCTGATGGGAATGCAGGAAGGCTTGTTCTAGTCTTCTGTAAGGTTTTTTAGATAACTTGTAGAGATAACATAGTCACTACCCCTCTTCCCTTTCTGGCACACAAGTGTCACCAGAGGGCTGTTAAATAAGACACTTTGACCTTACCACAGTGCCCTCTGCACCTCCTCTTGCTCTATAAAATCTATGGGCTAAGACCCAGACTTGGCGGAGAATAGGTGCACAGAACCTGGAACGTTGCCCGCCTGATCGCCCATCAGTAAGTTACCTGAATAAAATGCTGCATGAACTGTATAGAGTCACATGCCTCATTTTCCTGGTCTGTGAGTACCTTCTCAGTTTGGAGGATAATTTACCGTCCCTCTTTTACTATCAAACACTCATTTTGCCACAGCCCCTTGGGTCTCATCGGCTTCAGCCCTATCAGTCTTCAAAACCATGTGCTTTGGGGGTTTATCTCTAAGGTGCTGGTCTTAAAAGTTGGGGTGCCTGATGTGAGGTATGAGCTCTTCACTCCTCAGGGAGAAACTTTGGGTTTTGAGTTCTCTCCTGCTAAGGCTGCCCGCTGGCAATGGGGTTCATGGTGAGATTGCGTCTTAGCCTCTCCTACCTGCTTCCATGTGGCTTCCTCCTTTTTTGCCCTGTGTAAAGGCATTTGCCAGTTTATTTATTTATTTGTTTGTTTGTTTGTTTATTTATATTTTTTCTTTTCAGAGGAAAATGCTCCACCAGTAGCTACAGGTTCAGTGTGTCTATGGGAAGAGGTGAGTTTAGGATCTCCCTATGAGATAACATATTTTGAGTTGGAAATTGCATTTCATATATTTGTTGTCCTCTTTCATGTCTCATGGTGTGAAGGAACTTGTGTGTTTGCGTTTGAGAACATGGAGACACCATATTGTGATGGTGTTCAAGGGCTTCCTTCACCTCAGGAAAGCATGGTGAATTACAGAATTCAGAAGACCCAAGAAAAAACAGGGCAGGAAGCAAGGAAATCTTCAGATTCATAGGTAACTAAAATTCAGAAATATAAATGAAAACCATGATTGTAATGGGATGGAATCCTCCCTTTGTCTCTTTTTTATCCTTCTTTTCCTTGAAACCATAAGAGGCAGATGATTTTCACCCCATGTTTATTTTAGAAAAGCTTATGAAGACATTCGTGAGCAGAAGGTGAATTCCCATGCAAGGGAGGCAGGAAGAGCCACACAAAAGGGGACCAGGAGAGGATGCAGATGGGATCTTGCAGTCACACCGGGAGTTCCAGGTCAAGGACGAGGCAGAGGGAGCCACAGGAAGGACAGGTACTGCAGGGTAAAGCTGGCCAACCAGATCTGAGAACACACTGTATTTGTGGAGGAATGAGAGCTGGAAGCCTTTCACTCTGCGGAGAAGCTGGGAAGGAAGGTTCTTCCTGGAATGTCTCCATCTCCACGTCAGCTCAGGAGACCTGCAGAGACAGAGCAGAGCACTGCTTCCAGACCCACCTCTCCAAGCAGCCTCTTCCCCCCTGTCTCAGGGCCTTGAGTTAAAGCACTGCAGCAAGAAGAACATATTCTCAGGTCTCCATGAGCCAGAGCTACTTTGGAGTGCAGACCATTTATTAAGGGTTGAAAAGGAGCTTTACTGCAAACTGCCTCCCATTATTTCTGTCTCCTGGTTTGTCTCTACCACCAGTTCCAGGAGACCAAGTCTATCTCTAAAAGAGGATTAAAGAGCATTACCTGTTGGCTGAAGTCCAGAGTGGCCTGAAAAGAGAGAGGGAACATATGTACTTTAAGTATGGAGGCAAATAGGTCCTCAGATACAATGTCCCCAGCACCAGAGCCCCCTCCTTAGATTTCTCTAACACCATGATCCGCACTGCATGATGCCAGGGTGGACAGGAGACCAGGAAGTGAGAGGTGTGACCCATGAAGTTTCTGTCACACAAACCCAGTGTGATTCCACTAGTGACACTTCCTGCATTTGCCCCAGGTTTTCTACCCACAATCTCCCTGCTTGTTAACGTCTTTCTTGTCTCCATAGGCCACAGTCTGTTATACTTCAGCACAGTAACCATGGAGTCTTGATTTCTGGATTTCCAGGAAATCTGAGGCTGATCAGGTTAGGATAGGTTTTATACAGGGCCACTGAGAGGAGAACTAACTTAAACAAAACCGTAATTCTTCCCCTAGGAAAGTCCAGGGGGAGTCTCACCAACAGGTGCCTTACCCTTCTGATTCCTGAAGTGGATGAACAGCCCCACCACGAGGAAGAGCAGACCCAGAATGAAGCCCCCGATTCCACTCAGCAGCTTGCTCTGTGCAGACTCAGACTGTGCCCCTGAGAGAAGAGGCTGTTTTAGCGATTTTTATCCCAAATCCAACTTCTCTGATGGAGATGCTGGGATTCAGAGCTTTGAGAATGGGGAAGAAGTGCACCCTGAAAGAGCTAGAATAATTGGACATTATCATAAAAGAGATTTAAAAATCACACTGAATATGTACAAGATTCAGTCAATGAGCTCATTTAAATATCACAGCTCTGATAAAACCACTACTTCAACATCTGCTGGACGAAGAGCCTAGGACTCCATGAGGTTTAAGTAGCTTGTCCAGGGTGACAGAGCCAAGAGAAAGCCCAGCCGAAATTGGATTCTCCTCATGTCAGGAAGGTCTCTACACTGTAGATTACATACCTCTTCTGAGATCACAATGAACACCTCACAGCAATAGTACCAGAAGCAGAAGCCCAGCCTGAGGCAGGGGACTGGTGCCCAAGGTCAAGGGGGAACTGTGACCTGTGATATCATGGAGGACTCAAAACAGGATGACCTCTTTCTGCCTGCCAGGCATAATCCTCTCCCTGCAAGTTAGGTATTTGGGAAGCAATTACTAGGCTACCCCCGGTGATCAGATTGAGACCCCAGGTGCTCAAGAGAAGAGAACAGGGAGCAAATGAAAACATGGTGTAAGGAGAGAGAACCGTGACACTCAGGAAAAGCAAAGTCCCCTCCTTAGTGGGTGAGGAACTTAGGAGATCAGAAAGCTTCTCACTCCAGTCCACGGTGACAGGGCTCGTCAAACTTGGGTGCTCCACTTGGCAGGTGTAGACCTCTCCACTCTGAGGAACTGTCTCCAGCATCACCAGGGTCTGGAAGGTCCAGTCTCCATTAGGGATCAGGCCTGTGGACACGACCCCAGCCTCCTGTTCCTGGCCATTCCGGAACCATCTGACTTCAATGTGGCCTGGATAGAAACCATTCACAGAGCAGACCAGGAGGTTGTGGTGCTTCAGGGGCTGGGTCTTTGCAGGATACACAGTCACTGTAGGCTCCACTAAAAGGGAAGAGGTAGAGGGACTCAGTGGGGAAGGCAGAGTCAGTCTCCCTGGTTGGCTGCCTGGTCGCCTCTGGTTGCTGGTCCCAGGCTGAGTCTCAAGCAGGTTTCCCCCAAAGCTGGTCATGTAGCCCAATGACCTGTAGCCCAATAAGACTAGCATTATGAGTCTTAAATTTAATCCTGACCATATGTATCCATTAGATTTGAGAGATGTTGGAGAAATTTGTGGGTTTTTCTTTTTCATAGTAAAACACTTACTCATTTGTTGAAGTGTTTACAAATCTTTGCCTAACATAAGAGATATGAGCTGAAAGTGTCACTTCTGGAGCTAGGCTGCCTGTGTTTAAATCCAAGCTCTGACTCTTACTGGTTGAACTTGGGAGAGTTTTCAAATTCTTCTGTGCCTTAGTTGTCTCACATACAAAAGGGGAGAATAATACTAACTTACCTCCTAAGGTTTTATGAGAGTCAGTGGGTCTACAATATGTAAAACAATGGCTGGAACTCAGCCTTCATGATATGTTAGCTATTTATTGTTTTTGTTTCCTATGAGAGAAAATATGATTCAAAGCATTATGAAGAAATCAGGGAGCAGCAGTTGTCTGTGGGAATGTTACTCAGTGCATCCACACCTTCGAAAATCATGGAAATGGTTCCACTCTGGAAAGCGGGAACAGATAGAGGTGGTTTTATATCTCTGTGAGTTGAGTCTCAAGAAAAGTATGATCTTCAAGGAGAGGGAAAGAAGGAAGGAAAGTCATTCATTAGAAAGTTCTTATCTTTACACTCAGCTAATCCATCTCTGTCCTTATTGGAATTTTATAATTTTCTCTTTTTCTAAGCTGTTATTTGAAGCATCAGGGATTCATTAATATTGTGTTTAACATTTGAGATCACCTCTGACACCACCAGGTCCTCAATTAATATAATTGGTATCTAAATTAATACGATTGGTATTTAAAATACCATTTTAAAGAAATGGACATTTATATAATGCCACAAAATAGCAGATTTAAGATTGATGGTGAATCATTGTCAACAAATTTACAGTATATCTCAGTAAGTAAAAATGTATATTCTTAACATGGAAAATAGAAAAACAGAATCAAATATACACCAGAAACTGGAGGAAATGCTGAATCAAAATTCAGCTAAGTATTAAGAATCTTACTACATAGGGAACACATAGTCACTGAAAAAAACTGGGATCTCAGAGATAATATAGATAATACTTAGATCAGTAATTACAATTGGCATATAAGTATGTGAAAAAAAAATAGAAATAAATAAAAGAAATTTTCAACTTAGTGTCAACTTTGAGAAAAAACTAACAAAGGTGAATGTGAAGTAAATTATTGTAACTATACAAAGTGATAGTATTAGCTACTTAAATACTATTAGCATTATAAAAAGAGAAAACATCGGTATGTTAATGTTAAAGGAAATTATAATTCAAAAGTAGTTTTACAATCATTTCAACTATGTGAAAACATAGTCTCTAAGAAAAGAAAAAAGTACCAACAAATTTACCTAAGAGAAGCCTTAGAGGGAAGAGGTGTCTCAAAGTTTCCTCCCAGCCCTCAAAAATTAGTCTTATAATTTTTTCTCAGTGAAATGCTTATGCACACAGGCGCACTTACTTCAGGGTTTTCAGAATTAAAAGGGCATATACCATAAAAATCCTAGAAAAGGGGCATCTGGGTGACTCAGTTAAGTGCTGCCTTTGGCTCAGGTCATATTCCCAAGGGTCCTGGGATTCAGCCCCATATGGTGCTCCTTGTTCAGAGGGAGCCTGCTTCTCCTCTGCCTGCTGCTCCCCCTGCTTCAGCTTGCTCTCTCACCTGACTTGTGTCAGTCTGTGTCAAATAAATAAAATCTTTAAAAAAAAGTCCTAGAAGAGAATAGGCAATAATTTCTCAGAGACCGGCCATAGTAACATTTTCTAGATATGTCTTCTAAGGCGAGGGAAACAAAAGCAAAATAAACTACTGGGACATCAAAATTAAAACCTTTTGTACAGTGAAGGAAATCATCAACAAAACAAAAAAGCAACCTACTGAATAAAAGAAGATATTTGCAAATTATATATGCTATGTAAGGGGCTAATATCCAGAATATATAAATATATAAAGAACTTAAACAACTCGACACCAAAAAAAAAAAAAAAAAAAAAAAAAAACCCAAACAAAACTGACTGGGGTGCCTGGCTGGCTCAGTCAGTAAGGCATGCAACTCTTGATCTCCAGGTCAAACTTGAGCCCAATGTTGGGTGTAGAGATTACTTAAAAATAAAAACATCTTTAAAAACTCTGATTAAAAAATGGGCAGAGAGGGGCACCTGGGTGGCTCAGTGGGTTAAAGCCTCTGCCTTCGGCTCAGGTCATGATCTCAGGGTCCTGGGATCAAGCCCCGCATTGGGCTCTCTGCTCAGTGGGGAGCCTGCTTCCCCCTCTCTCTGCCTGCCTCTCTTGCCTCTCTACTTGTGAACTCTCTCTCTGTCAAAAAAATAAAATCTTAAAAAAAAATGGGCAGAGGACCTGGATGGACATTTTCCCAAAGAACACATGCAGATGGCCAACAGATACATGAAAAATGCTCAATATCACTGATCATCAAAAGAAATGAAATTCAAAACCACAATGAGATATCATCTAATATCATCCAGAAGGGCTAAAAATCAAAAAGAGAAGAAATTACAAATGATGTAGGGAAAAAGGAACCCTCATGCACTGTGTCCTCCCCCCACATCCAGGCCCAGCTCACACTCATTCTCTGCCCCCTCACTTCAGAGCACACCCCTCACACACGGTCCCCACAGTCACACAGAGACACAATCACTGTCCCCACAGTCACACACGGACACACCACACCC
>CM053608.1:101398453-101421973 GCA_028646535.1 Procyon lotor
GAATTTAGTGCCATTTTATTGCCTGTTAGGTGACTGTTAACTGTACATTGTCTCTGTTCCTTCCTGGTCTGTTAGGCTCTCTCTTTGCTTAGAGGACTCCTTTCAAGATTTCCTGTAGAGCTGGTTTGGTGTTTGCAAATTCTTTCAGTGTTTGTTTATCCTGGAAGCTTTTTATCTCTCCCTCTATTTTCAGTGACAGCCTAGCTGGATATAGTATTCTTGGCTGCATATTTTTCTCATTCAGCGCTCTGAATATATCCTGCCAGTCCTTTCTGGCCAACCAGGTCTCTGTGGATTGGTCTGCTGTTAATCTAATATTTTTGCCTTTATATGTACAGATTTCTTGTCCCGAGCTGCTTTCAGGGTTTTCTCTTTGTCACTGAGGCTTGTAAGTTTTACGATTAGATGCCGGGGTATAGACTTATTTTTATTGATTTTGAAGGGGGTTCTCTGTGCCTCCTGGATTTTGATGCTTGTTCCCTTTGCCAGATTAGGGAAATTCTCTACAACAATTTTCTCCAATATACCTTCCGCCCCTGTCTCTCTTTCTTCTTCTTCTGGGATCCCAATTATTCTAATATTGTTGCCTTTTATGGTAACACTTATCTCTCGAATCCTCCTCTCGTGGTCCAGTAGTTGTTTGTCTCTCTTTTTCTCAGCTTCTTTATTCTCTGTCATTTGGTCTTCTATATCGCTGATTCTTTCTTCAGTCTCTTTTATTCTAGCAGTGAGAGCCTCTATTTTTAATTATACCTCGTTAATAGCTTTTTTAACTTCAACTTGGTTAGATTTTATTTCTTTTATTTCTCCAGAAAGGGCTTTTATTTCTCCCGAAAGAGATTCTTTAACATCTTCTATGCTTTTTTTGGAGCCCTGCTATCATCTTGATAACTGTCATTTTGAACTCTATTTCCGTCATATTACTAATGTCCGCATTGACTAGGTCTCTCGGATTGGTACTGTCTCTTCTTTTTTTTGTGGTGAGTTTTCCCACCTCGTCATTTTGTCAAGGTAAGAGTAGATAGGTGAGAGAGAAAGATTATCTGGAGTTCTGCAGTTTTCACTGATTGATTAACTAGGTCTTGACTGGATATTCTTGCTGATCTTCTGGGGGAGGGGCCCTTTGCCGTGGTTCTCAAATGTCTTTGCCCGAGGCGGAATTGGACCGCCCTTGCCAGGGGATGGGCCAAGCACTTTGCTCAGGTTTGCTCTCAGAGTCTTTGTTCCCTGAGGGCTTTCTGTACCGCTTGCCCTGGAGTCTGTGAATGAAAATGGCGGCCTCCCAGTCTCCAGCTCAGAGGAGCCGAGTGCTGGGCGCCTCGATCCTCCACACGCCCTCAGAGGAAAGCCATTATCACTCCCGTCTCCATTGTCTTTGGCCGGCGCCCTGTGCTCAGCTAGCCCGTGGCGAGCGCCTCTATCTGTCTGGAGTCCCCAAACCAGCAGATTCCTGCTGCGCGTTCCCGCACCACTCCTCCCGGAGGAGGAAGGAGGGGGTGTCTCCAGAGCTGCCCCCATTTGAAGTATGGCAGCCCTGTATGAACTATATGTCTCATTTCCTATAGTCCAAGATAGTCCTATGTGGTGTTGCATGGCTCCTTCTCTGCCGCCGGCTTCTCTGCCCCAATACCTGGGAGCTCTGCCACACTTGGGCTCCCCTGGTCCCTCGGTAACCCGATGGGTCCTGAAACCACACTGTTCCCGCGAGGGCTGAACCCCCGGTTAGCCTCCAGAGCGATGTCCCTCAGCGGAGCAGACTAGAAGTTCTGGATTTTGTGCTCCGCAGCTCTGTGGCTGCCGGGACCCGGCCCCTCCACCTGGGGTCTCTCTTCCCGTCGCTTTAAATTCACTTTTTCCACACATCCTACCTTCTGAAAGTGGTCGATTTTCTGCTCCTAGAATTGCTGCTCTTATTCTCTTCTCTCTCCTGTTGTGTTGGCCAGCTTTTAGAGTGGTTTTCAGCCTCTTTAGGTGGAATTCTGGATCCCAGTGCTCTCTGGGCCTCCTATACCTCCGCCATCTTGCCTTGGGTCTCTCCATCATAGTTTTGAATCCCTGCTTCTTACCTCATCAGTATGGAGAGAAAGGCGGCAAAAGTATAGGGTCTGTATTTAACCTTGAACCCATTACATGTTCCCTCTCTGAAGTGCTACGAATACCACTGCACAGAACTACCATTTTCGCTATAATTTCAGGTCTCAGATTCAGGTCCTGCTCTCAGTGGGCTCACAAATGTGGAAACTGAGTGCAAAACAAAGTGTCTCAATACCAACTGAGGAAAGAAGAAGAAAGTGAATGTAGCTTTGGGAGCTACATGGACCATTATGGCCCTAGTCTAGGTTTGACTGAGAGGAAGAGGGTCCAGCCACTTCTCACGGTGACTTCTGACAAATGTCTAAGCCCCACCCAGTGCCACTTGCCTGAGTGCCCTACATTCCTCACTTTCATGATCATGTGTCCCCCTGGGTCCGTACTCAGACACATACATCTATGCAGTTTCATTTCCAATAGTTCTGTCTCTCTTCCCCAAAATCCAACAGAGGTCAGAGGGTGGATACTGCCACTTAAGATTTTTTACACACCTACACAGTTAAGGTCCTGGGTTTCCAAGGTGAACATGCATGGATCCTACCTTCTAAGAGGTCATGCATTAGAGGGGAGACATATGTGGGAAAAAATAAAAAAGAAAAGTTTGTAACAAGCACTCAAGGGCAATGTGAAGTACTGCTGATTAAGGCAAGACCCAACTTTGTTGAAAGTTCAGGGGACACTTAAAACCATAAAACAATAGGGGCGCCTGGGTGGCTCAGTGGGTTAAAGTCTCTGCCTTCAGCTCAGGCCATGATCTCGGGGTCCTGGGATCGAGCCCCACATCGGGCTCTCTGCTCAGCAGTGAGCCTGCTTCCCCCTCTCTCTCTGTCTGCCTCTCTGCCTACTTGTGATCTCTCTCTGTCAAATAAATAAATAAAATCTTTAAAAAAAAAAACCATAAAACAATAATGGTGCCCATTAGTTCAGTTATTTTCTTTTCTTGTGGAAAGGGTTGGCAACATAGGACTAGAAGATGATGATTATTGATAGATTTATTCATGAATAATAGTTTTTCAAGATGAGAACAAAGAGTTGATGGTGCAGAAGTAATGAGAGAGCTGAAAGCCAGGCTTTTCAGCTGTGCTTCTAAAGGGCTACATCATTTTAGACAAAAAGGCTTACGTGAGTGCAGGGATAGGTAGGACACTCACGGCATATGGTTTCCTGTGACTAGAGAGTGGGATTCAGTTATCCTAGTCCTTGTGAGGTATGATGACAGCACCATTCAAAGTTGTCTGGGTTTTCCTTACAGTGTGACAAGGAAAAATAGAGGGAATTGAAACAGACAGGCACCATGACATGCTGGTCCATTCATAAAGCTACCTGGGAAGGAGCATGGAGGGGACTCTTCAGAGGATCTGGACATGACCTTCTATGATCTGGAAAGGACCCAGGTTAGTTTGATAAGCTCAATCCAACAAAATCCTATTTACTGAGGAACAAATTTACCAATGGCCAGTTTGTTAAATTTGTCAAAATTATGAATGTACCCCAAACTTATTTCTTTTTTCTCCCTATTTCTAAAGTGTATAGATATTCATATTGATGTGTTAAAAGTGTACCAGAGGACTGTCAATCATAGACTTCCAGGTTTCTGGGCCCACTCGCTCTCCATGATCCCCGTTCTCTTGCTGTCTGGGCTCTACTCCATCTTTCTGCTGACAAAACAACGCCCCATTTCCATGAAGCTTTATAACAAATGCATTTACAAACACAAAATGAAAACTGGTCAATTAAACTTCACAATTTAAGAAGTTGTTTATAATGTTTTAATATAAACTGGAATAAAAGTTTTATCTAGAAAATATATTTTGGTTGAATTTGGTAAATCTTATGACTTGATCCTTTAGAGAAATTAGCACAAAGCCTTTAAAATGCTAAAATTCATGAAATGAAAATACAACTCTTAAAAGGATTTGGTACCCAGATAAATATAAACTGAATGTTTCTATCTGAAATGCTGACTTTTTTTATGTTCACTAGACAAGTCATGAGTAAATTCAGTAAAACTATATCTCAAGCAAAGTTCTGTTAAATTACTAAACATACTAAATCGAGTCATATGTCATTCAGCAAACTGGGGCTTGGGCTACATGCTGTAGCTATTTTTTGGCCATTTGTTTCATAAATTAATCTTTTCACAAATAAGCCCCCTGACCTGTCAGGCACACCCTTGAGACTGAACAGGAATCTTCACCCACAAGTTACGTTTATCCAGTTCTTGTTTCTAAGCCCGACTTCTCAAATATAAAACCCTCCAATAGTAAACCCAGTGTTTAAAGAAGGAAGAGAGGATTGCCTGGGCTTAAGGAAGTGGTCACTAGACCAGGAGCATAACCAAATATGGAATGTGGCTTAAACAAAAGAAATTCACCAAAAAAAAAAAAAGAAAGAAAGAAAAATTCACTGTGGTTGTGTTTGAGTTAAATCATCAAATACTTTCCATCCAATGAGCAGACAGGAGGTAACATCACTTGACTCTGCAAGACCAAGCCACTAAGTCTGTTAGAAAAAAAGTTACTTATAAGAGCAATAAATATACAAAACTCAGAGCAATAAACTTCACTGCCATGTGTATAGTCCATCAAAAAGAGCTGTCCTAAGAACAGAAAGAAGTTTAATAATAAAGATAACCATGTTCTCAAACAGGACAACATGTGTCAATTTCCCAAAAAAATACTTAGATTTGGTTATGCTTTAATTTAAATATCCACAAGACGGTTTTATTAATAAAATGTATCTATTTTTTATCAAGAATAATAATTAAACACAAATAGTTGTTAATAAGCAAAATGGGGGTTGCTCTAATAGAAGTCTATAAATTCTTTTAAAGGCAAACAATCAAAACATGTTTATACTGCTACCAGAAAAAAGAATAACTGTAGAGTGAAATCAAATGCACAGAAACAGAACCTAATTTTTGTTAAGATTAATGTGATTGAGAAATTATATTCCTAGGAATCTGTTGACTTTTTAATAAAATATTGAGAGGAGGGACAGAAACAGATTTCTAAAAAGCTTTCATATTACACGTAATGCTCTCCACTTCTCCATGGCACAGAAGGGCCGATTCCTTGTTCCAGAGTCAATCCTAGTTTGTGGGGTAAAGGGCAGTAGCTAATGGAGGACTGGAAATCGGGGGGGACAAGGGTTCAAGAGACCAGTCTTTTGAGAGTCTTTTAAGGTATGCTTGATCATCATGGCACCTAGAGGCGGAATGGAAGGGAGGGCAGCATTGTGGTAAGGAAACTGTCATGAGTGAACAAATTCTAATATGAAGTTTTAGGGGAAGTAGAAATTTAAAGAACTAAAAGAATTAAGGAATTTTCAATCATTTTACATGGTGTTGGAAATAAATACAAATTTGATATTTCTGAGGAGACTACAATAATGGTTTAAATCGTTTTTAATTATGTCTTAAGGCATTTACTCTTGCTTCTTTAAAAAAAAAAAAAAAACAGGCCAGACTAGTTTCAAGGACAGAATAAGTTATTCTGCTTTCATTTTGGATAAATTAAGAATGTTGTGCATAATAAAAAAGAATTTCCAATACAGTATATAGGGGAAAATTTACTAAAACTAGCATTGGATCTATTGATTATTACTAGCAAAGTAAAAAGAATTCATACATGAATGCATATTTGAGGGTAGTGAGACAGAATAAAATTTCAAATGTGAAAAAAGGTATTCAAAAATATAGGAAAATATTAACACATTTTATTAAAAAGTAGTGGGATGATTTTCAAGAACAAAATGAAGCAATTACAGAGAAAAACATTATTAAACTAAATTTTTAAAACTTTGTATTTAAAACATCATAAATACAAACACAAATTAAAAGAAAAATCAAGAATGGATATGTGGGAGAGGGGGGCAAGATGGCAGAGAAGTAGGAGATCCTGTTGCAGCCTGTCTCCAAAAGTGAGCTGGATATCCACCAGAACACACTGAACACCCATGAAAGCAGCCTGAGGAGCAAGATTTTTCACTTCTGTATCTCTATGGGAGCAGAAGACAGCAGTGGAGAGGTAAAGTAAAGTGGGAACACTCAAAACAATATCAGAGGAAAAACAAAAGGGGGAGGGAGCCACCAGAAGTGATCCAAGGAAAGTAACACCCCAAAGGAAAGTGCCCAGTGTTTGTAGAACAGCATTGATGTAGAATCTGGTTTAAAGACACTTAAAAAGAGCAAAAAGTTCTGAGGAGCAACTAGCGGAAGGGGGTGGTCGCGGGTATGGGCCTGGACCCATGATCTCAGGAAGGACACCACTGGCATCAAAGAGAGACTGTTGGGGGGAAGGGGTGTACAGTCCGTGATTCACAAACCTGCAGCTTTACACTCCTTGCACCATTTTGTGGGTGCAAGTGCCTTAGAGAGTCTGGTGTGGTCCAGGAGCTGTAACATATCTCTGTGTCCAGCACTTTCTGGATGGTGCACTCCCAACCACAAGACATTCGCGGCCTGTGGCAGGGTCTGGGAGCTCCCAGCCAGTCCCAGAGAGAAGGCAGACAGGTGACCTAATCTCAGGCAGGAAACTGAGCACATCCTGCACAGGCCTGGAGCCCTGAGAGCACTCAAGGAGCCACTGAACCCTGGCTGGGGGCACACACCACCTGTGACAGACTGCGCTGTGAGCAGAATTTGTGGAGGAGAGTCAGTTTTCTGGACCACCCAGACGGGAGCAGACTGAGACTTCTCTGTGACTCGGAGGTCTGGGTAAATATGGGCAGATTCCTTGCTTGGACTCTCCAAAAAGGTGAAAAAACCTTCAGAGAGCAAAAGACTAAGAAACCGGTTTCCACAGAGCGCAGCCCAATGATTGGAAGGCAGGGTGACTCAACCCAAGTAGGACTGAATGGAAAACAATGTGACAGGCCCCTCCCCGAGAAGACAAGTCAAAAAAAAAAAAAAAAAAAGGACAATAACCACAGCATCCCCATAAAATTTTAAATCCTCAACATCAGGGGAAATCAATATATTAAGCCCCTGTAATACCCTCAAACCTGTGTATTTCATAGATATAAGTTACTTTTCTTTCTTTTTATCTTTCATTTTTTTATTCACTCATTTGCACATTTCTTGGGTTTTTTAAAATTTTTTTAAACTACTTAACATTACAACTAGAGATTTAATACGATAAAACCAAGAAGACCTGAAGGAGTTACAACCGTAGGAGTTATAACTACCCTCCCATCTAACTCTTCTGTCAGTGTTTCTATATATTTGCTTTTGTTCTGGTATTATATAAATCTTATTCTTGGGGTTCATTCTGACTAGGTTCTTTTATATCTTGTCATTTACTTTTGTAAGTCTATATGTTTGTTCGTGTTTGTTTACATACCTTATAAATCATATTCTTGAGGGCCATTCTGGCTGGAATTTCCTCTTTTTCTCTTCCTACCTATCTTTTTTTATCCTTGTTCTTTCTTTTTGGTTGTGGATCCCAATTGCTCCAAAATCCTTCCAGGATGCACCCTGCCTGGATCTTGGTGATATATCCAGCTATACATCGTTTCATCCAATTCTCATCCAAATGACAAGGAAGAGGAACATGCAACAGAGGAAAACCCAAAGACTGTGCCCTCTCCCTCAGAACTATTAGACATGGACATAAACAGTATGTCAGAAAGGGAATTCAGGCTGATAATTATCCAGGCAATGGCTAGGATGGAGAAAAACATTAATGACAACATAGAATCTCTAAGGGCAGAAATGAAAAGCAGTATAGCTGATGTAAAAAAAACACTATCAGTGAGATCCAATCTAATCTAAATAGTCTAACAGCTAGAGTTACAGAGACAGAAGATAGAATTAGTGATCTAGAGGATAAAATAGTAAAAAAAGAAAGGTCAGGAGGAGAGCTGGAGCGAACTGCTCAGGAATCATGAGAAGAGACTTATGGAAATAAATGACGCCATGAACGTTCCAGTGTCAGAATTATTGGAATCCCAGAGGGGGTAGAGAAAGACAGAAGACTAGAAGATAGAGCTGACCAAATTCTGAATGAAAATTTCCCCAGTCTGAGGAATGGAGCAATTGTTCATGTCCTAGAGGCGGAAAGGACACCAGCCAAGATCAATAAGTCTAGAAAGACACACATTCACATAAATGTCAAATTTGCAAATTATAATTTTAGACAGGACATCTTGAGGACAACGAGCAGGAATAGATTCCTTACATACGGAGGAAGACCCATTAGAATAACGTCAGACCTGTCCACAGAAACCTGGCAAACCAGAAAGGGCTGGGATGATATATTCAGGGAACTAAATGAGAAAAACATGCAGCCAAGAACACTTTATCCAGCAAGGCTGACATTCAAAATGGATGGAGAGATAAAGAGCATCTAACACAGGCAATGATTAAAAGAGTATGTGACCACCAAGCTAGCACTACAGGAAATATTAAAGGGGATTTTATAAAAGTGTAAAGAACCCATGAGTGACTTAGGACAGAAATTTACAATCAACAGAAATAAGGACTACACAGGCAACATGATGTGAATAACACTTACCTTTCAATAATCACTCTTAACGTGAATGGCCTAAATGCTCCCATAAAACGGCACAGGGTTGCAGAATGGATAAAACGGCAGGACCCGTCCATATGTTGTCTACTGGAGACACATTTGGAACCAAAAGATACACTCAGACTGAAAGTGAAAGGATGGAGAACAATCTTTCATGCCAATGGGGCTCAAAAGAAAGCTGGGGTAGCAATTCTCCTATCAGATAAATTAGATTTTCAGCTAAAGACTGTGGTGAGAGATACAGAAGGACATTACATCATTATGAAAGGGTCTATCCTCCAAGAAGATCTAACAATTGTAAACATTTATGACCCAATATAGAGCAGCCAACTACATGAACCAACTGTTTATCAAAATAGTCACATTGATAGGAATACAATAATAGTAGGAGATCTTAATACACCACTCTCAGTAACAGACAGATCATCTAAACAGAAAATCAATAAACAAGAGCTTTGAATGACACATTGGACCAGATATACCTCATAGAAATTATTATCAAGAGCTATATGCCAATAAGTTAAACAACCTAGAAGAAATGAATGCATTCCTGGAAACCCATAATCTTCCAAGACTGGAACAGGAAGAAATTGACGACCTGAATAGATCAATATCTAGTAATGAGATTGAAGCAGTGATCAAAAACATTCCAAAAAGCAAGAGTCCAGTACCAGACCAATTCCCTGGGGAATCTACCAAACGTTCAAGGAAGAAATAATACCTATTCTCCTGAAACTGTTTCAAAAAGTAGAAACAGAAGAAAACTTTCAGACTCTTTCCATGAAGCCAGCATGACCCAGCCAGCACTACCCTGATCCCCAAACCAGGCAAAGACCCTACCAAAAAGGAGAATTTCAGACCAATATCCCTGATGAATATGGATGCCAAGATTCTCAATAAGATCCTAGCTAATAGGATCCAACAGCACATTAAAAAGGTTATTGATCATGACCAAGTGGGATTTATCCCTGGGATGCAAGGGTGGTTCAACATTCGCAAATCCATCAATGTGACTGAACAAATCAATAAGAGAAGAGAGAAGAACCATATGGGCCTCTCAATTGATGTGGTAAAAGCATTTGAGAAAATTCAGCATCCATTCCTGATTAAAACTCTTCAAAGTATAGGGATAGAAGGAACATTCCTCAACATCATCAAGTCTACCTATGAAAAGCCCACAGCAAATATCATTCTCAATGGGGAAAAGCTGACAGCCTTCCCTTTGAGATCAGGAACAGGACAAGGATGCCCACTCTCACCACTCTTGTTCAACATAGTGCTAGAAGTCCTAGCGACAGCAATCAGACAACAAAAAGAAATAAAAGGTATTCAAATTGGCAATGAAGAAGTCAAACTCTCTCTTTGCAGACGACATGTTACTTTATATGGAAAACCCAAAAGACTCCACCCCCAAACTACTAGAACTCATATAGCAATTCAGTAATATGGCAAGATACAAAAATCGATGCACAGAAATCAGTTGCTTTCCTATACACTAACAATGAAAATATGGAAAGGGAAATTAGAGAATCAATTCCATTTACTGTAGCACCAAGAATCATAAGATACCTGGGAATAAAACTAACCAAAGAGGTAAAGGATCTGAACTCGAGGAACTACAGAACGCTCATGAAAGAAATTGAAGAAGACACAAAAAGGTGGAAAAGCATTCCATGCTTATGGATTGGAAGAAGAAACATTGTGAAAATGTCTATACTGCCCAGAGCAATCTATACTTTCAATGCCATCCCTATCAAAATTCCACTGTTTTTTTCAAAGGGCTGGAACAAACAATCTTAAAATTCATATGGAACCAGAAAAGACCCAAATTGCTAAGGAAATGCTGAAAAAGAAAAACCAAGCTGGGGGCATCACATTGCCTGATTTCAAGCTTTACTACAAAGTGTTGATCACCAAGACAGCATAGTACTGGCACAAAAACAGACACAGAGGGCCCTGGAACAGAATAGAGAACTCAGATGTGGACCCGCAACTCTATGGACAAATAATTTTTGACAAAGTAGAAAAAAATATCCAGTGGAAAATAGTCTCTTCAATAAATGGTGCTGGGAAAATTGAAGAATTGAAACTTGATCGTGCTCTTACACCATACACAAAGATAAACTCGAAATGGATAAAAGATCTCTATCTATCAAAATCCTAGAGGAGAACATAAGCAGTAACCTCTTTGACATTGGCCACAGCAACTTCTTTCAGGACATGTCTCCAAAGGCAAAGGGAACAAAAGCAAAAATTAATTTTTGGGACTTCACCAAGATAAAAAGCTTCTGCACAGTGAAGAAAACAGTCAATAAAACAAACAGGCAACCTACAGAATGGGAGAAGATATTCGCAAATGACACACACACAAACAAAGGTCTGATATCTAAGATCTATAAAGAATACCTCAAACTCAACACTCACAAAACCGATAATCACATCAAAAAATGGGCAGAAGACATGAACAGACCCTTCTCCAAAGAAGACATACAAATGGCTAACAGACACATGGAAAAATGTTCGTCATCTTTAGCCATCAGGGAGATTCAAACCAAAACCACACTGAGATACCACCTTACACCAGTTAGAATGGCCAAAATCAACAAGGCAGTAAACAGCAAATGCTGGAGAGGATGTGGAGAAAGGGAAACCCTCTTCCACTGTTGGTGAGAATCCAAATTGGTGCAGCCACTTTGGAAAATAGTGTGGAGATTCCTTAAGAAATTAAAAGTAGAGCTACCCTATGACCTGCAATGGCACTCCTGGGTATTTACCCCAAAGAAGCAGATGCAGTACAAAGAAGGGCCACATGGACCCCAATGTTCATAGCAGCAATGGTCACATTTGCCAAACTGTGGAAAGAACCAAGATGCCCTTCAACAGATGAATGGAAAAAGAAGATATGATACATAAATATAATGGAATATTATGCCTCCAAGAGAAAGAATGAATACCCAACTTTTGTATCAACATGGAGGGGACTTTAAGAGATTATGCGGAGTGAAATAAGTTAAGCAGAGAGTCAGTTATCTTATGGTCTCCCTTATGTGTGGAGCTTAAGGAAAAATATGGAGGGCATTGTGAGAAGGAACAGGAGGGTGAATGGGGGGGAAATCAGAGAGGATGATGAACCATGAGAGACTGTGGACTCTGAGCAACAAACTGAGGGTTTTGGAGGGGAGGGGTGCATGGAACAGTAGGTGTGGTGCATGAACAATTAGTCCTTAACACTGAAAAAATAAAATAAATGTATTTTGGGGGGAAAAAAGAATGGATATGTGAAATGTATATCAATCTTTAAGCATTCCAGTTATATAAAAAAAATCTACTGGAGACGCTGTGTGTAAAACTTAATGAGCAAAAGATATTATATTAGTTTCCTCCTACTGCCATAACATACCAGTACAAACTTAGCCGCTTAAAACACCCATTTATTGGAACACACAAGTGAAAACTGGACTGAATGGGGCTCTCCAGTTAGTCTCACAAGACTGAAGTCACCAGCTGGAGTTGCAGTTTCATCTGAGTGTTAGGGTCCTCTTGCAAGCTTGCTGGCAACTGGCAGAATTCATTTCCTTGTGGGAGTTCATTCCCTGCTCTCCAGCTGGCTGTCAGCCAGGATACTCAGCTCCTAGAGGCTGCTCTTAGATCCTTGCCACATGGCTCTCCCCGTATCAAAGTCAGCAACAGAGAATCTCCCTCACATGGAATTTCCCTCATTGGGATGAAGGTCAGTCATTTTCAGGGCTCACCCAAAATCATCTACCTTTCTTAAAGTCAACTGTGGTCCACACATAACCCAACCAGAGGAATGATTTTCCCATCACTTTGCAGATTCTACCCACACTCAAGGGAAGAGGATGATTTTTTATTTATTTGACAGAGATGAGAGAGATCACAAGTAGGCAGAGAGGCGGAGAGAGAGAGGGGGAAGCAGGCTCCCCGCTGAGCAGAGAGCCCGATGTGGGGCTCGATCCCAGGACCCCGAGATCATGACCCGAGCCGAAGGCAGAGGCTTTAACCCGCTGAGCCACCCAGGTGCCCTGGAAGAGGATTTTATGAGGATTTTATGGATAGCAGGGGGCAATATTCCTAAAATTCCATTTTAGAGTTCAGTTTGCCATGTTCCACTCTCTGGTCCCCAATAAGTCACATCCCTCCAAAAGGAGAAATACAGTAGCCCCTCCCAAGGACCCCAGTGTCTTACATCATTATAGCCTCTGCTTAAGTTGAGTATTTCAACTTAATGGTTAGCTTAAAGTCCAAGTTCTCCTCACCTGTCTATCAAATTACAGGACCTAGAGGTGTGAGAGTCAGGAACTCATTGAAATGCCCAGGGTGCGATGACAGATGTGTGGGAATTCACAGTTCCAGGATAGACAAAATCTGACTTATTATGAGACAAAATCTCATCCCTGGATGAGACTAATTGAAAAGCAAAAGTGGAGGGCCCAGAACACTCTCTAAATAACCCTTAGGTAAATGGCACAGGCACACACACATGAACAAATTACTGTGTCAGGCAGGAGAAACAGAGATGAGGAACAGCTCTTTTTTACCATAAGGTGCCTACAGGGAACAGCTACACAATAGCAACTCCCCACCTCAGGCTTATCCTGGTCAAACCCTGCCAGATGGGGCAACTGAAGGTGTATGGATGTGGCCAGAGGTGCAAGTATTTCCTTCTTTAGAAGAATTTCGTGGTCTCCTGCCTGTGAGGGGAAGTATGGCATAAATGTCCCTCTGGGCCACAGTGTAGAGCAGCCCCCTCTGGCACATCCCTCCTGAGGTTAGACTGCCTGAGTTTGAATTGTGGCTCCACGCCTTCCTCATGGTGCGGGGCCCTAGGCCACCTCCTCCTTGCTGCAATTTCCTAGCTGGTAAAATAGGAAAGGGAGTTGATAATAATACACCTGCCTTGTGATGTCATGAAGATGAAGAGAGTTAATATACTAAAAGTGCTTAGAAGTGTGTCTGGCATATAGAAAGCACTTGTTAAATATTAAGCATTATTATTATCATAGTGTTTTATTAATTATCATTATTGTCATATCTGGGAGGTAACCTAGCAATCTGTCCTTATTCTCTCACTAGCTTTGTTGATTGGGATGCAATACATCTGGGGGGGCGGGGGGAGTACCAGTGTTAAAAGTCAAAAGAAGCTGGGCTTTTTATCTTAGGTGGGAAAGGGAGGAGAGAAGGAAGAGGAGGGATCAGTCATTCATACTTTAGATTCTGCCCTCTCCCTACTCACCTTCAGGAAACTGACCAGCAACAAGGCATCCAGGCAAATAGCTGAACACATCACCTCCCTCCCTTCCTGATTTCCTTTCCACCACTGACATGTCCCAGAATGTGTTGGTTGACTCTGAAATGGCAGGATTCATGTTCACACCTGATTGATTCAGGTCAATCATATAGTTGATTTGGAGATTTATTGACTGGTGAGCAGAGCATATTCTAAGATTGAGCAGACATAAAAAAAAAAAAATTAAGTATCTTCTGCATTTCCAGAAGTGGAAACACCTTAAGAGAAACACCTTAACACCTTAAACACCTTAAACACCTTAAAAACACCTTAATAATTGTCACTTCCCTACAGACCTATGGTTGTGAGCCCAACTTTGGTTTAAGTACAACACTTGGTTGTGACCTAGATCAGAGGGATGATATGTATTCCTTCATCTGACTGTGGAGTCCTTCCCTTCTCTTTGCAGGCAGAACATTTTTCTCCGTGGAGAAGCAGAGCACTCTGAGAGGCATTCCCATATTTGACTTGTTATCACATTTCTTCACCCAAATCCGCAACTCCACAACCCAGTTCTCTCTAGCCAGACTGTGGCAACAATCTTTGGGGAAGTTGGGTGTAAGTGAAACCAAAATAAGACATTGGGTACATTCCTCTCAGGCCAATTAAAACCATGTGGGAGGCAGCATCATTGGTCTCTGGCAAACTAATCCATGAAGGAGTCTAAGAAAAACATATGTAGATATGAGAAGAGAAAAGTATCCGCTAACAAGAATAAGAACAACAAAAACCCCAAATACTAAGTCACATATTTAACAAGGGATATAAAGAGTCATCTGACAAAACATTACAAAACGTTTCTGAGGACACCAGAGATGAAAAAGTGGGGCAGAATACAATCTTTGCAGTGAGAAGAAGAATAAATGACCTTTTCCTAGCAATAGCTAGCCCCCTCAGGGTCCCGGAAATTTTGTTTCTAAAATACCTTGGAGGTTCCTTCTGTCCCCTAAGCCCTTGTCCACTTGAAAGTATAAAATCACCACTCCTCACAACCCCAGTGCAGTTCTTTCTGTCCACAGGTCCTGTCCCTGAGCTTTAAGAAAACCAGCTTTTGCACTGAAAACGTCTCAAGAATTCCTTCTTGGCTGTCAGCAACAAACCCCAACATTTGCACATCAATATACTTTACTTTTTCATAATCCATAAAGACACAATGCATTGCTACCACTTTTGCTTTAGAGAGTCTGTTACTTTCTAGAACAATGATTCTCCCAAGTGACATTTGGCAATGTCTGGAGATACTTTCTGTGGACACAACTGGGAAATGTGCTATGGACATCTCAGGTGGAAGGCAGGGGTGCTGCCAAACATCCCATGATGCACATGAAAGACTCTGGAAAAGAGAATTATCCAAATAACTGTAACAAAAGGTACAAACTTACAGTTCTAAAATAAATAAATCATGGGATGTAATTATAACATGGTGACTATAATCACATTGATTAACTATCAATAGTGAACTTATTACTATCAATAGTTAATATTGATAGGGGAGAACAATACTGATGTGGAGAACAAAGGCAAGATAAATGTAGCTAAAATTAAATCTTATAATTTGCGGCCCATTGACAAATACTTGAGGCAGGCAGGGTAAAACATTCCTCCAGGAACCCTGTTAATGTCTTGCTAGAGGGAAAAACAACACTACTTTGAGAATAGTCAGGCCTCTAGGATCCTGTAAGTCTTCTTTAACATATGAAAATCCTTTGGAAAGCTTCACTTGTCTTTAGCTCCCCAATTATATAACTGCGCAGTATGTAATCATTCACCCCTCACACTTATCATGTAGATCTTCTGCCCAGGGATCCAGACTGAACTTTCAACTTCCCATCCGAGATGCAATTCTGATTCACAGGACTGACACTCTAACTACCCAATCTGAGTTGAATTTTCTTGAAAGATGATATTAATAGGTAAAGTTTTGAGTATCATCAAGAAGGATTTTGTCCATTTGTCAAAGTCATGAATAATTTCCATGAGGAAATATAAAAAGTTCAAAACAGCCAAAGTAAGGGGCACCTGGGTGGCTCAGTCAGTTAAGCTGCTGCCTTCAGCTCAGGTGAGGATCCCCGAATTGGGTTCTCTGTTCATCGGGGAGCCTGCTTCTCCCTCTCCTTCTGCCTGCCACTCTGCCTACTTGTGCTCTTTATCTCTTGTCAAATAAGTAAATAAAATCTTTAAAAAAAAAAAAAGCCAAAGTAAAACCAATGAGTCACTGAAGTAGTAATTAGTAAAAATTTATTGTGCACATGCCAGAAAGACAGTTTGCAAACAAGAAGCATTTAAACCAGAGGTGGAAGGAGGCTCAGGGGTCTCTTGTTACAAAGTAGCTTATGTTATGAGAAAGCAGAGACTGCTTATTCTTCACAGGGATTGGCTACAATATTACAGTTTTCAGTGGTTACCTCATATCGACCATGGGAGACAGACAGTTCAACTTCATTGTCATTTCCAAAAACTCAAGCAAGAAATGATCCAGTTCAATTAGCCTTGCAAAATAAGCTAAATTAAGATTTCTTCCTATGACTAAACTGGTTTTGTCTGTTTAGGGTATTTTTGAGGCTGGCTCCATTTGTTTCTGATTTTAACAGTACAAAGCAGCTAAGTCTGGATCCAGGGAAAGCAGGGAAACCTGTTATTTCCTGCACAGATAGAAGGATGCCGCATAGTAAATGAAGCCTGCCTCACAGGATCCCTCTTGATCCATAATGGCACAGACTTAAAGACTCCACTCATGGGGTCAAATATCCTAATTATCTTAGGACTCTGTATTCTGAATCCACACAGGAAACTCCCAACACTACAAAGACTCATGGCTTCTACCCTTGTCACATTTCAGCTCTGCACTCACCAGCTGTGTGATCTGAGCAAATTCCTCCACCTTTCTGAAACTCAATATCCTCCTTGAAAAGTGAGGATGATATTCGTGTGCTACAGGTATAATGGGAGCCCTAGGAATTTTTCATTCCAAGTGCAGCGTCTGTATATTCCTCACAGCACCCTGAGGAGCTGCTGGTGGTGCCTCCAGCCAAAGACCATCAGGAGCACACCTGTGGATGAGCAAGTTGATTCACTGTTCATTGCGGTGAGGGAGCTCAGTAAGAGGGTGTTGGAATCAAAGAGCAGAACTAGCAGGAAATATTAATTAATAATTGTGGGGTGCACTGGGCAAATCCAATCCACAGGGCTGGCCATTGTCAGAAGAGGCAGACTGTGATTCCAGCATAGGCAGGTGCTACAGCCCATAGTGCAATCTCTTCTCTCTCGGGGAAGCCTCATCTCTGCTCCTCTTCTTTTTTTTTTTAAATTGGCTCCAGCATGGAGTCCCACAGGGTGCTTAAATTAATGACCCTGAGATTTAGACCTGTGCTGAGATCAAAAGTCAGATGCTTAACCCACTGAGCCACCCAGGAGCCCACAGTTCTGCTCTAAAGACTTTACAACTAGTTGGTTCTGACTCATCCAGATTATCTAGGAAGATCTCTCTTACCTAAAGTCAGCTGATTATGGACTGTAATCACATCTCCAAAGTATTTTCAGAGCAACACCCACATTAATGTTTGATTGAATAACTGAGGGGTAGAGCTTAATCAACACATAAAACTGACAGTTTAACTGCTATAGGGTTTGGACTTGTGTTAGGTGATTTTGAGGAGGATTTAGAAAGGGACTCTGCTGTTAGTTGCATTGTCAGGAAGTAGATGGTGGGATGGGATAAATCTACAATTAGACATCTTAATAAACCTTACGTAGAAGGAAGGAGGACCAGACTGAGGCTAAAGCTCAGACTGGTAATGAAGCAGAAGCAGTCGTATCATCTAGGAAAGAGGGACGCTTGCTCATTTTTGCGGCTTTGACCATGTTTGTGCTTTGTCTGTGTTCAGGCATGATTACCGAGTGGCCTTGTGCTCGGTCTTGACCCATCGTGGTCACTGAGTGGCTGTCTGATACGCTGTCCTACGACATTGTTTATGTTCTCCAGGAAAACACCAGAACCTGGCTGTGAGCTGCAGACCAGCTCCTGGCAGCACCAACACCAGGTGGCTGCAAGATGCCAGGGCTTTGCTCGTCTCACTCTTCCTACAGTCTCTGTCATCATGAGGTATGACAGTGTGCCGAGAACAGGAGGCCATCTAACAGGGACAGAGAGATGGACTCTAAGGGGAGCCCCCCATTAACTTGTGGCCCAAAACACACAGAAAATCAATTTTTCTAGAAAAAAAAGAGTAAGTCTCCCTGCAATGACTGCCTTTGAAGTTGCTCAATCCCTAGTCCCTGACAAATGTCTAGAATCTGTGGCAGGACAAAGACTATGAAAATCTCCAGGAGGTTCTGGAAAGGAAACCAATTTCTAAGTCACAGCAATTCGCCTAATTCTGCACATTGGACCTGTATTCTCCATTGTAAAAAAAAATTAAAACTAAAAGTCATAGAATGAGGCATCCCAAACTGTCTTTAATGTAATCTATATCCCCTAATTGCTTAAAACAAAGAGCACAAAGAATACTCAGAGGAAGAAAAATTGATGTGAGAGATGATGCGTTTACTGTTGGCAGTATTTATGACATTACAATGTCTCCTTTTTTTTTTAAGATTTTATTTATTTGTTTATTTAACAGAGAGAGAGACAGCAAGAGAGGGAACCCAAGCAGGAAAACCAGGATTCCTGCTGAGCAGGGAGCCCAACCCAGGACCCTGGGATCATTACCTGAACCGAAGGCGCAGATACTTAACGACTGAACCACACCGGTGCCCCAACATTATGATTTCTTTTATTGTCCCAGGTACAAATACTGGAGATTTTGCGAACATGAGAAGAACTAAACTGGGTGCCTGGGTGGCTCAGTGGGTTAAAGCCTCTGCCTTTGGCTCAGGTCATGATCTCAGGGTCCTGGGATGGAGCCCTGCTTTGGGCTCTCTGCTCAGCAGGGAGCCTGCTTCCCTCTCTCTCTCTCTGCCTGCTTCTCTGCCTGCTTGTGATCTCTCTCTCTCTGTCAAATAAGTAAATAAAATTTAAAAAAAATAAATAAAAAAAAGAACTCAACTGGATTTACATAAGTTGAAAGGCAAAGATATTCCTTGACCATCAGCAGCAGAAATAGTTCAGGTAGGTGAATCTACTCAAATCATGGAGAATGTTATATGCACTATGGAAGCAAAAAAGAAAGACACTTAACCCACATACACAGGCCAGGAAAAGAGAAGGAGTTAGGGATTGCCAGGGAGGAGAATCAATTTATGGGAGAATTTCTGGAGGTTGTCACCCAGAAAATCCTGAAGAACACCATATAAGGATGATGTTATCTGTCCATAAGGCTACTCAGAAATTCCCACCCATCTTGCCACCTGCAAGCATACACTCCCATAAGAAGATTCTAATTTAATATCCTCCCTCCTTTTCTAAATAATTCTCCCAGGTCTACTCTGAATGGAGGCTACATCAGAACAAGGGGATTTCCCAATCCCTTCAGCTTTCTTTGTACAAACTCTTCAAGTGGCAACAGAGGTGTCATCATAGAGGACTTTTCTGATTGGCCAGAACCTGACCTAGCAGGGTTTGGTTTGAGTGTCTTTCGATTCCCTTCTCAG
This sequence comes from Procyon lotor, assembly GCA_028646535.1. Taxonomy (NCBI): domain Eukaryota; kingdom Metazoa; phylum Chordata; class Mammalia; order Carnivora; family Procyonidae; genus Procyon; species Procyon lotor. The sequence goes on from CM053608.1 coordinate 101,417,972, forward strand.
TTGGGTCCTCACCATTGCTCTGCCACTCAGAACAGCAACTTCAGAAACTGCATGGAGAAAAGGATGAACAGAGTTCTGATTCTGGGGACCCTCACCCTGACCACTATGATGGGTCCCTCTGGTGGTGAAGACATTGTGGGTAAGTGCACAGCTGAGGGATGTGGGGACATATTTGAGAAATGGAATTGGAAGAGATAAAGATAAAGATTGGCATAGAAATAGTAGAGAATTTCAAAGGTGTTCTCACTATTAAGCAAATCTAAAAATTATAGTCATCCTACCTTCAGGAAACTAGAGACCCAACCCACTCCCTTTGCTAACTGTGCCGTTGCAGAGTTCATCAAAGACATTATTCCTTACTAATATCAGATCCAGTGAATATATAGCCTGCAGGACTCAATGGCATTCATTTATGATTGCCTCAAAGATTAGAGATATTTCCATGAGTGGATGTTTTGTTACTAAAAATTCCTGAATTATTGTTCCCAAATATCTCTGAACAACATTTTGAAGACTTTATGTGTTTCTTCTGAGTCTCACTTGGAGTAGAGTTCCATGAATTATGGATACTATGTAGATTTAGAGAAGGGTATCCTCTTCTTTGTCTCAGATTTGCACACATTTTCATGCTGGAAACTGGCATGGGGGAGTGGGTAAACAAGCCAAGCTAAATACCCATAGAGAAGTCACTGTACCACATGACCTCACATATGTCACTTCACAAATAATCAAATAAAATATGTATTTAGAAATGCTTTGCCAATAGTGAAGACATAGACATGTCAATGATTATTCTTATTTCTTAATTGTTACTATTACAGGTGTGGATTATTATTTTTAATTTTAATTCCAGGATATATTATAGTTTCAGGTGTACAATATAGTGACTCAACAGTTCCATATATTAGTCAGTGCTCATCAAGGTAAGTGTTTGTTCTCTGTAGTTAAGATTCTGGTTTTTATTATTATTATTTGTCTCTTTTTTCTTTGTTCATTAGTTTTATTTCTTAAATTCCACATGTGAATGAAATAAAATAGTAGTTGTTTTTCTCTGGCTGACTTATTTCACTTAACATTATGGCCTCTAGATCCATCCATGTTGTTACAAAGGCAAGATTTTATTATTTTTATGGATGAACATTATGCCATTATAGATATATAGGTGATTCATAGATAATAGATTACAGAGATGATAGATGATAGATAGATAGATAGATAGATAGATAGATAGATAGATGATAGATAGTGAGATTAGATAGATAGATGACAGATAGATAGATACTGTATCTTCTTTATCCTTTCATCTATTGACGGACACTTGGGCTGTCCATAATTTTTATCTTTAACAAAGTAGGGAATATTTTTATTTTTATTTTAAAATTGAGAACATTATGATGAAAAACTCCATTAATTAAATTATATTATCCTTAAATTGTCAACTCAAATGACCTGGATTTCATTAGATCTAATGGATATCTCATCAGAGGAAAACTGGATAAGCACACACCAATTATTTAATCCTTCCAGTTCTTCTACCCTCACTGTCTATCTATTCCCACCTTCTCTTCATGAATTATTTTATCATCTTTTCCTTCCAGGATCTATCCCAGCCCTTATACTTATTGTTTAATTTTTTTTAAGATTTTTTTAAGATTTTCATTTAAAAGAGAGAAAGAGTGGGCACGTGAATGGGGAGGGGCAGAGAAAGAATCTCAAGCAGATTCCCTACTGGGCATAGAACCCAGTGTAGGGCTTGATCTCACCACCCTGAGATGATGACCTGAGCTAGGTCAAGAGGTAGGTCTTAACAAACTGAGCCACACAGATTCCTTTCGTTTTATTGACACAAAAAGTTCATTTATAATAACCAAAGTAGAAAAGACAAATAGTTAAGAAAAGTGAAATGGAGCATGCTCTAATTTTCACCAACTTTGCTAACCATGGCTACTCCCACTCTAATTTCATTTGGTGGTTTCACTTGCTTCTCCAGAGAACTTCCAATTTCCTTTCTTCAATGTCACACCAGAGTGCCCTGGTCAGGCTCAACTTATCCATTAGATACAGGTAGGGCAGTCCTAAGGGCATGTGATGCTTGTAGAGCACCCATGAAAATGTTTAAATTTCTTTTAATTTAAAAGAAAATGGTGAACGTTTAGAGTAAAGGAAGATGTTTTAATTTTAATCAGTCTGCATTATATTTGTCTTTGTACCAGTGCAGTCACAAAACACTATTTTTAATATTTTTATGTAGAAAGGGGCCTATGAAAGCAATAGTGCTTAGACTCACAAGTGGTAATACAGCCTTGGTTCCTACTGATTACTTCCATATCATTTGCTACCTCTGTGTCTGTCAGTCTCTACTCCCCCAAATTTCTGTGATCCTGGAGAATCACAATTGACATTCAATACACACTTTTGAGCAAACAGTGAGACACTTTTGGGGATTCAAAGGTGAAAAGACGTACTGTCTGCTCCCTGGTGAGGAAAGCAGAAGGAACATTGCTGAGCAGGACCGTGGACTCAGCTGAGATTGAAACTACAAAAATAAACTGGTTCCAGTTGGCCCGGCAGTGTGATGTTCATGAACAGTTGGCAACCCAGGACAAGTACCAGATGGAAATAATAATTGCTTATATTCATGTTTGAAAAAGGGGTCAAGGATAAAGTATAGAGGATAAAGAGGTTTTGGTGGAGGGCCTTTTAAGTAATCAACCAAGGAGGTCATACTGGGCAGAGAAGAGAGTGAGTTGGATGAGGTATAGATAAATTTGGAGAGCAAGACACTGGGATGGAGGTGCTGGAGGGTATAATTTGGTCCAAAACATGTTCAATGAAAGAACTTAGCTAAAATGTTGGTAACTGAGCAGGAACTTGGAGAAGGAACTAGAGGTGCCCAGAAATCTGTAAAGATAACTTTACAGATTTTAATTTAAATCTTTAAAGATAATTTTACAGATTTGCAGGGGAAATACCCCTGCAAAGACTAAGGAACATGGAGGAATAACATACTTTGGTTTGGAGGTGCCTGGGTGACTCAGTGGGTTAAAGCCTCTGCCTTCAGCTCAGGTCATGATCTCAGGGTCCTGGGATCGAGCCCCGCCTTGGGCTCTCTGCTCAGTGGGGAACCTGCTTCCTCCTCTTTCTCTGCCTGCCTCTCTGCCTACTTGTGATCTCTCTCTGCCAAATAAATAAATCTTAAAAAAAAAAAAAAACATACGTTGGTTTGACTGCCTGCTCAGATATTTGCAGAGGAAGTGGGACCATAAGACTGCTGCTGTTCCCTTGAAGGACTCACCACAGCTTCCTGTCTTTGTTCCTGTACTCACTTGACTATCCCGCAAGCAATAAGCTCCTTGATGACAGAAATCATGCTCCCTGATGTCTGACATCTCCCTGATGTTCTATAAATGAGGTGGAACATAAAAAGGAAGTGATTAAAACAACAACAACAACAAATGCATATTTCTTCACAGAATTGTCCAGTTAGGCTCACTGAGTGGAGTCCTACCGCTACCATTCTACTTTGGCGTCCTCACACAAGTACATTGTCCATTTGAGGAAAAGGGCCATAGTTTACCTGGAATCCTAAACAGAGAAATGTTGAGAAGGACAGAAGTTTAGTAACCTCCTAGAAAGAAAAAAAAAGAGGGGATAGATTGTGATAAAAACTAAAATCTAATAAAACTTCCATTTTGTATTTCTGATGAAATCAAGTCCACTCCCCTGAGGATTACTATTGTTAACAAAACAGTGACCTTAGGAGCATTGTTTATTTTGTATATACTTTATAATATTGTCACTGTCCTTGTCATACTCTTTCTTTTACCGTATAACAGTTAAGAAACACTTTTAAAACAATATGGTTCTAGTGCTTTTCTTTGGAAAAATAAGAAGTAGTAGGAGGAACGGGGGGGAAGGAATAGGAGGTGGGGAGGATGAATTGGAGGGAGGAAAGAGGAAGGAAGGAAGGAAGGAAGGAAGGAAGGAAGGAAGGAAGGAAGG
>CM053608.1:101422473-101438941 GCA_028646535.1 Procyon lotor
TATGATAAAAAATTTTGTTTTGTCACTAAATGTCCTTATAAAACATTGTTTTGAAGGACTGTATATAATTGTGCCATAATTCATTTATTTAGTTCTTTAAAATTTTGTACACTTACGGGAATTAATTGAAAGCATCTTTAGCATCTTTATTGAATGGTTGGCCTTCTCTTACAATAGAATGGGAGCATCCATTTATTTACCATAACCTCATCCAAGCCCCCTAACTAAAAGGCTGAAAGTTTTCTTTTTGGGTATATGAGTCACCTAAAGAGAGAAAATTCACATTAGGATATTTCCAGTGAATTGTCAGTCAAGTAAGTCCAAAGCGTGTCTTTTCATAAGCCTCTTACTGCTACAGTCTCTTAGGACTTTTTTTTTTTTTTCCAGAAGACGTGACACTCTTGAAATACATTATTTTATTTAGAAACTGTTTAAAGTAGGAAAAAAAACCTTGCCAAGAAAGACCAGATGGAAAAATGGGTTCCTAACAAAATGGAATTTTTGGGCAACAAAAATCTAAAAGATCGCAAAAGAGAAAGAGTACCACGGTTATTTGAACAATTGCTTGTTACTTGCATTTTTTTGGCATTGTTAATCACGGAGTCTGGGTTTTCTCCTTCATTCCACACAGAGCATGCACCACACAACAATTTTATCATAAAATATCTGTTTTCTACACACATTTTAGGACAAGCTACTACCAGGAAAAAATCAATACAAATACTTCGGGGGCTAAATGATCTCAGTAGGGCCTGACACACATTTTGCAGAATTCTGCCAAACAAAGGAACTGAATAGGCTAGGGGCAAAACAAATGAAGAAGAGTTAAAGGAATAAAATATTTTAAATATTAATAATTAGTTCAGACATAGTACTGTATCTTCTGCAATAGAAAATTAACATTTAGTAACATGTTAATGAATTTTATCTCCAAAGAAATTAGTGTACTGGCAAAGTATTCCGATAACAGTGGAGGGCAGGTACCGAGAAGACCCAGGCTTGCAGATTCCAAGGTAGCAATGGCCTTCATTGGTCCCTCCCTTTGCCAGAGATCCAGAAAGAACTTGCATCATGATCACCTGCCTGCTGAACTTACACTCTAAGCAGCAAACTTTAAGAAGCCAAAGAAGAGTTCTCAGTGGGTGAGGGGAACACAGAAGAGAAACATGTTCAATGTAAACTTAAAAGACAGTAAAATGTCATGACATGACACCCATTCAAATCCCAGAGATGTGGGCAAGTCCCCAAAAGTAGTTGTTAGATTTAAAAACTGGACACATCTCATTTCCCAAAATACATAATACATAGAAATTCTAGGGATAATTGGAAAAATCATCAGAGAAATGTTCAATGAAATTCAAGCTCTTCAACTCAAATATCTCAGGGCTGAAACACACCCTCTATTCATCCAGGTGACAGTGCCTCCGGCTTCTTAGAGCAGGGATGGTATTGGTCAAGGACACCAAATGGCTTTACAGAGCAACTTTTTAAACTTTCCTTTTGGGCCAGGGTCTAGGTCTTTGAAGATTCAAGCAGTAATGCAAGGCTTGTGAACAGCGGATTCCAAAGGTCCATAGATCTGGCCCTTCTTCCTTCCCAGACACAATGTCAAACATGTAAAATCTTTTGTCATGTTACATTTTATATTTTGAAATATGGAAGCATACTCTTAAGGCATTTATTTATTAAATTTATTCTATTTAATAAATAAATTACTTATTTAATTTAATAAATTTATTAAATTTATTTATTAAAACGTTCTCTGCCGACATTTCACATTAGCTTAAAATTCAAATCAGTCTTTATATTTCTCTACTGATGTCTCCACCTCAGTGAATCACCTAAAAACTCCTTCACCAGCAATCAGTGTTACCAGCATCCACACGGTGAGCCCCAGGGTCAGCCTCTCTTCCCCAGGTGACCCACCTAGATGTTAATACTGCTTTGCTACAGGGTAAAAGCTCCTGACTCAAACTCACTGAAAAGGAGCGAAACTTCAGCAAAGTGCACTTTAAGAAGAGATACTGTCAAAAAAAAAAAAAAAAAAAAAAAAAAAAAGAAGAAGAGATACTGTCTGCTCATGAAAAGAAACCAGTGAGTCCTCTAAGAATAATGAAAGGGGGTATTTGAGAGTTAAGACCATTTAAGGGGAAGCAGCAGTTGCTCTGCTGGTCCAGGCTATCAGTACTATTCTTGTTCCTCCTGTGCCGCCCCCTTCACCCACCAGCAGGGATCACAAAGCCTTCGCGCGTGGCATAGACGATGTCCACGATCCTCTGCAATACAGGGTTGTTTTCCCTCCTCGTTCTCCTAGCAAATCAAGCCAATGTTCCTTAGCTTTCCAAAGTAGAAATCTCTCTTTCTCCAGGTCTTTGATGGTGATTTGCAATACATTGACCTGCTGCATCAGTTCACCATATCGTCATCCCCGTTGCCTGCACCGGGATTCTTTCGCACCACACCCGGGCCAGCCTTAGGGGTTGCAGTGGTTCTGTGTGTTGCAATGGGCCTCTGGGGAGCCAGGGCTAGAGCCAAGAGGTTTTCCCGGTTTGTTCAGAGCTGGAGCAACAAAGGAGGGAGCCGCTGCAGGCTTCTGGACCGTGTCTGGTCCCTACAGGGTCGTAGTCTTTTCCATCATAGTTTGAATCAAAAAACTTCTTGAAACTACTGAACAAATACAAAATTGTCCTGAAACTTTCCTTTCACCAATTTGTCTGCAGGAATTATTTTGTTAACACCCATTCTCTTTAAAACGCTTGTGGTATGTTGAAGTTCTGGATGTATTCATGTTCAAGCCTAGCCCGGAATTTCACTTTCTTCAAGGCAACGGAGTCAAGTTCATAAACGGACATGTTCATTTCATGTTCAACGGAAAAATGCATGTTCATAAACGGACAATGGGCAGCCCCTGAGCACAGCGGTTGGATCTTTGCCCGATGCAGCTGCAGAGAGTCATTGATCCAGGCCAGCATGTCATGTAGACTTGGGTTATCATTTGTGACTGATGTCGAGTATACATTCACTGCCATCTTTGGCTCCCGGTGGGACCGCGTCAACTGCCTGCGCCTGTCTTCAATTCCATCTTTGTCTCATTCTTTAAGCCACTTTTTAAAAAAAGATTTATTTTAGAGAGAGTGTGTGTGAGCAGAGGGAAGGATAGAGGGAGAGAAAGAGAATCCTCAAGCAGATTCCCTGCTGAGCACAGAGCCAGCTCCTTAACTGACTGAGCCACCCAAGTGCTCCTGGTAAGCTACTCTTATATGCCTCATTTCAAATGTGAACTAATAACCAATGGAGAGAAGATATTTTTTGGAAATCCAACAATGTGATAAAGAAAGACACAATGAACAAAAAGGGAAAAAACCATTTCAGGGCTAAGGTGGGGAAGAAAAACAACTTAAACAAATTATTATTCTCAGAGAGATTTGAAATGCTCTAAAAAAAGAAATAGAACAAGACTGTTCTTTAGAAAATGTAACTGTATAGAGAAGAGAGATAATTACAAAGTTGGAGTAAGAGGAAGAAATGCTGTACTTGTTAGCTTTTTTTTTTTTAAAGAGAGAAAAAGAGGGTGAGGCAGGGGAAGAGGGAGAGAGAGAGAGAATCTCAAGCAGACTCTATGCTCAGCACAGAGGTCAAGGCAGAGCTCAATCCCAGAGCCCCGAGATCGTGACTTGAGCTGAAACGGGGAGTCAGATGCTTAACTGAATGAGCTGCCCAGAAGCCCTGTACTTGGTTAGTGTTGACCATTCATTATTTTTAAAGACTTTTAGAATCTTTAGTTCTCTGATTTTCCCTTTTCATAGAATTTTATTTTTATTTTATAGGGTAATATTTTTATAACCTTGTGATTTTTTTTGTTTTAGTAATAAAGATGTAAAACATAGAGAAAACTTGGAAGAATAAGAAGAGTATATATGTACTAAAGATACATATACATATAATATGTACTAAATATACATATAACATTTTTTTCTGAAATTGTACACATCATAGCCCTTTATCTTTAAATACTGCAGTGTATATTTCCTAAGAAAATGACTTTTTAAAATATAACCAGAGTATATCCATCAACTTTATTAAATTTAGTACTTTAACTAAGCTACTGTTTGTATTCTCATTCTTACATGGATTTTGCTTGAAAATACATTAAGTCCAAAATTATATTCCCATCCCATGTTCATGGCATATCTCCTCAATTGCTTGTGGTTTTATGCTCCCTCATAATTTCTGTAATTAAAAATGTTAATATTTATATTTCTTTCTCAAAGTAAAGCCCTGCAATATTACATTTCTGTTCCTATTTTGAATGAAAATTCACTCCACCTTCTCTCTGCTTCCCCCTACTCCTCCTGTATGTTTTATTTGTGGTTATTAGTAGTTTGGACTGACTGAGCTTCTGCAAAGTCTGTTTATTATCATGCATTATTTCACTACAAATCTTGTTTTGTAAACTTTTCCAGTGTCAGACAATCCCTCTCCTCCTGCAAGAGCTAAGTGTGTAAGTCCTCTTTCATGACCTAGTTTGCTTTGCTCAAAAAGTTAGGGTTATCAGGGGGGTGTACTTTGGATAACCTGTATAGTTTTCAACATATTACTTGAGTTGAAAAGAACTCATCAAGGTGATGTTTCAAGGACACTGGTAATTGATACTTATAGACGGTGTTTAAAGAAACACAATCTGCATGAAGAAAAGGGGTTTGGGGCCCAGAGACAAGGTGTAATGAAATCAGGACAGAATCTTAATATCTGCAAAAGATTGGGTATGGAACAATAGTTCCTGTGTGAAGGAAGATGCTAGAAACGAGCATCCCAAACAGATTCTGAAAACACATCTCAGGGCAGAGGTCAAAAGAGAGCCATCTGCTGGGCAGCGGCCGGGGGCTTGCTACACATGCTAGCATGGATTCCAGACATGAGTGAACAGTGAAAGAAGCCACTAAAATCATGCAGAGAGTGAAACGAGTAACATGAGATGGTATAAAAGGTCTACATATCTCATTAATTTCAGTAAATGCAAATGGACTAACCTTTTGATTAAAAGACAGAGATCGATAGATTGATCACAAAATATAAATTTGGGTGATATTATTTATGAGACACATGACTAAAAACATAAAGGCCATTTCAGAGATTGATTGCAAACGACAGAAAGGATCTGTCATGCAAGTACAAAGTAAATAAGATTGGTATGTATATATTAAGATCAAAAACTAAATTTTAAGGAAAAGAGAACCTGGCTGGCTCAGTTGATAGAACGCACAACTCTTGGTGTCAGGGAGGTATATTCAAGTCCCATGTAGAGTGTAGAGCTTACTTCAAATAAAATTTTTTTTTCATGGAAAACATTGTAGGGCAGAAGGACTCATGTAATGATAAACATTCACCCTGTCAAGAACCATACAACAACTGTAAGCATATGTGCATCTAATACAATAACCTCAAAGATAAGAATAAAAATATACAGGTAGAAAATGATAAATCAAACCATTACAGTAGGATATTTAATATATGGCTCTTAATTCCTCAGAGGTCATGCAAGAGACAGAGAGGATGTAGATGCTATAGACAACACAATTAGTAAGCTTGATCTAATGGACTTGAATATATTGTAAAGTTATGGTCAACGTTCTAATGCATGTGCTGGGTGTTGGATTCACTACAACTTATTATATTGTTGAAAACAAACAAAAAACAGATGAAAAATAAGCATAGAGAAATGAGAGTGAGTCATAAACCGAGAATTATGATCATTCAAAATCTTTATACCTTGTGTGTGCATGTAGAGGGGGAGAGAGAGAGAGAAAGATGGGGACGCATTTGTCTCCACATAAACAGTCACGAATAACATATTAATATAAATAGTCCTGAAAACCAGCCAGTGTAGGACAAGCTTCCTTCCCAAGTCACCCTTGTTTTTGGTCTTCTGACAATAGGAGAAACCACTCAAATGACCTATTTAGAGTTCGCATCACCTCCAGTCTGTGGCTTTCTCCCAGATTCCATGGTTCCTTCCTTGCCACAGTTCTTCCATTTACCCTCCCTGTTAGTCTCTCCCTTCTCTGTCTTGCTCTGTGCTCCCAGCAGCTGATCCACATGAAATTACCTCCTAGCTCCTTGAGTGCTTTGAGTAATAAAGAGTGAAATCAGAGGATTGGAGGAAGAGAGGAAAATGGGCTGACCTGTCCCGCCCCCACTCCAACTCTAGGCAGGTCACAGGAGGATGCCAGTCTCAACTAGAAGGTCACATATATTATCAAGTGGCTCTCTACACAGTACTCTCTGCCTCCAGGGCCCCTTTATCACTCTGATCCTTCATCCCTTCAGGCTTTAAGAGGATAACAATGCTCCTGCTGTCCCTAGCCTAGGATACTTCTCTGTTGCTACGGTTTGTCTACACTCTGGTGATCATAGCTTTGTAAATAGATCCTGTATTAAACTCTTTTCAAATTAACCAATTGGAGTTTCCCATCTCTTTCCTTTCAGGAACCTGACTAATAGACATTTAAACCCAACTTCCACCTGTCTCCTCTCTCCCAGAATGTCCTTCTTGTTGTTCTATGCTAAAAATCTGAATAATTGTCTGTTGATAGTGTATGAAATCTTAATATCTGCCATCAGTCATGGGGCCAGGTCAGGAAATATCCATAATTTCTATCTGTAGTGTCAGCAAATGAAACTCTAGGACAAAGGATAAAACATTTTACTTTACAGACTAGGGAATGAGTGGTAAGGATGTAAGAAATCAAGCCACCTGTCAGAGCTGGAACATGAGGTCTCTTGGGAAGTACCTCTACCTACACTGAAGATGTGAAAGTATTGGAAGATTATCACAAGGTAAAATTTCAAGAAAAGTATTATACAGATATCAGACACTAAGAGGGAAATCCCTGCTGCAGCTGAGTGGAAGCTGAAACTTAATATTTTGTGCAAATATTAGAAGAGGAGACATCAAATCAAAGAAGCTAGAATTGTTTTATGCATATCAGCAGGGGGCACTCAACCAGCTCAACAAGCTTGTAAGAGCAAATTACTTCATGAATTTTGCAACTCAGTTGTTAAACACAGCCATTATTAAAAATTAAATCATACAACCTTATAATTAATATTAAAAACAAAAGAAACAAATACCTCACTTCCTAACTATTTTACTACATGTTACTCTAGTATATGTTCTTAAGGTTATTTACAGTTGTTGTAGGTATATGTTGAAAATGAACACACAAGGGTGTTCTACTGAGCATCCCTTTCCAACTCTTGGTTCGGTGACATCATGTTGGTAACTTGAATCAGCTATGGTGGGTGTATTTATATTATGGAAATCAACAAATGCTATAAATTAGGGCTTGACTTATTGTTTGGTTGATTGTTTAGACCAGAGATTGGCAATTTTTTTTTTGAGGCCATATAGAAAATATTTTAGGCTTGTAGGCCATATGGTTTCTGTCACAATTCCTCAATTTTGCTATTGTGGTGCTAAATCTGCCACTGACAATATATAAATTAATGAGCCTGATTGTGTTCCAAAAAAGCCTTACTTATAAAGACAGGTGGCAGCCCATTGCCTGTAATTTGCAAACTTGGTTTAGACTTAAGAAAGTGATGGATAGGGGCGCCTGGGTGGTTCAGTGGGTTAAAGCCTCTGCCTTCGGCTCAGGTCATGATCTCAGGGTCCTGGGATTGAGCCCCATATCGGGCTCTCTGCTCAGCAGGGAGCCTGCTCCCCCCTCTCTCTCTGCCGGCCTCTCTGCCTACTTGTGATCTCAATCTCTCTCTGTCAAATAAATAAATAAAATTAAAGAAAAAGTGATGGATATAAACTAAACTTAGAAGGATATTATATTGGTAGCCAATCCATTGTGAATAACACAATAACAGGAGAAAATGTCTTTCCACTATTTGAAATCTATTATCTGACTGAGCAAAAGTGTCCCCACACATCAAGGACAAGTAAGTGAAATTCTGACACATCTTTTTGGTTTCATTTTCCTTATTCATTAATGCAAATGAAAATATCTGTCTTATTGATAAAAATGAAACTATAAAGACTTGATCTCCTACTTCTGTAAAAATATCAAAATAAAACATTGACCTAAAACCGGTCCAGGATCATGAAATTTCTGGAACTATAATAGAAGAGATAGAGCTACTTGTTAGGGGCACTTATATAGCCAGCAGTATACAGGACTCTCATAAGAGGAAAAAAAAACCCTAACAAAAATGAGATTACCATATGAAATACAAACATGAAACGCCCAGAATAATCACAAGGAGATAAATGAAGAGGACTTCTGGTCAAAGTGGAGCTGAGACTTTGATATTGGATAAATCCACCCACTCCACAGCTATAGCACTGACAGAGAAATGAAAAAGGAAGGACAAACAAAGAGGGGCTGCTGGAGGGCCCATGCTGCCCACGCCAGAGCTAACACACTAGATGTGGACTCCCATTCCCCATATCCACACAGCCACACTAGCAGGCCTGTGTCTATTGGTCACCTAGAGGCAGAAAGTGATGCAGGCCCACCAACTCCTGCCATTCTTCCCCCGGCAGTAAGAGGCAGCCCTGGCTGGTGCTTCTGTCCCTCTATGGCACCAGGAAAGGGCAAACAAGATGCCTTTCAGCACTGGGGAGGCTGAAGATCAGACCAAGGGACACTCTCTCCTCTGGCTGATTGACCCCATCTCCCATCTAGCAGTGCCAGTTGGCCTATGGGGTCCATCCCCATGGATGACACCAAGTGAAACTGAGTGGGAGGCCCCAGTGGTACAAAGTGAATGAAACAGACCAGGACAAGGGCTCTGAAAACAAAATTGTCTTTAGAACCACAGTCCAAAAGAGGATTCCAGGATGCATGCTTACCCCAAAAAGGGGGACTGTCTGCTAAAGTAAAAGATTTCAATAGGATCCCAAGTCCCCTAATATAATAGCAAAAATGTCCAGGATATAATAAAATATTGCTTTTGTCATACAGAGAATTAAGAAAAGAACAACTCGAATGAGAAAAGACAATCAACTGATACCAATACCAAGATGAATGAGATGTTGGAAGTATCAAATGAGAAATTTAAAGCATTTATTCCAAATGCTTTGACAAGCAATTAGGAATTTTCTCAAAACAAATGAAAATAATAGAAAATCTAAGTAATCTAAGTAAAGAAATAAAAGTTGTAAAAAAGAACTAAATGGAAATTACAGAGCTGAAAGATAAAATAAATAAAATAATTGCCAGGTGGGCTCATTAGTAGAGCAGAGATGATGGATAGAAGCAGCCAACTTGAGAATAGATCAATAGAATTTATTCAGTTTGAACAACAGAGAGGATATAGACCAAACAATATGGACAAACACACTGAGATTTATGGAATAATGACAAAGAAACTAACATTTTTATCATTGGAATCCTAGAAGAGGAAAAAGAAGGTGGGGCTGAAAAAGTATTCAAAGAAATAATGGCTGAAAATTTCCCAAATTTGGATAAAAGATATAATCCTACACACTCAAGAAATTGAGCTAGACCCAAGTAGGATAAAGCCAAAGACCCCTGGAGTACTGAATTTGTGAAACCTAAAACAAAGAAAAAAAATCTTAAAGGCAGCCAGAGAGTAATGATATTATGTTTTTAGGGGAAGATTGAATTGAATGGCAGTGGATTTCTCTTCTGAAACCACAGAGTCCAGGTAGAAGTGGTACAATGTTTTTCAAGTCCTGAAAGAAAAGAATTGTCATTCACGAATTCTCTATCTGGTGAAACTATCTTTCAGAAATAAAAGGGAGATAAAGGTACTTAGACAAAGGAAAATGAAGAAAATGTTGTCACTAGCAAATCTATCCTTAAAATGGACAAAATGGTAAGAATGACTTGGGGACGTTTCCTAAATAGAAAGAAAATGATAATGGAAGAAAGTTTGAGATTTCAGAAATGACAGAACAACAACAGAATGGGTAGAAATCATTCTAAGTAGAATATACTAGGCTCTCCTTCTCTCTCTTTTTTTCCAATTAATTTAATTTTATTTTTCAATGTTCCAAGATTAATTGTTCATGCACCACACTCAGTGCTCCATGCCATATGTGCCCTTCTCAATACCCACCACCAGGCTTACCCACCCCCCCACCCCCTCCCCTCCAAAACCTTCAGTTTGTTGCTCAGAGAACACAGTCTCTCATGGTTCATCTCCCCCTCCAATTTCCCCCAATTCACCCTTCCTTTCCTTCTCACAAAAACTACTAAGTGGGGACGAAAACTAAAAGTGCTCCATGTGGAAAGGAGAGTCAGAGATGCCCTTTCTGCTCCTGGCTAGGAGCTGAGGTTTGTCTCCTCCTGATTTTAAGGGAGGTTGAGGAAAATGTTTCCAAACCCTTGTGTACTATAGATAATAGAGAGATGAGAGGATAGAGAACAGCTTCCCCATCAGGACGTGAAGCAGCTGAGCATGACTTCTCTGAGATGAAAGTTGTCCCAGATATCGCGACAACGTGATAGACCCGAATGGCTGTTGGAGAACTGGGATTTCGATCAGGAGTCTAAGACCTGGGGTGGACGTGGCTAAAAACTGAAGATAGGGAGAATAGACTATGGAGGAAAGAGGTGGGAGGTGAGGCAAGAGAGAGAGAGTAAACGAAAGGGACAGCAAAACCATCTAGAATATAAATTCATTGGAAATGAAAGTACTTTTATAAAATACTCTGGTACATGCTATGTCAATACATAAAATATAAATAAGTATAGTGCAGAAGTCATCATTAATTGTAACTTCACTTTTATTTGGTGAAGAGGGGCCCCTGCAGGTATGGCTAGTTATCTTTCTAGAGGTGCATTCTCAGTGTCCCACTACTGAAGTTAGTTGTGGGTTGAAAAATGGCACCCAGTCCTTCTAGTTATATGACTATAAATGTCACCACATCTGTGTGCTTCTCTATCTCTACCCTCAGGGATCTGGTGATATGGACACACTTTGTTCCCTGGATCCTAGTTAATAAACCCATCTCATGCTTCAGTGTTGGGTTTGGCCGGTAAACCCTGGCCACCTGAGCTGTCGAATGAAAAGATTACTCTCAACACCTTAGTGGGGAAAAAGAGGGGCCTGGGGACCAGACCCTCTAGTGCGGAAGCCTGGAGCCAAGCTTTGTCTCCACTTTTATTGGAGTCTTATCAATACACCACGTGCAAGCACAAAACAAGGAGGAAAGTGTAACCTTAATGGTCAGGACAATAATATATGGAGCAGTGTGTGATAAGGGCCAGTAATACTTGTGACATTTGTGCAAGGCAAGGAGGCAAGGAGTTCATGACATATGTGCTCACCACGGGTGCCTGTTTTTCTTCAAAATTCAAATGTTGACTCCCTAGATGAGAACCTTGAGCCGCAGTAAGAATCTGCCAACTTTCAGCCAAGACTTCAAAGAAGGCCCAGTGTTCCAGGTCCTCCTCTTTGCTTTTCAATTAGTCTCATCCAGGGAGATGTATATAAGTCAGATTTTATCTATCCTGGAACTGTGAATTCCCACACATCTGTCATCACACACTGGGCATTTCAATGAGTTCCTGACTCTCACACCTCTAGGTCCTGTAATTTGATAGACAGGTGAGGAGAACTTGGACTTGAAGCTAACCAGACTTAAATGAAATTTTCAACTTAAGCAGAGGCTATAATGGTGTAAGACACTGGGGTCCTTGGGAGGGACTAATGTATTTCTCCTTTTGGAGGGATGTGACTTATTGGGGACCAGAGGGTGGAACATGGCAAACTGAATTCTAAAATGGAATTTTAGGAATATTGTCCCCTGCTAGCCTCATAAAATCCTCTTCCCTTGAGTGTGGGTAGAATCTGCAAATGTGATGGGAAAATCATTCTTCTGGTTGGGTTATGTGTGGACCACAGTTGACCTTAAGAAAGGTAGATGATTTTGGGTGAGCCCTGAGAATGATTGACCTTCATCCCAATGATGGAAATTCCATGTGAGGGAGATTTTCTGTTGCTGACTTTGGTACGGGGAGAGCCATGTGGCAAGGATCTAAGAGCGGCCTCTAGGAGCTGAGTCTCCTGGCTGACAGCCAGCTGGAGAGCAGGGACTGAACTCCCACAAGGAAATGAATTCTGCCAGTTGTCAGCAAGCTTGGAAGAGGACCCTAACACTCAGATGAAACTGCAACTCCAGCTGGTGACTTCTGTCTTGTGAGACTTTAAGTGGAGAGCCCCATTCAGTCCAGTTTTCACTTGTGCCTTCCAAAAAATGGGTGCTTTTTTGAGCTGCTAAGTGTGGACTGATGGTTATGGCAGTAGGAGGAAACTAATATAATATCTTTTGCTCATTAAGTTTTACACACAGCATCTCCAGTAGTTTTTTTTATATAACTGGAATGCTTTAATGGTTGATATACATTTCATGTATCTATTCTTGAGTTTTCTTTTAACTTGTGGTTGTATTTATGATGAATTTCAGATACAAAGTTTTAAAAATATAGTTAATAATATTTTTCTCTATGATTTCTTTATTTTGTTCTTTAAAATCATCCCACTACTTTTTAATAAAATAAACATTAACATTTTTCCTATATTTTGAATACCTTCTTATTTCACATGTGAAATTTTACTCTGTCTCAATATCACCATATATGCACTTATGTATGAGCTCTTTTTACTTCGCTAGTAATAATCAATAGACCCAATGCTAATTTTAGTAAAATTTCCCTCATCTACTGTATTAGAAATTTATTTTTATTAGCACTACATTCTTAATTTATCCAAACTGAAGGCAGAATAACTTGTTTTGTCCTTTAAAGTAGTCCAGCATGGCGAATTTTTTTTTTTAAAGAAGCAAGAGTAAATGACCTAGGACATAATTAAAAACTATTTAAAACCTTTGTTACGGTCTCTTAAGAAAGATCAAATTTATATTATATTTTTTGTATTATATTTCTAACACCATGAAAAATGATTTAAAATTCTTTTAATATTTCTCCTTCCCCTAAAAGTTCATACTAGAACATTTTCACTCACCACAGTTTCATTACCACAATGCTGCCCTCCTTTCCTCTAGGTGCCATGATGATCAAGCATATCTCAAAAGACTTTCAAAAGACTTGTTTCCTGACCCTTTGCACCCCATTGAATTCCAATCCCCGTTAGCTATACTGCCTTTTGCCCCACAAACCAGGAATGACTCCAGAACCAGGTGTGGGCCCTTCTGTGTCATGGAGAAGTAGAGAGCATAACCTGTAATATTAAAGCTTTTTAGATATCTGTTTATGTTCCCCTCCCAAAATTTTCTTAAAAAGTTAATAGATTCTTACAAATATGGTAAATAAGTTTCCCAATCTCATTAATCTTAACAAAGATTAGGTTCTGTTTCTGTACATTTGATTTCATCTACAGTTATCCTTTTTCTTGGTAGCAGTATGAACATGTTTTAATTATTTGGCTTTAAAATAGTTCATAAGCATCTATTAGAACAACCCCCTATTTTACTTATTAACAGCTATTTGTGTATAATTATTATTCTCGACAAAAATTAGAAACACTTTATTAATAAAACTATCTTATGGATATTTAGATTGAAGCATCACCAAAGTTATGTATTTTGTTCAGGAAATTGACACAAGTTGTCCTGTTCAAGAACATGGTTATCTTTATTATTAAACTTTTTTCTGTTTTTAGGTCAACTCTTTTCTTTTTGGGGGGTGGTACACGTGGATGGTGAAGTTTATTGCTTTGAGTTTTGCATATTTATTGCTCTTATAAATTTTTTTTTCTCTAATAGACTTAGTGGCTTGGTCTGCCAGAGACAAGTGAAGCTACCTCACATTTACTCAGTGGCTGGAGATTATTTAATGATTTAATTCAAACACAACCTCAGTGATTTTTTTTTCAAGCAACATACAATGTTTGGTTATGTCCTGTTTTAGTAACCACTTCCTTAAACCAAGGCAACCCTCTCCTCTTTCATGAGCCAGGCTTGTGATTTAAAAAAAAAAATGTCCTCTGTGGTCTCTTAGTCTTTGTTCCTCTTGTGGTGAGTGTCTAGTCTGCTAATGTTATGTATTCACTTCCAACTGAAGATTTTCTTCCCAACTTCCTAAAGTAAGATTTGATTCACAATATTTTTTGGCTGACCTACAACATAGTAATTTAACACAAATGTAAAGAATATAATTATAATATAATTTTAAGGTAATATCAGTATAAGGGCAAAGAATGGAATACCCAGAATTGAACCTAACATTCAACAAGGTAGTCTTTCTATAAGAATCTTTCAAAATAATCATAATTTATTTGATTGATATAGAATTGGGAGGCAATATCTCAATGAAAGGCAAGTCCATGTTTTGACTCAGCACATGAAAGGAAGATAGGCCAGTGAAAAAGGCCCTGCTTTGAAGAATAGGGTGAAAGGTAGACAGGGAAGATTGATGTGGACTGAATTCTGGACACATACCCTCGCTGCTAATTTAGCATCATCATGAGTTTGAATGTTTTCATAAGATCCTGTCTTATATCTTTGAGAATCCTAAGGCAAAAAGAGATCATTTCCTGTGAGATTGGTCCATGAGAAACCAGTAAAAGGGTTATATTCTTTTTTTTTTTAAAGGGTTACATTCTTTTTTTTTTTTTTTTAAGATTTTATTTATTTATTTGACCCAGAGAGAGAGAGAGAGATCACAAGTAGGCAGAGAGGCAGGCAGAGAGAAAGGGGAAAGAAAGCTCCCTGCTGAGCTGAGAGCCTGATGTGGGGCTCGATCCCAGGACCCTGAGATCATGATCTGAGCCAAAGGCAGAGGCTTTAACCCACTGAACCACCCAGGCGCCCCTTAAAGGGTTACATTCTAATTTAATTTTTCCCCATCCTTTTTGGTTTGTTTTTAATTCAATTTATTTTGACTAGCTAATACGTGTTCATGGTAAAAAATTTGCTACATGGGTAGATTAGTGTAGATATTTTATATCTCTTCCAAATCAAATATACAGCCACTACTTATGCCTCTGAGGAGGTAAGCACTGTTATACTCAATGGTTATCCTTCCAGAAATATTCTAAACATATGTAAGCAAAAACTTTTTATTTCCATCTGAACAGCTTTCCATTATTAACACACATCATAATATAGCATATAGTTTGCTTTTTGCAACTATTAGAGGTGTTTTCATATCAGAACGTTAATATCTGCCTCATTTTGAAAATAGCCACTTAGTCTGATAATGATAGACATTTAGGTTGTTTCTTTTGTTGTTTTAACAATTGGTGCAACAAATAACCTTATACACACATTACTTTCTACATGTTTGAGATATACGAAGATAAATTGTTAGAGGTGGATATCCTAGGTGAACAACAGCACATTTGTAATTTTTTTTTAAAAGATTTTATTTATTTATTTGATTTTTCCCCCCAAAAATGTTTATTTTATTTTTTCAGTGTTACAAGATTTATTGTTCATGCACCACACCCAGTGCTCCATGCAATACGTGCCCTCCTCAATACCCACCACCAGGCTCGCCCAGCCCCCCACCCCCACCCCTCCTAAACCCTCAGTTTGTTGCTCAGAGTCCACAGTCTCTCATGGTTCATCTCCCCCTCTGATTTCCCCCCATTCACCTTTCCTTTCCTTCTCACATTGTCCTCCATGTTTTTCTTTATGCTCAGCACGTAAGTGAGACCATAAGGTAATTGGCTCTCTCTGCTTGACTTATTTCACTCCGCATAATTTTGATTGATAGTGTCAAAATTCCACCTACAAAAATTTTACAACTCACCATCAATATATGAGAATGCATTATCATATTTCTTGAGCTCTTCCCATTTCATAGATAAAAATATGTCTCCACACTTTTTTCCTTCATGTATTAATTAGGGGAGGCCAAACTGCTTTAAAAAATGGACCCAAAGATATATGGTGGCTCAAATACAGTTGAAGTTTATATCTTGCTAGTGTAACAACAGGTGGGCATTGATGACTAGTGGGTAACTCTCATCCAGGTGGTAATTCAGGGACCCAGGCTTCTCAACTTCAGTATAGTTTTCTGTGAAAATTAACACGCCTGAATTTTTCCTCAGGAAGAGAGGTCAAAAAGTTGACCAACTGTGATCTCCTAGAAGACTAAAGCATGGAGGTTGGTGAAATTTGCTACAGTGTCCACTGCTGTAGCTAGCCT
Organism: Procyon lotor; assembly: GCA_028646535.1. NCBI lineage: Eukaryota > Metazoa > Chordata > Mammalia > Carnivora > Procyonidae > Procyon > Procyon lotor. The sequence goes on from CM053608.1 coordinate 101,438,628, forward strand.
TGTGACTATAAGTAATATTCATCTTTTCTCTCCTTCAGAAGACATTCTCAAGTCTCCTCATCCTCTAATTTAGTGTAGATTGCTTTTCTAGTTTGGTTATAGCAACTATCATTTCAAGAGTCTCTGTGCTCTTATTTATTCTGCCTTTGTTGGATCATGATTGTTGTAGCGTCTATTGACAGTTATTACCATACATAATGATACTAAAAGTCTATCCAGTAAATTTCACGGATTCCAAACATTTTCTTCCCTTCTCTTACTGTGTATGAGCATGGTAATCAAGATCAATTTCTCCATTCAGTACATAAATTCCT